>ML685771.1:15194506-15263364 GCA_007922175.1 Pelusios castaneus | reverse complement strand
CCCCCCACTCCCTCCACAGTGCCCCCATCACCGGCCCCCCACTCCCTCATCAGCGCCCCATCACCTGCCCCCATGTCCTCCTCAGTGCCCCCCCAGCTCCACACCCCCTCACCTGCCCCACTCCCTGCTCAGCACCCCCCAGACTGCAGTTCCCCCTCCTGGCCAGGTGCAGCGCTGCGCGGCACCGGCTTGGGTCGCTTCGCGGGGCCGGATGGAGCCTCTTGCCGGGCCGCGCGCGGCCGCCTCCTCGGCAGGGCCGGGCGGACGGAGCGGGGGTCGGGGGGGCCGGAGCCTTTGTGCGGAGCCAAGCGGGGATGTGCCCGGAGCCGGCGGGTAAGCACCCCCCCGCCCCATGGGACTGCCCCCCCCCCCACGGGAGACCCCTCCCCCCAGAACCTCCGCTTCTCCCCCATGGGACCGACCGTCCCCCCCGACCGCCCACCCCCCCCAGAACCCACGCCCATGGGACTGCCCTCCGGACCCTCCGTGCATATATACAACTGTGGTTTAGTTTTATAGATTGACTTCAGAGGAGGGCAGCAATAGGAACTGCATGTAACCTCAAAATCTTGCCCATTAGCCTCAGTGGAATTTGAGTGTGATCAGCAACATGCAGGATCACATCATCTATTAATGAGAAACACATCAATAAACTCAAGTTCCAGAGGGGTAGCCATGTTAGTCTATTGCAGAAAAATAAACACCACAGGACTCTTTGTTGATTTTTTTTTTGTTTGTTTTTTTTACACCAATAAACTGTATACATGACCTGGCAAGAAACAAAGCAAGTTATTGTTAGAATTTTGCCAAAATGTCACATTCCGACAGATTGAGTCAATTCCAACCAATCAGCATTTCCCCATGGGAAAATGTTCCATCGGAAAATTTCCAACCAGCTCTAATTTTAAATCCATTGACCTATCACATGCTTATACCACTAACCTAGGTCACCATTGGATACATGCATGTATTGTCTTATTGAATTGCTTCAATACTGAATGTCTTTAACAGTCTTCTTTAACAGGTTTCTTATAGCTCATTGGTTCTGAAAGGAAAACAAAATGTGTGATGTTTGATTTTTAAACTTCAGGGGAAAGAAAATGTCCTCACAAAGGGTATTAAGGGCTTGATCCTATAGTTTTTACTTATTCAGGCAAAATGCTCGTTGAAGACATTGCGTGGCTTACTATAGCAGACATTTCTGAATTGTTTGCAACCTCAGAAGAAAAGACACGCAAGGGGAGGGGAGAGAAAGGGAGGGGAACTGGAATGGGCACTGACTTAGATTCTAGACATGATCCTTAGTGTTGACCTCAGGGTGTACGTAGGCAGTACTGTTTGGGGATGATTGCTTGCTGTTGTTCCCTTGTGTACCTATTTAGGGATCTATAGAGAACTTTAAGGCTCTCAGTCTGACATCTTTCATGAGCATTAAAAAACAAACAACCAAAAAAAAAAAAAAAACCCCAAACAAACCACATACACAGCATTGAAACATTGCCCATTCTTTTTCTGAAACTTTTCCTCCCTTGGAATCCAACTTTACAGGAAAAGGGTATTTAAAGGATATTTCACTTTAGCCGATAGTCAATGCATATAAATATTATGGTGCTCTCGCTTTCAAAACAGCTGTGTATAATGACTGGAGGCCCTCCCATTTTGAGGGGTCTCATATGCTGCAGACACACTCCTGTTCCCAAGCAGAAGTGGGAGTGTGAAAGAACATGGCATGTGGGACTTTGAAGGGGGGTCTTGTTGCTGGTGATTCTCTACCCGCCCCCCCCCCCATTGGAAACAAATGACTTGACAAAGGTTGAATATCTGTATTGATTAAAAAAATTAAATAAAAATGGAAGTGTTACCCCCCCCCCCATATATGAAATACCTGATAACGTTTCTTACATTTTAGGTTATCATAAAATTATAACTGAAGAAAGACTTTTTAAATGCTAAACCGCTGTATTGCATATTGTTCATCAGTCTGTCCCCACAAAGGGGAACAGTAGTCCTTCCTAAGCTCCAGGTTTTCCCAGGGAATCCTTTCTCTGTTTCCTCCTGCTTTTTTATCCAGCATTTGAACAGCTGCCAGGGTAGGTGAGGTCAATTGCTGAGATTCCATTCCTTCTCCCAGAGTCATCTAGCATAGAATCATAGGATTGGAAGGGACCTCATGAGGCAGTCTAGTCTGCTAAAAGGAGGACGATTCCCACTAAATCTAACTGGGCCTTAAATATCTCCAAAGACGGAGATTCCACCACCTCCCTAGGTAACCCATTCCAATGCTTCACCACCCTCCTAGTGAGAAAGTTTTTCCTAATATCCAACCTCGACCTCCTCAGCTGCAACTTTGAAACCATTGCTCCTTGTTCTGTCCTCAGTTACTAGTGAGAAAAGCCTAGCTCCCTCCTCTTTGGAGTACCCCTTCAAGTAGTTGAAGGTTGCTATCAAATCCCCCCTCAGTCTTCTCTTCTGCAGACTAAATAAGCCTAGTTCCTTCAGTCTCTCCTCATAAGTCATGTGCCCCAGCCCCCTAATCATTTTTGTTGCCCTCCGCTGGACTCTTTCTAACTTGTCCAAATCCTTTCTGTAGTGGGGAGTCCAAAACTGAACACACTATTCCAGATGTGGCCTCACCAGTGCCGAATAGAGGGGAATAATCACATCCCTCGATCTGCTGGCAACGCTCCTACTGATGCAGCCCAATGTACCATTGGCCTTTTTGGCAACAAGAGCACACTGTTGACTCATATCCATCTTCCCATCCACCATAACCCCCAGGTCCTTTTCTACAGTGCTGCTACTTAGCCAATTGGTCCCCAGCCTATAGCAGTACATGGGATTTTTCCATCCTAAGTGCAGGACTTTGCACTTGTCCTTGTTGAACCTCATGAGCTTTCTTTTGGCCCAATGCTCTAATTTGTCTAGGTCTCCCTGAATTCTGTCCCTGCCCTCCAGTGTGTCTATCATTCCCCCCAGCTTGTTGTCATCCGCGAACTTACTGAGTGTGCAATCGATCGCATCATCCAGATCATTAATGAAGATGTTGAACACAACTGGCCCCAGGACCAACCCCTAGGGCACTCCACTGGTTGCCAACTAGACATCACGGCATTGATCCCTACACACTGAGCCCGATGATCTAGCCAGTTTCCTATCCACCTTACGGTCCACTTGTCTATCCCATACTTCCTTAACTTGCCAACGAGAATGCTGTGGGAAACAATATCAAAAGGCTTGCTAAAGTCGAGATATATCATGTTGATGGCTCTTCCCGCATCCACAAATACATTCATCTCATCATAGAAGGCAATCAGGTTGGTCAGGCACAAGTTGCCCTTGATGAATCCATGCTGACTGTTCCTGATCACTCTATTTTCCTCCAAGTGTTTCAGGATGGATTCTTTGAGGACCTGCTCTGTGATTTTTCCAGGGATTGAGGTGAGGCTTACTGGTCTGTAGTTCTCCAGATCCTCCTTTTTCCCTTTCTTGAAGATATGTACTGTATTTGCCTTTTTCCAATCCTCCTTCCACTAAGGAACACAGAACAGTGTGGTAGACGGAGGGGGACAGAGGAATACCTCAGCAGTTGTGATCAGCAACATCTCTGGAGGCTTCGATGGATATCTTAAGGTATATAGCAAAGTAGGTGACTATATAAGACAGATGTACTATGTCATGAGCCACTGAGCTACAGCTAATGCATGCATAGAATGAGGTAGGCATTATTCAGAGAATGAAGGAAAGAACACTGCATGAAGGAGGCATTTTGCAGGTGTAATTTTTGCTAGGCAGAACTATCATCACTGGAATTTCTAGCTAATGCTAGAACAAGGTGAATGAAATATGGTCTATTGGGTATACTGGACTCTCTATATTAAGTTCTAGCCGTTGCTAGTCAACACAACTCGTCTACGGCTCACTTCGATGTTTGAATTCTATAGTTGGTATTTAAATGGAAGCTACAAAGCTTTACTGGTTTTCAGAGAAATACTTTTAGATGAAGAGGGAGAGAAGAAGGTCCTTTTAAATGACAAAATTCTTTTGATAGCAAAGGCTCTCAGCTTCATTTTTAAAAGGGATATTGATTTTGTGTATACGCCAGCTTTCTTGCCAGTCTCAATCTAGTTATCATGTCAGACACTAAGTCCCTTGATATAGTAAGCACAGTAGTAAGAGAATTAGGAAGAGACAAAGGCAGAATCAAAGATCTTGAAACAAGGGGTTCCTTTGATAGGACAAGTTCACTACCCAAAACAAAAATACATCATCTTTTCTCTTTATTTTTGACAAGTCCCTCAATAAATAATGAGGGAGATTGAAAGCTTCTTAACTCTCAATTCACCTGAAATAAAACTTTCTGAAATCCTTGTAACTTTTAAAAATAAAATAGTCCCTGTAGATCAAATGAAAGGATGATCTCCCTATGGCCAGATTTAGGGGCAGACAATCCAAATAACTGCCTGGAATGCCAGGTTTGGGGAGGTGCTGGGTTCAGGGTGCAGTGTTGTTAGCAACAAGGGAAAATAGAATGTTTGAAGTAAAACGTTTCAGGTATTCAGTATATGGATTCATTTTTTATTAACTTCCTAGAATGTTCTGGGCTTTCTTAGAATCTTGTGGAACCATCCAGACTTTCTGAGAACTATATTTTCCTTGAACCTGTTGTCAACCCTGCCCTTGTGGGTAGGATATCACCAATCAGTCAGTGAGATATAAGAACAACTTTAAGATCGACCTTGTTAAGTCGACTTAGAGAGTCCACATTGAAAACTCCTGTCGACGGCCTGTGTCCACACTGGCAGTTGCTAGGTCGACGGAGGAGTGCTGTATTGTGGGTAGCTGGAAGGGGGTCTGGAGGCCAATTAGGTCGACTTAAGGGCACCCCCTGTCCCCACTGACTTGTCGACTTAATAAGGTCGACTTAAGCATTAAGTTGACCTTAAGAGGTGGTGTTATTAAGTCAATTTAAGGAAGCGCTTAAGACGACGTAATAAAAGTCCAATGTGGACTCAAGAGTCTGTAGGTCGACTTAACCTGCCTTATCGACCTAAGGCTCCAGCATAGATGTATCCTTAGAAATTTACTTTCTATAGAGTGAGGCTGGATGTCTCTCTGCCTTCTATGTTTTATGGTAAGAATTGTCATTTAATATAATCATTGAAGATCTAAATACGCACATTTACTGCACTGAAATTAGAAAACAGTGTAACCTTCGGGTGGGCTAAATTCATTTAATTGCCCTTCTCCAGTGCCCCACAGAAATACACCCCAACCCCTGTGGAGAAAAGCAGCTGGAGACCCAGGATCCAGTCTGTACAGGACTCACAGCGAAGCTTGCTCAGAGCTACACTCACACATTAAAATACTACTACAATAAACATAACAATGAACTTTATTAACTACTAACTAAATGAACCTTATCCTAAGAAAACAAACTACAATTAACCAAGAACAATCCCTTGCATGAAAGATACCCAAGAGTCCCAAAGTCTGTGTGGAGTTCACCCAACTCTCAGCTACAGTCTCTGTTCCAGTGTGGAAGCTTGAGTGGCAAGAAATAGCTGTCCTCTTCTTTCTTTGCTGGGATCCTCTGTAGCATTACATGCAGGCTCTCTCTTCTCCTCTGCAACCAGCCCTCAGTCCCATATGCATGTCTGCAAGGTCTGTCGCAAATGACTCCTTTACATGGAGAAAACATCTTGTTCACTCCTGGCTCAGCTCCTCTCCAGAACACTGAGCACATGGTCTCCTTTCAAGGCAGCTCCTGCCTGCTGCCTGCTCAGGCTGCTGCTCTCCAGTCATCTGACTGACAACATCCCATCACACCAGCAGGGTACACTGTGGAGCATGCTCAAATTGCTACCACTCCCTGCTTCTGGAAGTTTCCAGTTGTGGGTTGCTAATCTGCCCAGCAACAGTAACCCACCCTCAGCAGGTCTCTCAGAGATAGCCTTTTCAGGCATATGGGTTACAACAGCATCAGAGTTTTCATTGTGATGTTTTCTACTAGGAAATTAGGTACCTCCTGCAAACATTTATGTATGTGCTCAGTACACACATGGGTTCTCCAAGTGACTTAAAGTGAAACACGCAAGACCAGATGTTATGTCAGTACTAATTACCTGTTGTATTGGGTGTTCGATAAAAGTGAATGAGAAGAGTAATTAAACACTCTGTATATTATTTATATGTATGTTCAAGATGTCTGGAGACAATTTAAGATGTGAGTGAAACAATGGTGGGGAATACATGTCACCTAAAACCATGAACTAAAAATACAGCTCCACACACATGCGCGCACACCGGAGAGATTTACATTATTTTTTCTTGAAGGTTATTGCTTAGTTTGTGCATAATTAAACCAGCACAGCAGGGATCTTGGACAAGCTGTTTAAAATTAATACCTGTGCTATTCATATTTACATGAGAATAGGGAGAAGCAGCGGGGGAGAAGGGTGTCTGAACATTTTTAAAGGTTAGTAGTTGAAAAGAAAATACGCCCTGCTTCCTAAGGACCTTCCCAAACAAGAGGGGTTGTTTTTTCCCCAGAGCATTGACCATAAGTCAGTGTGTGCATGTTGGGAGGTGACACTTCAAAGAATCTGAAGCAAGTTGTGCTCACTCCAAAGGTAAATCACTGATTCTGAGGGAAGCAGTGGAAGTGTCTGTCTAATTTAAATTCCAGGAGGGTAGCCCTGTTGATCTATTTCAGTAAAACAAACAAGGAGTCCTGTGGCACTTTTAAAGACCAACAAATTTATTTATCGCATGAGCTTTTGTGGGAGAAAATCCCACTTTATCAGATGCATACAGTGGAAAATGTGGCATGTTAGCTGTATGTATACATATAGAGAATGGTGGATCACATAGTCGTTTCAAAGAGATCCAGAGGGATAGTCTGTTAGCCTATCTCAGCAAAGTAAACCATTTGTTTTGATTCAAATAGTGTGGAGGAGGGAAGCAAGAGCTGAGAAGGGTAATAGAGGGGAAATCACCTTTTACAATGAGTTAGCCATTCCAGGTCCCTCTTCAAACCCAGTGTGAAGGTGTCTAATTTGTATATGAATTCAAGCTCTGCAGTTTCACTTTGGAGTCTGTTTTTGAAATATTTTTGTGGAATTATTGTTAACATGTTCATTACAGAATGTCTGGGTAGACTGAAATATTCCCCTACTGATTTTTGAATGTTACCATTCTTGATGCATGATTTGTGTCCTTTTATTCTTTTGTACAGATACAGTCCAGTTTGACCAATGTATATAGTACAGGGCATTGTCGGCACATGATGGCATATATCACATTGGTAGATGAGCAGATGAATGAGCCCCTGATGGAGTGGCTGCTTTGATTAAGTCCTATAATGATGTCACTTGAGTTGATATGTGGACAGAGATAGCAACAAGGTTTGTTGCAGGGTTAAGTACCTGGTTTAGTGTTCTTGTTGTATGGTGTGTAGTTGCTGGTGAGTATTTCTTTAAGATTGGGGGGCCTCACTTAGGATGAGTCTACACTTATAAGTTATGTCAACTTAAGGAGGCTTACGTAGACCTAAATAAAGCCATGTCCACACTGGGCTTCCCTTAAGTCGACTTAATAACACCTCATTTTAGGTAGACTTAACGCTTAAGTCGACCTTATTAGGTCGATTTAAGCCAGTGTGGATGGAGATTAGCACCTAAATCGACCTTATTAAGTCAATTTAAAGCATTAGACTAGCAGACTATCCCTCTGGATCTCTTTGAATTGACTTTCTGACCGATTCTTCTTTGTATATATACATATAGTTACATGCCACATTTTCCATTTCATGCATCTGATGAAGTGGGATTGTCCTCCCAAAGTCTTATGTGATAAATTTATTTGTTAATCTTTTGAAAGTGCCATGGGACTCCTTTTTTGTTTTGTCTAATTTAACTGTACAGATCTAATTAATCACTTCTTCTGGCTGTCAAATGCTGCAATCCCAAGAGAGAGTTTGAAGGATTAGGCTTTGGAGGCACCTTGGAAAGTAGGATTAACTCTGCACAGTAGAAAAGACCCAATAGGATTTTGGAGACTGACAAAGAAGATGCTATGAGCCGTAGTAATGGTAATGATTAAGACAGTTACTAGGTTCTGGGTTGACAAAACCAGCCTAGTAATTTGAGACATTTGGGTGGGGAAGAAGAAGCAAACTCTAGCTCCTTGCATGCAAGAGAGAAGGAGTATAGCAAATATGTCCATAAACCAGATTAGAGGAGGAGAGTTGGAGCCAGGAGCGATAAAAACAAGCTTTGCAGGCTGAAACCTGGGGCGAGTTGAGGTTTATGATTTTTTTAAGGTAAAACAGATTTTTATACAGAAATGTAAGCTGATCACCTTGCTTGGGCTTTATGAAGGTGACAGACACAAGAAGACATCTGTTAGGAACAAGCAAGAGGCTCTGCTGAGCTTTAGGGAGCAACCTTGACTAAACTAAACAGCAGGATAGCTGTGTCTGGTGGAGCCCCAGGACAGATTTTTTTTGGTCGTTTTTTGTGGGGTTTTTTAATCTGTCAATTCAGATTTGATCTAGAGTAGACATTCTGATAAGAGGTAACTGCATAAAAATAGGCAAACAAGTTCACTTCAGACAGACCTATTTTAACTCAACACTTCTACACAGGTACAATTGACATGCAAACCAGATTCAGTCATCCTGACGGTTAAGGCTGATTAAGATGCAGGCTACATCAAAGTAGCCTTTGAAATGCTAGGATTTGAGAAGGAAAGATGGGGAAATCCTTTCAGCAGGACCCTGAAAGAGGGTGGGGGCAAGACACTGATGCAAGAAATAAGGGACAGTAACTGCTGTATAGGATAGAAACTATTCTATTTCCCACAATCAAACATTGATGAAATACTAATATAACCCTGTTTTGATTTGCAGTTACAACCTGACCTGATCCTATGTCTTACACTTCCCTGCATTTATTTTCCTCCCATTCTGTAAGTTCCCCATCTTCAAAGTGTCTGACAAAGTGAGATTTTCTCCCACGAAAGCTCATGCAATAAATAAATTCATTAGTCTTTAAAAGTGCCAAAGGACTCCTGGTTTGATACAACCTAAACATGAATGCCTAATAAAATGAATTTTGTAGCACCATAAAGATCAAAAGGATTACTGCCTCCAATTGGAGGAGGGGGAAGGGGGAAGTGTCTAGCCAGCTGCTTGGCCAGGGAGGTCCAACTTTGAAAATCCTGACTCAAAGTAAGGATGTGATTCTGGCAAGCAGACTAACCAAATGTAAGCAACACAAAGAAGAAATACACCCTCTGCAAATTTAAGATTCTGTTAGTTTTTTACACCTAAGTCTTATTCTCCCCCTCTGTTCATAGTATGTCAGATATTAAGCAAAGCATTTAATATTTTATTTTGATTTTCTTTATTATGAATAAATCTAGAGTAAGCCCCAGGTGCACAGAAGCTATTCACCATCTGACATATCCTTGTGGCTGGGTGAAGGATTGCTGAAGTTCCACTTGGTTGCTGACTTCTGTTGGTCACCTTTGTCTGGATCTATCCATCAAGCTAGTCTCTTAAAAGTTCAATCACCTTCTGGGGTATCCAAAGCCCAGCTGTAACTGGGTCGGGCCCCAAGCTGGCTGGCTTCTTCCAGCTGCCTCTTCAAAGTCTCTGTGCCCAGTTTCATCCTGGACCACCAGTATAGTCCCCCCAAAGGACCATTGAACTCAGTGAAAAACGCACTCTTCTTTTGAGGGTAGCTGATCCCAGGGCTTCTGGTTTGGGCTCCTCAATAAAGGTCAGAACTACAAACAAAATCAAACACTACTGAAGTATCTTCTGCCCCTCTATGGGCTTAAACTTCTTGTCCATCATGGGCTCTTCTTCAGATCCCAGTTCCTGGTGGAACACTGGCCACACAATGGTCTTCCTGGAACCTAGCACTTTGTTCCAAGGGCCAACCATATCAGTCAGCTCCTCTCCAGTGGCTCAGTTATCCAACTTCAGCCCAGCTCAACTGCTCTCCTCCATAGCCAGCTCAAACTGCTGAGCTTCCTCCCTATTTAAAGTCCTGCACACAGCACAGGTGTGGCATTCAAACTTTGCTGACCAAGGACATTGGATACCTGGGTTCAAATCTCTGCTCCAAATCAAACAGACTGGGAATTTAAATCTGGGTCTTGCCATCCCAGATGAGTGCCTCATCCATTGGGCTATTGGCTATGATGGGCTGCTTCTCTGAGAAAAAGGCTGCACCTAACTCCAGGAGAAGGTTCACTACTGAGAATCCCAAAGCAGAGATATGCCCCTCCCTCTGGTCTATCAGTCAGGAGCCTAAAGCCCAGCTCTTTGGGCATTAGGCAATTAAATACCTTCGTTCATCTGGGACCTAAACCCTACCCCTTTCTTCTGCCTTTTCCTCCTGGCTTGGGGCTGAGGGTTCCACGTGGTGGCAGAGTGCTGAAGAATTAGACAGTCCAATGCCTATGTCCTTTGGTGGATCTATCCCTTAGGTGCTCCTGAAAATGTTCCTCTCAGGTCGTTCGGGGAATTTAATGCTGGCTGTGTCATAATGATGAACATTTCCTTCCTTTCAAAGAAAAAGAGAAATGTCTGGACCTCACTCACCACAGCTCTGAGGTAGTGCTCCTAAGGGAATAGTCTACAGAAGGGCCTCTCCCATAAGTTGTTTTGCTGTCAAGGCAGCAGTCGGTCACACTGGAAACACCTTCCAGAATCACAGAGACTTGTGTTTGGAAGGGTAAAGGTGCAAAATAATGGAGCCTTTGGAATAGAAGCGGAGAAACTGCAGTTAGTAGTAACTCTTTTAGCACCATGAAACATTTTAAAGTGGTAGAAGCCCAGGAGAGCTTTGCCTATGTAAGTGACAGCAGATGTCACAGATGTATAAATCCTAATCAGTGTGTGGGTCTTGTTTAACTCTAGAGGCTGCAGGGTCCTAGCTCAGTAATAATAAGTACTTTAATGTAAATGGAATTGAAATGATCTGTTTCTTGGGATGCGGTGGTTACAGTTTGTGGGTATGTAGGTGAAAGCTGCACTATTGGTCTATTGATGTACTAATTTTTCACAATTTAGGGTTAATTACATGTAAGTAAAGCTAGAGTGGCATTGTATATTAATCCTCCAGAATATTTTTAAATACATGAATTAAGGAGGGTAGGCGATTTTCAATAGGATGCCTAACTCCCCTTTGCGCCTTTGAAAGTCTACCCCATTTCTGTCCGTGGCTTTTTCTCCAAAAACTAGATGTAACCAACACCTTCATTAATAGTTCTGTGAGCCTTTGTGTGTGTACATTACAAAGTGAGTCCTGTGTTGATTATATTGTTCCGTGTTTTTGTGATGTTTATTTCATTTTGTACTTGGTTCATCAAGTGTGTTCTGTCATTTTTCTGTGTAGAAACAAATAGGGGTATGTCAGTGGTAAACAAAGTTTAATGTCTCTTGAGGAATTTTAACAGAAATGAAATTATAAGATCACTGTTCAACAATTTACGGGATTTTTTTGTTCTTATTCCACTGTAGTGTAGTCATTCCAAGTGAAATCTGCTCCCATACGCTTAAAAGTCTTTCTTCACTGCTTTCAATTCGGTGTAAATCTTTAAACATCATTGTACATACTGTGTTTCAACAAACAATTAATTTATTTACTCATCACTCAAAATGTCCCATCTGTTTAGTTTGCCCTTTATGAAGCTTCTGGCTTAGACGTTAGAAGAGAGCAGTGAGATATTTTGTTTGAAAATGTCTATCAAATATCAGGAGAGTAGAAAAATATCCTTTGATTGGCACTACTGTATACCTCTGTAGGAACTATCCATGGACCATGGAGATCTATCCCCCTTCTACAGAATGCCAGTCAGCTCAACATTAACTGCCTCTCTCTTCCAGCAACATTACTTTTTTATGTCTTGTCTATTCCATTCTACCACATTATTTTTCAATGAATTCAGCTTCTGTTTAACTCTTTCCAAATGCCATTCCTTCCATCTCAACTTTTTCTCATTTATGCTCACTTCAGAGAAGCTTACTGACAGGTTATTAACCACATTTTTTGGTTAGACTACATTAGCAGTTGGTAGCCTCTCTTGACCTGCTGGCATTTTACCATGTGGAGTGGAGGTGATGCTACCTGCCACAGTGTTTAGCTCAGGTCTGCATTTGTTTGATACCAAGAAAGTAAACCATTCAAGAACTGTCATTCTTCTCTCCCACCCCCACCAAAATGCAAAGAGCTAAATTAAGAAAACACAAGATTTGTAATTCACCAAATTCAGTTAGGTTCTATATTTATGTCACTACTGAAAACAGTGCTGACCGATAATGAACGTTTTATATATATAATGAATGTACATACTTTTATATAAACCAGAACTGAATAAAACTTTTTTCACTTACATGTAGTCAGAATCTAAATAATTCTGTAGGGTGTGCAAGTGAATTTTTCTTTTCCAGTACACTGTAATGCTGACTAGTCTGTACACTTTTTAACCTGTGGCCAGTTCTAGTGTTCAGAAGTCTGAAAGGATTTTGATAGATTAGAGAGGGTTCAAAGAAGAGCCATAAGAATGATTTAAGTATTAAAAAAAACATGCTTTATCATGATAGTCTGAAATAGTTCAGTCTATTTAACATACCAAAGAGAGGGTTAAGGGGGGACTTTATCCCAGTCTGTAAGTACCTATATGCAACATCCTTTTAAGTGGTTTAGCAGTCTGGTAACTATCACACAACTCGTGTGGCTAGAAGAATACCTGGCACCTGGGTCCCATTGTGCTGGCTAGAAACGGCTGCAGTTCAGGGACTAACAGGAAGCCTCAAGACAACGAGGAGTAAGGTGTTGGGGCGGTGGGAGGAAGGGAGTTCTCCTGCTGGGAAGAAACACAACTGGCACCCGGGTCCTGCACTGCCTGCTAGAACCCAAAACAGCTCCTCTCAACACCACAGAAGGCCTCAAACCAGCAGGTAGGGTAAGGAATGGGGTACAGAAGGGCCTTCCTGCTTGGAGCAAACTTGGCTAGCACTTGAGGCCCATTCCACATGCTAGACCCTTCCCCCCACAACAGGGACCAGGCCCTTCCCCCACAGCAGCTCCTCTCACAACAGGGACCAGCAAGGAAGCCTGCAGCTCAGGGTGACCAACAGGGGCATTGGTAAGGTGGGCATGGGGACAAACCAGAATCTTGTTCTTGTCTGGCCAGGCAGGAAGCTGCAATGCAGAGAAAGGAGGAGCCTGTTCTGCCACTGCAGGGGCAAAGATACCTGGTCCGTGTGTTCCTGCCCACTCTAGGCAGCATTTGCAACTCCCTTCCAGGAATCCTGGGGGAGGTGTGGGCAGAATAATAGCAGGGCTGGGAGTGGGGTGAAGAGGGAAGGGAAACACTCACTCCACAGAAGACTTGAGCCAGCAGGAAGGGATAAAAAGTATTGGGGAGGGGGGGAGTTGGGGGCCCTTGAAGGGAGTAGTAAGGGGGATTCCTCAAGGGTTGAGATCCTGTAGGGGGTTGGTACAGGGGCTCCTGCTTTCCTGTGTTTTCAACTATTGTATGGTTTTTAATGCTAAAACTCTTGAAAGTTAATAGGTATTCAACCCACTGCTCTGTGTAGATTTATTACTGAAGTGCCACTTTAAAAATGCCTTACACTTTCCAGTGCAGTATTCAAGGCCTCTTGTGTTTAAAGTTTCATAAGATGCTGCCTGGGAGAACTTGATAAGATGGACACAGCTTAAACCTAATTCCCAGTGGACATTAGAAAATGTCTACAGAGTTGGGCGTAATCAGTCTTTTGAATAAGAGAATCTCCATAACTGGATTTGCTGGTGTTAGCAGAGTTAAGAGCTTCTTCTTAATAAAGTACTTCAACAATTTCATTGATCCAGAAGATACAACATGCAGCGCTTGGCTGTGTCAGTAGCACACAGTTCAGGGTGAGGCAGGTACTCTGTTCAAACAATGGGGTGTCCAAGTGTAAGTTAGGAGTGCAGGTGCCCAGAGTGGCACAGAAAAAAACACAGTGGAATATTTAAATATAATTGGCTTTTGGAACACATGGAAATCAAAACAACTAATATTCTAGGACAGGATCTCTTGGAACTGGGAAACATCTTTCTGTATTCAGTCAGTTCAGGGTCAGGTATAAATGTTGTTCTGAAATGAAAGTTAAGAGGGAATTTACATCTGGTTTAAAACATATTGTGTGATTGGAAACTGAATGTTCTAAAACGCCGCTAGCTCAGATGGCTCCTGTTGGTGTTTTAAGAACTCTATGCAACCAGAAACATCGCTTTGGAATTTGGTATTTACTGAAATATAACAGAAGCATGTTGAAGTGGTTGAATGTCAGTGAGCAAATCAATACGGGGAAAAATATTGGTTGGCAAAGTACTCCTTGCTAATAAAATACATTAATCCATATTGTCCATGCTGCTCATTTACAATCACAGAAAAATGTTAATCTTCCTACCAGCTGGCAAAGCAAGAACTAAGCATATGAATTTGTACAGTCTATTAATGTTGTCGTCGAAAGGAGATCACGGCAGCTGTATGCAAGGCACAATTCCATACACTGATAGCTGACAGGAGCAGTAACATTGCCGTGAACAAAATGTCAATCCTCTACATCGTTTTGAGCTCAAGCCTGTGTTTGCTGCCATTACCCAGTTAACTTCATGCAGTGCGCAGTGTGTTAAGGAGGCCATGACACGATTCTACATGTATCACAATCTGGCTATACCATGAACGATGTTCCTTTCAGAGAGTATTTTTCATCATGCTAGGTTAGCACAGTACTGTAACTGCACTTTTTGGAGAAGGTGTGCAGCCCTTACTAGGTGAACATCATGTTGCCCATAGTGATGACGTAGATGTTGATGATGCCTGGAAACGTGCCAGTGATGAAAGAAGTGGAAACATTGTTACAAACGGTATATCCAATATTTGGCAGATTAACTTTTAAGAAAACTATGTTTGAGGAGTTGACTAGGGTATTGGAATTTGATGAATTATTATTCAGGCCTTTAAATGAAGTGTGCTGGGTCCCACAACACTTTTCTCTAAATTAAAATATGAATATAGAGTACTGCACCACACAAGTCAGTGAAAATAATCATCCTGCAGCCAAGTCTTGTCTTCAAAAGTTTGTGAATCCTTAGAATCGTATTGTACTGACTGTGCTAGTTGATGTCTTGCTGTATCACTATGCAAAGGTCAAAATGGCAAAATTTTGCTTGCAGTATTTCAAAGAAAAGTTCTCTGGAATGAAAAAGTGAAGTAACAAATGCTAACTCTTGTAAAACCTGTTGATACAAAGCTCCTGTGTCATTACGATAGTCTGTAAACATTTAGATGGACATTCTCTGGAGAGGGAGCTGCAGAAGTGGTCTGTATTTGCTATTAAAGTTTCGTTTGCTAGATTTGATTACGGCATGGAAGGTGTTAGTAAAATCATAGGCAAATACCATGCAAGCTTGAATCCACCAATGTAAAGAGAGAGATCAATAACAAAATGTCTGTAAAGAGAGCACAGACTAAAAATGTATCATTATGGAAAAAATTAAAACTGCCGAAATAAGAACGTTTGCTGCCTTAGTATCATACCTCTGAAAGAAGGGCATTTCATAGCTCTCCATCATTATACTGTATATGGCATATTTCAAACCGTGAGTGTCACCTGCAAATGTGGGTTTAATGAATCAGACTAAAACTAAGTATTGCAACATGTTGGAGGTTAATTATATGGACCACGATATAAGAATAAAATACTACCTCACAGCAAATGGAGTGATCAATCTAGAAAATGTTTACCATCAGTGGACAACTAAGAAATGCAGATAAGAAATTTCCAGCATCACAATGAGAAAGTCATATTCACTGAGTATGAATCTTGCTACTTTGTGGATACATGCATAGTGTCTCTGCACACACAACTTAATGTTGTTCAATTAGTGGTTTAATTATCTCACTTCAATTAGGTCAACTTTGCTGTTTTAGTATGTGTGAAGGGGTCAGCTCCCTGCTGGTGCCTCCTTGTGGCCGGGTGTGGAGTGACAGCTCTCTTTCTCCACCGGAGGCTGCTGCAGCTGGTTGCTTCACCTCTACAGTGGCCTTTCCTCTTCCTGTGACTTGGCTGTCCAGATATGTCTCCCAATCTGCTATAGTGCAGAAACAAAAAGCAAGGGGAAATCGCACAAATAAACAGACTTAATAAGAGAGAGAGGGGAATGAATCCAGCTCAGGGTGTATGAGGATGAAGCCATCCCTTCCCTCAAGGAGAGACCGTCAAGCAGTGGTGTTGGAGGAGTGTCTGCCTTCACTTAGACATTTCCTCAGGAGCAGAGGGTTGAAAATCTGCTTCCTGCCCAGCAGGTGTGGCAGGGCAGGGCTGGCTGAATCCAGAGCCAGTTCTCCACCCCTCACTGTTGTGGAGTGTGGGATTTCTATGCCCCATCACAGTGTGCTGTCTTATAAATACAGCTGTTTCTTCTAAGTGCATGCCTACAGTTGTAGCAACACAACAGTGAGTTAGTTTAGGGTTAGAAGACATAGGAAAAAATAAAACAAACAAACAAAAAACTTACCCAAGGACAAAAACATAGTGCTCAGAGGTGATTATAGCCTACTCAATACAAAGAAAATTTAGAAGGAACATTGTTCCCACAGGGAACAAATATTAGAGAATGGGTTCTTCAGTCTAGCAGACACAGGTCTAACATGACCTAATGACTGGAAACTGAACCTAAACAAATTCAGAGGGGAAAATAAGATATACATTTCTTTGACAGGGTATTTAACAATTCACCAAGGGTTGTGGTGGAGGCTCCATCACCAGCAATTTTTTAAAATCGAGATTGGGTGTTTTTCTGAAAGATCTCTGGGAATTATTTTGGAGGAAGTTTCATGATCTGTGGTGTACTGTGAGTCATACGAGATGGTCAAAATGGCCATTTCTGGGTTCGGAATGTATGAATTAAGCATTTAAAGCATTGGCAAGTTATCCTGTTAGTGAAATTGAATTTCTTTCTATTCTGGAGTTCAGGTGGAATCATAATTATGCCCATTATGCTACTCACTTGGAGTATTTTTCTGAATCTAGAAGTCTGGAGATTCTAATGAAACATTCTCATTTTTCATATGACGTTCTTTGACATGGAATTGCATGTTGCTGATCTGTGCAAATGACAGGAATTTGGAAACCACAGTAAGAGAATAGGCATAATCAGAAAAAGACACTTTCAGGTAGAGGGATGGGTAAAGGAAAGTTTTTATACCTAGTTTGATTTTAATAGGGACTCGAGTATTTGCAGTACTATGTACACAAGATGTACTTTATAATAACTGTGGCTTTTAAAAACAAATAGAACACTTCACTTTCAATCAGTTTTATTCAAGGAAAATGATAGTTTTGGTCAATTCTTTACTAGCAGGAGAAGAAAAAGTGGTAGAAATGTAACCTGTGTTCTAATGAGCTTAATAAACAAATATTAAAAGAGCAGGTCCATTAACCTATTTAGAATAAGACTATAATTCATTCATCTGAATGAGTGCTTCCATTTTTCAGCATCCATCATATAAATGATCCATCAATGGCTCTTACTGTGAAGAAAATTTACCATTGAATTTCCAGGCATTATGTATCAGGCTACAATTTATTCTCATAAAGGAATCTGATGTTTTCTCAGGTTACTTAATTTTGGCTCATGCTTTCCCTATCAAGATAATTTCTGTATAGACGAAATGGATCAACTAAATTTATGGGAAAAGGAGCTATATGGAATAGTCCATCTAACAATCAAAAAGAGTGATAGGTTCCTCCTCTCCTCCCCCACCACCACTATAGAAGGTACTATGAAGTGTAGTACTGACAGTTTTGAAACCTAGTATTTATATCCTTTGAGGAAAATATAAGTATTTATAGCATCTAGGTAGATTAAAAATTCAAATAGAGTAAAATATTTCTAAATAGCATGTTGCAAATTCTGTGAACTGTCTGCATTAACTGTGCTGATTAAAGTTCATGGATACATTGCAAAATATAGGGATGGGGGAGGAAATAAGAAATGGTGTGTGTGTGTGTGTGTGTGTGTGTGTGTGTGTGTGTGTGTGTGTGTGTGTGTGTGTGTGTGTGTGTTTTAATGTGGAGATACAAATGATATAGCTACAATACAGTTCATTATATAGCAGAGCATGTAGATTATTTGTACAATGAAAGTATATGAAATTAAACTGCAGTCACTACAAAAGTTCAACAAATTATGAATTAAAAATAGTTTCTTGATCTTTAAAAATTGCTGAGATAACACTATGTAAAGTCCTACAGTTCACTTTACTTCTCTCCTCCTTTGCCCCCACCACTCTCCTTTTTCCCCACCACAGTACTATCTGACACATCACAACATTCTTACTAAGGCAAAAAGTCTATTAATAATTAATACCGCCGTACTTTCACGTACCTTGAGGAATATTTCTCCATAATTCTTTGTCAAAGGTAATAAGTGTCTGAGAGTCAGAGGTAGAGAAGAAAGTAGCTTGTAGGGTTTTGAATATTTTGATGCTTGCTTGATTTTCTAATCCAGTTTCAATCCCTAAGGGTGCATTTACACTTAAAAAATTAAGTCGATTAAGAAGGCTTAAATTGACTTAAACTACTCTGCGTCCACACTGGGCTTTCCTTAAGTTGACTTAAGGAAAAGTTAAGTCGACCTAATAACACCTCATTTTAGGTCGACTTAATTCTGAAGTCTTAATAAGGTCAAAAAGGGGCTATGTCTACACTACAAAAGTTAAGCCTAAAATATTTGACTGCTATAAAAATACATTCTTTGACAGGGTTGGGCAGGGAAGAGAGAGAGAAATCCATTTCAGATTTTTTTGAAATTCATTTGTTTAGCCAAAACCTAAACATAATGATAATTCAAACAGGACTATGTGGCTTCCAGGGACTTTTTAATGTTTATGTCCTAGGCTGCTTACCATATATAAAGAAAGCTCTTTTTTGTATCTGAATAATAAGATTTATCCTATTTCTCTAAAAGACTATTTCTAAAGAAAAATTTCTAAAATATCCTTTTAGCTAATATCTTGGCAACTTGGATATGGCATTGAGGCAAGAGTGTTGTAAAAGTGTGGATGTGTTGAGAAAATGTGATGTAGTAGTTAGGACTAAGGAAAGGGGTTAAGATTACCTGGATTTTGTTCCTAGTTTTTCCATGTGCTTCCTATGTCAATCTGGGCAAATCACTTAATTACTGTGACTCATTTTCCCCACCGGTAAATTGAGGCTAATACTTGGTTCTCAGAGTTTGTGAGGCTTAACTTTGTAATATCCGTGGAGTGTTTTGGAATACCCTGATGGAAGGCTTCATATAGGTTCAGATATTATAATTATTTAGTATTCAATATTTGAGTGTGTGTATACAAACACATATTTTGGCCTGCATTTTCAAAAGGGATTATTTGTTTTGTAAGCCTCACTTTTTGGAGTGCTCAACTTGAGACATCTTAACTGCTTGGCTTTCCGAGGGAGATGTTCCATACTTCTTCCAAATCAGCTCCCCCACAGTCACTAGCTACTTTTTAAAATGTAGGCTATTATTTAATAACTACGTATTGTGGCTGAAATCCTGACTCCACCGAAATGAACAGCAAGACTTTCATTGACTGCAATGGGTGTGGGATTTCTTCCAGAGAGAGAGACAGAAGGAATACATGATACTGAATTTAGACTGGCTTATGATTGGAAAAGTCACGTAAATTGTGAATAGTAATGTATGACTCCATTATTCAGATCACCCTGAAGGAGTACCGTACACACACAGGGCATGTGCATTTGCAACCTTAATAGTGGCATTTCCTAACTTTTGAGTGCTTTACTTTGCAACCTTTATAATGTTCTTGTGCATGTAGCTGGCCCACTAAAGGAAATGGAGCTCACCTCTCCTATTGCAATCCAGTTGTTCCCTGTTTGGGATAAGTAAGCAGGCAGGGCAGTCTCTGGGTATCTATAAGAGGCCTGAGGATGAGTTCAAAGGCAAGAGCGGACTGGCTCAGTTAGGAAGAGCAATGTCTGGTAGAGTGCTGAAAACAGGAGATTCATGAGAAGTTTGCTAGGTGGTGTCCCCATGCCAGAGAGCCAAGGCTGGAGAGGGCTGAAGGCAAGAAGACACAGCAGAGGGAAAGGCTTGCCAGCTCTTAGCTGAGAGCTGGATTCAAGGGCTAGAGGGCTGAAGGGAGGGGAACAGCCAAGTACGTGGCTTACCATCTCCTTGCAAGGGAGCTGGGGACCCAGAGAAATCAAGAGAGGCTCCCAGATTACAGCTGGGAAGAAAAGGGTTGTGTCCCAGAAGGAAGGGCCAGTGTGGTTGTCCTGAGGGGCGGGACAGAGGACAAATGATAAGAGACAAGGTCTGGCGGAAGACATCAGGATGGTAAAACAGAGCCAAGTTTTTAAAGATCACGTGCACTGGCTTGATGTGGATTGTGTTGGGGGACTTTTGGTTTGGAACTTTTGAAATCTGTTTTAGTTATTAATATGGGACAGACTCAAAGACATGCTTCGTTGGGGTTTACTGGGAACTCGAGGGGAAACTGAAGTGAGGGGCTGCTCTCAGAAATGCTTGCAGCCATGAAGGGGGTCATGCTGGCTCCTGGAAGGTCACTCATTTACAGCGTGTAATAGTGTACATGTGCACATTAGTGTACATGTGCGCACACACATTTTACTACTGGCCCAACTCTGTGCTAAATTCAATCTGTAGTGTGGTGGCCTAGAGAGAATAGTATGCCTGTGTACTAGAGAAGCAGGTGTACATGTATATTATCTAACTTGTTCACAAGTGGCTATTGGGATACATTTTGAAAGTGTCAGTGTCATTCCCTTAGCAATGTCCACGCTCACAACCATCCAGATGTATTCCCCCTAGGATATTTAGCGATGTCAGCATTCCTAGCACCTTCTACTATGAACACTGGGGTCTTATCCTACAATTTACTCCGTATGAGCACCACAGCACACCCACGTGAGACTTCTTTGACATCAGTGGAGCTTTGTAGAGGTGCAGCAAAAATAGCAAGGTAGTAATCTTCAGGAGTATGGACTGCATCATCAGCATGTCTTCCTGTGCAGGAAGCACCATGGACAAAGTCCCCCTTTGCCCTCCATTGCACCAGCTGCAGTTTGGCCATCTGTACAGCAACAGTAGTTAGTAATAAGAAAATAGAATCAGTATTGTCAAAAGAGAGAAGCATTTAATAAAAAGCTATTTATAAATTCAGTATCTTTCATGCAACTGACAAGGTGCATGACTCTAGATTGTTAAAGCCAATTTTTAGGAAAAATTACTGTTATGAAAGAAAAATAGACTGTGTGTTTATAGATAGATAGATATAGATATTAAATACACCCACTCTTTAAAAATACCTATTCATTTATTTATTTAGAAAGTTTTAACAGGTTACAAATCTTTGCCATACACATATCAGAGACGAGATGTTAATTACAACAATGATTGTTTAGAGAAACATACAGCAATATAATCCCACAGTATTGGATTGTGAGCATCTTTTCACTAACCGTGATGTGATGTTTCTAGTGATATAAAACCGAGGGAAATCTCTGACTAAACATTTAACAAACCAGGTGTTTTTCAAAATATTAATATTCAGAAATGTTTGACCAGTGTACTGGATATTTTGCAGGTGAGTGTACTTTGCCTGTTGAGTAAATCGTAACCAAATAACTAAGTATTTTTCCCTTGTCTAATTTGCTGCATACATAATTAGTGCATACATTTTTTCATAACAGCTTCCTTTATTTGTTTGAACTATTCCTCTATAGTTGGAGTATTTTATCTTTTTCTGGTGAAAGGCTCTATCGGTAGACTAGCAGAAGACAGAATAATTCATTTAGTTGGTGTGACCAGTTCTGCTAGGAAGCCCCAGGAGGATTACCAAAGGATCATTTGGTAATTGATTTCCAACAGCAACCTGTGATATTTGGTTATGATAATTGCATCTCAATACCCTCTGTCTGGACATGTCCATTATATATGCATAAAGTCTCCTCTCACCACAGGTTCTACAACACTTTTATTCCCATTCAGTACACACATACTTTTTACTTGCCTGGTGTGGGGTACAATTGGAAGAGTTTCTTAGAGAAATTTTCTTTTATTGTGCTAGAGGTTGAGGTTGCTGATTCTCTTTTCTAAATCAAATCCCATTCCTCTGGGATCATTTGTCTATTGAGATCCTTTTCCCAGTGTGTCTTGTAAACTCTACGTCTGGAAGGGACCATCACGATCATCTTGGCTGACCTTCTCCATATTGTAGGCCAAAGAACTTCACCCACTCACTTCTGTACTAGACCCATCACCTTTGGCTGAGTTACTGAAATCATCAAATCATGATTTAAAGACTTCAGCTTACAGAGACTCCATCATTTTCACTACTTTAAACCTGAAAACGATCTGTACCTCATGCTGCAGAAGTAGGTGAAAAAACCCAAAGATTTATATATGTACCCTTTTTTTACTCTAAGAAATTGTCTGCAAACATTGCTATAAATTAATTATAATTTTTTTGTTCCTTACTTGACCAACCACCATTGCATCTATTAAAGTTAGCTTTTCCGTATAAAACAACTTTTTGAGAAACCAAATGACTAATGTGGGAATAAAATACCTTGGGAGAGTGGGTAACCTCAGGTTAGTTTTCATCTCTAAATAAGTTAGAAAAGTTTCTTTACTGAATAGCTGGTCAATTATATGTGTTCCATGGCATGCTCAGTCTTTAAAACTCTCTGGCTTGTGATTTGTGGTAGGATTTGGATTATTTTAATGAGTATCATTGGTGAAGGAAAATAATTTATTTTATCTCTAGTTCTATCGCAAAGTGTAGCCTTTGCTAAAGGATATGTATACATTTCTGGGGGGCATGATTTTTTATTAATCATGGTAGCCAAAAAAATATTTATACCACCACAGTTTAGTGGAGATAGAGCACTGTAACTATATCTCTATATTTTTTACCTTCAGTAACTGGAAAAGGAACTTTCTTTAGATTAGAAAAAATTAGGTAATTGGCAGATGAAAAAGGCAAGAAATAATGTGAGTCAATTAAAAAAAATTAATGAGGCTCTCTTCTCTCTATAACAGAGAACTGTCATGCTTAAAATAATACAAAATCAGGCCATTTAAAAATTGATCAGCCAGTAATGCTATTGGTTTGGGTATCTTTTCATATATAGGTTAAATATATAATTGGAGCATAGAAATAATCATGAGCACAAGAAAGTGCAAGTTTGGAGGAATTCAGAATGACTTCATTTAGGTACCTTCGTGTGTGTCATTTACTATTAATGGAAATTTACCTCAGAAAATTTGATCTAAAGGTCAGTCATATCAGACATTTAGAAAAATAATCCATATTTAGCCCGCCTCTCCTGAATTATAAATGGTGTCATTTGTCTAGCACTTTCTGAGCTAGAGTTGCTTGGAATTTCATTGACCTTGTCCCTTTAAATAACCATTGCTTCCTAGAGAGGTATCAAAACTCTCACCAGTTGATGTTGAGCATCTTAATTTAATCATGGTTTAGTTTTCCTCTCCTGAAGCATCTCTTCCTGAAACAGAAGCTTCTCTATGTAGGCTCTCAGTGTTTCTAATTGGTCTAGCAAGTTGTTTAAGATGTGAGTATTCTTGAGCCTCAAGATTGTCAGAGTTATAATTTATTCCCATTACACCCGTTTGGTAGAGGTGAGGTCCACAGAACCATAAAAACATGCTGCGGTAAAAGCTTAGAACAAGCCATGTTTAACTCGCCAATGCTATGGTGTGCTGTATATGAAAAATGATTAGAAAAACTTTTATTTGTTCATGATAAGCCTCTTTTCCAAAAAATGCTAATATGCAAAGTGCAAATTGATGTCACTTCTGTACTGCCTCACACCTGATGTGGGAATGCAAATGTGAGCAAAAGTGAGTGAACATTTTCCAGAACACACTGGAACAGCTACACCCACATTTATCCAGGTCTAAATTATCACACAAAATGTAAAGCAATGGAGAATCAGGCCCCATATCCATATAACCAGAACATCTGCCAGAACTCTATATCTTTGTGTGCATGCCTCTGTGCAGTGTTAATGAGTGGTTTGCATTTAGACTTGAAATAGAAACCCTATTTTTAGCCCTTCTCCAACATCCGATTACAGCAACCAAATATTTTTCAAATTGATATCCTTCAATTAGGAGAAGACTAGAATTCATATGTAAACAAGGCTTTCATTACTTTTGGTAACACCTTGCTTAATTTCATTGGAGATGGGTAGGTAGCTGCTTCCCCCTCTGTCTGGGAGAAGACCTGTTTCTCCCATTTTTGGTCACAGTCTTTAAAACAATGGTTTTCAACCTTTTTGGCTCAAGGCCACCAATATCATTTTTACAAGCTTGAAGGGCCACCATAAAAAGTGCATTGAAGTATATGCCAGTAAGGACCACAAATCACGCCATATTTAAAGTAAACATTTTGATGCTACTGTGCTCCTTTTGACGTTCACTATTTTACACCTACAAATTAATCAGAGTATGTCACATACCCACAGACAAAGCACTAGTGTAGATGAATGACTGTTACTACATATTGAAGCACGTAGGCTAGCAGCTAAGTTGCGGTATGTGGTGGGGGTAGCCTGCTAAGTACAGGCCAAATCATAAGGCACTGATTTTTAGAGCCCTGTCCCTCCTCAAGCATGCTAGATCCTGGCTGCTCCATTAGCACTGCCTTTACCTCCCCTCCGCAGCCAAATGGAAAGAGTTCACTGAGAAGGCTGCCCCGGGCACTCCACCTGGATCCCTAGGCAGTGGCTCCCTTCTTCAGCCAGGGGATGGGAAATCAGTGCTCCGTCCCTCTAGCTCCAGTGGAGACCCCGGTGACTACAAACCCAGACAGAGCACTTTGTCATGCTCCTTGCAACAGCCAGGAGGAGGAGAGTGCTGATCTTCTATCTGCTTGGCTATAGCAAGGAGCCTGAACCAATCTTAATAGCCCTGTGGCAACGTGCTCCAGCATGCATAGGCAGTGGCTCCTTCTTCAGCCAGCAGGAGGGGAGCAGTGGCCCACTTTGAAAGACTCTGTGAGCCACATTTGGCCCTTAGGCTACAGGTTTTAAACCACTGTTTTAAAGCATAATATCAATGAGTATTCATAGTTCCTCATCTAGCATCAATTTATAGAGTTTACAATTACACCAATCCCCAGTGTGTCATTATCTTTCATAAAATATCTTAGAAATTAAGTCAATTTAAGGAGTCTTAAATCGACTTAATTTACTCCACGTCTACACTGAGCTTTCCTTAATTTGACTTAAACTGTTCCTCAAGTCGAATTAAGGAAAAGTTAGTTTGAATTAATAACACCTCATTTTAATTCGAACTAGCGCTTACGTCGACTTTATTAAGTCGACTTAAAATGTTAAGTCGACTTAATAAGGTCAAAAAGGAGCCACATCTACACTTGAAAAGTTAAGTCCTCTTCTGTTAAGTCGACTTAATAAGGTCCATTTTAAGTCGACTTAAAGTGGGCCTTATTAAGTCAACTTCATAAAGTCAACCTAAATTTTCAAGTGTAGACATAGCCCTACAGTTATATCAGTCCAGTGATCAGTGCCAAGATGGCTTCTTCTCTCTCCTTATATCTTCAGCATGAAGTTATCCCGAGTCTGGGGACAAAACAGTGAGTTAGGAAGACATAAGGAGAAAGAAGAAGCCATCTTGACATAGATCACTGGACAGCTATATAAGGAGTCAGAGCTCTTGCAAGCTGGGAAAGGTGAGACCTACACCCAAGGGGGTTGATGTCTCAAGGAACTGAATAAAGAGCAAAACCTGCTTAGGCAAATATCTTTCACCTAGTAAGAAAAGGAAAACCAGCACCTTGTATTGCTGTGGGTTGTCTTGGCTGAGACAAAGTCAACCATGACTCTGGAAAGAAAAGGATTGTTAAGAAATCTACCTTGTACCAAGGATGGTGTTTGTTGAGTTACAGTATGACACTGGAAAGTGTGTTTTACTTTATTGGCTTGTAAAAAAAAAAAAACTTCTGAGGTTATCCCTTTTACTTGAACTCACTTAAAAATCCCCTCTGTTTGATTAAATATGCATGTTTTAAATGTATTCTAAACTGACCCACTGCTATGTTTGAACTGAGGTGTTTGTTAATGCCAGGTAAAGAAATACACTGTCCCTCAGTCTCTTTAAAGGTTCAACAATCCTTATTAATTGACTGAGTGGTCCAGAAGATGACTGGGCACTACAGAGCAAGGAGTTTTGAGGAGATGAAGGGCTGTGTGTATATAGGCTCACCCAACAAGTAGTAACTGAGGCTGGTAGAGACCAGGGTGGGGCTGTAGTGTTGTCAGCAGGTGGCTGGGGTCAAAGCGCTGAATCAGGGCTGTACAGGACACAGAGACTTTGGTGTCTGGGCTGCAAGTCACAGCACTAGAGCATTTATAGCACCAGCTCTTACAGAGCAGGCTTTGACAGAGCCTCTCCCTGGTCCAATCTGCACCCCAAAATGGGACAGCCTCTGCTCTGGGAAAGTGTTAGCAGAATGTGTTTGGTAAATATTAGTTGTACTAATTCATGATACTGGGGTAATATAAATACTTTAGGTTGGGAAAACAAGTATAATTTTGGTTCCTTAAGATATCAATACATACATCTGGAAAGCTGAACCTCTGGACTTCAAGTTGTTTTTTAAATGTATTATGTCCCACAATTCTTCTGGCAGAGTGAAATGTGATTGGTTACTGTAGGTGATTTTTTTTAAAGACCTGAAAAGATTGGGATTTGCTTCTTTATAAGATTCCTCAGAAGAGAATGCAAAATTGAATGCTGATAGTGATTTCTCCTGAAAGCTTCCTAGTCTTTTCTCTAATCACAGTAATGAAATGAAGCTTTAAAGCTGTACATTTCATTTTTATTTTTGGGCACCTGGAACTAGGCAATCCAACAAAGAGGAAATCCCTGAAGTCTCTTTGAGGATTCCATCTAAGGTGTGTTGAATTTGTGTTTTGGGAATGCTATTCTTTGGTCCACACTGGTTTTCATGGATGAAGGAAATTTTCATCTTGGCAGTTAAGATTTTATCTAGACTTTTCCTAAGTGGCTACTACAATAGTCAAAGGCAGCTTATTGGGGTGGGTCTTGGGTAATAATTTCTTGTGTGCCCCTGAGCATTGTCCTTTGTTACTCATTTGGCTGACAGGATTTACCCGAGAAACACAGTGAGTGGTTTTGGGTATTTTTAGATGAATCTATGTTTAAATAGATTTCTAATGGAGTGTAGAAATGAAGACTTTAATGCATTCCTCATTATGAGTAGATATCTTCTACTTATTCCCACTGAAATCTCTATTCATGGCCAAGAGGCAGTTGAAAGCTGCTTTATATAACCTCAAAAGTATTTTTTTATGTCTGAAAAGCATGCTATAACAAGATACGTTATATGCCCTGAACACTTACATTTTATAGCTACTTGGGCTTTCCTCTCCTTCATAACACCTCCCTTCATTAATTCACTTTAATTTTAATTATATCTGTTGTATATTTGGCCCATAAAATGTTGGTAAACACATAAAATTAATCCTTTCATTGTCTACTTGCTGCATAGAATTTATCTCCTCTAGCGTCCTTAGTACTTGCTTTGAAAGCTATAATCATGACATTGTAATTAACATTCAAGTAGTTTAATGTGCTTATTTACATTATTCTAACTTTCTTTATTTCTGATATTATGGCTATTCATGCTACTTATTCCTCACCTAGCAAATATATTTGTTTTCATGTCACTGGGTAATTCCTGGTCTGTGTCTAATTATAAAGATAAAACATAGAATTAAAGCACATAAAGCAAGAACTTTGGAATGGTTGTTTTGAAATTGAAAATCTTCCTTTCTTGTTTAGTGACTTATCTTGTCCTTGATTATTAAACGGTGTGCAGTCTTGTTTACATTCTGAAAGACATTTATAAGATTCGTAAATGACATTGCAATTGTGCATACAGCATATACAGTCCTAATTCCATATGCTTTTTTTAAAGCTCTGCAGAATCATTTTGCTCTCACAAAGAATGGGAAAATTCAATTCTCCTTTCATGAGCTTCTGAGAGAATTCTCAAATATGCAGTGAAATTTCATTGCCTGTTTTGGGTTTTGGTGGAGTCTGAACTTTTGCTAAATACAGTTAAATTTGTGAATTTTGTGTATAGTAAAAAAGGCAAATTTTTGCATATTCCCTGTCCAAAAGACTTAGTCTTTCCTTTCTTGTGCTCCTAACGCTTCCATAAATTTTATTGGAACTTTCAGTTACACAAGGGATGCAGGAGAGCTACTCTTCAGCTGAAAAAAAAGACTGTGGTGCAGTTCGGACCCTCTAGTAGGTAGTTTTGCCATTTACCTCAAGAGGATGTTTTTTTACAGAAGTTCCGGGGGGAGGGGAGGTGGAGGAGGAAAGGTGGTAAATCAAGTAATTTGAGCCATTGTTCAATTTATATAGCCAAGAATTTTCCCACCAATATGGAATTCTTTTGCACATCCCACAAATCATGAGAACAAAACTTGAGTGTTTTACCATTGTCATTCCAAAATGGGAAGAGATTATGATTTTACTGCATTTTCTTGTATTTCATAAGCAGGTTCATAAATTTTCTGTGTTCCTGCCGTGGTTATAAAAAGCCCCATAGTTTGGCATGAACATTCTCCATCTTGCTTTGTATATCATAATTCTTACTGGTGTGTGCCACAGGTAATATTGGTGGAAATTGTAATATAGACAGCACTTGAGTGTGCAGATGATTGAAACAAGAACACTGACAGAACTGTAAACCTCTCCAGTTCTTCTCAACTGGATGTTAAACTCTGTTAATTATCACTGCTTAAATCTTACGCTTCTGATTCTCCAACTGGAAACATCCAGGTAATGTGATTATTTAGAATGGCTCCATTTATCGGTCACCTCCGGATGTTACATTCATTTTAAAAGACCTTGCAGAGAAATAAGGCTTCAGGTCTGGCATACATTACTAATCAATTTGATATCCTTTTGCTTGAAAATGGAGGTGTTTCCTAACGTCTCATATGTTTAGGTTATTTGATATCTTAAAGCATGTCCAGGACATGCACAAGGATGCAAGGTCATGTAGAAAAACTGAATAGTTTATAGTAAGAGTCAGAATTCATCACAGCTTGGTACTTAGCCCGTTTTAGTTCACACTGGTGCTTGATGCATTTGTGGAAAACATTCAGAATGTGGCATCTTGGTGCATGCCTTTTGCAGATGATGTGGGGTAAAGCAGCAGGAATAACTTATCAGGGAATTAGGATCCCGGCAAAGAGATCAGCAGTGACAACTGGTGCAGCAGATGGCCATGTTGTTTTAGCCTCAGAGTATGTTAAGAGATCCCATAGTAGGCGGCACCAGTCTGGGTCCAAGTCATCCACTGAAGTTAATAAAAATGGGGCCAGAGAATGACCCAGACTTGTTTATGATAACCTTCGAAAGGGTTGCCATGGCAGCTTACTGGCTCAGAGAGAGCTGGTCCACTCTGTAATGCCCTATTTGAGAGGAGCAGGCCAGATAGTGTACCACAATCTCGATTTGCTGGATGCACAAGACTAACTTCTATTTAAGGAAGACGCCTTTTGTATGTCTGATGAAACATGCCATCAGTGATTTTGACAGGAAAAGCTCACGCCCACGAGGTGACCACCATTGGCAACCCAGTACCTGGGAAAAAGTTACTAATGGTGGCTTCAGCCTGATGGAAAGATGGGTGATACATTTCTTTCAGGTATTTGATTAGAACCGCTGACAGATTATTCTGGCCAGAGGTCAGGAGAGTTGGTGATGTGCTTCCATCCCAAAATCCTGTCTGAGGCTGTATCTGGGCTGAGAATTACCACTTCTTCACGAGGCCAAAATTGAGCCAAAAAGTCAAAATATTGAAACTCTGTGGAATGAAAAGATCTGAAAAATATAGATTTGGAGAAGTTTAAACACTGAATCTACTTTTGTAGGTGTCACACCTCAGTGCTTTTTAGTTGCTCTTTTAATCAATCACATTACTTTTTCAGATTGCTTGTGTCCAACTTTGTCTTTAGTTGTATTTGGTTTTTGTATCCTATTGTGCACTGGGATGGATAGATGGACAGAAATTCTGAGGATTTTTCATCCATCGTCTCCTTCATTGCACACTGTGTGCTTAAATATTTGACCCAGAAACATGCATCTTGAATCAAGAGTGAAGGCAGTTGCTGAAGCACAGAATGTAATTATCTGCTCTGGATAGCTAGTGGTACAAGAGTGGGACTGCCCTTATGTTTTGTAGAGCCCCAGGCAACAGCAGTTTGCAACAGCCCATAGGGCAAAATCAGGTTTCAACCTCTCTGTCCATATAGTCTTGCTACAGGAAAGCACAGAAGCCAACTTGCAAGTTACAGAATGTGCATGTCAAACAAGGGTCCCCAAGTACCTTCAGAATCTGTTGACTTTACTTATGCTTTATGGTGCACTGGCAGCTTGAATTTTTTAATTTTTTTTTAAAAAATTGTTTTATATAGAGCCCCATTGAAATAGCACATCCTTAAATAGGTAGTTTGAAGACTAGGACATCAAGAGATAGTGGACAGCGCAAGACCCGACACCACCTAAAACCTCTTTGCTCCACCAGACATTTGTTCATCCTTCCAATTTCAAAACTTATCTCAAGGATCGATAGAGAAGACTTTGGGTCCTAGTAACTCTTTCTATCAATTCTGCTCCAAGGTTTCTGTTGCATGAGACAGGAAGTACATATGCTGTCTATACCCCAAATGCTGTCAAATCACAAAGAAAAGAAATGGAGTGGATTCCCACCATCCCAACTTTCAGTTCAACTAACCACTGATATGACTAGTAACTAGATTAGGCTTTAAAAAAATCAGACAAATGATTTTCGATTGGGTAATGATTTGGTATCGTCTCTTGAAAGTTAATCCTGGACTGCCTTATAAAATCTCCTAAAAGCAGGGCATGGGGGGGATGCAAGTGGCAGATTGATTTTTATTGTGAAATAGGGAGTTTTATGCAGTGAAGGACAGTAAAAATTCCTGAAGGTTTAACCCTACTGGAATGGAAAGTTGATTGACGAGTGTGATTTGGAAGCCTTTTGAATTTGGAATACCTTTAGGATGGTATATGGGAGATACAATGGAATGTTTAACATTCAGGGAGAAAAACTGGATAGTCTGTTACCACTTTTATCTCTGCTGGCCAAAGTAGAAAGAGGACTGGTAGCTGCTGAAAACATGGAAACCTTTCAGATGAAAGGTTACACTGTGTTTTGGAGATTTTTTTATAGCCGCATATCTTCAGCTAAGCCTCTTCTATTTCTGGGAGAGAGATAGGATTACACACAATGTATAAGAACCCTATTCCCATTGAAATATATGGCAAAGACCTATTTTCTTGCGAGGAGCCAGGATCTCACCTATTATGTTTAACCAAAACTAGCTTTAAAGTTACCTGGAGTTTTCAATTTTACTCAATGTTACACAATTGACAGTTTCAGGTAATTAAGTCATGGTTGATTTTTCCAGCTCAAATACAGCATGAAACACTACTTTATGTGTGGAGTTGGTTGCAGCAAGTTGAATTGGTTTACTTATTCTTTTCTTCTTTGTATAATTCAGCATCAGTGCATATTGACAGCCTTAATTGTGATTGCTTGAAAAGCTAGAGACTACTTATTTCACCAGAGAGTTTCTATATAAACATGACATCAATAATGCGTATTTTAATTAAGTTGTAGGTAGCTTTTAGTAGGTGATTTGTTGAAACTTTACAAGAAAAAACAATAATGGGTGAACAGGCAGTAACGGAATTTGCGATAAGAATGAAGCTTTTGCTAATGTTTCTTACTTAGAGCAAATCATAGCATTATACGACTGGGTGTTTCAAGTTTGTATAACCATGGTATACTAGTGAATCATGTGGGTTATGTATAACAAAAACAGAATCTGCGCTTAACGACCGGCATGTAAGTCCACTTTGAAATCAATGGAAATTGCATCCATATGCAATGGGGTAGAATATAGCCCATATAGCAAGATTTTCTGAATATTTTATGCAAGCTTAAATGTTAGCCTGTCCTGATGCTAAATTAAACTATGTTGTATTCTTGTTACTCTTCTACACTTCTATGTGCTTGCAGATTCCCATTAGCCATAGTGCTTGGTGTAGCCTTTGCTTATATTTCTAGTTTATTGCGTATATTTAGGCCTAATTTGTATGCATATATTTCACTACACATGTATATCTTTCTTTGTAAATTTAAGAAATCCTAATCTTATAGAGGTATACTTAGCATAAGTAGGTAAATTAGCATAACTTTTGTATTAGCAGCTGAAATGCAAGGGACCTACAGGCCTCATTGTAAAATTTGTATACATTTCCAGAATAAGTCTGTATGTAACAGCTTTGCAATATGTAGGTGGATGTAAAGTTAAAAATATCAAAGAGTAGGTCTTGTTTTCCTGTGATCAGACCATATCAGCTCTTACGATAATATAGGTGAAAGGCAACTAACAATTTTAGTGAAGTATTTGACTTTCCAATACAACACCACAAAACCCACAAAATGAGTAAACAAGATTAGGGGAAAGGTGACATGGAATAGTCTGATAGGGAAAATATGTCAATAGTACGCATGAACCCCTTAACCAATAATCTGAAAGTACCCTGACAATTTCTGGGGTAAGAGCCCGTATTTGGGTAAGGAATTATGAAATCATTTGGTTTATTTTTAGAGGGGTATAAAGGTATAGAATCGGTAATGTATAAGAAAGAGGTATTTAAATCCCTAAAATCTGGTAAGCTACGAAGCTTCCATATCTTTCACCCTGAGCTCAGTGTCTAACCTACAGCTTTCTTCCTTAGCTTTCTTCCTTTGCTTTTTTCTTTCTTCTTTTAGTTAAGTTAGTTAAGTTTGCTTAAGGTTATTAGAGCCTACACTCTTCATTTCAATATCTATATCCTAAGGGAGTGTAAGTATAAACTACGTATAAATTGCTTTATAGAATATATAGGTTTAATGTTAAGTTGTTGTTAACTGTATACGGTTTGTATAAGGCTCTGTTAAGTTTATTGTATTTGATCATTTAATTCTTTTATTGTCTTATGCTTTTGGTAATAAAAAGTGTTATAAAATGTATTAAGAATCCTTTGTTATTCAATTGTTCCTTTGAGGAGTCCTTATTTGTAATTTTATCTGTGACTGGATCGGACTCGAACCCACTTCTGTAACAATCAGGTAAATCATTACTCCAGGTCTTCAAAATTCCAAATTTATCACATAATCCAGTCAATACTGGAAGCACTTTTGTCCCATCTTCATCTAATTGAGATATTTTATCCATTCATCTCAAATGGAGACCTTTCTACAGTCATACGTGTAGTTGTTACCCTGAGGCTAGACTGTTGCAGTGTACTTTATTCAGGGCTACTCTTAAAGACTAATGAAAATGTCAACTCATGCATAATGTATGTGCCCACATTTTAGGATATTTATAGATGTGCTTGGTATCCTACATTCTCTAATTCTTGGGATACTTTAACACATTAAACATTTTTTTCAGAACAGTTATTAACCATTTTATAATTTAACAACAAATAGATATCCTTTAAAAGTTAAACCCTGTAGAAGTGTCCATAGCAAATTGAATTAACCACATGTTCTTGTTGGTAACCTCTCCTTCCTTCTGCTTATCCTTAGACATTGGCTATGTCTATAATGACGACGGCAGATTCGCTGCCGTTAGTGCACTCTTCCGTCTTCGATTGAGCAGTCTGTTATGACGCATTCAGTCGAACACAGAACTGGACCTGTAATTCCAGCTCTGTAACTGGAGTAGCACTATGCTAACTGGACGCCATTTCCAGTCATCTTAGTGCAACGTGTAAGGGATACTTAGGAAGTCAGCGGGGGATACACAAGGTATTTTGTGTATCTTGTGTATCTCCCATCAACTGCCACCGAAAAGCACGGCAAGTGTAGACTAGGGTATTGTCAGATGCCTATGTCTTTTTTGGCATCCCTCTTTGCCTTCAGTGGGCTTCATTTTAAGGCGCCCTTAAATTTTTCTGGATCAGGACAGTGGCTACAGTTAATGGGAGCTGCCAGTGCTTATCACTTCTGAAAATAGTCAGCATTCATGTAAAATACATCACAGCATGAGACCATATCATTTTAGAAGCCTGGGCCTTTTTTTGTCATCTTTTGCTGTATAAAAATATTTTACTCCAGTTATCTTAATTTTACACAGGTTCTCCTGGAACAAAGTGTGCTTTTATCTCCCAAATAAGGTACAGCTGGTTTAGAGCCTGAATGCTGTATATTGAGTTATAAAAAAATACAGTCAGCATAATGAATTTTCTTAAATGTCTAGAAAGTAAGATATATCTAGGTTTTTAGGATTGTTTCTTAAAATATACAGGACTTATTTGCACAAACTGGATCATATTACAGCTTAAACTTCTGTGAATTGTATTCTACTGAATGTCATCTTCATCCCCAGAATCACATTTATGTGTCTTGCTAGAAGTCAGCTACCTGAACAAGGATGAAATACTTTCTTTACTGTGAAAATGAGTGCAATTAAAAAGGTGTATTTGGGGAACAGATACCCTGGTCCCAGAAAGATGCCCAGCTTGTTTGCTGACATAACTCTAACTAAATGTAATTCAAAAACAGTCTATTACTGAGTACAAAAGTGCATCGAATCCTGTATTTTTTTCAATCAATTTTACTGATCATAAAAATGCATAGTGATTGTACTGCATAGGGGATTGGTTCAGCTCCCCCTGAAAGCAGAGGGAGTTTTCCCATGGATTTCAGTTGAAGCTGGATTCAGCCCTAAGAACTTCTACAATGTGAAATAGGAGCATCATGAAATGCAGATAGCAAAAAGACTTCTCTGCCAGTGGTTAGTGTTTGCTTGATAAGAATAAAAGCTAGATACCAGATCTGAAGTTGTAATCTTAAGTGATTTATAAAAGAAATATGTAACCAAAGCTTGAAATTTGCCTTAATGCAATGGTATTACATAAGGGCCCCCCTAGCACTCAGACATTATGTTAAAGACCAGATCCTCATCTGGTGAAAATATGACTTACACTAGCTGAGAATGACTTTTCTGTATTGAGATGAATCCCATCCAGAACTATTTTTTCTCTACCTAAATAAGACAATCACCACACCAGAATTTTTTTTTCTGTACTCATAGAAAGCAATTCAGAAGGAAGGACCCAGGCCTTGGAAATAGGTGTTTCTATAGCCTATTTCTTCAGGCCATGCTGTTAAAAACTCAGATTCCCTTAAATTAAAATACATAAATAAAGTTATGCATTTAAAAACATGGACAATTTTGAAAAGCTCTAAGGATTTTTGCAAACTCTTTGTTTCTCCTACCACTGGTTAGGTCTACAATTATATACATTCTGAAAACTTAATGAGGACAAAATGTCATTCTTCAATAAACATAAATTAAAGAAAAAATAAAAGTCCTGTGGCACCTTAAAGATTAACAGATTTCTTTGGGCATAACCTTTTGTGGGCTGCAACCCACTTCATCAGATGCATGAAGTGGAAACTAGTGGTAGGAGGTATATATACACTTGCAAGGTTGAAAAACAATACAATCAGGAGGGCAAGTGCTAACAAAATCAATTCTGTTAGGGTAGATGAGGCCCATTCACATTTCTTTTGTACTTCTTTTGTTGTTTTGTAGTTCTTTTTGTATTTTTGTTGACGTACTTCAACAAAAGAACTTCCAAAACAGACTTCAGTGTGAAACTGCAGAGCTGGAACTCGTATGCAAATTTGACACAATCAGATTGGGTCTGAATAGGGACTTGGAATGGTTATCTCATTACACAAGGTTATTGTCCCTGTTCTAATCAACTGTAGTGAATAGGCCTCATCTACCCTAACTGAATTGATTTTGTTAGCACTTGCCCTCCCCATTGTATTATTTCTCACCCTTGCAAGGGGATATATACCTCCTAACTGTAGTTTCCACTTCATGCATCTGATGAAGTGGGTTGCAAACCACGAAAACTTGTGCCTGAAGAAATCTGTTAGCCTTTAAGGTGCCACAGGACTTTTGTTGTTTTTGCTATATACAGAATAACATGGCTACCCCTCTGAAACTTATGAATTAAAGAAATGTCCCATTTCTTTCTTCACTGGGTAATTGAGACAGCAAATTGGCAATGGTAATTCTCCAAGAATGTACCCTGGAGAAACTGATTAATGCTCTAGAGTGGCAAAGCAAGTCTTCTAAGAAATCTTTAATTTGGAAGATATAACTAATAAAAATATAGAAGCTAAACTTTTGAAATTTTAAAAATTAAATATAAGGGTAATTTGTTCCCACTAGAAGATCTAGAAGATAATTTTATCTGTCCTTCAAGGTTGAGTGGATATAATTGCCCATCATATAAATCTCTTGACAAATAGTGCCCTCAGGAAGTGTGACACTAATAATTGTTCAATTACATATTTTTAGCTTTTCAAATGGCCAGAATTATTATTATACACTTCATTAATAAATATACAGGGAGAATTTAAACACATAGAAAAATATTTTTCTTTTGAGGATGAGTTCAGCTTTGAAATGTGTGTTGTAATCAAGCTGTAATTTTTTAAATATTTCTCATGCAATTTTCTTTCCTAATGATGATTGCACTTTAATCAGATCATTCTATTGAAAGAACACAGGTCAGTCAATCGGATTAGCAAGTTGGCCTCACAGAATGTAAAATCAAATGTTCCAAATTCAACCCAGGAGAGTGCCAATGTAAAAGATGATAATATTATATATATTATGCTTATATTAATTTCTGATTGGTTGTCTTTTAGTGATCTGTGAAGGAATTCACTCTCTGCTGGTGCAGCCTTGTGGCCAGACTGAGGCATGGCAGGCCCTCTCCTTTGTGGGTACTCCCTGTTGGTACCCACTCCAGTCCTGCAGTTGTTCTCATCCATAGCTTGCCTCTCTGGCCAGGTCTCTTGTCTTTCTCTGCCCTTTTCAGGATATATAAAGATTTGAGCAATGGAACAGTCTCTGAATTATGGAGGGATTCTGGGCTTGCCCTAGGTCAAGGTCTCATGATACAGACTCTTCTGTCTTCAGGCCTTTCTTCAGCTACCTTAAGAGAAAAACTTTATTGAATTAAGTTACCCCTTACTGCAGGCATCAGCAACCCCTGGCACGTGTGCCAAGAGTGGCATGCATGCTGATTCAAAGCGGCATGCAGTGCCCTCTGCAGCACCACCAAAATTGCCGTTCCTGCCACTGAAAGCCACTCCAGGTGGCTTTTCTCAGAAGCATGCATGGGGACCCCCAATACAGCTGCCACTGGGAGATGCCCTCCAGGTGGCTTCTTTCAGCAGCATGCCTGGGACTTCCCCCCCAGTCACCAACATAAGAAGCTACCCAGACTTTCAGTGGTGTTCCCAGGGACCCCACCAGCCACCGCCGAAGAAACTGCCTGGATTGTCTTTCCTCAGCGTGCCCGGAGACCCCACCTCCACCGCTGAAAGAAGGCACTACAGGTGGCTTCTTTTGGCACCAGAGAGCACTCCAGCTGTGGCTGTCACCAAATTCTCAGGTGGCGGCCACTTTCTTTTGGTGGAGTGGGTCGTTGGCACCCACTGAGGATTGGGGAAGAGGGGCTGGCACGGGGTTCAGCAAAGGTTTCCGACCCCTGCCTTAGTGAATTAGGGGTACGTGGCATTGAAAAATGAAATGGTTTGTGTTATCGTGAACAGTATCTCTTTCCCTGGGAAGTGTAAACAGGAGAACAGCAGGGCTGATGCAGCAAAAAACACTCAGCATGTAACATCTCCAGAGAAGCCACCTCTCTGGAGAGATTGGAATGTCCTACTTCAAACTGGATTTTCCATGGCTCAACAGACAAAGAATAGTTTTTGGATAAATAGCTGATTTGAAACTGACTCGTGACTTTCTGTGACAGGAAACAGAAAGGGCTCCTGCTCCACAGAGGCTCCAATCCTTTGTGCAAGTTTGGAAAGACTGGCCTACTGAGGCTTCATAAGGCTGAGTGATTTGTTCTGAGCTGAATCAGTGATGAACTTGTAACCGCATAAAATCCCATTGGGAGGGGGTTAGAAGGACCTTCTGCTTCAGCCAAAATCCGTGTTAGGGTTGGGGTGACCTCTCTATTAGTTTGCATCTAGGTTATTTTATTGTTTTTCATATGTTTCTCTGTAATGGTTTTTACCGTGAGCATAAAGTAGACCTGTACAGAAAGTGTGGTGTGGTAGCTTACAACTGTAGTAACTACACCAGTTAACCATCTCTGAAGAAAAAGCAAGCAGGTATCTTTGAGCAAACTGTCTGTGCTGGGAATAACACAGTGAGGCAGGAAACTGTGCAACCTTGAAAGGACCCAGTCAGAAGAGAGGCAACAGCTGAGGAGTTGGGCTGGACCACTGAGGGGAAATTCAAGTGCAATTTCTGGAACCCTCACAGCCTCAGAAGAGCCATGGAAGAATTGTTAGCTGTATGATGATATGAGGGATATAAACCCCATGATGGAAAGCCAGGGGTTAAAGGAAAGGGTTGCTCTGGACCCAGACAGTGCCACCCTGCCACAATTGCAAATTATGCATTTGCTGGAGGATGAGATTAAAAGGGGAGCGAAGCAGCTCAGAAGGCAGACAGTGGAGGTGAAGGGATCTTGCTGTGAGCTTCTGGGAAGGAGGACTGCAGGAGCACTTGCTACCTGAGGTCTGAGTATAGCAACTTGGTAAAGGTCACCAAGGAGGGACTTGAGACTCTGAAGGTTTAAGATTCTATCTTTGGATTCAGTCAATATTTAATGTCTTGATCCATGGGGAAGAGAAGGGACTGGTTGGAAGTGATTCAGGGATGCAGCAGCATAGCACCTTGGAATGTGGGTCTTCGTTACTTGCCACTGGGCCCTGGCTTAGAACTTAGTGCAATGAATAGGCCTACATCCAAAATCAGAAGTCTACCCCTGCAGTGAGGCATCCTTTAGATAGTCTCCAGTTGTGCTCAGACAGTGCAGAGGCAGAATCTAGATGTAATTAGTGACTGAGAATGCCTAAGGGTTGGGGAAACTCAGCTTGCAAAATGTTGGTAAAGGAAGCATATATAAGAGTTCCTGTAACCACCAGCAACATCTTGTCATGGGATACATGTTGCTCGAGAGATGGTGCACGAGAGTTCTGCTCTGCTATGCCATTCCTCAGCTGGTGCACAACTTTCTAAGGGGCGTGTGAAGAAAAGACTGAGGGTGGATTTGATAGCAACCGTCAACTTACTTGAAGGGGTGCTCCAAAGAGGAGGTAGCAAGGCTGTGCTCAGTAGTAAGAGAGGACAGAACCAGGAGCAATGGTTTCAAGTTGCAGCTGGAGAGGTCGAGGTTAGATATTAGGAAAATCTTTCTCACTAGGAGGGTGCTGAAGTATTGGAATGGGTTACCTAGGGAGGAATCTCCATCTTTGGAAACATTTAAGGCCTGGTTAGACAAAACCCTGGCTGGGATGATTTAGTGGGAGTGGTCCTGCTTTCAGCAGGGGGTTGGACTAAATGACCTCATGAGGTCCCTTCCCACCCTAAGATTCTGTGTTATGCTTGTGCAAGTTAGACCGCTCCTCTGTGTAAGGGAGCAGCAGCTCACCAACACAACCCTAATTTTTCTACGCTGAGTGACGTTTGGTTGCAGGAGACAATATGCACAGGAGTATTAGAGTCGCTAATTTGAGTAATATGTTAACTAAGGTGCATCATTCCCTACAACTGTCATTCACACCTTGTAATTTATCCTATTTTCCTGTTTTATTTTTAGTTACCATAATTTATTATTCATACGGAATCAGAGGTGTGTAGCAGTTATAGACAAAAAAAGACAATGGCCTTGCCCCAAAGAGCTTTACAATGTAAGGTCCTGATACCACGAGTCCTACTGCATGTTACTAAAATTTTTCCTATTTACTTCAATAGCACTAACCACTAGGCTTAATCAGAAGTGTTTTGCAGGAACAAGCCGTTGTCACAATGTCCTATGTAAGTGACATTTTTACTACTTAAATAGGTTGATTGAGAGAAGCACATTGTGCATATCATTGCAAGTTTGTTTCTTAAAGCATATATTGTCAATGTAGTTTAAACAAACTGTTTTGATTTTTTGAATGTAGGTAAGACATAAATAGTTGGTAAGACCTCATGCAAGATTGATTTACCTTATAATTTAACATTGGCTTGCCATAGCTCTAATGGAAATTATAGTTTCAGTGACAAGCTCGGCTTTTTTAATATCCAGTACTTTGGATGTTCTAGAACTCTTCACTCTGCTGCATGATCATTCTTGCAAACCTCATGGAGAATTCTGAAGGTAAACACTGGGATTCTAATATGGAACACGGATTCAGTATGGCAACATCAGGGGATGGATGACTGGATTTTTCATGGGAATAATAATTCCTCCTAGGTGTAAAATTTCCCACAGATTTCAACATATAAAGGACAAACCACAAAAGACTTATTCTGTGCACTTGGAATTGGTTCCTGAAAAAACATGTTCACAGTTTCCCCAATTGTTACTGCTTTGTAAATGTTTGCAATTTATTATATAAATAATAAATCTTACTGAAATATCCAAGAAAAACAAAGACTTTTATAGAAGTCTTTACAGTATCGCTTTACAGTTCTGTTCACAATTTCCTCCTGTTGTTTAAAACCCATGAGGCTCTCAGACGCTGAAATAAAACATAAAAAACAGAATAGAATTTTAATAATATTTATTATAAAAGTATGATTGATCTCTAGGTATGATAATCTTGCCACTCCTCGCTGTTCATGCTGTCCAGTAACCCAAGCATAATATAAAATCACATGTCCACCCTCTTTCAGGGATAATACTTAGGACAACATTGAAAAAATAAAAATGCTCTTACAAAGAACCCTGTGTAAGGGCTAGAGCATAGTGAAATGTTCACATTGAAACCAAAAGCCAGTGTCTTTTTGGTTGGTTTTTGATATTGTTGCAAATTCAAAACTTTGTTATAAGATTCTATAAAGTTTATCTGTGAGTGAATTTAAGCCAAACTATTTTGCATTAAATTCACATGAGATTTGAGCTCAAAATGCGAGATGTGCTCATGCAGATTTTAACTTAAGAAAATGATGGCATGAACCCTTGCTAAACAAAAACGATGAGCTCTGCATATATCTAATCAGCAACTATTTAATCTCCGGATGTAATGAATGATTCCATGGTAGTGGTTTTCAGTGCTTTGTAGAGCACCCTTCACCCAACTTCAGAATGCTTTATCAAACACCAACGGTGACTGGTAACTAGTATCTGTGACTATGTTCCTTAGCGTACTACTCTATGAAGACTTTGAAATGTGGAATGGATTTAAAACAAGTTGTCTGTGTTGGTAAAATGAGCATATTCTCACTTTTGAAAACAGCCATTCAACTGGGTTTAAGGTTAAGAGTTAGATGGATTACAGAATGAAATGCTGCACATATTAGGAAAATCTGGGGGTATAGTGCTAGAAATGGCCTTGCTTTAAGCAGAAGATTTGAGATCAAACTTAAAATTGGGTTGCTATAACTGTGTAATTTGCAAACCTTTTCTTATTCATTTCTTATTCATCCAGTTTTTCCAAATTTTGCATTTTTGATGTTTCTGCAAAATTATCTCCTACTCCTTTACAATAATTCTCATTGATTGAAATGCACTTTATCAGAGATAAAGCAATAAAGTGCAGACTCTATGTTGCTAAAGTCAGCATGTACAATAGCTATGATTTCATCTGATCTTTTCATTTAGGTTTTGAAACAAGAACTTTCTGACCCATTCTGAACCTCAAAGCTAATTGAAATTAGAAATGGGATGAAAAATTCCATACTAATGTAGTTACCTGAAACACTAATGACATTTTGCATCTATTTAGAATCTGGTTGGTGGTTTTCCAATGAAACAGGGTTTCACAGAAACATATCTGGTTCAATGAACAATTTCTTAATAAAGAAACAGGGTTCTAAGAGAAACCTCCCTGGTTTTCTGTCAGCTCACCTATCAGGGCTGTCCATGGCTTGAGGACAGCCCTGCCATGCAGAATTCCTTTGAATCAGTGATCCAGATTTCAGATTCCCAGGATAGTAGGTTCCCCAGGCTGTCCCACTGTTCAATGTTGGGGAGCAGTGAAATTGACAAGACCCATATACATTTCAGTTCCTTTTTTTAGTTTCAGAAATACCATGTGTTGATGTTTCCAAAACAAAATTTTATGGAATTTCCAGGTTGGAGGAAATCTTGAAAAATAAGATTTTTGTTCCAAATCAGAAGAAAACCAAATATCAAAATGTCACAAGAACTGGAAATTATGAGTTTCATCCAGCTCTATTTCTCCCTCTCTTACATATACACCCGTGCTTTTCATGAGAATATCATCAAGCACTTTATAAACATTTGTTCAAATAAGCCTCTGTTTTTGTAGCTGTAGGACTAGAGTTCTACTGCAAGATTCCAATGTATGAGATATATTTACATAGTAGTTGTGTATTTGCTTTACTACCTGGATTCATTACATGCTTCTGCGTCTCTGTGCCTCACTCTCCCACATACGATGGCGGTGCTTCATTGCCTGATAGAGAGACAGGCCATTTTTAGATGACGTTTTTAGATGACAAAGGTGGCTGCTTTCAGCTCTTGTACTGAGGGATCACAAGGGCTCAGATTATGATGGGTTTATCCACTGGAGAAAAAATCCTTGTGCCCAATCTTTCATCCAGCCACTTGGCAATCCACCTCTTTCCAGCCCTTTATGTGCATGCTGGTATTTTGCTTGGCTTCCTTATTTCATCTTCTACTACTAAGTTGTACTAGAACAAAATGTATTTCTTTTTTTCGCTGAATATGGCGGAGTGTTCTCTGATTCTTATATTCCCAATTGCAAATTTCCCATGTGTGTTTCTTCAGTTTTATTTTTACTGTTTATAAACAGGAGCTTAAACCTTAGCCACTTCCATTCCTCCTTAAGTATGGTTGGTGTTTACAATGGGTATTATCTTCATTTAAATCATTATGATCATGATTAAACTTCAGAAAAGCATTCAATTACTCCTCCTTCTCCTTTCCCATCTGGAGCATTAGCAGAGTTGATAACCATGGATACATGCAGAGCATGGCTACTCTGCAGCAGGACTCAGATGTCTGGCATCATTTTTCTTGGCAGGTTCTAGAGAAAATTGTGCTGATTACAGAGTAGCTGACCCTTCATCTTTTGCTTGGTAAAATCTGTAGTGAATTGGAGCTGCCTGATTATTTGAACACTTTGTCATTGACATGCAATCCGTTCTGAGAAATCTGTGCAACTGTGAGTATCTGGTATGTCTGAGAATTGTAACAACAACATGGTGCTTCCTTCCTCCTGAGATCCAAAACTCAGTGCCCATATAGGAAATGTCACTTGTCTCTTCCTGCCACCTGAACCTATTTGTCAGTCACTTGTGCCTCGAGGGTGGTTTTATTTGCGGAGAAGCTGGAACTGGCTTCACAGCTGATTCTCATAGAAAAAGAAATTATATTTTATAGAAATAACTGTGCCATGGAGCAATCATTAGGAGGAGAAGCAGGTGTAAGAACAGGTCTTGAAATTGTAGGTAAGTCTTGGATGTTTCTGTAATGATGAAGCTATGTTTTTAAAACAAAGAGGCTGGTAGAAATTGTGAAAAAGAGAAGAGCCAAGTAAATATCTGTTCATCCCCCCCCCCCCCCCCTCCCTTTCCCCCCCCCCCCCCCCCGGGGCCAAAGTAGCCCTAGAGTTGAAAGAATACCTACCTAGAAAGAAAATACTTTTTAAAAATATATATTTCAGTGCATGGAGTTTCTGACTCACAAGTCAGTGGGAAGCATAATAAGTTAACAGCTGGTTTGGATGTTGAAAGAGTATTCAAAAGAAGTAATTTATACAGTCCCACCAGAGTGGTACTTACTGAAGTGATGCCATTTAAAGTAATACCATATGCTGTTTAGACGTTCATTTAGCCAAATTTTCCAACCTACCTATGTGCCTCTAAACATCTGTACTTGCTGGTACTGAATTAATACAGGGTTTGGAAAATTATCACAACACATTATTACAAACTTCTACTTACAAGTGTTGTTTAGGGGGTGGCAACATTTAGCCAACATCAGAATGTAAAATAATTTGTTTTGTGATTATTTTATTAAAATAATAAGTGCCAATACTCAAAATCATCAGTTATGACTATTAATACATTAATTAAACACATTTTTCCCAATGGTCCTCCCCAAACCTTCTTGCAGGAAACATGCTGAATAAGTTGACTTGTTGAAAATGGCATCAGAGGAATTCTGCTGTTCAAGCTCAGGAAATGAATACCATAGATGGGGTCCTACCATTGTGAAGACCATGATACTGCCCCAACTTTGAACATGGAAAGTAAGAATAACCTGTTTGACCTCCACTGTCTTGAACAATATGTAGTCCTTCAATACTTCAGTCAGCACTGCTATATAAGACACAGAGTGCATCTCTTGAATTAGTGGCAGTCAGTGAGGTCAGAAAGTGTCTGTAACTAATATCTACATCCATGTCATGGAATTCTATGAACATATGAGAGGCGGACCCATCTTACTTTCCTTGCTTGCTTATTTAATCTTCAATCATGCTTATAGAATGGAGCCCAAAACAAACACGCTGCCCTTCAAATGGCACCGGGAAACGTTATGCTTCGGAGAGGCTTCAGTTGTTCGGGGAGAGTAATTGGCAATACACTATGTGCTGCCTGCTGTTCTGCAGCAAGACTAGCCGTAGAGGTGACTGAATCTGGGGATCCACCTAATCCTGCCTCTTTCCCTCCCTGGGAGCAACTGTGGTGCATCTTCTGCATTACTTGGAACTAGTCAGGAGCTGATGTAGAGAACTGTACTCCTGAGATTTCAGCAGGCCTAAATGGAACAAGGGAGGAGAGAGATGTTATGTACTCCCTCCTACTCCACTGTGTAGCTGCAGTACCGTAGGGCACAATCTAACCTTAAACTAGAAGATGCTGTTTTGAAGTATGCATCTACATTCATCACTATTGCCTTGTTCTCCTTCTTACAGACTCATTTAAGAACTCCCCAAAATGTAAGAGACTCTTATCCAGTATGAAATATTAATGATAGAGTGATAGCTTCTTGCTTGAATTGAGAGACTAAGGCCAGATTCTGGGCTGAGTATCTAAAACTCTCATTACTTGTTCCCTTCTCTAGTTCTCAATCAAGATTTTATGAAGTCAGTAATGTCCTCCAGAACCTCACCTTTTAAATCCTCTTCTCTGTAGATATGTCCATCATAGGTCTTTAATAGTGGTGGAGACACTGATTTACAGAGAAGAAGGAGTTTACTCAAGAATGGTACAAGTATTAAGGAGCTTGTCTGCTGGTGTTGACACATTCTGTGCAGTCCTCTCATAAAAGGGAACGGTTTGCCAAGCAATCCTCTTTGTCTATATTGTTTTGTGATTGCAGACCAAAAGCCAAATCCTGCTTCATGCTAGAAGCTACATTAGCTTTGGCAGAATGATGTGTGAGTATGGTGAGCAGAATTTGGCCGTAAATTGATTATAAGCAGTTCTACATGCATACTTTTAGGATTTATATAATTCTGTGTTCCACATGGCAGGTTTCCACTCACATTATGTGCTTTTGAAAGCTAGAGTGCAGGGTGTGAAAATGGATAAAGAACTAGATGTTAAAATAGCAGGCACAGAGTACTTGATAATGGACCTACTCAGTATGTTAAACTGAGGGAGAATTAAGTGAGGTCTCACAGGGATTATTATTTGGCCCTGTTTTTAATCTACTTGAATGGCCTAAACAGTGGGAGCCAAATGTGAACCAGCAAAATTTGCTGATAATACAAAATTGAAGGGAGTAATGAATGCAGAACTTACAGCAGGTATGATTCAAAAGAATTGTGCCCTACTTTTAATTAGGTAGGCATGTGGGGGTTCAACATACAATATCGGCTAATGTGAAGTAATATACTTTGGGGAAATAAACACGAACTCCAAGTGAATGGCACAGAACTTCAGCACAAGTGGCTTGAAAAGTGTTACCTCAGTAAAGGTTAGTGTTCCCCTCCCAAGTGTGTGTGTAAGCAATTATTTGTGAAAGAATTTGGTTTTAAAAAAGATAGCAGACTTTCAGTAAAACTGTCAAAAGGAGTTAACTCCCCTTTTCAAAAGTAATTTAGGTTATTTCCATTCTTCCAGGTGTCTCGATTCATTTTCTTCAACGATGGGCAACAGGGATGTAGGTACAGGTGGGCTCATTGGTCCCCGACCCACCCACGTTGAAAGCAGGCCTCCCCAATGTGTCTCTTCTACTACCAATGCTCCTCTTGCACTTGGAGCATCAGGCAACTTTTGGTCGGTCGCTACCCAAACTTCCTGTTTCTGGCTACATGCCCGGAAGCAGGCAGTTTGGTTACTGACCAGCCGAGGATCACTAATCTGCCTAATGCTCCAAGATATGGAGCACTCAGCAACTTAGTTCCTCTGCCCAGTTGCTTCCTGAACTTCCTGCTTCCGGTTATGTGGCTGGAAACAAGAAGTGGCTCAGGCCCTCCTGTGTTAATGACAGGCCCTGCCAGAAAATCACTTCTGGCTACATTCCTGATAAGCAACAGGACAAGTGCATAAATGGATATTGAAGAAAATGAAATGTGAATGTAGAGTGATTAGGAATCTGTGTGGCCTCACATGTAAATCCCTTAATATAAGCTGTCTCAGAAATACTCAAGACCCCTGTTCTGTAATGATTTGCTCACAATATAGCATATCTTTCCTGGCCCTTTACATGATACAGGTGACTGTAAGATACTATTGCATTTAGTTATACCAGAATATTTTCCCTGGATAAAATTAGGAAGCAAGGACAGTGTTACCATGATGTACTGTAAAACACAAAGGGCTGATTTTCTTGTCTCCCACATTTCAAACCAGAAGGAAGTCCATGGGTGCTGCAGAAGCAGCTTTCTCATTTGGGTATCTCAATCCATAGCATCCTTTCTTGATGAATCTGTATAAAAAAACACTTGTAAGTGTAGTTTTTTCCTACCTTCAGGTAAGTGGCATTGCTTGTTTTAGGCCAGGATACAAGTGAAGATGGGAATGATTCCACTTGCAAAGGCACAATGTGTTCCATCACACTGGTATTGAGGGGGAAGGGACTACATTTTGATCAAGGCCCTGTCCTCTGACCAAGCCTTGAGTTGGATCTCTGAAAGATCCCTCTTTGGTAGTACAGTTATTAACGTTCTTCTATTTTAGGTTAAAATTTACGACGGACCCTTAAGTGTTAGAAATTATTGGGTCAGATCCTCAGTGCTATAAATCATAAAATTCCGTTCACTATGCTGATGATGCACATGAGCTGAGGATTTGGCATGAGAGCTTCAGAAACACTCAATTGTGGAAGCTAAAACCTTACCAAATGTCATTCATTTCAGACACAGATGGGAAAAGTAGCATGTGTGAAGAGCAGAGCACAAGTTCTGCACTACTCCTCCTAGAAGGTACTTAAATGAAACCAAGTTGTGCTAGTGAATTGATTTAAGTCTATGCACCATTATTATTAGCTTGTTCTCTTTTGTCTGAGTCCTTTATTTTGTGTGTTTGTCAAATATTTGGTCCTTGGTCTTGGTAGCTTTAGGTCTGCAGAAAAGAGCTGGACAAGATGAGGCAACACACAGTGCAGACATACCATAGATCAGGGACAGGCAACCTTTCAGAAGTAGTGTGCTGAGTCTTCATCGATTCACACTAATTTACGACATCGGGTGCCGCTAATAAATTTTAATGTTTAAGCAGGTCTCTACAAGATTACAACTATCATTGTATGTATGTAAACACTAAAGTAAATAATTCTATTAACAGTCTTATTAAAATGCAATTTTTTTAGTGTGATCCTGGCCCTTGCTTTTCCTTGCTGAGTTTTCCAATGTCTGGCACATATTTGGATACTTTAAGCTACACACGTGCCTCTGAGTGATCGGTTGTTAGCCGGCTCTGAGAGGGGCAGAGGACAGACTTCATGTGTGAAATACCTGCTCACACAGGTATGTGGATCCAAAACCAAATGTACCAGTCCAGAAAGGTTGAAACGAACGGACATCTAACTTTGGTTTCTTAGAAGCTGACATTTTTGTCAATTCACCTCGACTCTACGGCTGTCTCCAAGGCACTTGGGAGCAATGCTGAGCCTACAGAAGAGAGGAGGAGGGCTGGGAAAAGACACTGGCAGAGCCTTGGAACCTAGGGCACCACTTCTAGCAGGGAAGAGCAGCCTTTGGCTGAGAGGACAGTGCTTCAGCCCCCCACTGGGCCGACCAGAGGAGCTGGTCCAGCATGCAGGAGCAGCCAGCAAGCCTGGATGGAACTTTTGACGCCTTCGGCAGCCCTGAGCCATGTGACAGGGATGAGCGGATGGTGGAAGCAGCACACTCACCATGCCCCTGAGGATCCACTGGGGCCGGCTCCACATGCAGCTGCGTCCTGTCCCCTGCCTCCTTAGGTGAGGGAGGGAGCCTGGGCCAAGGGAGCAGCCGCCGTGCTGCACCGCACCTTCGGTCCTGCTGCCTTCACAGGAGGAGGCAGGGAGAGAGAGCTGCCCCCGAGTGCGGCTCTGCTACTTCCATCTGGTGGCTGTGCTCGCAGGAGGGGCGAGGGGCCAGCAGAGAGGGAGGAGCAGCTGTCGAGTGCGGAGCTGCTGCTTTGTCCCGCTCAGGGCTAGAGCAGCACTGCAGGGCTGAGAGCCCCACGTGCTGCTCACGAGCAGGCTCACGTGCCGGGGGTTGCCGACCCCTGCCATAGATTGAAGTAATTTACATTCCCAGAGCATGTTTAGATGGCCATTTTACACTCCTTTGGACTTGTCATGACTAGGATAACAAATGTATATTTTTATGTATGTTTGCTAGTATATTCTTTAGTTAGTGTGTGTAGCTAATTTAGGAAGCAGCCTGGGTTCAATTTTTCCCTTGATGCACAAATGACCAGATGTATTCTGTTTTTGTTTTTTGTTTTAACCTCTTTCTGAAGCACCGGCGATTAGCCATAGCTGGGGACCGAAGACTAGGTGAGATGGACCAGTGCTTTGAGGTGATACAGAGACTCCTTTTTCTATCTGCCTGACTGGTGTCTATTTCTTACATGCTCAGGATCAAACAGATTCCCAGATCTGTGATCAAGAAGGAATTCCCCCCCAATCAAATAGGCAGGGATCTTGGAGATTTTTCCTTTTCCTCTTTAGTATGGAATGCAGATCACCTTCTGGGATGATTTGGACATCTCTCACCAGATCACTTCCCTGCCATTGTCGTACCCATGGGCACCAGTACACTTCTATTTCTCTTGTTCTCTACCTATGTCGCACAACAGGTTGATCTCCAGAAGTCTGAAATGCTTTAGTCTAATGAACATCATTGGCCTCAATATAGGGGTGGGTAGCTGGGTGGAATTTAATGACCTGAGATTTACAGGTTAGACTAGTTGATCTAATGGTTCTTTCTGGCCTTAAACTCCAGAAAAATCTATGACATGCGAGTTTAAATTAAGTAGATTTCATCTACTCTACCAATAATACAAGTTAATCCACATCTATAAATCACTTACTTTCCCATACTGAGTCAAAGGGAGACAAAATTGCTATAGTTTAAGGCAGAAGAGACAGAAGAGAATTAAATAATTTAATCAATATGAATTAATGTAGGGCTGGATGGTTACATTTACTCCCTACTTAATTTACATTTGCTTCTGGCACCTTAGTGCAAATAACTCCAGTGTAGACGTGCAAAATATGTGGGTGTGAGAAAATCTGCAGAGTCTGTTACATCATCCTGTGCATCACCTCTGAATTCAGTTGCATTCTTCTCACTGCCCTAAGAAACAAAAGGGAGAGCTGCATTTTGAGAGTGCCTGTGTTACATGAGTAGAGTGATAGCTAAGGTGGGTGCAGTTACCATGAAAATAGAGACGGACGTGAGTAACTGAAAAGCACATTCTCTTGTTCCAAAACCTTCACAGAGAAGTAAATTGTGAGCATATGCTACGGGTGACCCTGGGCAGCTTTAACTTCTGCAGCCCTCCCCTGTGCCATATGTTGCTAGTGGAACTCTTCGTTCCTCCACTAACACCAAGCAATCCCTTCAGGCTTCCCTCTGCTCTCGCGTCCAATTGCATCAACATCTATGCACAGGCTGAAGGCAACCGCCCTTCACACCTTTCTCATAGGAAAATAAATATGAAGAGAGAGAGACACCAAGTCAAAATTCCACTGTGAAGTATTTTCCGCTTTCAAGAGCTGTTTGCTAATATTAACATCTAATACCATGTGCGATTACCTTTTACTAGATGAAAAGCTGAGCTAAAAACACTTCCCCATTATCCAAACACTATCAATCCTTTATGATTTTTTACATACAACTAGATGAAAATGTCCCCATTAGTAGAGTGGTTGTGGTTGTTGTCATAAATTAATTTACTGACATAGCTCCAGAGGTTCTGGTTGGATTATTTTTAGGAACTCATGTATTGTGATCCCATAGCACTAAATTGGTTGTCACTGTCCCTTGAAAGAAAAAGAAAACATTGACAAGGATAGTAATTCAAAGAAGGGGAAAAGTTATCTCCTGTGTTTAATTAAAATTTTAAATGTGAAATGGCTTTGCCTCTTTTCCTTAGAAAACAAATATGAGTCAAAATAGTTATGTGCTAGAATTGCTGGAGTGGCTATATAGGGGAAGAATAGTGAAAAACTGTGTGTTTCTGGGTAAATGTGGGGCAAGTAGACTAGCATAGGAAGGAAGACTGCTCATGTTTCTTGATGACTTCTGTCCCAGTTTGGACAGATACTGTATCTGTATCACTATCTTGTGGACAAGCAAGAGTACCCAATTCTAGACTTCTGCTCCCCAGCCATCACCTCTCTTGGATGGCACTCTTGTCACTCTTCCTGCTGACTGGAGTTTTTCTAGGCTGCGTAGTTCCCTGCCTGCACTGTGAGTTCCTTGGCAAGTCTGACTGTCTAAGTCAGCCCGCTTTGCTGTCTCAGAGATTACAAACACCCTAATTGCCCACAGATAGACCTTACTATACAGCCCTTTCTAAGCATGCACATTTATTCTTAGGGTGAAAGCATTACAAAGAAAACATGAAAAACTATTAAAGAACCTATACACATGCTAATATGCTTACCAGAGATCACCTCAACTCCATCAGTGTCTCAGTTAGGTGATCATTCTGTCAAACTCCACACAGGGTTTTTCTGTGGTTACAAGTGCATAGCACCTTTTGCTCAGAACAAGAACATCTATGCTTAGATTAGCTTTTCCTTTATACAGCCAGGGCTTGGATCTGTGGGGACCCTGAATAAGGAGTCAGACAGAAATTGGTTCTTTCTTCAGGGTGATGCTTCAGAAGGTTGGGTACAGAGGTGGGAATTTGCATTCTTCTCTCCTCCCTGCCCCAGGTATTTCCTGGGAAACCCACTCAACTTTATTTCTCCCACAAGTGCCTTCTTTTCTGGCACATTGTTTAAAATAGCCATTTGAAGCTCTTTGTGCTTCCCAGTGTATATAGTGCTCATGTCTTTCCACAATAAAATCCCACAATAATACACAAATATTTGCATTTTTAATACAGTGAGCACCTTAGATATTTAAACAACTCAATCAGGTTTAACTGAACTCAAAATGGCTCACTCTCTATATGACACATCTATCACGGATTCATTATACAGCACTCACTTGTTGAATAATCTCAACAGAGATAAGGGAATTACTTGTTGTGGAGTTCTTTTAAAGATTATTTTCAGACCAATCTTTATTTCTGAAGATCTATTTACCAATTTAATCTGTTTGGACAAACAGTTCTTTGGCTACTTATGAATTGCTCAGCATTATTTGTTGCTATTTGTTATTCATACTATAATAATTGGTCACCTAGGGCACATGGTGGGACTTCCACTCCCAGGTTGGATGACTGAAGCTTTTTAAACCATCGAGTAACAAAATAAATAATATCCTTGTTTATGCACGAAAGAAAGCTCTCATTCAGATGTAAATATGGATATTTGTATGAAAACCAATTACCATAAATGTTCATGACTACAGAATAGGGGCACATGACATGGCCAAAGCAAGTAGTGATTAGCTTTTGCTGTACAATGGTTTGCAATATTTTTGCCATGTTCTGGATTAAGATAGAGACAGCACTGTGGTGGTTGGAAACATATTTTGTATTATTATATTATGTTAAAAACAAAACAAAACATAAAGTAAATCTCCATGAGTATATTTGAAATTCCTCATCTTTTCATCTTCATTATTCATACTACTCCAGTGCTAGCAAATATCTGAATATTTGTTGGCTTGATGTTCAAAGCTGTCTAGGGAACTCGGGTGTTTCAGCCGCTTAAAATTTTCATTTTAATGGGCATTGGGCAAACAAATCCCATAAATGGCTTTGAAAATATCATCTGAAATATGAGTTTGAGACAGTAGAACTCATTTTGATAAAATGTATAATCTACTCAGAACTCATGAGTTGTAGATTCCAAAGGGAACTAAAATTTTTTGAGTATGCATTCAGTTGAGGAGGCAATGTGGACTAATGAATGGACCAGTAAATTGGAACTCAAGAGACCTGGCTTCTGTTATTGGTTCTGCTACTGGCCTCCTGGGTGACTTTGGACAATTGCTCTTTGCTTCATATTCCTCATCTATAACATAACATGGGGACAGTGAGGTGATCTTTTTTGTAAAGCACTTTGAGATCTATATATGAATATTGTTGTATCTGAGCTAGGTATTATATTTATTAACAACAATTGGCTCTGAGAAAAAAATGAGATGTAGAGGGTTGTTTGTTTTTGTTTCATTTTATTCTTCTAAGAGTTTAAGAAGAATAAACTTTTTTATAATTTCAAATAAGAATCGTGACTATTTGCATAGCACTGGCTTCTGTTTACCTGGAATTATGTTTCGGTGGTTAGAAAGGGAAATATGTTTTCTGTATTTTACATTATACTATCATTTTACCGCATAGAACAGGATTATATGGTGAAAATGAATGGCCATCATTTTTGTCAATACATCAGGGATTGAAATGGGCACCTTCAGAGCTAAAAGCATGAACTGTAGCCACCTGAGATAAAGCCATGGTCCCTAGGTGAGGCTCTAATAGGCTCAGATCCTTTGTGGACTGGGCACAGCAGATGACCTGTAAAGTAAAATATTCACCAATGAATTACATGAGTGGAGTATTATACAATGAGAAGAACTGCTATAGAGTAGTAGAGTTAATCTAATTGCAGTAGATGGACTGAGATAAAAGATGGGCATTGCTGTGTATTTGGTAGGGTGACAGACCCAGGTTCTTACAAATTAAAATGAAAAGTAACTTTAAATTACATTGACATTTTTTGCCTGTTGATGCTGTTCTTAGCCTTCGATATCTCTGCCGTTTCCATTACACACATTTTGGCATAAATTGTGGTGTGTTCTTCCACACATAATATATATTTGCTATCTGGCCTGCAGTAATAAGGTTGGTGGTTGAAGTATTCATGTTGGGAGAAAAAAATCAGTCTGTGATTATGTTTGATTGAAGTTTCATTGCGTAATTCCAGACTTGGAAAAACTATGACATTCTCTTCCTCTAGGTGACAATTCTTGGAGCATATCACTTTGAAGTGACCCTGTTTCACAATATAGCCTATCTCCAACACACATCAGCTGTTAATTAGTCAATCTGATATGTTTTGAACAGTGTTTTTAACCTTTCCTTTTTTCGGTAATGATAGCAAAGGTGGTAAAGGAAATTTATTTTTACATTAAAATTGATATGCCACTTCAAGTGGTTACTTGGTATTTTAGTTAACACCCATCAGCTGCTGGACTTAAAAAGCTTTGCTAATAGAATTAACCCTTTTTGGGTCAGGACTTGGCTTTCTATCTTTTATGTATACATTATTCATTACATTAGTGGCCAATTTCACCGTCTCCAGAAAAGTATTGCTTTAGGAGATGATACAACTGAATCCAATGCTAAAGAGAAATTGAAGAGCTAGCCAGGAAATGTAATACAAGAACTATTCTGATGAATCATTGTACAGTTCTGTTATAAAATTGTGCATTTTGAATATATATGATACCAAAATGAAAATTGAGTTGGAAAAAAGGCAGTTTAATTAATATTTAAGTTTATGTAAACACACAAGATTGTACCAATGCCTCCAATTAGTTTGTACTCCAGTTCACATTTATTTGTTGTATGTATTTTATATGCTTTACTAAATTGTTTAAGACTTCATCAACCACATGACAAACATGCAGAGATTTTATGCTGGTTTGCAGTCAGAAGGCGCCATCTTCTATTATCCTAAGAGATATTTTGTATTCACTTGGTAGAAATATTTTCTATAAGTATAAATCTTGTAAAAAATAAAAACAATTTAAGGTAAAATGTATATAGCAAGCATACTGAAACATTATTTGATGCAATAACTCTATATTTCATTCTAATATCAATGGCTATGTCTATACTGGCAAGTTAGTTCGAATTAAGAAAGCTTAATTCGAACTAACTTAAGCCTTGGCCACACTAGGCTTTCATTAGTTCGAATTAAGGGCTTCCTTAATTTGAAAGAATAAATTCGATTATACTTTTCGAACTAACCTTTAATTCGAACTAACTAGTTCGAATTAAGTCATTGTGGCCATGTTAGTTCAAACTAACTGCTTAGTTCGAACTAACCGGCACATTGAGCTTAATGCAACTGACTAATTCGAACTAAGCAAGTGCCATGCATGGCACTGCTTAGTTTGAACTAAAATTCCAGTGGGGCCATGCTAGTTCGAATGAAGTTAATTTGAACTCACTAAAATTAGTTCGAATTAGTTAGTTCGAATTAACTAATTCAAACTAACTTTGGTAAGTGTAGACATAGCCAATGGTAGCAAAATTAACACCTCCCTTTTATTTTTGCTCTTCTGTTGCAAAGCTGTTGGGGACAATTATGGAACCCTTACTCATATTAGTAAGTATTTACTCACTTGAGTAATAATGATACTAATATAGGCCTCGTCTTAGGAAAACATTCTCATTCAGTACAACAGTTAGGCATGAGATTCAGGCTCAGTGAAGTCAGCCAGATGTAAGTACATGCTTAAGAGCTGTCCTAAATAGGTATGGAATTAAGCAACTGTTGCAGTGCCATTCTGAATTAGGGTCATAGTGTATTATTTTGTGGAAGTCAGTGGGCATATTTGTGCAAGTTACTGCTTGCCAGTGAGAGTCAGTGGCTCACATCTGGCCCTGCAAAACCTGCAGCTTCCCCTGGGATTTGTAGGTGCTCAGCCGTTGTGAAAACGAGGCTCTGATTTAGAAGTTGTGCATAAGTATGGCCTGTTTTTAAAAAACACACACTCAAACAAGAATATACTAGACAGGATGAGCCACACGTAATGGGATAATAATTGCTAGTAGAATCAGTTGTGATTCATAGACAGATGAGGGAGACCAAGACACACATTAACTGCAAGAGACATCAAACAGATGGAAATGATTTTTTAAAATTCCAGAGAAGTAGCATTAATCCCAAAACAGTAGCCATATGACTACTTTGCATATAGCTCATCAGACATAAGCCATATCTTTTCATAAAGTGATAGTTCAGCCACATGTGATTTTTCTTTCTGCTGTCTCCAACAAGCTATGTATGACTTAATGCATAAACCTATCCTGATTTCCATGTGGGAGGGGAAGCAGTTTTTTCATCATTAAAGGAAGGTTGTTGTCAAGAACTATAGCTTATTGAAATGGTGACATAATTCTGGGGATGTATTTGTAAATATTTACTAATCAGTCTTTGAGACAGCCATCTGTGGCAGATGTATTTGGTGTATGTGATCACACTGCTTGGGATGACCAAGCTAGAGCAGCATCAAGTGCTTTTCTGTATAAAAACAATGGCAACCATTCATTATCTTCTCAATAAGGTGATTGCAAAAGCAGCAAACGAGAATCTTGTGAAATCTGGGTAATGAGTATGTTTGTTTTCAAATGAGCACAACGTAATCATTTCAAACAATGCATTTCTGGGATGTTCTCTCTCATTTTCATTGAGGAAATCAAAGAACAGAAAGGTTAAGTCACTAACATAAGGTAAAACAGCAAGTCAAAAGAAGAGATATGACCAGAACCCAATTCCTTGCAATATCCAGTAGCTGTTACCCCATACCACTCAATGGCACTTGCTCCCTTACTAATATGGTGGGTTTCCTCTTCCTTGCCTCTATTTTTCCTTTTGCTAACATCCTTTTTCTAAATGAAGGGGAAATGCCCTTTTAAGTCTCACCTTAATTGGAGAAAGAAATTATTCATATAAAGGAAAGGCTATAATAAGACAGTTAAAAGTTCATTTTCAGAGCAATTTTGACATGTACCACAGAGTAGCTGGCCTCAGAGAGGGTCAGGCACCCATCCTACCTGAGACAGGCTCTGCTAAGGAGAAGGAGCCAAACCAGTTTCATCTGTGAGTAATTAATTATTTTGGTGGGTTGGTGGCAGTTAATTAGTTAAGGAATAGCTGGGCCTAATAAAGAAATTATGAAGCTTCAGTCAGGAGGCTCAGGAACACAGACAAGAAGCTCCTGAGGAGAAGGACTTCTCAGGGAAACCAGTCAAAATATTTACCAGAAAAGGAGACCTAGGAAAGGTGCTCCTGGAGGGAGCAAGTCCTGAAAAAGCAATAAAGAGCCAAACCTAAGGGATGCCCGGTCCCAGTAAAAGGACCTTCCCAGGCAAGAGATCTGAGTTGTTTGGGAGCTACAAGCTGCTCCAGGGAATAGCTGTGGGAGTTTGACCTCTGTGGGGGCCCTGAGTCTAAAGAAGGAACCCCTCCCCAGGTGTTGGTAGGATGCATGACTCCAGAGGAGGCTTATAGGTTAAGTGGGCCTTAGTGGTGAAGAGTCTGAATGGAAGGGAAGCATGACACAGGTAGGAGCAGAATGACCCAGATTAATTTGTTCTGCCTTCTTCCCACCCTCCTCTCCCCCACCTAAAATATTGGAATGAAAGCTTTTTTGCACTTCCTGTTTAGCCTTTGGTTAGATAAACTAAATCCCTAAAGGGTGACTGTTTATTTTATATAAGCTTCACTGAACTTATTGATAACCACAGAGGTTCAGATTTTTGATGTTGTTCCATGACCTTTGAGACCCGTTGGTCTTCTGACTGCTTTGGATATCCAGATAGTCATAGACATAAATTTACTTCCCATTTTTTTTGAGTTGGGTTGGTTGATGGACTAGGGTGCAGTGAGACAAAAGTCAGATCATGGGTTCTGTGTGTTCATGACCTGGAACCTTAACTCCTTCCGCTGCTTATATCTAGGAATGAAGCTACAGTACGTGGAAAAACTGAAGTGGTACAAAACACAGCAGCTTATCTGCTTAGCAACCCAGCTCATCACCCCACATACCTGCTCCCTACACAGTATCTCCATAGAATACACAGTTCACTTACGTAACTCTGAATCTGTTATTCAAAGCCTTCCATAAGAGACTGCCTCTCACATAACATCTTCATTCCACTGGAACAATGAAGCTGTTGACCATTAGGGAACACCCATGACACCTTACTTCAGTCTGGAGCTCACTCCTGGATGATAAGAATGATGACTAACTTTGCCATATTTGAGGCTAAAAGCAAAACTCATTTCTTTGGCCTATCTCTCTTCCTCACATCATCATCATCATCATCAATTAATATGTACCTTTTTAGCTTGAATCTTTTTGGGAAGGGAGCTAGGCTATTGATTTGTCTATATAAGAAGTTTGGGTGTGCTCAGCATACTGTAGAAAGTGCAGGCAATATAAAAACCTGTTTGTAGAAAAACTGTCAATGAATAAAAATGAAACCGTAATTTCTTGCATATTGCAATGAACTAGATTTTTGTAGCACAACTACCATGCTTTTGTGTATACTTTCCAAAGCCTCTTTTGATTTCAAGCGATTTGGTAAAATCATGTTTCCTCTCCTGATTGAAAGGTCAGTTTGATCATACAGAAGGTTTGAAGGAATCAGCACATGGTTCATTCTGAGGGGAAAATAATCTGATACTGCAAGTTGTGAGTCATAAAGTTGATGAGAGGAGTAAGAAATAAAGCATAGGAAGGCTTTTATTTCCTCCAGCTAATCTGTCTGTCCAGTTACCTCCACTGGTAGGCTCAAAGTCAAAGAGTCTTCAGATTCATACTTTGGATGGAGCAAAGGTGACAAACATCGGTCCCTGCTTAGCAGAAAATAGATTGTCAACTCCACCAAAAAAAAAAAAAAAAAAAAAGGATAAAGCATTAATTATGTTACTCGAGTAAAAAAATGGATTTAAGTTATGCTGATATGGGAACAGTCATGAAAAAGACTTTCCTAACTCATACTTGTGGCACTTGAGATATGGATTGTTAACTGTAGAGAAGAAAACATCATAGTCACCCCTTTGGGTGAAATGTGCATGCTTAATCTATATCTGTTCTGTAAATAAGAGGAGAGAGAACAGAACAGAATAATATTTAAGCATAGTTTTCTTCAGTGCTTTTTGTTGTATGTTTCATGGCATCTTTCAGTACTATGAAACTCTTGCTTGGAATGTGTCAAAAAGATCTTGGAATGTCAAGAGTAACTTCTGGATTGTTTGAACTAATATGCACATACCAATGTGAACCAGTGACCTTGAGCATGCTCTTTGTCCTCCCAAATTCATTAATTGAACTGACTGTACATTCAGAGCCTGATTTTCAATTATTGCCCTCACAGCAGCAGTAGAAGTAGTATGAGGTTGAAAGCCACCTTCGCCTTCCTTGAATTCTGGAGCCACACAAGGCCTATCCGGTCCCCAGTTAATTTGGAGCCATCTGTGAGCATCTTTAATTTCTTCTCTGCTTCTCAGGGATCCGTGTGAGCCCAAAAAGCAGAGAACAGTGGAAAAGCAGTACACTCTGGATACACACTCAGCCACATTCTCTAGCATCCTAAACTCTGGAGCTGGGACTGGGAGCAAGGCCAATGTAACACTTTCATTCCAGCCTTCCTCTGGCTTGGGGGGCAGGGAGAGGGAGGACAGTAGCCGGCAGTGGTGTCATGCTCAGTGGGCCTTTTCCACCCACTGCAGGGTTATGCTGATATGGGAACAGTCATGAAAAAGACCTTCATAACTCATCCTTGTGGCACTTGAGATACGGATTTTTAACCATAGGGAAGAAAACATCATAGTCACCCCTTTGGGTGAAATGTGCATGCTTAATCTATATCTGTTCTGTAAATAAGAGGAGAGAGAACAGAACAGAATAATCTTTAAGCATAGTTTTAAGCACAGATGCATAGTTTAATTGCATCTGTGATTGATTGCAGCCACAAATTAGGAAAGACATGTTTTTAAAAGTCTCAATACAGTCTCAATAGCAGCAATAAAAGACCTCGACACTCTACTCATGCCAAAAGGCAAGTTTAGCAATCCTAAAATAAGTATTTCCATCTTCTTTCCAGCTGCATTTAGCAGGACCGCTTCATCCTGCAATCTATGAAGAACGTTGAATGGCAAAAGAAATAGCATTGTTCTATTGCTTGTTAGATTCCTCTCCATGGGAGAGGAACTTCATTTCCCCTGTGTGCTGTTGCACGTTGTATGAAAGATAGGGATTCATCTGTTAAGAGCGTAGTAAAAATTTATTGTGAAACAGGAAACTTGGGGAGAAAATGTGCCTTATCTCTTTGCATTTAGGGAAAATAGATGTTGAACTGGCTTCAAGTTAGCACCTACTGCCAGAAGATTGCAAGTTTCTAAAAAGAAATGACAAGATTTGTTTTAGTGGTAAAAATGGTGTCTGAATTCTGGTTTTATATAATATTAACTGACCTGCTTTGTTTAGCATGGGGGAATCTGTCTCTCTTGCAGGATTTGCAGGAGCTTAGGTTTTTGCAGGTGTGAGCAGGATAAAAATGCAAAAAATAATGTGGGAGTGGGTGCGAGTGAGTATTGCAGGGAAGGGCAGGAATTAAAAGCCAGGTGGGTTTTAAACCCAAGTGTAATAGAATAAAATGGAAAGTACAATTATACATAGTTTTAAAATGGCATTTGAAAGTCATCTGATGTCTTTTGGGGGGAGGAAGAATAATTTAATAATTCCAGGTGGTAAATATCACTTTCATCTGTACTATCAGAGATTTCCATTCCCTTTTTAAATATTCAGTAAATACGGATAGTTTAGCGAATGTTTAAAGAAATATTCATCTCATGGGTAATTGGTTGAACTTGATCTCTAAACCTCTTGAGGTTTACAAAATATTACACACCCTACCCATCAGAAGGTCAACATTTACCAGTAGTTACCATATCCCTGATTACTGCTCTTGATTGTTTAAGCGTTACAACCCCCCAAATCTGAACAAAATTATCCTGTTATTTTTGTTACTCTGTCCTCCTCCCTCCATCATTGCCTCCACCCAGTTGTTTATCTCATTCACTTTTTGCCTTGTCATTTAGAGTGTAACTTTATACAGTGACTAGTTCTGCCCCCCTTTTGGGCGGGGGGTGGAGGGCGGGGCTTCTCTGCACTGCTCTGGTATAAAAGGTAAATAATAAAGCTAATACCATGGCATTTCAGATGCAGGGGAACAGTGCAGTATCTGAATTACCACAATGTGGGAACAATTGGTAAATACTGAGTTTTTAATGGTGACCACTGTCCAAGAGGTACAAATACATCAACACATGAATTTTTAACATTAATGCATACACTGTCAGAAGTTTTCATATTACTTTCTGTTGTTCAGGGTAAGTGTCAAAATGCTTAACTGTTGGAAACATGTTGCTTAATAATTTTATTTTATAGCAATTGGGTTTCTGGTATACTTATAAATAACAATTACTTAGCTTGGAAACATCCACTTAGACAATGGATCAGCCACTCTATACCATTCTATCAGAAGAGGATTGTTTTTTATTTTTATTTTGTTATCCCAGAAATCATCCTTTAATATTTGTTACCCATCCTTAACAACCTTTGGATATTTCAAATTAGTATTAGTATATTTTTGGACACTTTCTTCAGTAGCCTATTCTACTGTCTTAGCTTTGCATATAAAAATTACATATTTAACAATCCTATGCTTGGTTTTCATTGACTTAATGAGAATTGGTCCCTTTCCTCTCTGTCTGCCAATCCTCTATGTATATGTATGTGATTATACTATCTTCCCCAAATTTTCCTTTCAGTAGACCGAACTTCTCCCAACTCTTCAATATTTTCTTCATTTTCCAATTAAATTCCCATTATATTTCAACACTTTCTCTTCTTTCAAAGGCTAGATCTTAAATTACTTTAATTGTTAAATCAATGTAATCTGATTACATAAAGTAACTAAATTATTGGTAAATTAATACCATGCAATATTTTCTAATATATCTGATTAAAAAAGAAAAAACATCTGAAACGTAAATGGATTTAATAATTTATATTTGTAAATGATCATGAATTGCAAAAAAAACCTGTGTTTAAAACCAGGTTTTGTTTCCTCTTAAGGAGGAAAATATGTATATATTAGAGCAGGGGTAGGCAATCCTCGGCAAGTGTGCCAAACATGGCATGCGGGCCGAGCAGGAGCAGCATGTGTCGCTACTCAGGCTCCCCCCACTGGCCCCACCCCCCCAGCATGGCCTGGGGGTCACAAGAGCCGCGTGCCACAGTTCCATGCCTCGCTGGTCGCGCTTCACTGCTGAGGAGCATGGCCAGCAGTAAAAAAAAAATGGCGCTGCAGCACGCGGGGCTCCTGGCCCCGTCCCGCCTCCCCACTGAGCAGGGCTGTCTCTTGGCGGGGAGTGGCAGGGCCTAGGGCTAATCGGCTGGGGGGGCTGTGGCACCACCCTCCATGCTGGAGGGGAGCAGGGTGGGTCGGCCGGCCCGCAGCCACCACCCGCCAGCGTGAGCCCTCCCCGGCCTGAGCCAGGAACCAGAGGCCGCCTGCCAGTGGGAGCCAGTCCTCGCACCAGCCGGGAACTGGAGGCCTGGCCCCACCCTTTTTGTCCCTGCCCCTGTTTGTCCCCGCCCCCAGCACCTGCTGAGGGTACAGTGCACGGGGCTGGCACGGGGGCTGGCAAAGGTTGCCGACCTCTGTACTAGAGGGATATGCACTCAAATGTTGAAAAATTAAAAAAGACTTTGCTATCAGGATACGTGCAGTTCAGTAATCATGTCCAATTGAAAGCTCAAAATGAACATAATTGCACACCTAGGACCCCAAAAGGATATGAAAACATAATTTAAATCCACTTTATTTTATTTATTATGTTTGAAATGGAAATTAGAGTTTTTGTTGTATTCTTTCCATGTGTTGGCAAATTATTTGGTTTTTAATACCGTTTTGTTTTTGCCTAATCCCAGTTTCCTCCCACTTTATCTGGCTCTAAAGCCATCATGCTGAGTGCTAAAGCTTGTTGGGAATATTTCAATAAACTATTTTTTCATTGGAAAACATTGATTAATCTAAAAGAAAAGTTTTCACAGCAATGCATGAATTTCGACAAAAAGATTTTCCAAAATAGCTGGGTCAAAACAAAGGGGAGTGAGAAAATGCAAGATCAGTGGTTAGGACACTCACCTGATGTTTGAAATATTCAGTTTCAGGTCTCTGCTCTGAATAAGTGCATGCAAGAACTCCTACTTGAGTTTCCAAAATCGCAGTGAATGTCCTAACCACTGGATTATTGGTCTTTCCAGCGTGGCTGGCTGTCTCAATTTTTGTGGGGAAAAAATATAAAAGGTTTAGTTTTTTGTTTCACTGTAGAACAAAAACAAATGTTAAAACATTGAATATTTCTTTGTTAAATTAAATGTTTGTTGTCCAGCGGAATGCTCAGTCCTTGCAGTGTGAGGTTTGCGTATGTTGTAGCAAACAGGATCCTAGAACTTGTAGTCATGAACCAAGACTTGCTCTGTGTTTTCAGTTTTCAGCCACCTCTAAGAAATAACTCTCTTTAATTCAGTATTACCCCAGTTACACAAGGGGGAGAGAGAGAGAAACTGAAAAAATTAGGAGGTGTCTTAACAACACCATGGCATCTTGAGCAGCATTTGATGCTGATACTGTTTTGAAAGAACATTTTCTTCAGAAACACAGCTTACTGGACTAAACAAAAGATAGGGCAAAAACTGAATAATATTGAAGGACTAGATTGTGGCCTCTCTCACAGCCCACACAGGAGAGGAAGAAGGCAGGGTGGAAAGTGTCTTTCCTCCCCTGAGGATGGTAGCCAGTGTTAGAGAGTAGACGGACCCTACAGAGCTTCTACATCTTTTGGGAAGGTAAGCGGGGGCATGGGTAGATAAACGCAGCGAGTGGCCGAAGTCTTGGCTCGTCCCACATCTAAATGACTAGAGCATCTGAGCTAGTGAGCCAGGGGAACTAATTTGCATCCAATGGATTAATACAGAAGATGTACATTTCCAGAGCAAAGGAGTGAACCATGAAATAGACTATAACTTCATGAAGCAGAATCTGGTTTCCAGAATGTCTAGGCAGTTCAGCAACTGCCTATACTTCCCTTTACTAAGGGCTTGTAGTCCAACTCTAAACTCTCAGCTCAAATATAGGTCTCGACTCTTCACATCTCGCTCGTGTCATTTGTACATTTGACTTCTATTTAAGTTAGCAGGATAGCATGAGTTACCATTATTCTACAGGATGTGGCAGACGGTTAACTTGTCTTCTCTTTTAACACTACAAGTCACTACTGTAGAGCTAGAACTAAGGAAAGAAATCAATCTTGCCATACGTCTTTCTACTCCTCCTGCATTTCAGTATGTGTCTTTTCTAAGATTTAGAAATTTGTCTGAGCATCTGGGTATTTTGTTCTCTTGGAAGTAGTCCATTTATTTTATTGATGAGTCCACAGCAGGCAAGAAAACTGAACCAAGCAATCCATCCCACATATTCCACTGCATGTAGGATTCTGATTTGGGAGAAGAGTTTTTATTAGAACCAAAGTGAAGTCCAATGGAAAGATTCTTTTCTCTCTTGGTAAATAATGAGTTACAAAAGGGAGCCCCATTCAGTTGGTGGAGTTTGTAATTCTGATAGTAAAATCAAAAGTTAATATTGGATTAGCCCTAAAGCTATGAATAAAAAAATTAAATTCCATATTGATAGCCTCTCAAGAGCTGGAAAGCATTATCAGTAGAATACTCAGATTAAAATAAATAAATCATGCCCTTGGCAGTTAAGCAGAAGATGTCCCCAGTGCAGGGAACAGCGTCCTAAGGAAATGAATTCAAAGACTGCCAGAAAGAAAATGTATCCTTGCAATCACTGTTACAGTGTGAGATTCGTTTTTACAATAAATCTCTGACAAGTATATTTTCCTTCAATGGGATTATTAAACTCTTAAGAGCTTTCAACAATCAACTGATGTTTAATATGTAAAAGGCGGCATCATACTAAACTGAAACTAAATGTTTACCCAGTCACTTACAATAGCACTTGATTTGTCAATATTTCACATGTGCATGCATTTTCATTGTTTTACAAGAAGCCTGTAAATAACTAGGGGGACAATGTAGTTTGCCAAAAGGGATTGCATGGTAATTGCATATTGGAATAGAGAACCGTCTGTGTAAATCCTTATTAGAAAGGGTCTCATCAGCTTTCCCTTAAATTCTATCTAAATGTCTCATTTACGGTACTTGTTCACACAGTATATTAGGAGTGCCAAAATATTGCTCAAACCACAATTTGCAAAGAAACTTAAACACTCAAAGTCCAGTGATGGGTGCAGTATAAGAAGTTAAATAGAGTTGCAGAACCTTCATTTTATGGAGTTGCAGCCTGCAGAAGCTACACAGCCCATCTTGACGTAACATGTCAGCCACTCAGGCTAAGGCAGAGGATTGTACACTCAAGCCTATACCCTCTGTGAGCCAGCTTACTTCATTGAAGTAAAGATATAAACTTTTGCTTCTCATATTACAAAATCCTGCATTTGACTCACAGTTGCTATTTAGGTTCCCCTATTTACATTCTTACAAAGCTCTTAAGGTAGAGAGCATAGTGGGCTTCAGCTACGGAGTTTCAATAAAGCATTTTTGAAGAATTCTCTTTATCAGCTATTAGAAATTCATATAAATATTTTAATACAAAATATTTTTCCTGCACCTTGTTGAAATTGTGAGGTTAATATATCAGTTGGCAAGAGTACAGCTTCTTCCTTGGATCAGGCTGTCAGTTTAGGCGTTAAACAAAGAAAGAGAGAGAGAGAGAGGGAGTTCCTATCTGACTGAATTTCATACTTCTGGTGCCTGATATTAGCAGGCTCATAAAGGAGTTGTAAGTTTACACAGATTTATTGCTTTCTTGTCTTGCATTTATCTAGAAGCAACTCACTTTCCTACTGATTGTGCTGCAAGCAATTCTGCAAGAGAGCATGATAAAACATATTGCTCCCCGTATGAGAAATATATGCTGGTTTAACATTTCAGTGTGTGCACCTCAGAATTCCAAAATCATAATTTGTCCAGGCTATCAAAGTCTTCCAACAACCACAATCAAAAATGTCAGACGTAACACAGAGACAACACTGCACTTCATTATTATTTCCTTTTCCTTTTGATTTTCTCTGTTCTACAAACCTGAGTCTGTTGCCTGATAACAGTTATTATCTGGCTAGCTGCGCGCACAGCTTCACTTGTCTTACTAATGTGAGCTGCATGTACGCCCCTTTCTCACCAGGCAAAACATGACATTCACCTTCTGAAGTTCATGAGCTGTCACATGTCATTTTTACCCTGTCATTTCTATTTTTTCTTTACACCATGCCTCTCCTAGGCTTTGAAGGTAATTACTAAAGTGGGAGCTGATTTGAACTCAGGACTTTTCCTCTGCCATGTAACTGCAAACCGTTGTCTTAAATGACACATGCAAAGATTGTTTCTGGTGGCTTGAAAAGAGTAGTCTCAATGGCTATGTCTACACTTATTAAAGTTAGTTTGAATTAGTTCATTCGAACTAACTAATTCGAACTAATTTTAGTTAGTTCGAATTAACTTAATTCAAACGAGCAAAATTTAGTTCGAACTAAGCAAGTGGCATTCATGGCACTTGCTTAGTTCGAATTAGTGAATTGCATTGAGTTCAATGGGCCGGTTAGTTCGAACTAAGCAATTAGTTCGAACTAACATGGCCACATTGGTTAATTCGAACTAACTAGTTCGAATTAACCCTTAGTTCAAATAGCATATTTGAATTTATTAGTTCAAATTAAGGAAGCCCTAAACTCAAACTAATTAAAGCCTAGTGTAGCCATGGCTTTAGTTAGTTCGAATTAAGCTTTCTTAATTCGAAATAACTTGCCAGTGTAGACATAGCCAATCATTTTAAAACTGTGCTACACACTAACAAAAGACAGAAAAGTCACAGTTCAGTGTGTGTCGCTCTTTGTGACTCAGCTGATATTGAGAAATATGTACGGAAATAAAGTCTTGGGATGGAGCAAGGACTTTAGGGTATTTCGGCACCAAAGCTGGAAAGTGCAGTTCCAGCTTGAGCAGACATACATGCGCTAGCTCCTGAGGAGCTAGTGCACTTAAAATAGCAGGGTAGTTGTATGCGGAAAGGACTAGCCACTCCAAGTACTGGGTCTGAATTGGACCCACTGTAGTTATCCCCTTTCATCAGTCATCCTGTGATTATACTTCTGGTTTTTAGCATGCTAGCTCAATGAGAGGTAGCATGGGAAAATCTCCTTGAACTGGAAATGGGATCTTTCTTTATTATTTAACTTACTGGCTTTTGTGGCAGATTGTCACACCCTAAACATGATTGGAAGATTGTGTGTATTGATATTGAATTTCTATTTACACCTTTCATCAAAGGAGATAAAATATTGTGGTTTTTTTAAAGGGGTGAGAGGCAAACTGCCCATGCCTACCAGATCAATATATAACTACACTGCACATGCTCACCTTTCCCTTCCTCTCCATTTTTGTGGGCATACAAAGCTTGCAAAACACTGTTGTAATTGTGCTTTGAATGGGGCAGGTAGGATTGTGTATTGGGACAGCAGCTGTTCCCATGATTGTGAAGGGAGGGAGTTTGTGATTGGTATAAAGGGAGTGGTTTGGCCTTGAGCCTGCAAACTGCACCAATTAGCTCTGCAAAACCATTATTCAGGGAATAGCTGAAAAGCTTCTCCAAGCCCTGGCTCCAGGTTGAACAGACGATCCTGTGCCTTCAACATCCATGTAAGCCCCAAAGCACATGGCTTCTCCAATCTGGCTTTGTGCGTGGAAGGAGAATTTATCCTGAAGAATTTTAAAAAGGAAATCCACTTAACTTGGCCAATTAAAATGTTGTACAAGTTTTCCAAAGTGTTAGTGCATGTTACTCTGGCCTCCTGGTAAAGTAAGTGAGGGGCATTTTTTCCATAGATGTACATAACCTTGTCACATCTCTACTGATTTTCTAAGTTGTGAAAGCAGTTAGGCATCTGTCTCACCTCCTCTACTAGGTGGTGCGCTAGACGACTATTGTCCTTCACTGTGGCTTAGAGGATCGGACAGTGATTGAATGTCGTCTGGTGTTATTAATATGCATGTAGCCATTTCTCATCTCAGTTATCACTGTCACTTTGTCACTTCTGTTCCTGTAAACGCTATATTGGCTTTCCCTGTTACTTGATTTCTGTCCGCTGTCTTTCAGGTGGAGTCATCAAAAAGATAAGTTAACATTATTGGGGAATGTTGCTAATAAAAAGTGGAGAGGGCATCTTCTTCTAGTTTAAAAACTCAGAAGAATAATTTTTAAAGGAGCTGTCAAAAAAAAAATATGCCCTGTTGCAAAGTGTGTGTTTGTCTAATTGACCATTTACTGTGCATATGAGATTAGTATTTCTTCCATTTGAAATTGAAAGGAGACACTTGTAAAAGACTGTCCTCTACTTCACCATGTGTGCAGTACAAGAAGAAAAGTCCCACAATGATGAGCAAGCATAATTCTTCATTGCTTCTGTTTAATTGAGCTCTATTGTTAGAGTTTTCAGAAAAGCCTTAAATACCCTGTTTTGGAAAGGTTGGATTTTCCTATTTTTAGAAGGTGAAAGGGAGATATGAATGAGGGAAAAAAAAAATCTCAGACTCCTATTACCTGGAATTAAGATAAATTAGGCTCACAGTAAGTGTCCCATGGTTGAAATAAAAACAAGTCTGTAATTCTGGGAGGGCTGGAAGAGAACAGAACATCATTTGAGAAACGAAACATTTCCAGATAATTAGGAAACTTTCTCCTGGATTGTACACACATTTCTCAATAACACCAGCAGGCCCTTGGAGTGGAGACACCTTGATCTTTGTTAAAATATTTGTCAAAATTAGCATTTTGTTTCTATCTTTAGAGCCTAATTGAGTAGAGTATATGAAAATGAATTCTAGACTTATTCTTTTAGTGAGGAATAACAGCTGCATCGTTTTTTAAGGATCTTACTGAGTGCTGTAAGCAGTGCTTTTTTAAAAAAAATAAAAGGTGCTGGTACTCGGCCACAGATCTGGGACTGCTGCTGCCGGTGACAGGAGCCGGGGCTGCATTGCTGTGAAAAAAAGGTGCCCGTACTCAGTGCCTCTGAGTGCCATCACACGCA
>ML685771.1:15169336-15194406 GCA_007922175.1 Pelusios castaneus | reverse complement strand
TATATATATATATATATATATATATATATATATATATATATATAGACACAGAGAGAGAGAGAGAGAGAGAGAGAGAGAGAGAGAGAGAATGTAAATGTAACCTTCGGGTGGGCTAAATTCATTTAGTTGCCCTTCTCCAGTGCCCCACAGAAATCAATCCCAGCCCCTATGGGGAAAGCAGCTGGAGACCCAGGATCCAGTCTGTACAGGACTCACGGTGAAGCTTGCTCAGAGCTACACTCACACATTAAAATACTACTAAAAACAAACATAACAATGAACTTTATTAACTACTAACTAAATGAACCTTATCCTAAGAAAACAAACTACAATTAACCAAGAACAATCCCTTGCATGAAAGATACCCAAGAGTCCCAAAGTCTGTGTGGAGTTCACCCAACTCTCAGCTACGGTCTCTGTTCCAGTGTGGAAGCTTGAGTGGCAAGAAATAGCTGTCCTCTTCTTTCTTTGCTGGGATCCTCTGTAGCATTACATGCAGGCTTTCTCTTCTCCTCTGCAACCAGCCCTCAGTCCCATATGCATGTCTGCAAGGTCTGTCGCAAATGACTCCTTTACATGGAGAAAACATCTTGTTCACTCCTGGCTCAGCTCCTCTCCAAAACACTGAGCACATGGTCTCCTTTCAAGGCAGCTCCTGCCTGCTGTCTGCTCAGGCTGCTGCTCTCCAGTCATCGGACTGACAACATCCCATCACACCAGCAGGGTACACTGTGGAGCATGCTCAAATTGCTACCACTCCCTGCTTCTGGAAGTTTCCAGTTGTGGGTCGCTAATCTGCCCAACAACAGTAACCCACCCTCAGCAGGTCTCTCAGAGATAGCCTTTTCAGGCATATGGGTTACATAAACATATATATAAATATACATATATTTGACATTTACCCCCTTTCTGGATTTTGACTTTATTTATACTTGGTGAAAATCTAAGCCTTCTTTCCAATGTCCTATCTCACTAAGATATTTCAACTAGATTAAAATTACTTCTGTAGAAATCCAAATCCTAGCGATTTTCCATAAGGATGCTAAAGTGATGATAGATTATTGACGCAATGAAATCATCGGTAGTATGAAAAACACATAAAAATGCTCAGTCCAGTCCCTTGTACCTTCAAAAATTTGCTTTGACTTCATTAGGAGTTTGGGAAAAGGTTTGGATTCAAAAAATGACCCATCTATCTAGTCCTCTAGATAGCAGGATTAGAGTCTGATCCTAGGAGGGAAATGAATGGCTATTCACAGGTGTAATGGACAAAACAAATATAGGCAAAGAGAGAGAGATTGAGAATTCATATTACAAAGTACAAAAGCCTAGAAAGAAATGTGATGGATCTGAATGGCATCGATCTCAGTTGCATGTAAGCTTCGGAAAGTCCTTTGAAAAATGGAACATAAAATTATAGGGAACTGAGTCTGAGTGCTTTTAATGAAAGGACTGTGAATTTGAAATACCATCTCATTAGTTGAAAATTAATAAACATTTTTTATTTATAGGTTAATATTTCTAGGTTAGGTACAGTATATGTGATTTTTCTTTTTTTGCAAGGGTCTAGCTGTCTGCTAAACAAAAGCGTGAAAAAAATGTTGGTAACAAAGGAGTAATATGGAATGCTAGATATCATTTTCTTCCTGGAACTGCCTGACAATAGCTAAATGATCTGTATTCATTCTGTTGAGAAGAAGAAATGGCAGTCATTACTTGCCTGTCTTTCTTTTTTTTTTGCTCCTGAATCAAAAGTGACTAAAAATTTTTAGAAACATCTGCTGCTTTCCATCACAGTGGAGGAACACCTTTGCTATGCTAAAACTTCTGTGTCTTTGGTGTCTTCAGAAAACTTTCTGTAATTTAATTAAATCCAGGGAATTGCTTTGTTGCTAAATCACCTTAATTTTATTAGTCTAGTTTTCCAGTTTGTTACATTGTTTACCAAATAAAGTAATGAAGCAGTGGATGTTTGCTATAGCACCCGATAAATAAGGTGAAATTCAGCAATAAAAACGATCAATAGAAAAATAATTGAATTATGCATGCACGTATGCAGCTTTAACTATTTCGACTTCTGTATTTCGTAACTAGAAGGAGCCTTTGTGGGAGTAGAATGGTGTGCTTACAAACATGTATGTACCTATTTTCAGGAAAGAGAGGAAAAATCAAACATTCAGGAGAACTTACTAAGAAGTTCTTCAAAGACCCTCTTGCTAATGAACTGACGCGTTTGAAGCTGAAAAGTATAAAGTGGTTATTGTTCCATCTGAGTGGACATGTTTGTCTTTAGTCTTCATTTTGGGCCTGATCAAAAGCCCAACTGATTAGAATCTGTCCACTGAAGTCAGTGGGCTTTGGTTCAGGCTGTTTGTACATTTCCAACTGTTGAACATTGAAACGTTGAAACCTTTTGAATGCATTCAGATTCTAGTAAGTCTTATTTATATATATAATTGTCTTAAAGGTATTAACATTAATTCTATCTACCTACCTACCTGGGTTTGTTTGTTTGAAGATAACTCACCTTCATTTTGGTTTGCTGAGAATTTTTCTGAGCAACCCTTCCTTTGCTTGGGAAGGAGGACACGCAGCCTCATGAGTGCTGAATTTCCTTGGAGATCACTACAACAGCAGAGCAAAAGGCATTTTTCTTCCTACTGGGAACTGCAGAATTAGATTCTGATATTGCCACCAACATAGAGCTGGTTGAATATGAGGAATGACCTACATTTTCAAATAATAAATAAAGCTGACAATTTTTCTCTTGAAGTTCCCTTTGGGTTCCTTGACTTCTGTGGACTCTGGATTAGGCCCAGTGATTTCAGTGAAATGTGGGGGTGCTTGCATTTCAAAAAATAAAAAATGTGACTTTAGGAACCTAACCTCAGGCTGTCAGTATTGAAAATTTTAGTCAATGTATTAACCATCAGCATTTTTAAAAAGAGTGTGTGAGAGAGTTAGACTATGTAACAGCTAAATTCTGCTCTCCGTTGCATCTCAGATGACTTCATTTGGGGTGTAAAACATAACTGAGAATGGACATTGGCTTAATCTGTAGCTTGATAGGTTTGCTGGAGAGAAGCAAAAGCAGAACCTTCCTGAGAAATGGTTCATGACTCTTCTAAGGAAAGATGTGAAGGATGAATGATGTTCAGTTGAGGAGGACCAAACATATCTTCTGCAATAGTGGAGAGACTGATTTTGCAGGCAGGAGTGATAAGGACATTAGAATCTAATAATGACAGAGAGAAGTAAAGAAGTGTACCTTAATGGAAAATTATTCGCATCTGCCTAGAGCTGGGTTGTACTACAGATGTTAAACTTTAAAATGAGCATTTAGGACCTGATCCAGCACTTGCTGAAGTCTTTGGGAGCTTTTTCTTTACCTTTTTCGTACTTTGGCCCAGGCACTTACACTGGGCTCTTCTGTGCCTTCTGAAAGAGACCCTCTTTAAGTAAGTTGGATCAGCAGCAGTTTAGAAAGTGGGGCAGAAAACTGAAGCAGTACTTGGCTGAAAGCCTAACCATAAATTTGGAAAAATCACTAAATTGCAGTCTTCTATAAAATGGAAACCATAAATCTTCCCATTCTCCAAACGGTGTTGAGAGAACTTATGAATTGTTTGTAAAGAATTTTGAGATCCAAGAGTGAAATGTGCTGTTTACTGAATGTGCAGGTTGTCAGGATTATTCTGAGACTTTTCTATATGAATCAAGGAAAAATAGGATATTAGGATGATGCAGTCATTCTGGCATAAGGAGGGTTCACAACGTCTGAGTGGGAGACTAATTTTGGCCACCATTTTAACTGATTTTGATTTCCTTCCTTCCCCTATTCAGGAAGAAATATGATTGAAATGTTGACAGCTAACTTTCTAATCTCATATGTTTGGCTTTGAGTTAGGCTTCAAGAAAAAGGAACTTCTACATTCTGGTACAATGATTTTCTTGGCCTCTAGTGAGGAATTGAGATTTTAATATTTCTAGAGAAATTAAATTGGTTTTGTGAATGGACACACACAACTATTTCTTTGGCACTCCTACAGGTAGGGGTGTGTGTGTGTGTGTGTTCCTTTGTTCATTTAAGAATTGAATTCTGGTGACTTCAGTACTAAGGGACAGGGCTAGAATAAAGCTTGGGTTTTCTAAATTTTGTCTTTATGGGGTGAGACAGATGTAGAAATAGTCTCAGGCTGTAATACGTTGGGGCAGATCAGGGCTTCCTGATGTCTGTGTATTGATGTGATCTTACCTAGCTAGTGACATCTAAGGTGTTTATACCACAATCAGCTACAGGGTAACTAGAAAGCCATTACATTATGTTAATTTGTAAATCTGTCTACTGCCAAATGTAAACAAGTAATGGAGAGGGTCAGATCAAAGCAAGGGCTGCAGGTCCTGGCCAGACGGGGGCCCTAAGCTGTAGCCTCTAAGACCCTTCCTGATTTGGCCTGGCCAGCACAGCACTGGTGAGGCTGAGGCTCTGGAGCCAGGAACCCATGGGGGAGGGTGGTGGATCTAGGTTGGAGACCCTGCAGAAGCGAGCAGTTTGGGGCCTGGCAGCCCCTTAATTTAGTCCTGAATGGAGGGTGTGTGGAGGCTTTTTACTTATATATATTGCAATACAGTTCATTAGCAGCAGCTGTATTAATTTCAATTAGCAGGTGAAAAGCCACAGCTTGAGCTCTCCAAATCTTAGATTGATTCATAAATAGGTTCGCAACTTAGTGCTACAGTTTGGATCATGGATGGAATTAAAACATTCCATGCAATGAATTTCAATCTCTAATCACTCATTTTGAGCCTCAAACTCCACCTCTCCCCCCATCCAATTGACTACTCCTCCTTGCCTTTGGTTGGACTCTTGGAGTGGCTTGGTGTCTAGGCGTTAACACCGAGTTCCCTTTTGCAGTGATCTGACTTATTTATTGGGTCAAGTGTTTCCCTTGATAACCTCATTAATTCCAGTGAAGTTATACCAGGGATGAGCCTGCAAAATGAATATGCATGAAGGGCCTTGTCTACACTGACGGTGGAAAATTCGCAGCTGTCAGTTCGCTTTTCCAGGTTTGAATGAGCAGTCAGTCGACGCACTCAATCGATCTGGAGTTTGACACAGTAACTCCAGCCCCATAAAAAGAATAACGCTAAGTCGAACGGACAGCATTTCTGTTCGACTTAGCGCAGTGTGGACAGGGAGGTAAGTGGGAGTGACTAAGTCAAAGGGAGATACTCAAGGTATTTTACGTACCTTGCGTATCTCCCTTTGATGGCCACCGAAAAGTGCTGCTAGTGTAGACTAGGCCAGGATCTTCCAGTGGTTACCATTATATTTTTTACAATTTTCCCTTTCATCCTATAGAGAATACTGCAGTAAAATTAACTATATTTATGAATATTTTAGTTGTTGTAATTGCATATAATTTTTGAATGTACTCTTGTCCCAAACTGATACTAGTACATACTGCATGGTTTTAAGACCTTCCATTTTCCTAAAAACTCTGCATTATGGTTTTTAATGCATTTCCAATCTATTCAGCCAAAAATTGTCCTTTGTATGGAATTTGCCAATTTTTCCTTTTTGGTTTCCTGAGCAGCCTGTGACATTTATTAGACCAAGTGCAAAACCAGTTAAGTGACAATATCATGAAATGCACAATTTAGGTGACTTTCACTCATATAACTGTCAGGGTTCACAAAGTAAATATAGCTAACTGAGTTGGATGACCTTCACATGTATGAATGCCGTTAGCTAGGCAAGGAAGTTAAAATGCCTTAAAGTTTTAAATATAACCCTCTTTTTGGAACTGGATAATGAAGTGGACTAGTCCATTTGTTCCTCTTTCCCTTTGGGACATGTGCTAAATCCTCTAATAGTCTTGAGAGTAAAATTTCATTTTTCCTATTTATATTTTGTTCTGAAGTGTGTGTGTGTGTGTGTAAATGAATCAAATTGTGTTACACCTTGACTTAGATATTCAGATTAGTTTAGGCAATCCTACTCCATCGAAAAGATTTAGCAGTAACCACTACTTCCAAAAAGTAGGTTGGAATACAAACATTTTTATTATCCATGACATACATTTCATTCAGTTGATATTGCTTGATGTACAGTAAAAAGAATCAATAAAAATTTGCTTTGAAATATTTAAATATTCAAGGAGATACAGTACCTAGAGTGTTCATTTTACTGGAAGCAGTGTTTACCAAGACAGCAAATTAGAAGTGAATGTTACAGAAAAAGGAAGTGAAATTCTCAATTGAAAATGGAAGCACTTCACTGGAAAATTGATTCTAGGAGTCATTTGCCCAATCAGGAGATGGAAATATATCATGTGATTTTGTGAATTAATAGGTCAGCCTTTGAATATTGAATATACTGAGCTATCTACTTTTCAATTAACTACAAATGAAGAATCACCTGCAGAAATTATTCTGTGAATAATTTCAAACAACACTTGAGAGGATTCTGGTTGGTTTTATGAAGAAAAAGTAGTTACATTTAAGGATATATATATATTTTTTTTTAGAATTATTCATCTAGCACTGGTGTTGCCTAGCCTTTTGGATCACATAGTATTTGTCCAGTATAGCCACAGTGGAATCTAGAGTAAAGAATCTGTGAGCAAAAGTGCTTATAGAGAACACATTTTTCTATCCCAAATAGAAGAATGAAAAAGTTATGAACTTTTTACACGAGAGAAAAACTTAAATGTATTGGTCTGAGATGCACAAATGAAAATCAAAATGATGTCCTAGGGCCTCATCCTGTGACGCGCTCAGTGTCTCCCACTGATTTACTGAAAACTTAAGATGGAAGTGTCCATATCCTCAAATTTAGATGTCCAGGAATTCTCAGTAGTGAAAGACTCTATTAAAGACTTCAGTTTCATGTGCTGTCATTGATTTTACTCTTATTAACATGTGATTTGCTCCAAAGGAAGAAAATCAATTTAATGAAACTAACACATACACCTGAATGTTAAAGAACTCAAACAGGAAGGAACAGAATTTTAAAACTAGAGATGAAACTAAAATAGCAAACTTCTTTAATATAGAGAAGGTAAGTTTTGAATTCTGTGGGCAAATATGCTGCTGGTGTAAGTCAGTCAAGTTACACGCAACCAGAGAGAGGGAGTGAGAAAAAGTGGGCCATTTTACCTTTTGCAGTGTAGAAAGGGAAGATTTGATTTCATGACTACTTCCACCATTTTGTAATTCTTTCTGAATCCATTTAGGAAAAAATGGGAGATTTGCATGGAAGGACAGCCATAGTAAATGTTTTCATCTTTCTTACTTTTAAAATAACGTTCAGGTGCATTTCCCACCCTTATTTTTTCCTATCATTAATTGTATATATTTTCATAAGGCACCCCTGAAACATGCAACTAAAATGTCAGTTAATGATTCTAAAAGTGACTAGTAGAATATGGGACTGATTATGGCTGGAAAAATCAAGTACTGGAAATACTAGTTCAGTCTTTCTAAACCTCTGTCTTTTCTGTGGTGGACATTTCCAATGTTTTATAGGTGCCAGTAAATTGTTGATTCATTGATCACTGTTTATATATAAACTATCAATATATATATATCTGTTTATCAGAGATCAAGCACTGAGCCACAATAAACATTTATAATTCATTTAAAACATATGAAAAACATAACTAATATTTCAGGTGTGCATATTCCTTAATAATTCTTAAAAGCCGTATTTCTAAAGAAATGTATCTTAATAAGACACTTATCCAATTTAAGGATACATTTTTCTCTCTATTCAGTGCTCAAAAGCAATTTATAATGTTTTAATTAGCTCATTCCTCTTTTATGGTTTCTATTTTTCTTCTTAACGGTGATATTAGATAACATTTGTAAAAAGATCCAAAAGGGTAGCCTAGCCGGGTTAGTCTATTGCAGCAAAACAGAGTCCTGTGGCACTTTGAAAGACTAACAGAAAGCTCATGCGATAAATAAATCTGTTAATCTTTAAAAGTGTCACAGGACTCTGTTTGTAAAAAGCTATCATTCCCTTTCACACTCCCTGAATTCCTTCTTGTTTTATGGGCCACTCCAGGCAAAATAAACCCTTAGTGTCTATTGAAGCAGGTGCATCCACCACCTCTGCCAATGTCCTCTCTATGGCTTGCCCCAAGAATTCAACTTCAAGAGAGGAGTAATGGACAGAATCCTAATCCTAGCCTCTGAAAAAGAAATGGCACTTTGGGGAGGGAAAATCTACGATGGGGGAGAGGCTTGAAGACCTTATTGAGTGAGGCAGGAATCTTTGCCCATTCACAGAATCCCCAAGCGCTCCTGGTTTAGAGAAGAAATGTCTCAGTTCCAGGATGTCTTTCAGGTTAATAAACATTTGATACAATTGTTTGGCCTTGAGTTTGTCGGTCTCTCTGCTATTGACTTAGCAGGGTAATAGCTACAGTATTTCGGCAGGTAGAGTGGATTGTATGGCTGCCGCAAGAACTATGACTAGTGGTGCAGGAGGGACCCCTGACTGTGTGTCTCGTCCTCTAAGCAACTTGATAACTTACTCCTAAATCATGCTTTTATCTTGAAGGCTTTGCCTTCTTACCAACCTTTCACTTGAGTGTTGTCTGGGAAAATTATCCAGATCCCTTCATGGAATGAGAGTCCATGGAGGCTAGTGTATTCAGAGTTGGAATGAGCTCTTTTTGATGAACAATTGCTTGCCACAGTACAGTCTATAATTATGTTAGTCGTTATATATTATTGAGGCCTTTTATGAATAATAGGGAGTTCAGAAAGCAGAAAACAAAGACAGAGATGGCCCATTAGTAGTAGCAATAGTACTATTTATTTATAAATTGTGGTGTGCTTAAGAACTTTGTAAAACATGGAAAAGATGTGATCCGCCCCCTAAGATGTCTACAATCGAAGCAGCAATGAAAAGAACATGAAAATCAGTAGGAGTCTTGCCACTGACTTCAAAGAACTTTGGATCTCATCCTAAAGCAGTTGACTTCAATGGAACTCTGGGTATAAGTCCAAGAAGATCCATTGAAGGATTGGGTCTTAATTTAGACATCAGTAGTGCTGTCCAAACATACTAAACACATCTTATATCAACAGGAAAGCATTAAAAATATACTTGAAGGCAGAGTGAGCCAGGCTAGTCGTAGGCAAAACATTTTACATCTCTATACTTTTATTTCTCCTTCCACTCTTTGTCTATTGTTACATGGTAAGCTATTTGGAGCCAGGAAAGTCTCTTGCTATCTGTTTGGATGGAGCCTCCATCTCAGTTGGGTTCCCTAGGTGCTACTGTAATATAAATAATAAAATGCACATAGAAGACAGTTGGAAAAATTGAGCCTTCATGCAATCACTGAGTTTTGTTTGTTTCTCACCTTGCACCATTCTCTGTTCCCTTCTGACACTTGGAAGGATTAGCATTGAAAGACCTGGTGGAAGAATTGTATTCTGAGAAGGTATTTGAAAATAGAGAGAGCATTAGAAGCATTATAAAACACTCCACTTAGTGAGTTTCAATAATCATTAAAACTAGATTTTATTTACTGCAGTTGGAAAGACCTGAATGGGGATAAATGGTGTGGGGCACAAAAAATAACATTAAAACTACATTTAGAGCAATAACAACTTCTTGTAACTAGTGGCCTAATTTTTCAAACAAATCGCCTCCAGTTTTGTAATTGCAAACTTAGTAACGTTTCTCTATTACTAGTGCCACTGATTTTATTGGGATTACTGTTGATGTTAAAAAGAGATCAGAATCTGACTATATGATTGTACAGAACCTAAAACCAAGTGAAGCATTACCTGGCAAGACCAATGGTAGTTAGATAAAAATAATAACATACTCTAGCTATTTTGGTAATTTCCACATAGCCAGTGTTAGAAGGCTTTTTGGGATGTGGTTGATGTGCTCCATGCAAAAATCTCCTGGACATTCAAAGAGAGTTTTTGGAGGTTGTGATGGTGGGGAACTAGTATTTGTTTTTCCTTAAAGCTGCGGTTTCTCACGTGTGCTCACATTTTTCTAGGTTAACATGGAATGTTCACTTGCCTCAGTCATATTTTTCTTATCCAAAGTGAATGTATATGATAAGATCTGATACAGTGCAGGACTGTAGACCATTCTGGGACATTTAAAATATTCCTCTGAATATTACACACAACAGTTACAGAATGTGTGGCTTTCTGAAACATTGCTGACACAATCGTGTTTTTTACAAGATTCTCCCAATTTGCAGCCAGTATCCTCCGCTGGTGCAAATCAAGCATAGCTCCTCTGACTTAAGTGGAGCTATATCACTGGACACCAGCTGAGGTTCTGGCCCCATGCATATTGAAACTTTACATGATTTGGGTATTAAAATAAGCACAAAACACTAAGATAAACAGATTGTCTGGCCCAGTTGTGTTCACTGTGGCAAACAAAGCGGCTGCCTCTGCCGCATGCATGCAGTTCCACGAACTCAAAGTAAATCAGGTGCAGTGAACAAATAGCTTGAAGAAATCTTTTCAGTTCTTCTTGTTGGTTAGCAGATACCTCTAAATGCTGTACTCATGGTGCTAATGCTGAGCCAGACCTCACATTTCTCATCAAAAGTTTGCTGAGGGGATTTCCTACAAGAAAATTCCAGCAAGGACTCCCTCCTGGAGATTATCTCTATTGCCCTTTTGGGGATGTTTGTGCACACATCTCCTTCCCTTCTCCCTTAGCTTCTAAATTTTGTTGATCCCCTAAAGTGAGGGGGGTATCCATACGAAGGCCTTGTTCTCTGATCTAACTATGACTTCTGGGAGTTCCAATGGAGCCTCACACAAAGACTCCCAGGGATCCTAAGAAGAGGGGCCACTTGGAAAAATGAAATACAGATTGGAAGCATGTGATTTCTTTCTGGTAAATTTTCACAAGACCAGAAAGAGGATCGTTTTGCCTTTCCACTCGTCCCCAGCCTGGACCCCCTTCCTCCAGTTTGTGTAGTTTACATTTCTCCCCCGGCATAGGTCCTGGTCTGCTCTGTCGTAAGGACAACACTGCCAGGGGGACATCTCTGTGGTACAAATCATGGCCTGTTGATCTGGGCCACTAGGATTTGTACTGAAAAGGTACAGATCAAATTAGATTCAAGTCCACAAAAATTTTCCTGAATTATCAATAACACAATGAACTCATTTTACATGTGGGTATAAATAAAATCCTATATTTTCATATATGTATTGCATGGGGGGTTGTATGAAAAAAGTTCCAGTTGTATAATAAATATTAATCAAATGTGAAGAAGAAAAATTGACTGCACTTATTTTTATTTTGAACAATTGAAACTAAATTTAGAGCATCACAAATTATTTTGATGTTTCCATGTATCAAAGAAACAAATGAGTCCCTTCCAGCCACTGTGATTCAGTGCACAAATTTGCACAATTTGTCACACCTAGTCCCTCAGTGGAAGCCTTTGTTTCCAGGGGGAAGAATGGGAAACAAAAGTGGCTACTTTTAACCAGAAAGTGATTGGCTTATTCTCTGACAATGTAGAAGAGGTTCTGTTTGTCATTACCAGTTATATGATCACTAATTATCAAAAAAAAGTTGGTGCAAGACACAGATTAAAGTCAGCAAGTGCTTTTGGATGTTTTGCTGCTTCCTGTGGATTGAAGTAATTAGTAAAAATGTTACTATCAGCAAATGATTTCCATCATTATTTCCCATGTGTGTATCTTGCAATTGCATGACTCTTTCCAATGATAAATCAAAATAAATCCTGTAAATTTCCCACTTGAAACAGAAATGAAAACTGTCCCACTGATACCAATGCGAGCAATTTCTTTTTGTCACAAAAAACTAAAGTTAGTTAGTTTCTGGGTTTTTTTTTTATTTACTGGGGCAAGATTAATTTTTTTAATCAAAGTTATTTTGGTCCAGTGGGACATCAGCAAAGGTTCCTAGTCCCCCAATCTACAAAACTCAGATTCAGGGCCATCTGAATTATTGTACTAAATCAGACTACTGGTCCAGCTAATCCTGTGTTTTGTGTCCAATACTGACCAGGATAAATATATTCAGAGTCATGTGCAAGAAACATTACAATGGGCAATTATAAAGAAAGCTCCTTCCCAGTCCCATTATTTAGTGGGTATGTATGCATATCTTTTTTACTTATATTAAATAAGTAAATAACTGTGGTGTTCTCAAACTATGAATATTTTCCCATGTTATGAGTTATTATTAGTTAACATTTAATATTAATATTATAGTATTGCCAGATGCTCCAGTTAAGCTTGGGCCCCCTTGTGCTAGATGCTCCACAAATTCATTCAAAGACACATTCCCACTTGAAGAGTTTACTGTCTATGAACTTAACCATTTATTCCTACTTGTTGTTGTCTCTGTCTTAGCCATTTCACTACATGACTGTATACGGCCTCTCAGCTCACAGTTAGTCAGTTTCCTTAAGGGCTTATTGTGAGGCATTTTGTCCAAATCTGAATAGTGTCGACTGGTTCTCCTATATTGTCTTTTGGTGACGCACTGAAAAATTTCTCGTTAATGGGAGAGGTGCCGTTTTCCTTTACAGAAGCGCTTACTAGTCTGTCTGTGCCTTAAGCTCATCTAGATGTTTTATGCTAACATATGACAGTCTGTGTTTTGCAGTGTTGTTATAGCTGTGTTGCTCCCAGGATATTAGGTGGGTGAGGCGGTATCTTTTTATTTTATTCAAGAAGAGCTCTGTAGTGTACGTCATATAACTCTGTCGTGTAACCCAAAGGCTTTCACCAGTAGAAATGGATCCGATAAAACATATTACCTTGCTCACCTACTCTGTGTCTGGGTGGCTAACATTGTGTCCAGGAGGCTAACATCCCGAATGCAGGCATCAGGAGTTTATGAAGTCTAGGACATTTTAAAAGGTCCCATTTGAGTAAATATATCACAAGGTCTGTTTGATTACCTATATAAGAAAATTATCCCTATTAACTTTCCAAATACAAAGTCTTGGGAAAGCATAGTGGGAATGTGAAGGCTTCTATTTGAGCTGGCACATCGACAGCAACACTAGCTAGACTGCCACTTGGCTGTCTGAAGATATCCACATTTCCTGAGGTAACTTGGCACACTCCACCGTGCAGGACATATGCGTTGTATTCAAGTTAAGGGAAACAATGAAATGATCCAGCTGCATTAAAATAAAATGGCCAAATTTCAATTGACATCAGTGGTACAGAATCAGGCTCAATTTGAATAACATATAGGCTTAATAGAGAAGTTTGTGATCTCATCAATAATATATCAAGCTAGTTTGAAAGGATCTGTTTTCCACAAGTCAATGTTGATTGGCCTTAAATTTTATTAGCTTCCTTTAATTCTTGATTGAGTCCTCTTATCAGCTGCTCCATTATATTGTCCAGGATCACTGTTAGACTAACAGGCCTATTGTTATACTGGTCATCTTGTTTACCTTTTTAAAATATAGATGCATTAGTTTTTCATCAGTCTTCTGGGACTTAACAATTGTTCCAAGAGTTATTGAAAATCTACATTAATGTCCCAGGGTGCTCCTCAACAAACTCTTTACTAGTCTTGGTCACAAGTTATCTGGATCTGCTGATTTAAAAATGTAACCTTAATAAATGCTTTAACATCCTTCTGAGATACTAATTATCATATGATATGACTACATTATGTACTTCCCCCAAATACAGAACAGAAATAATGATTGAACACTTCTACCGTTTCACTTTATTATTGATAGCTCTTCTATTTCTGCCTCATAGTGGACCAGGATCATTGCTAGGATTCTTTTTGCTGTTATTACACTTTTAAAACTTCCTCTTCTTGCTCTTAACTCCGCTGGCCTTGGTTTCTGCTTGTCTCTTTTCATTTCCCTTGTCAATTATCTATTTTTTATAGCTCTAGCTAGCTAGCTAGCTAATCTGCCTTCACTTCCCCTCCAAATCAGCTCTAAATCAGGTCAATTTTTTAAACTAATATAGCCTTCTTCCTTGATTGTGGCTTTTGGGACATCTTAAATAATATTATTAAATTCTAATTATCAGTCACATTTTTCTGATTAAATTCTAAGCAAGAGAAACATTAAAGAGGATTCCCCTATTTTCCAGATGGACTTGGTGTCACCATGCACATTTTTGTATAGCTCTCTAACTTCACTCCTGGTTGTGAGGGTTTAATTCTGGTGATTTCTCTCATTGATAAAGGAGGTTGTAGTGGCTGAATGACAGCAGGCTCCAGATCATAAAGGTGTTTGGCCAATCTTTGAAAAATCCTGGCATAAAAGGAGAGGAATGATCTCTCTAGCAATAGCCAGGCACTCATGAGTGCAAACCTTGGCTCTGACACAGACTCTCTCTATTCCTGTCTTAATTACAGATGCCCAGAAGCTATTTCTTATACTGACAACCTGTTACTCACATGAGTTATCACACTGAAGTTAGCAGAAGGGTTCACAGTTTGGCTCAGACATGTTACTTTTATCTAGTTTTGACTGCTGCTAAAATGTCATATTTAATATTGTGTGATTATATGAGATAAATAATGCAAGCATAAGTGATATCTAATTAAAATTTTACATATCTTCTTCGACTTCTACAATTTCCATCCTAACAAGGAAAATTTAATGACCCACTGAATTTTCAGGAAGTACATGAGGATCATTTGTATCTGTTTGTGTAGTGCAATAGATAGATAGATAGGCATGGGGACTGTTTGCTAGTAATATGGAAAGGATGTTTGGCTAGATGGCCTTTGTGCAGTATAGAAGAAAGACAACTAACACAATGACTATGAAATAGAAGATGACATGAGCCAGCCAATTATAAATATAAAATCCATGTGGTGCATACATTTTATAGAAGGAAAAATAAGATACTTATGATAGCAAAATATGCTTTGAATTGCCTTACTTCCAGCTTATCTTTGTTTCAGGGAAAAAAGAAACAACCATGCTCACAATAAAGGTAACATCTCTATGTTATTAAAAGAGCTGCCTTAAATGAATATATAGACTATTAAATATTTTTCGCTAATGCCAATGACATACCTTTGCCTGCCATTTATATTTCAGGGATTTTATGTTCTATCATGCCGATAATATGGATTTTGCATTTTCATGAAAAACAAATTTATACAACAGACCTTGATGACTTTCAAGAAATTATTAGAAATCTATCAGGGCATTGATGGACAAATCTATCAGGGCATTGATGGACAAATCCTGGAAGGTTTAAAGACTTGGTTAGGATTGGATAAACACACAAAATACTGATGCCAGTCTATGTATCTCTTTTGCACTATCCAACTTCATTTTATCTTAATAGTTGCTCTGGAAATCTCACAGGATTCCAGTGAGATATTCTAGAATCCAAAATTCAGCAATTTTTTTGGTATTTGAGGGCTCCAGTCATAGAATATTAGGGCTGGAAGGGACCTCATCAGGTCATCTAGTCCAAACCCCTGCTAAAAGCAGGACTACTCCCACTAAGGGTTTTGTCTAACTGGGCCTTACAAGTTTCCAAAGATGGAGATTTCACCACCTCCCTAGGAAACCATTCCAGTGCTTCACCACCCTCCTAATGAGAAAGTTTTTTCCTACGATCCAACCTCGACCTCCCCAGCTGCAACTTGAAACCATTGCTCCTTGTTCTGCCCTTTGTCACTACTGAGAATAGCCTAAATCACCCCTTGTTGGAGTATCCCTTCAAGTAGTTGAAGGTTGCTATCAAATCCCCCCTCAGTCTTCTCTTCTGCAGACTAAATAAGCCTAGTTCCTTCAGTCTCTCCTCGTAAGTCATGTGCCCCAGCCCACCAATCATTTTTGTTGCCCTCCGCTGGACTTTTTCTAATTTGTCCACATTCTTTCTGTAGTGGGGAGACCAAAACTGGACACACTATTCCAGATGCGGCCTCACCAGTGCTGAATAGAGGGGAATAATCCCTTGATCTGTTGGCAACACTCCTACTGATGCCACCCAATATGCTGTTGGCCTTTTTGTCAACATGGACACCCTGTTGACTCATATCCAGCTTCCTGGTCCTTTTCTACAAAGCTGTAATTTAGCCAATCAGTCCCCAGCCTGTAGCAGTACATGGGATCTTTCCATTCTAAGTGTAGGACTTTGCACTTGTCCTTGTTGAACCTCAGATTTCTTTTGGCCCAATGCTCCAATTTGTCTAGGTCTCCTTGAATCCTATCCCTACCCTCCAGTCTAGTCTGTTGAGAGTGCAGAGATGAGCTAAAATATAAGGGAAATGTTAATAGAATACCTCTTTTCACAAAATATCCATCCCAGTTTGTTCAGGCTAGGTTTATAGAAGCATTTGAACTTTCCACCCTTGCTAAGGTTTGACCAAAATATGGGATGCAATTTATTTTTTGTAAATAACATGCACTGGCAATGTAAATTTTAATCTTAGTTACTGAATTTTGTACACAATACTCCTCTACTATGTAGTAAAGAATGAACAGTAGTTTGGGCATAAAGTAAATAAACATAAATTAATTTAAGTGGGCACTAAATACAGCATGCAACATCAGGTTTGACCTAATTATGAATTATACAGAAATAATTTACCAGGAAGAGTGTTATAAGCAAACTGAAATGTGAATTTTAACATTGCGTACCACTCTAGTATTCTATGCAGTTGCACATGGTACATTAGAAGCAAACTTGGCATGTGAGTTATAAGAGTGGCATGATTGCATTTATATTAGGTCTGTTTGACCTGCTGCATCACCTTTGTATGCTTTTCTTTCTGGCCTTCTCAAGGTTTTTAATCCTTTAATTGATTGACACTTGAAATGGAACAGGTGGTTTGATTACTTATTCATTCACATTATTCAGTCAGTTGGAATTTTGATGCAAGCAATTTGCTATATCTCCTCCTATATCAGCCTCAAATTATTCTGGTATGAAAATTCATCACTATGTCAGTTTAATATCAGGATGAAAACTTTTAATGTGGTTGAACGATGCATTGCAGACGTAAATCCTCTCATGTCTCTGCTGAAATATAATAATGTACCAACCCATTATCACTATTAATAACTGTACATATTATTTTGATGCATTTAGGAAAAGCTGTTGAATGCCAAATATTTAAATTTTGTATAAACTATGTTTTAAGTACAGTCTACTTTATAATGGACATTAGAATTCATACTTTTCTAAGATGATGCAGCCCTGAATGGCTTCCAGCTTGGCTTCTAATAATGTAGAACAGTGGTTCTCAGTCGCTGTGTGGCGACACATTACTTTGTTGCCACACAGCGGTAAGCGTGTTATGGAGAGCCGCTACCCACCCGCTGGAATTGGAGTACAGCAGCAGCTTCCTGGCAGGGGCTGGATCCAGCAGCAGTAGGGAGCTCATGTATCCTGTAGGATTGCGCATGCCACCAAGCATGTCATGGCCCGCAAAAGGTTGAGAACGACTGATACAGATATTAAAGTTAGCTAGGTATATACCCATCGATGTATCAAAAAATAAATACATTCAAAATATAAAGATTTTGAATGTATTATTTTTTCCAATTATTCTTATCTAATTTAAAGATTTTATATATACACATACATGGTTGTGTATATGTATCAATTTCAGATCTGATGCAATATTTAGAATACAATTATGTTTTGGTTTGCTACCCTGTTCTCGCAAATTACTTTGTGTTTTGTTGAGACAGAAGTCCCTCATTGATTGCTTCTCATTTTCATTACTGATGGCCCTCATCAGACAGTCAGGCTCCAAGCTAATTAGCAGAGCTTTGTTCATTAATGCTTATTTCCTCCAAAAACTCTGCAGGAAGGAAACTCATGAGCAAAGTGCACCTGCTGCAGTTACATACATGATAATGCTAATAGTAATATGCTACAATGTTTAACCTCAAATGTCCCATTTTAGAAATTACAAATTCATATACATGTTCTATATAGCTCCAGTAATGTCAAAATAGGATTTGATTTATATTAGACAAGTCGAAGCCTCCCATGATTCAAGAAAGAGTTTCAACATCAGAACCATTCTGCTTAATCCCCTTGAAATTCTATGGTTTGGGTAAAAGGGACCCTGGATTGATCACTTGCCCATCTGGTTTTACAGATTCAAAGCCTAGCCATTTTTACCCATCTTAGAGTGAATTAAAAATTATTTTGTATGTTGTCCTATTTAGCAGTGGTGGAAGGTTGACAGCCCTGAAACCTGACACATTCTGTAGATCCACAGTGAAGTTTGTAGCCCAGGGAGTGGCAGTGACTCCTTAAGCAGCACCACCAGTATGTAGGAAAATAGATCTCGAGGGACTTGCTCTTGTCTACAGTAGGCTTTTTGGCAACATGTTTGTATATCTTCCAGTGATAGATCAGAGCTGGGGGTGACAATAATGTAAGCCACAGGGGAGATATTTTCCTGAGTTAAACAATGGTGGTAATATAGACAGCCTAGAGGATGAGAGAGTAATATAGTGTATATATGCAGTCATTCTCTTGTTTCTCTTCTGACAGTTTGATAGTGCCAGTATGCATTAAGGTGGCAGTGATTTTACATAGTAGGGCAGGGGTCGACGAAACCTGGGCGCCAGGTCACCATGGCAACTGGGGTTTGTCTCCTGGCTCCTAGTTCCACTGCAGAAATACACTAAAGGAGCACCAAAAAAAAAAGAACTGCCGGTGCCTATCTAGCATCCAATTTTGTCGAGCACTGTAGTAGGAATACAAGTCCTATTCCTTTTCAAGTACACACAGCTCTACTCTAACATAGGTATCAGATAGCAAAGACTATCTGATAAAGCAACCCCAGGGTTGAAGAAAAAAACAAATATTCCTAGTTTTATCATTTTCCTGGAAGAAATATTGATTGCTATACAAATCCTTTCTTCTTCTAACTGTAATGTAACAGCCTTGTTTTTCCAATAGAGATTTAATGGAAAGTGATATATTTCCCAAGAATTGCCAGCTGTCCTGGTGAAATTTAGGCATTGACTACTAGGCACTAGGGTCTTCATAAACCTCTACAGATATTCTGTCAAACTGTGTGTGACTGACTATGTGAAATTAATTGATGGATTGCTTATGTTCTTTTACTCCCTCATGAAGTAGAGCTAAAGATGCTGCCCAACTTGTGCAAGGTGCACCACAGGATTTGTGGTGCAACCATAAGTGTATTGCTGATGAGGGGAGTTTTCCCTCGTTACGGTTTGTGATTTACACAGTATTAACAGAGGAAATCATTAATTGAAATTTTCTCACTGCCTTGTCCTTTTCTATACTGTATTCAGGGCTGGATTAAGGCTCCTGGGGTCGCACTGTCCACTTTTGTGCCCCCTCTGCCCACCCCCACTGTGCCAGCACTCCAGTGCTGGGGCCCATCAGACCTGCCAGCTGCGTGGGGCAGGCAGTGCTCAGTACGTGGGGGACCCAGGGCCCACAGATTAGCCAGCCTTAGGCGTGGGGTGGACTGGCTTTTGGCACTGGGAGCTGGCCGACATTGGGAGGAGGAAGGGGGCAGAACCTGGAGACTAGCCAGCCTGGAGGGCAGGGTGGCCCATCACTTGGCACTGGGGTGTTCCAATGGGTGTGGGGGAGGCAGGACCCACAGACTAGCCAGCCACAGGGATATGGCGGCTCTGGGGCCTGGCAGACCACCCTACCACCTGTGTGACATGGCGCAGGCTGGTGGCACTCAGGCCAGCCAGCACCCGATTTATTTTTTCTGGTCTGTAGCCCTTTCATCCGTTTTGTTAATCTGGCTCTGGCTATGCTGCTCTTACTACTGGGCATATGTATTTTGATTATTGCCAGGGAAATTTTACTCTCCCTTAATGGTTACTTTCTGTGCTCTCTTGACAGAGATCTCAGTGTACGGCTATTCATTTATGGGGCTGATCAGTCACCTCATCTAGTTGGAATAATTTTGGGTCTGAAGTGGCACTGGATTGGGTTGTTTCAGAATAGTGCGTCTAGATAACAAATGTGAAAAATCAGGATAGGGGTGGTGGGTAATAGGCACCTACTATATAAGACAAACACCAAATATCAGGACTGTCTCTAAAAAATCAGGACATCTGGTCACCGTATTTCAGGCTAGTGGCAAGTTCTTTTTTTGGCAATTTGGCAGTAAGACTTTATTGACTAGATAGTATTTCAACAAGAGACAGTTCTGGTTATGAAGGCTTTGAGGATGATGATGTTTCAGGTGTGTAAATACAAGGTAATCATTTGTGTCACCTCCTCAAAGTGTTGACTGGCACCAGTGATAGAGAATTGTGTGGTTCAGGTAGGCCCCTAAAGTCAAAGCTGAAGGAAAGCCGCATCTCAGGAATGGTTCTCTGCATTCGGGACAGCTTGCAATATTATGGTGAGATTTATTGCATCTGGTACATGACCTGTTGCATCTCTGCTCTGGCTGGGGTTCATCCCAGTTAGTTTCTCCTGTTAAACCAGAAATATTTATCAATATATTTCACTGATTAGTTCCTGGCCCCCACCTTTAGAGGGAAGAGTATGCTGCAACCCCATAAGACATTTTGGCTGGAGCAGGCATGTCCTCCTTGCACATAGCGGAGCTCCTTGGTGAGTAATATTTACTGGAGATGCTCTGGGGTAATGTGAGTCTATACTGCCCTCAACAGATACTTGTGCCGTCATGTTACAATGCTATGAAAAGTATATATATGACCTGTAACATTAATACAGCCAGATTCTATCCATTATTCCTGCCTTTTAGTAACTGCATAAATCAGTCTTTTGGAATATCTTTTTTATGTTCTCTCGAGATTATTAAATGAGGCCTCGAATAAAGTCATCCAATTAATGTAATAATTGACCTGTAATTTATAAGGAATAAGGACTCATTCTGCTAGAACCAAAAGAACCCAGAACACTGATTAAGGAGCAGGTCTTGCGGACACATGTTAATCCTTCCTCATTTGTGTAGTTCAGTTTTGAAGTGAATCTTCACATGATGAAGTTTCTGGAGAACTTGGCTATAGATTTGACACTGCTTTAAGCAATGGGTAGAACTCATACTTCCCTGAGCAGAAGTGTAGCATATGGGGTCTATTAAAATATGTATACATATTCTGTTAATCTATCATAAAACTATAATATAATTATTATAATAGCTTAAACTTATCATGAGTAGATAACACAAAGTGCTGATACTTGAAAAAAACTGCATAGATTAAAAGCTATATGTATGATGGGGTTGATCAGCTGCTACATACTGAGTGACAGTTACTGAAATTTGAATGAGAACTAGTAAGACGAAGTAATAAAGGAATTTGATAATGGAATGGCCAACTCATGATATTGTTTTAAGTAGATTCATAAAATATTTTTCATATTCTGAATCAACAACCGATAAAAATTCAATAGTAATGAGTTCATTTGTATGTAAATGAGTGTCATACCATCCTGGGCTGTCCATGTTTTATAGCTTTCTGCTCGATGTCACTAACTATGGTCATGAAGATAGGTCTTTTCAGGAAATAATCCCTTAAAAAAATAAATTTAAATGCAAAGACTGGTTGTCTTTTTTAAGTTTTCTAAAAGTCATTCAAAGTTTTTGATTCATAGTGTTTTATCCCAGTTTTTAAAGTTTTGTGGAAGTATTACTGGAAGCCAAGTGGAATACACAATCAATAGACACATTTTGTAGCAATCCTATGCAAATAAAAGGACTTGCAGACAATTTGACATATCGGAAACCTATTCAAAAACATTTTCCATTTTCCAGTTCAGTTTGAAAGAACCCGAGAACTTGGAATGCAAATATGTGCTTTCATACTCTCGCTCGCTCACTCACTCACTCACTATGTACAGATAATGTTTATATGTATAAAATAAAACCTTTCCCATTTATAAAGATTGGAGTGAAATCCACTTTGCACAAATCCCTATGTATCATGTAACTTGGGTCCACTGACGATAGCTTGAATTTTGAAAATTGAATACTCACAACAATCTGCTTGAGAAGAAGCTAAAGACCAATGGATTATTCAGCCAATAACTTGTGAATAACTAAATCTGAGAAAATCACAAATTGATTTTGCACAGACAAAATTCAATTAATTATTCCCCTGTTCTAATACAATCTAAAATTACTGTCACATAGAATATGTGTCTGAGTAAAGACTGCAGGATCAGACCTCAAGATGATACCCATCTAAGTTGACTCTGTTTCCTTTCTGTGTTACACCACGTCTCTCTATTTTACACACCTCTGAAGCATTCAACAGAACTTTGTTATATCTTGCATTCTATTAATGTACATTAGCAAGCTTATTCTCAAGGGCTATGTCTACACTACAAAAGTTAAGTTGACTTTGTTAAGTCGACTTTAATAAGGTCGACTTTAAGTCAACTTAAAGTTGACCTTATTAAAGTCGACTTAACAAAGTGGACTAAATTGACTTAGCTTTAAGTCGACTTTAAGTCGACTTAGTCCACTTTAAGTCAACTTAAGCACCTTAAATCGACTTAATAAAGCCTACTTCTCATTTACTCCACATCCACACTGTCCTTAAGTCAATTTAAGGAGTTGACTTAAGGCTTAAGTCAACTTAAGGAGTGGTAGTAACTAAGGCAACTTAAGCTTTCATTAAGTCGACTTAAGGGTTTTCTTAAGTCGACTTAATGAAAGCCTAGTGTTGACGTGGCTTAATTTAAGTCAATTTAAGCCTCCTTAAGTCAACTTAAATTGCCAGTGTAGACGTACCCAAGGACACTATAATCTACTGTTCTAGTATTTTGACTCTATCAGGTAGAGATTATAAAAACAGACTTGATAGAATAGAAAGTGTTGTGCAATTAGGAGCACTTTGAAATTTTCCAGGATATCCCTAGAAATGAATTAAATATCATCAAATCTATACATATGCATTGTTGTAGCCATGTTGATTACAGGATACTAGCAAGACAAGATGGGTGAAGTAATATCTTTTATTGGATCAACTTCTGCTGGTAAGAGAGGTGAACTTCCTCATACCTGACAAAGAGCTTGGTGTAGCTCAAAAGTTTGTCTCTCTCACCAAAAGAAGTTGGTCCAATAAAAGATATAACCTCATCCACCTTCTCTATAGAATCATAGAAACTGGAAGGGACCATGAGAGGTCATCGAGTACAGTCCCCAGCACTCATCCCTGAAGGGTGCTTGTCTAACCTGCATTTCATGTGCTGTACAAATTAGTTCAACACTTCTAATGCTTAATTGCTTAAATTTTATTGCTCTTAGTACCCACAGGAAAAAGTTTCTATAGGAAAAAATTACCCCAATAGTCAGTAAAATGTAATATGAAAATATCAAATATATATAAAAATATTTCAGGTTACTTTAAAAGTAGAAAAATTAATTCATCCCTTAATTTATAAATGTTAATGATCACATTTAAGTCAAGTCAATTGTGACAGCAGTATCTATCAGAAAATTTCAATACAATAATTTAATATTTTCTGTTTCTAATCTGAATTATATATATATTATTTTCTTTTTATGAAAATAAATTTGAAATCATTGACATGGCAGTGTGAGGAAATAGTTTTTAAGGAGCCTTCACCATAGTTTTTCTTCACATACGTTGGAGATCTGCTTTTCGGTGTTGAATATAGCAGCATTGAAACTGTGGTTGCTTGTGGGCGCATATATTCTGACTAAAAATAATAGACTTGAAAAAAATAAATGATTTTTCATTTACTTAAATATGCAGAATAGTCCTGTCCTTCAGTACACTGTACTACTGTCTCCCTGTGAAGTCACTCTTCAGACCTTTTTATATTCTTCAGACCTTAAGGCCATTTCTGAACTGAATAGGGCTGCAGTTCAGCAAAGAATTTAAGGAAATGCTGAACTTTAAGCATGTGCTTAGTTTAAATCATACGCTTCCATACTGTTAACTTCAGTGGACATAAGTGCATGCTGAAGTGCCTTGATGAATCAGCATAAATGCATAACATACTGGAAATTACAACTGCGCATTAAAATGAAAACAAGTGAAGACTACCGTATTTTTCGGACTATAAGACGCACTTTTTTTCCCCAAAAAGTGGGGGGGGAATGAGGGTGCGTCTTATAGTGCGAATACGGTACAGCAAGCAGTGTTCCCTTTGTAAGTAACAAGCTTAATTGTAGCCTCCACAGAACATAAGGAAGACACTTAACAAGCATTGATAGTCTCCACAGAAAACCAAAGAGAAGCCCTAATCTCCTCAGGACAGAGTCGTTAGTCTTTAAAAGTGCCACAGGACTCTAATGTCTTAAGACAAAAGGATATCTGGCACAGAAGTTCATCAGGAATGTGAAATCAACATAACCTGTTTACCTCTAACTTTTAAACTCTTGCTTTCTTTACGCATGCTTAATGAACTTATAAATATTACTTTTACCACCCCTGAAGGGCAACAGAGTCCTGTGGCACGTTTAAAGACTAACAGATTTATTTATCGCATGAGCTTTCGTGGGAGAAGATCCCACTTCATCAGACGCTTTGAAGATAGGAAAGTTACAGAGTGGGAGGAAATTAAATGCAGGGGAGTGTATGACATAGCATCAGGTCAGGCTGTAACAGCAAATCAAAATAGGTGTTAGGATTCAAACACTGGGGAACAGCACATAGAGGAGGGGGAGGTCAAATCACTAGTTGTAATGCGAGAAAAATCCTGAAAAAAAACCCTGAAAAAACCTGAAAAAAAACCCTGAAAAAAAATCCAGAAAAAAAAACCCTGAAGGGGTCATTGCTCATTATAATGGTCATAGGATGTATGTAGTAGGGGGGAAACATGTTGAGGGGATATATGTAGTAGGCGGATTCGGAAGACTGTAAACTCTCTTGTTCTGACCCAATTGGAACAAAGAGGAGGGATCTTGCGGCCAGGTATAGGGTTTAAATAATGGTAAAATTCAATTCAAAGGTGTGCCTATTTACTATGGACACCCTCTTTTTGCAAATTAATAAAGGTAGTGCTGCTTGAATTCTTGTTGGTTAATTGTTTAAGTTGTCTACCACACCTTTAAGCTGTGGGCGCGCGGCCGCAGAGCGGCCGTCGCACCCCCCCCCCCCCCCCCCCCA
>ML685771.1:15129965-15169236 GCA_007922175.1 Pelusios castaneus | reverse complement strand
CCGGCAGCCCCCGCTGCTCCCTCCAACCCCCGGGGCCACGGCTTTGCTGCGGCACACCCAGCGTGCGCCCGGCCTCTGGGCTGGTCCTCCTCGCCCCCAGGGTGGGACAGGCAGGCTCAGGCTCGGGTCCGGAGCGCAAGCCTGCCTGCCTGCCCCACGCGGCCGGGCCAGAGGGGTGGCTGCGGCAGCGGGGGGCTCCCGGACTCCCACCCGCCGACCGCCTCCTTCCCAGCCTGGAGCTGGGGCTGGGGCCGGGGTAATCCACGGCCCCGGCCTCCCAGCACTGGGCCGGGATCAGCCTCCGGGGCTGGGGTGTGCTCCCCCCCACCGGTGGCTTCCCAGGGCCGCGGTAGGGTCCTCCCCCGCCGGCGGCCTTGGCTGGCTTCCTTCCTTTCTCTTCCTTCTCTTTTTTCTTTCTCTTTCTTTTCTTCTTTTTTCTTTCTTTCTCTCCCTTTTCTTTCTCCCTTCCTTTTTCTTTCCTTCTTTCTCTTCTTTGCCTGCCTTCTTTTTTCTTCCTCTCTTTCTCTTCCTTCTTTCTCTTTTTTCCTTATTTGTCTTCCTTTTTTCTCTTTTTTCCTTCCTCTTTCATCTTTCTCTTCCTTTTTCTTTATTTCTTCTTCCTTCCTTCCTCTTCCTGTTTCCTCTTCTTTCTCTCTTTCTTTGCTTCCTTCCCTTCTCTTCTTTCTCTTTTTTCTCTTTCTTTTCTTCTTTTTTCTTTGTTTCTCTTTGTTTCTCTTCCTTCCTTCTTTCTCTCCCTTTCTCTTCCTTCCTTCTCTTTTCTTTCTCCCTTCCTTTTTCTTTCCCTCTTTTGCTTTCCTTTTTCTTTCCTTCTTTCTCTTCTTTGCCTTCTTTTCTCTTGTTTGCCTTCCCTTTTCTTTGTTTTCCTGCTCTAAAAACTGGGTGCGTCTTATGGTCAGGTGCGTCTTATGGTCCGAAAAATACGGTAATTCGATTGATGGCTCGGTAGGAAAAGCCATTGCTATATACTATTGAATTGTGTGGGCAAATGGTAATCCGTGGCTAATCTAAACAAACAAAACTTCATCAGATATTTCAACTATTTCACCCTTCCACTTGTCTTTGAGTTGCCTTTCTTAATCCCATTCATGAACAGGTAATAGGTATTTGTAATGCTGATCAGCTCTTCAAATTGGGTGTTCTTTGTTATTTTCTAGCTTGTCAGTGTACATCATAAAGAACAGATTCCAAAGGGGTAGCCGTGTTAGTCTATTGTAGAAAGACAACAGAGTCCTGTGGCACTTTTAAAGACTAACAGATTTATTTATTTATTTATAAAGAACAGAGTTAGAGCTTAAAACTGAAACTCTTGTGGTACTAGGGCTGGCCTAAGGGTTTTTGGTGCCATAGGTGAACTCTGACTTTGGCACCTGCTCCAACACATTATAAGAGGTAATGTATTAATATATATATATTTAAATAGAGAAAAAAATTCACTTCTATCTAATTTGGTGCCTCTTAAAGCCTGGCACCCTAGGCAACTGCCTAGTTCACCTATATGGTTGGGCTGGCCCTGAGTAGTACAACCCTTCACAAACCTAAACAGCAATGAAAAGTTCATCAACTTACCTAGCAAATTCAAACCTGCCCCATTGCATTCATCTCTAGTAACTCAGGAGCTTAAAAAAAAAGGAAAAAAAACAACAACAACCTTGATGCAATTTCACAGACTGTCGTAAAGAATTAACAACAAAACCTTTTCAAATGCACATTACTGTATTTGAGAGTCTCCAAAGGCTTCTTTGTTAAGGCTGGTTCGTGGTCTATAGCGGTCGTTAAAAAGGCTTTTAGAATCATCATGGTCGATTGGATCAGTGTGGCTCTTGTGCATATGCAGTAGGTCCCCATTAAAGTGCTTATAAAATTTTAATGTAAAAAGAATTACAAGCACATGTGCTGTAACCAGTTTGTGAAACCAAATATTTTAAATCTCCCACACCAGTCTGCAAAGTGGGGGCCATTGTACTGGGGTATGGTTTTTTGTTTTTAAGAGTACCTGAGTACCCATCAGTGATTTTTCAATACGGTTCAGTGACTTTTCTTGGCTATGTTCCTGCTTATGTCTAGCCTTGATATTTTCCACCCAAGGTCACTTTGTTCTGCCTTAACGGTGTGGTTTGCGGGTGCAGTCTAGAGGTGTCTGCAGCGGTGGAGTCTTCTGAACGTCTGTTGGCATGTTCAAATATCAACCTCAGAGTGTGTGCTAGCTCCTGACCCTTGTTTTCCTGACACTATTTGTGCACCTACTATTATTGATGATCTCTGTTCAGAGATGACTGAACCATGTTTAAAGTGACTTATATGTTTGTCATACAGGAAGCTGATTTCTAAGTTGTTTGTAAAATTCCATGCCCAGGCCTGGCTTCAGTCTCTGCCTAATGCGGTCTTGACTTCTGAGAGATTAAGGTTTTATGATTCCACTTTTTTGAGGTCATTCATATTCATCCACTCTATTCACTTTCCCTCCATGCCTGGGGAATATCAATCTCTTTGGTGTATGTCAAGCCATGGGTGGGTTATGCTGAAGCTTTGCAGTGTCCCTGAAAATATTGATAATTATAATCCCTATTTGAGTGACACCAGCCCAGGGCAGAATTGTTTTACACTAGCTATCAGCCACTGCTCCATCATTGCACATAAGCACAGAATTGCCATATCTCTGTAACCCTAACATAAAACTCTTCCTCCCCAGTTTGTCTCCAATTACACCAATGCCAACTTTGAATCCCATCTAGGAACATTTTACAGGCGCATTTTACACTTTTCAGCTCCCTCTACTGCACACCTTTTTCAGCACTGTAATGCTCCTTTTGAATTTGGCTCCATGTTCAGAAGTAAAAAAGTGAGTGGAATAACCGTGGAATAATCAAATTCCAAAGGGGTAGCCGTGTTAGTCTATTGTAGAAAGACAACAGAGTCCTGTGGCACTTTTAAAGACTAACAGATTTATTTATCCCATGAGCTTTCGTGGGAGAAAATCCCACTTCATCAGACACTTTGAAGATAGGAAAGTTACAGAGTGGGAGGAAATTAAATGCAGGGGAGTGTGTGACATAGCATCAGGTCAGGCTGTAACAGCAAATCAAAATAGGTGTTAGGATTCAAAACACTGGGGAACAGCACATAGAGGAGGGGGAGGTCAAATCTGTTGAAATCTCTATGGAAATCTTCAAGGGCATCTTTACCATGGGTCCAGATGATGAAGATGTCATCAATATAGCGTAGGTAAAGTAGAGGTGCTTTGGGATGAGATGTGAGGAAACGTTGTTCTAAATCGGCCATAAAGATGTTGACATATTGTGGGGCCATGCGGGTACCCATGAGGAAACGTTGTTCTAAATCGGCCATAAAGATGTTGGCATATTGTGGGGCCATGCGGGTACCCATTTGACCTCCCCCTCCTCTATGGGCTGTTCCCCAGTGTTTTGAATCCTAACACCTATTTTGATTTGCTGTTACAGCCTGACCTGATGCTATGTCATACACTCCCCTGCATTTAATTTCCTCCCACTCTGTAACTTTCCTATCTTCAAAGCGTCTGACGAAGTGGGATTTTCTCCCACGAAAGCTCATGCGATAAATAAATCTGTTAGTCTTTAAAAGTGCCACAGGACTCTGTTGTCTTTCGTGGAATAATCAGTATAAATAAAAACTGACACAGGAGAGGGGCAGAAAGATCTAGCAAATCCTTCTAGTTTTTGTCTGTTATGTTCTGAACGTCTGTAGCTTCTTTTTAAACCTAGAGAGAGAAAGTGATTTTACTTGTAGACAGAGTGTGCACTGCTTCAATGCAAAATAGAACTAGTTATGCTAAAAAAGCAAAATTAATCTGGAAATATAATTAGTTCTTCATCAATATACAAGAATCCTTATAGAAAGAGGTTGTGTTTTCTTATAAATGGCACCGTGGCACAGAAAACAAGGGTAAAGGCAAAATATTTTAAATTTTGAGAACTATGTGGAAAAAAATAAAGGCAGTTGTGAAGTAACACAGCTTAAAAAACTGGTAGCATTTGATTTTTTTTTTTTTAAATTTTGATTAGGGACTGATGATTTATGACAGCAGGAATTTGTATAAACTATACGTGAAGCAGGCATTAACGACTGCTGTGGGGAATAATAAGATTTATGAACAAGACAGGTTAATACTTCCTGAGGCAAACTGATTCCAATGTTTACTTTGAATGACAATGAATGTTGATAGCCACTGAAATAATGTGTGTAATGTTATGTACATCCTGAGGGTCCAATACTGCAGTTCATCCTCAGGAAAACTCCCACTGACGTGAATCAAACCCTTAATGTTGCTTCGGCCATATTTGAATACGTCTCCATTCTGAGCAACTATTTTACGAATTGAGCAGTGTTTCCTTTAAAACTAACGCTCTGGAGGGAGGTTAAATCAGTTGTGAACGAACTCAGCACAGTGAATTAAGATGCACCTCCTATGCGTTTAATTTGATTGGTTAATAAATCAGGAGCCTCTGATAACTTCTGCATGGACCAGTTTTAATCCTCCGTAAAGAAATGGTATTAAAATCTGTACTTATATGATGCTTATTAGTTCAGTATTTAACCTATTCATTCTCACCACACCCCTCTTAGCTAGGGAAGTGCTGTGAGGCACCGAGTGACTCGGCCCAAGAAGGTCTGAGACAGAGCAGGGAACTGAAGATTTAAGATAGCTCTGTCTGGCTATTGGACTTGTCCTGGATTAAACTGTGGTCAGCACTGACTCAACACTAGTTGTTAGCAATGGGTAATTTTTCCTGGCATAGGTCATGTCTTCCTAAATCTAACTGGGGACAGGACAATGAAGGTATTTGGCCAAAAGAAAAAAGAGCCATTAGATTAGAAAGATGTTACAAAGGAATCAAACTAAAGTCCTTTCTCCCTCTGTGGAGAACAGTAGTTTTCCTCCCTGATCTGAGCAAGGCTGCTGCTACAATGTATCACTCTGCTCACAGCAGCCCTTTAATAAGAAAGAAAGAAAGAAAGAAAGAAAGAAAGAAAGAAAGAAAGAAAGGGTGATTTCCTCTCTGTGCCAGAAAAAAAGCTGAAAAGACAGAAGTCCATGGTGAGTTTGCAAAAAACAAAAAAAAAAGGGGGTGGTGGTGGTTAACTATATAAATAACTCAAAGCTCTCTTTTTAAACACTTACACACACACACACACACACACACACCCATACTTTAAAAATTCCCACAGCAGCTGAGATTGAAAAATAAAATGGGAATGATTTCTGCTATGAGGGATGTAACAGAGCTTCCATTTTTCACTTCAGGGACTCCACTCAGGAAATCCTAAACAAAAGGAAGAGGGTAACAGCAATCACTGTTGTTTGCTTAAACTTTAAGACATAAAAGTTTACCTATGTTTGTGTTAATTTAGGCTCAGGCATCTAAGGAAAGATTTTTTTCAGCCAATTTATTGATTTTTTGTGTAAATTTTATGTTCAGATACCCAAAATATTAAAATGATCTGAAATAAGCTGATTGAAGGTGTGAAAAAAGTAACAAAATGTATGTTTTAACTTAATTTATTGCATATTTTACAATACACATTACACAAAATATCTGTACCAATGAGACCAAGCTGTTCCCACGGAAAGTGTCCAGATTCCTATTGACTTCAATGAGACCTAATATCTAATTGACTTCATGCTTGGACCTAATTTCTAAAGGTAAAAAAAAAATGTTTTTGTAGTGTCTATTGCAGGATAAATTACATTGCCACAATCATCATCTTTATAGCAGAGTTCATTTTGGATTTCCAATATTTGTTGGCTGCATTTTAAATATTCATAGATACTAAGCCAGAAGGGACTACTATGATAATCAAGCATGATCTCCTACATATCAGAGGTTAAGGAAGCTCATCCAATTATTTCTGCATCAAGTTCATAACTTTTATCTGCGCTGTATCTTTTAAAAATATGTCCCATCTTGACTTAAGGACTGAAAGTTGTTTCAAGGTGAATTACCTTCTGTGAAAAATTTGCACTTAATTTCTTGTCCAAGTTTGTCTAACTTCAACTTCCATTGGACCTCATTGTGACAGAGTGGGATATTCCTGTAAACTCCATTTTGTGTTTTATCGTCTGTTTTGTATTACGAGCTGAACACATCTAATCTTGCCCCAACCAAAGTAATTGAATTATATTCAAGATAATGAGCCTTCCCAGGAAAGGTGAGTGCCAACTCTTTGAAAGACCATCACTGAGAAGCCTTCATAGAGGAATTTGGCTATGACTAAACGGGCAAGTTAGTTCGAATTAAGGAGGCTAAATTTGAACTAACTAAAGCCATGGCTACACTAGGCTTTAGTTAGTTCGAATTAAGGGCTTCCTCAATTCGAACTAATAAGTTCGAATAGGGCTTTAGAAGCAAGGCTATAATTCGAACTAACTAGTTCGAATTAGCCAATGTGGCCATGTTAATTTGAACTAATTTCTTAGTTCGAACTAACCGGCTATTGAAATGAATGGGGATCGCTAATTCGAACTAAGCAAGTGCCATGAATGGCAGTTGCTTAGTTTGAACTAAGTTTTTCTAGTTCGAATTAAGCTAATTCGATCTAACTAAAATTAATTCGAATTAGTTAGTTCGAACTAACTAATTTGAACTAATTTTAGCAAGTGTAGACATAGCCTTTGAGGCCATCTACTTTAATTATCTCTCAACAGCTGGCCCAATGTCATAGAAAAATGCATTCTCTACACAGAGTGCCAGCATGGCTAGTGGATCTGGAATACATGGCAGAAGGAAAACCCCTCTGTTTGAGAGGATGAGGGGACAGACAATTGCCACAGGTAAGCAGAACAGACTGGAGAAATATTCCAAAGGGGTAGCCGTGTTAGTCTATTGTAGAAAGACAACAGAGTCCGGTGGCACTTTTAAAGACTAACAGGGAGCATTTCAAGACTTCAGTTATTTTGCAAAGATCTGTAATTCTGTCATGCTTTTTAAAGAGTAAAGAGTGTATAGTTAAGAAATTCCTTTCCTAGAACTTTGTTCCTTACTTTGTTGATATGTTGTTCCTGGGAAGGGAGTTAAACTGGATGCCCACATGTCCACAGCTAGATGGAGCTCTGAGGGAGCAAGTGTAAGTGGCTTGGTGGTTGTAATCCTGTATTCCAAGAAAGAGTTCTCACAAGGTGTCTGACCCGGGGAGTGTGTCCTACAAAAGCCTGAAACAGTGTCTAGAGTCTACCTAGACCTACTGGGCTTAGAAGCACATAGAGCCCGGAAATTTGGATCGACCCACAACAGACTAGTGTCCAAACAGTGTGCGATTGAGCCAGGTTGTGACACGTGGTATGCCTTTTTTGCTAGATTAAATATCTGTCAACTGTCAGAAATCTCTCTTGCACATACTCTTTTGATACCGCCAACCTGTTCAAATCATAATAGAGAATTTTAAAATATGAAACATAAGTAAAGCATGACAATACAGGACAGCAAAACAGCCTTCACCCGCAAACCATAGTGAAGTTAGTCTGCCTCTTGCGCCGTCCCCTGAACAGTTAAACCTTAGATACCGCTTAGAATCTATTAAGAAAAGCAATGTAAAATACTAACTGAAAAATTATATCAGAAATCAATAAATAACAATGAGGAATTTTAAGGATTCAGTGTAATTATTGCAAGTGCAGATAACTTTTGAATGAAGCATTTTACTGTTAACCTAAACTACGTAATGGTACAAAAGTCAATATGACCTTAAAAGTATTGAAACCTGTTTACCTTCCAATTAAACCATTAGAGGGTTTGTGATGATGATAGAGAGTGGCTCCAACTTCCCTCATTCAGCGATGCTTTTTTTAGAAAAAAAGAATCTCTTCTTTTTATACTTGTAACAGAAGTCCAGTTTTAGAGGGTTTAAGCTTAAACCCTCTTTCTTCTAAAAATATCTACGGTTAAATACCTTTCAGTGCACAAAAGTATTTCTAAAATATTACCTACATAGCAAGTTATGTGAGGAAAAAATAGTCTAAGTATAGACATTTTATTTCAAAACTCTTCAAAGTGTATTGTGGTTGGTTTCAAGTAACGGTTGTTCAGGCTACATTTCCCCTCAGGCAATTGCAATAATTTAAAGGCTAATCGAGTTCTTGGGAATCTTCTGGGATGATGCCATTCTTTCACTCTGTCAAGACTCCTGTTGCTTAGCTATGTCAAAACCGTTTTTCAGATTAGCTTCATTGAGATTCTAGATCCCGGCGAGAGATGGGCTCAAACAGAAAACTTTCATGCCAATCCCCAGAAAGAAAGAAAAAAGCACAAACACATGTCTTACAAAAGGTGTAAAATGCTAAAAAGAAGGAAACTGTTTCAAGCAAGCAGCCAGTGCACATTGTTTTCTCTCTCTAAATTTAAAGCTGTCCCGGGCAGATGAAACATTAAAGTATTTAAAGACCCAGCATTAACGAGGTCATATTTTCACTTGGAAGAAACTACTCCTGAACGGTGACATAAATGCATTCGACATAAAGATGCTTCTCTTCCTCATCAGGCAGCAACCTTTTTCTACCTATTTGATCTTCAACAAACAATTAATTTGGCAATTGCAAGAGAAACCTCAGTCTGCATTAATATCTGTGTTCCCCTTGGTGACTGCTGCAATGCCTGTGCCTATTGAAGGGCTGCCTCCAAAGAGGAGGGAGCTAGGCTGTTCTCGGGAGTAACAGAGGACAGAACAAGGAGCAATGGTTTCAAGTTACAGCCGGGGAGGTCAAGGTTGGATATTAGGAAAAACTTTCTCACTAGGAGGGTGGTGAAGCACTGGAATGGGCTACCTAGGGAGGTGGTGGAATCTCCATCTTTGTAGATATTTAAGGTCCGGTTAGACAAAACCCTGGCTGGGATGATTTAGGGGTAGTGGTCCTGCTTTTTAGCAGGGGATTGGACTAGATGACCTCTTGAGGTCCCTTCCAGCCCTAAGATTCTATGATTCTATGATTGGAATAGAGGGTAAAATTTTCTTAATGGTAAAGGTTATTAGACATTGTAATAGTCCCTAAAAGTGATGGAATCCCCATTATCAGAGATACTTAAAAGTTGATTGGATATAGAATTGCAGACTATATTGCGCAAAACTCTGGCTTCCCTGAGGTCAATGGCAAAACTCCCACTGGCTTCAGTGAAGCCAGGATTTCAGCCACTAATTATGGGGAACAATCTTTTATTGGCTCACAGGTTAATGGATAACCAATGGATAAAAATTCCATCTGTGATTTTAGAACAATAGTCTATTGTGTTAAATGCTATACAAAACAACAAGCAGATATAGTCTCTATCCCCAAAGAGCTTTATGTAGAAGAGTTAAACCAGAAAGACAAACTACTAAAGAAAATGGTCATGTCTTGGCAGTATATCTTTGTTTTCTTTCCCTCTTCCCTTCTTATGTCACATCAGCCAGGGCTCTTCAGACAACTTGGTTTGCCAATGCTGTTTAATGAGTATGTATGATGAAGAAGGAAAATTCTAAAGCAAATCAGATGGTGCCTGTGTCTCATGACTATTTTAAATGAGTGCTCCCACCAGATATGCTTGTTATAACCTATATTTCACTTCTCTTGGGGGAACTGAAATAGTTTTTCTTCAAAGTAGCTCAGTATAAAGACCTCAGTGGGAAAAATTTACAGCCAGGCCTAAAGATCTTCAGATTTTTGAGGATTCAGAATGAGGGCTTTCATTTGAGCCCATGTATAAAGAAGAGCAAAAGTCAAACAGCAGTTTTCAGAAATTTCAGCCCACAACCAATTTCTGGTTTTCAGGGAGCATCTCTGCCTCAAAAATTGACTCTTAATAAAGACCAAGGCAGAAAAGAAATTCGCATGCTTCTAATACAGTTTCCCTCCACTATGCTTCTACACAGTATTTTGCGTAACCCAGAACTAATTACAACACATCATGTCTCCACAATATTCAACATTTGCTTATATGTTAAGAAAAGGACCTGGAAAGACTGTGTTAACAATGCCATCTGATGAAACCTGTGATATATACTAGGTACTTTGTGTTTCATTGTTAGTCCAAGCTTTGAAATATTTATTACCTCATTTTAAAGAAAGAAAAAATAACTGTTCATTGTGCTCAACAAAATTTAGGCTTAAAAATAAGACGGATAGTGTGTGATGCTTCATTTTCATTCTTTAGTTTTTACTTTGTCCTTTTAAGAAAATATCAATTGCTGAAAAGCTTAGTGACATGGTGGAAGGATTTGAATACTAAGGAGCAAGTACTGCTTAAAAATACTTTGTTTGGTGGTGTAGCATCCATAGAAGATATTTTGGGAAGCAAATATGTGCATTTGGCAGAAGAAATAATCTACCCATACTTCTCAACAGGGTGCAGATATATTTTCAGCCAGAACGGTTTTGAAAGTACATTGTTTTAGGCTATTTATTCAAGAAGTGAGAGAGAAAAAAATACTCCAATGGGATTGAAAAAGTTGTATAATGATATAATAAAACATTAACTTAGCAGTAGGAAAAACACTTATGAACCATTTTAAGTTGAGTTCTCATGGGTTTAATTTTTATAGTGCCCATAAATCCAATAGATACATAATTCCTTTATTAAGTCAGAAATTGTATTTGCTTTCAGAAACTATCAACAAATTCATCCCGGAAAAAAGCTTCATTGTAAACAAATGAGCACACAGGAGATATTATAGTTAGATAATTCTCTATGGGTAAATTATTAAATATTAAATCTGTCTTTGAAATTCAGGATGAAAGGTAGCAAATATAAATTTAGAATAAATACAAATGTCTGTATTAATATATTAATAGTCCGTCTTTGTTGACTTGTGTCTAGGGATTTCAGAAATGAGAACAGATCTTTACTCTATCAGAAGGCTTTTCAGAATGAGATGGGGTGAGAACAACCCATCTCTTCCAAACTCTCTCCATTACTCAATTGTGTCTAGGTATTTCTATTCTTATTGGCCCAATCCAGAAATGAGGCCGGCATGGGAATAGCCTCGTGGCTATGCCAAACTCTAATAAAATCAGCAGGGTTTGGCACAGGCACAGAAGTCTGCCCATGTGGAACAGTTTGTGGGATCAGGGCTATAGTTGGTCCAGATAAGAGAAGTGAGTGTGTTTACCAGTATCTTACCTTACAGACGATAACTTAATGTTTACACCTTGCTCTTGCAGATATTCTAGGGAATATGTAGGAGCATCTAGGGAGGCTTAGGGGAGACAACTTTACTTTTAAGGCTTGGGAAATTGGACCATGCAGTCCCCATTGCCAAGATCAAGCACCTGGAGTATGTGCCTAGAGTCCCAAAGTCAGGAACTGAGTGTCAAACTCAGAGTGGGAGGTCTACTAAGTCCTATGACTGTGAGAATGAAATACAGCGAGTTGGCTGTGTTCAACATTGCATTGATATAAAGCTAGACACAGTTCCTGCTATCAAGGAATTCTCTCTGCCTCCATGGAATATATACTAATGGTAATTCCTATTCAGAGGGAATACACTTCAAACAATACAAAGCTGATGCTCATGCCACAATGTCCTCATGATGGAGGTTTGTTTTATTTTTGTTTTTTTTAATAACTCTTTGGGTTACAGAGGCTAGGTTATAGTTAAAAGGTTCATGGATGTCATGGATAAAGCTTTTTTTCAAACAGAATCTACATGAGAAGAGAGAGTTAATTTGGAGCAAAATGAGAACAAAGTATGGCATAGACGCAGAGCTACTAAGTCTCTAGAATTTTGCTGCAGAAACAAACATTTGGGGTTTTTTGTCCAGGTGTCTTGCAATAAATAATGAATATCTAGCATTTGAACAACTCTGCAGTTTGCTCTACATGTCAGTCATCATTTTAAAGAGCATTGATCTATTTGCTATGACACTCTTTCCATATCTCTTCTCAGCAAATGGAAGACCTGGATGCAGAGGTCAAGAGGGTCGAAGGATGAAGGGTTGTGAAATGGGCAGCTGATGTGGGCATCCGCAACATCTTTCCAGTGACTCCTCTGCATCCCAGTCCCTATACTGTGGAATACAAAGGGAACATTTAATGGAGAGGTTTAGGATTAAGAGAGTATGAATTGGAAATGGAGAGTATGTGAAAATAAGGCAGGTGTAGCATTACTTAGGGAAAAATGTGAGTTAGTTAAGAAGTTGAGTTTTTGCCATTTTTACTTTAAGATTGAGACTGGATTTCCTGAAGAAGATGTTGGAGAGGAATAGCTGCAGCACTGAACAGAGTGAGAAGTCAGGAATGGAAGACAGATTTTGGAGTCACCATTATAGAAATCATAAGAGGTAGTAGATATGATGAAACAGGGATGTGTAAAGAGGGAGAAGGGATCAAGGATAGAAATTTGAGGCTAATGAAGCTAGTGAGGGAGGAAAGAGTGTCACTGAAAGAGATCTTGGAAAAGCATTTGAAGAAGCAGACAAAGACTCTGAGAGCTGCAAAAAGTCATAGGCAGAGTCAGTTTGTGTTGGAAGAGATAAAGAGATTACCAGGTAAAACTACAGAGAAGAGGCCAGCAAATTCCTCCTTTAATCTGATGGATTATTATTGTCATCCTAAACTGCTTTTGTTTTACAATGACTGCCATGCTCCACCCCAGATATGGCTGCTCTGCAGTGCTAGGCCAAGTGATCGCTACATGAATATTGTTTGTAATTCTTTAAAACCATTTGGGGCATGATGATCAATTCATGGTTAGTGAAATTGTAATTTCTGTAATTATGGTTGGGAATGACACTCTCTTTTAAATTGATAAGACTGTCACGGTTTGGGAAAACAACTGAAGAAGAAAAAAGCGTTTTTTTTTTCCTTCTGTCACTTTTGAAACCTCTTTCTCTAACCCAAATCATGGCTGTGAATCAGCCTGGGAGTTCTGCCGCCCTGGTGAGAGTAGTAAGTGGCTTGAATAGATTTCCTGCCAATTTTCTAAGCCTGAGGTGAATATAAGTAGTCCAGGGCTTATGCTGTATTTTAGACTTCTCTTCAGAGAAGCAAAAAGGTTACTTGTAAACTATTTTTGAATTTAGCAGATAGGATACTTGTCACATACCTAGGTGTTTTGCAGGCATTTTGGGGGTGGGGGAGAATTATATTCTTTCTTTAATATTCAGAACTGTTGTCCTGTGCCATTGACAGATTGTCATTTCACAGTAAAATAAAACAGTCCAGCCCTGTCGGAATAATACTGCCAAATCTGGCAGTGCTAAGCGGCATTCATGCCACCTGAAGAGGAAAGATGGGGATTACCTCTATATAGGCTGTTCAACATTCTTTTGTTGGCTGTATACCAATAGATTTTACCCTGGCATGGCCAGAACAAGAGGAGTACAGTGATGACCACAGGTGAACCAACCTCCAGGGGCCCTCAAGTGTCTGCAGATTAGATCAGCATTGACATGATGGAACCTTACATAGCAAAATGCGCTTGAGCTGAGGGATGGAATCCAAACCAAAAGATATGAACAGTCCAGAGGGTTACAGTGCAGACTGTTGCCAGCCTGTGTTCTTGAAAGGGTACTCCAAAGAGGAGGAAGCTAGGCTGTTCTCAGTAGTAACAGAGGACAGAACAAGGAGCAATGGTTTCACATTGCAGCTGGGGAGGTCGAGGTTGGATATTAGGAAAAACTTTCTCACTAGGAGGGTGGTGAAGCATTGGAATGGGTTATCTAGGGAGGTGGTAGAATCTCCGTCTTTGTAGATATTTAAGGTCCGGTTAGACAAAACCCTGGCTGGGATGATTTAGTGGAAGTGGTCCTGCTTTTAGCAGGGGGTTGGACTAGATGACCTCATGAGGTCCCTTCCAACCCTAAGATCCTATGATTCTACCTTGAGGATGTATAGCCACTGCAGTTGTTGTATGTCCTCAAGCGGGTGTGATTTGGTATTATTGGCATGGCTCATGCTCCTCCTCCTCTCACCCCTCCCATCAATTACTTCCATATAGGCGTATTTGAAGCTGGCCTGAGTACTTCCCCTACTGCATGAGGAGATCTGAAACACCCTTGACACCTGCACTTCATCCAACCACCTTTTCTCACTGTGGCTATGTCTACACTTGTTAATTTAAGTCGACTTAGCATGTTCCCCACTCAAAAATTGTCGACTTAGAGGGGACCCTGCCAAATCGACATAGAGAATCTACGCTGGATGCCTAGGTCGACTTGTAGGGGCTAGGTGGACCTGGGAGAGGTCCACAGTGGTGCGGGGGCACCCTTGCCAAGTGCCAGGGGGCTCAGCCTTTGCCCCATTGTACCTTGGGCTCTGTTGTGCCCAGTGGGGAAACCCTAAAGCCACCTAAGTTGACTTAAAGTCGAATTAGGGCTACTCCACATCCACATTGGCTAAGTCGATTTAATAAAGTTGACTTAGCCAGAAAAGTCGTCTTAAAAGGAGGTTTAAGAAAGTCAACTTTAATTTTTCTTAAGTCAACTTAAGCAACTGCTTAAGTCGATTTAAGGAAAATGTAATGTGGACGCAGATTAAATTAAATCGATTTAAGCAAGCTTAAATTGACTTAATTTCTAAGTGTAGATGCACCTTGTGCGACTCACCCTCTGGCCTAATTAGCCCACAGGGCTTTAGTGGATTAATTTCATACATACCAGAATATAAATGGAATTACTAATAATGAAAAAATTCAACTGGAGGATGCGTTTTGGGAATTTCTGTCTGGGAAATTGAGACTTGGTGTTTAGTCAGATTCATAAAAGCAAAGTCAGACTAGGGGGCTGTTTATCTTTAGTAAATATTGCAGACACACATAAAATCTAAAAGAGTGTCACATATTTCAGGTGCCATGGGCGTCCTTTATAGCTTAAAAAAAGGGGGAGGGGCAATGTTCTGCCCTTCAAAGTACTTGTAAGCAACACCCATTATAGCAAGTGTCAGTTACACACAACTATAGATTTTGATTCTTAATATCTAGTGGAACAGTTTGCTGGGATCAATTCTGCTTCTGTTGAAATCAGTAGCAAAATTCTCATTAACTTCAGTAAATTCAGAATCTGGCCCTAACTGGTGTTTAATCAAGCAGAATTAGATTTATGCAATTGCAATCCAAGCTACTGCTGACCTAGGTTTAATGTCAATCTTCTTTCTCCATTACAAGGCAAGCAGGGAAAGCGATCCTCCTAACACCCATTGTAGGTCTCCTGGGACTTTCAAAAAATGGAGCTGCAATCCAGTTATGGCTCTAAATTAATGCACAGAATCGAGTGAAAAAGAGCTATTCGTTTGTTTAGAAAAACTAACTTTTTTCAATAGGAAAAAAATACTTGAACGAAAAACAGATAGCGGGGATAAACTTGAGGAATGGTGGTGTATGGGGAATTGCGTGTGTAACTTCCATTAACGATAAGTGGCCATGTGGAATGGTGAAGTCCCTATACACACCAATGAACAAATTCCCCATTAGTGTCACTTAACTAAATTAGGCCCTACCGAAGGTTATGTGAATAAAGCAGAACAAGTCTCTTCACTAACCTTCCATCAGCTATTTGAAAAATACCACAGTTGTCTGTAAAAACTGATTTTAAAATGTTTATAAAGCCCCCCCCCCCCTTTTTTTTTGGTGTGCTTTGGGTTTTTTTGTTTGTTTGGGGGGTTTTTTAAGTCTTTATGTGTGGTTCAGCAGTTAGCTTTTCTTTAAAAGATATCAAAACAAACAAAGAGTCTTGTGGCACCTTTAAAGACTAACATATTTATTTATCGTATGAGCTTTCGTGGAAGAAAAATCTCACTTAGTCCCAAAGCATCTGATGAAGTGGGATTTTCTCCCATGAAAGCTCATGCAATAAATACATTTGTTAGTTTTTAAAAGTGCCACAGGACTCCTTGTTTGTTTTGCTCACCAAGACGGCTACCTCCTTGGAACTTTGAAGGGTATGTAAGTCATTGTAATTGTTTATTTGTCTGAACTGTGCTGAATAGCTAGATTTACAGTTTATAGTGTGCTAGTACCACTGAAGTTCATTATTGTAGAACAGTGGTTCTCAACCTTTTGCAGGTCGCAATACGCTTGGTGGCATATCGCGACCCTATAGGACAGACCAGCCCACCTCTCCCAAGCCAAATCCAGCCATCTCCCCGGCTCCCTGCGACCCACTTACCACTGTGTGGCACCATAGTAATGTGTCCCGACACAGAACCACTGTTGTAAAATATTGTAATACAGTGTTGAAGGGAGAATATTCTGTCACTGGATTCTCTCTCCTTCATAACTGCTTAAAACTGTGGCTTTTCTTGAGTATAGTTATAACAGGACATGTCCTCAGCTGATGTAAATTGGCAAAGCTGCATTAATTTCAGCTATGGGTCTGACCACATCATTTTTACATAAATATCCCATTAGTAAACTGAAGGAATTGAGGATATATGGTTGACCACTGGCATTGTGTGTGTAATCCTGTGAAGTATTTAATGAACTCTTAATATGCATCATTTTATGTCACGGGACTCACATCTTAGAAAAGTTAAAATATTAATTTTGTGCCATTTTCTGTTCTGGCTGGAGATAAGTATTCTGCTTATGCGAGTGTGGCTTTGCAGCTCTATGCAATGTTTTAGATGGCTGTCTCTTGAGTGCTGGTTTAGTCATTGCAACTTGATTGGATGATATCATGTTGGAATCTGCTTTTGACTGGGCTCCGTGTTGGCATAACTCACAAGTTAATGAGGAAAATGCTAATTCCATTTGTCAAGAGAGTAAAGTTTTTAGAAATATTTGTATTCAAACTTTAAAATGCTTTCTCTGTGTATTTGTTGTAGGCAAGGAATTTTTCTAATATAGGGCCTGAGACCTACAAGTTACTGTAAGTTTAGCTGACAAAATGAATACTGTAACTTGTACATAGTTAATAAGTATTATGAAAAATGTCGCAGTGTTCTACTTTGATATAGAAAGGCTGGTTTGATGTCTGGAGAAGCTGAGTGTACTAAACATCTTGCAGGAGATTCTCAGAATCATGGAATGCCTGTCACTGAACCTTTAGTCATATGTTAACGAAATTAGTAGAGCTGTCTCTAAGCTTGTTCAAAAGGTACAATTACTAGCAAATCATTGCCTTTGAACATTTGTTATAAGAAATTCAGGTTAGTTATGTATGAGCATAAAAATCTCTAAATTACTATTAAAAGTTAAGCACATGAATTCTGAACTTTCGGTAAGAAATATTTCTGCTTCTGTCAGTTTTTTTGGAGTTGAATAACATTTCCACATTAATTCTTTACTCCGTGTGACACAAGACAGTTTTTCAGACAAGATGCAAGGGAGAGAGAAAATGCACAATGTGATGGAGATGCAAAGAGGAGAGGAGCTGCTGATGTCCATGCCTGAGGCATCTCAGAACCAGTATTGGGGTTCTGCTTGATATGTGGTAGCGTGGCCAGCCAGAGCAGGGAGCAGTTAATCCTCCGTAACCTGTTGCCACGGAGGATTATGGTGTATGAACTGGCCAGGAAAGTTCAATTCCTGAGGAGAAACGATTATTCAATCTATCCCAAGACTGGGAGAATAGTGGATAAGCACTGTGAATCTGTCTGGGGCCACATATAATAAAATATAGGGCTTTTAGTCTTTGGATTGGATCACAGGAAATATCCTTTCAAGGCCTAGCTCCTAACCCTTTTATTAGGCACAATTCCCAGCTCACTAACAGGATGATGAAACAGCAGAATCTGGGCTAGAATGTTCTGGCCTTTTACACCTCATATTCCTTAAATCAACCGGCCAGAGAATTTCCTTCTTCCTTTCTCCCTCCCTAAATTTGAAATTCTCTCTTCAAAGTCACGCTGTCCTGATGACCAGGAGAAAAAAGACTTTAGTTCTGTGGTCTAGTGGCAGCTTTAAGGTTCAAATCAATGAGACTATTCCCGTGCTTAAAGTTAAGTATATGCATGTTTCCAAGATTAGGAGCATAACTGGCACATTTGTCTGGAAAAAGAAACACTCTGCCCTATATTTCGTCTAATATTTAATATGAGCTCTCTCCTTAATCAATAATGCACAACACGGTATAAATTATAGTGTTCATTCACACCTAGCCCATTGTCAGGTAAGAAGTCAAACTCAGTGACACTAAAGATGTTGCATAGGACTGATTCGTACCCCATGGCTAGTTAATACCCTAGTGGAAATCATTACAATTATTTTCAAGCATTTACCTTTTGTTCATGAAAGTTGTTCACTGGAGAAGGAAAGAATTCACTAGATCATAAAAAGTCCTCCATATTTTCTCACACACATTTTTATATGATCTTGCATTGCTGTGATTCACATAGATTCGCAAACCAAAGGGAATACTAAGCTATAAGGGTCTATGTTATGTATACAATACTCCACAGAGTAATCCTGCATTTGAGTTTCTGCAGCATTCCCCATTTCATGAAATTGCCCATCTAGTATTACTATGGCTGATGTCTGCACAGTGATTATGTTGGACAAAGTAAAATATGCTCTCATTTTAGAAGGGATTGGCAACATGTACTGATAATGTAGCTACATTGGTCTATTGTTTAGTGAAGTTATGAGGCATCACAGATCATATGTTACATCAAACTTGTAACTGCAACTCAGATGAGGTTGCTCCTGCCTGGTTACATTTCTGTAAGAGCCTCTCAACTTCGTATACCTTCCATCATCAATGTCAGCCTCCAACAAGTGCCATCAACAATAATGGGAACATGGGTGGGGGAAGACAATTTGTTTCTTTCTGTTTTGAAAAACTGTAGTGGTCTATTTGAAGAGTTCATGCTCTCAAAGTAACGTTGCCATTCCCTCACAGTGCCACAAGTTTTCAGAATGCCTTGCAATAACATAAATACATTTATTAATCTTTAGAAGCGCCACAAGAGTCCTTGTTAGTTTCGCAATAACATGTAAAACAAAGACATTAATAGTGCTAGAAAGTACCAGTTAGGTGGTTCCTGAAGTAGATCTGGTCTGTAAATTACAGCTGCAATAGCTTGCCTTAGGGCCAGATTTACAAACGTGTTTAGGTGCCTAAGGATGCACCTAAAGGTCTGAGTGGATTTGCAGAAGCACCTAAGCAAGTTGGGTGCCTACTGCCTGTAATTTGAGATTACAAATTGGGTGCCTTCTGCCTGTAATTTGAGATTACAAATTGGGTGCCTATTGCCTGTAATTTGAGATTACAAATTGGGTGCCTTCTGCCAGTAATTTGAGATTACAAATTGGGTGCCTTCTGCCAGTAATTTGAGATTACAAATTGGGTGCCTTCTGCCAGTAATTTGAGAAAGTCCTGTGGTTGATATGCTGAGACAAATGCATTTTACCAATGCACAGTGAAATTCTGGCTACTTAATGCCTTGAGACTAGTAATACACTAGTACTATAGAGTCTCTAACACCTAATGAATTCATTTCAGCCCAGCTTGGTCAATATGAAGTGATTATCATTCATCTGAATTGATCTAGATGGTGGTTTTCAAACTTCTTTCCTTGGGACCCAGTTTAAAAAAATCATTTATGACTGCAACCTAACAGTTGCATCAGTCTTTTGGCGGCGGCAGCTGGAGGCGCTGTGACCAAGTACCTGAGAGTCAGTGACCCAGTCCTGGGCCCCGGCCCATCGTTTGAAAACCACTGATCTAGATTCTCTCAAAAAACACACAGAATCTTTAGAATGGATTTTATTCTTAAACTTCGCTGCTCCGGCACAGGGGACCATGTTTCAACCATCATTTTTAATATCACCCTGACAAGCTTTTAATTCCACTTTCTGATTAGTTCCATTTATTTAAACAACAGAAACAGCCTGTGAGACTCAGCAGAGCTTCATTGACTGCAGTGGAGCTATGCTGATACATACCAGCTGAGGACTTGGCCTATGCGTCTTTAATCACGGGAAGTTGAGATAAGTCTTGAAATGTAAAGGGTCTCAATAAAATGGGGAACTGCACACTCACAGACATCTCAGGTGCCAAAGACTAGCTTTGATGGGCAAACAAGCTAGAGAAAGAGTCAGCATGGACACATGGTAATGTGCAGCTGAGTCATGAAGTCTTCCCTTATTGAAAGACAACAGAGTCCTGTGGCACTTTTAAAGACTAACAGATTTAGTTATTGCATGAGCTTTCATGGGAGAAAATCCCACTTCGTCTGACAAAGTGGGATTTTCTCCCACGAAAGCTCATGCGATAAATAAATCTGTTAGTCTTTAAAAGTGCCACAGGACTCTGTTGTCTTTCTACAATAGACTAACATGGCTACCCCTTTGGAATTCCCTTATTGAGGTATAGAAGATCCTGCATGGGGTTAGTCAAGTTTTTACTTTTCATTTTTAAGGCCTCACATAGACCTGTAACCAGACATAGAAGTGTGAACAAAAAAAATAGAGCACTTAGTATCCCGTCTTCTATGCTAAGCAACTGTCACCTGCCCAATGTGGTTACATAAAAATGGATGGCATCTTTGAAAATGAATGTATGGAAGACTGAAGTTAAATTTTATGTTAAGCTGTTTTGTTTTGCAGAATGTGTTTGGATGAACTGTTGGTTAACATGCTAGGGATCTGGTTTATTTTTCAGGGTGGAATACTGGTAAAGGATTCCTGTGTTCTTTGTTAATATTGTATATAGGGGGCTAGGTACTAAGAACATATTTATTAATAACAAAAATAATTGTGGGAAAAGAAAAATGTTAAAACATTTGGATTATGGTATTCAGTGTTTTTTAGAGGCAGTGGGACACGGATACATTAAATCACCTTGAGGTGGACTTGTTTACTGTTGGAAACTGGATTTAAAGGAAAAAAAACATGGATTCTTGGGTCACTTTTAAAGACTAACAAATTTATTGATGCAATAAATACATTTTTTAGTCTTGAAAAGTGACACAAGACTCATTGTTTGCTTTTGCTGAACTAAACTAACACAACCACTCCTTTGGATTTAATGGGTCACTGTTTTTGAAAAGGAATCACCAAGCATTTTCAAAAAGGTTGGATTTTTAGGGGGCCTGCATGTCTGTTTTTCAAGTACACACAGAGAGAGAAGGTGAAACTCAGCCCTCTCTGCACAAAGCTTGAATAGATGGTCTTGGTGTTGGAAACTAAAGAGATTCTGAGTGGTGGACTCCTGTGAAAGAATGAGGAGGCTGTAGCACTGTCTCTATGGAGTTGCTATCTGTTAACTGAAATAGCAGCCGCTGCCCATCTGAGCCTTTTATGCATTCTCAGTGCTCCATCCCCATCCAACTGCCAAAACAGCCTTGAGTCCGCCCCCACTCCATCTGTCCACCCATGTGCATCCATGATTGGGAAGCTTTGCTTGAGCTTGTTGTAAGGAAATGAGTTTTTGCCATTAAAAATGCTGCTAATGGTCCACTACTCCATTGTCAGAAAACTGACACTAATTCCTGATAGACTAATTTTCTATTGATAAATTACAGGTTTTCTCTAGCGAGTTACCAACGCTTCATGGCCTCCTTGTCTCAATGCATTTTTCTATGCTCAAATGCAAAAACTGTGAAAAGATCAATCCGAGATCTTCATTTATACTGCATGTCAAGCCCCGAGCCCTCACTACAAACCAACTGTAACAGCCCTTGTATTTCTAGGACTAATGTTCTGTCTCCAGCAATGAAGGCAGTTGCGTCTCAATTATTCCATCTACATAATGTTTCCATATGTTGGGCAGAGAAGAGAAAAAACTAGCTTGTGCTACAGCAATAGTGTTCTTTGTTAGTAGAGTATGGTCACTTGTTACGCACTGTATCTTTAAAAAAATGTTAAAAGACATGCAAGATGTTAGTAAGCAGTTATAAGTTTGTTGTTACTGTTTGATGAAGTGGGATTTTTCTCCCACGAAAGCTCATGCAATAAATAATTTTGGTAGTCTTTAAAAGTGCCACAGGACTCTTTGTTTTTTTACTCTATACACTGTTTCCCCTCCTAATTAGAAGAATCAGTTAAAGGAACTTGTGTATTTAACATATTGAATGCTGTAAATACAGACCTGGCATAATTACACTGTGGGCAAGTGATTTCAACTGTTGTTATATTTACTATTAAGAAAGGATCCTAAAGCAAACCCTCCCATCCACATACCCTAACGTAACCTTTCAGTCAGACAGTGGACATAGATGTGGATTTTACTGCTGGCTCATATGTCTGTAGTTCATGTGAACACGATACCCATACATCTTTGAACTTCGAGATGGGGGTTCAAAATTTTAAAGCCCAGGCTCATCTGCAACTATTACTACTTTTGTTTAATTATAATTTACTTCGAGTCATTGGTGCATTAAACATGAGTGAGGGTCAATATCACCTCCCTGAGGCGCTTAGAGTCTGAATGAGATGGATGTATAATGAGAAATGATGACAGATCGTGGGGGTAGGAAGAGGGCACCAGAGCTAGAACAAAAACCAAGAGGAAGAGGGACCTGAACAGACCTCTTGTTCTCCAGAAATAATAATAATAATAATCGAAAAAATGCAAAACACTTCATTATTCCTCTCTTTCTGTCTTTTGAGTGCATTTATTTTCCTTTTATTCTAAAACGCTTAAGCAGATGCACCCTTGTCTGTACTGAATACATATGCACAAAGGTTACGACTACTAGATTGATTGTCATTTTTACATAGCAATGCAAATGAAATCAGAGTGCAACATTAGCACTTGGATGATTTCTCTGTGTCTCTCATGCTCTCTCTTGATAGTTGCATTACTTGTACTCTGATTTGCCTTTCTCCTCCTCAGTGTGCTGAATGGTTGGATCTAATACTTGTGACCTCTCTCTGGCTGTGCTTTGACAGCTGCAAGACTCAGATGCCAAGTTCTTGAATGTGTTTTTTCCATCAGTGTCATGTGAGTCAGTGTCTGTCTTCCAGGCAAACTTCTCCACCATGCCACGTGCATTACGAATTGTTGGGGGACTACTTTTGGGGTTGGTGCGTGAGTCATAGTGTCACTGGGTGGATTTGCTTTTTTGCAATCTCATTTATTTTAGACTCACCACCAGCAATGTGTGCTTTCTAGAATCTGCCTTTCTAGGAACAGGATTCTGCTCCAGTATCTAAAGCGTATAAAGCTGGTTTTAGATAATCTGGTCTAGACAGGGACCGTATCGTCTTTTTGTGTGTTTTACAGTGTCAAGCACTCCCTCAGCATGTAAAAAATTCTGAACAGTTGTAGCAATAGCTCTGCTGTCTTGGCTGCTAGAGTTAAAGTTGTATCCGTACATCCTTTTTTGTCTCCTATTTTTAGACCTTTGAAATTTGCTTATGTTGTGGAAGCGTCTTGCAAGTTCTCATCTAAGCACTGTTTGCATATGCGAGAATAGTGCATCTAGGGCTAAACTGTCAGTTTGCAGTCTTCTCAGAGAAAAAGGACAGTTCTGCTTCCCAGGAGTTAGACTGTGACCCACAGAGGGCTTGTCTACATGAACAGTAATGTACACTACAGAGGTGTGATTTCTAAAGGATGCTAATGTGTTGTGCATTAATTGGTCCATGTAAACCCTGCTGGAGTAAATGAAAAATTCCCTGTTGCAGTTTAACATAGTGTTGGTTGAAACAGTGTGTGAGATTAAAGCACACTCAGCAGGATCTACACAGACTGACTAATTAATGTGCAACACGTTAGATGGCTTTAAAACTCACACCCCACCTTCCTGTTGCTATGGGAGCTGCCCGTGGTCTGTACCGAGTACAGCATATGTTCCCCAACACAGCAACATATCTACCAGGAGGCAAAGGTCTGCCCCATCCTGCCTATTTGTATAAGAAGAGGACATAATAGCTCTGTGAAGCCTGCTACTCCCTTCATGCTGGAAGTGGCGGTGTAGCATATGTTGTAAAGGGGTACACAGCTTTTGAATTGACTAACAGAGGACCAAATCCTTCTAACTGCTAAGCTCATTCACAAAACCAATGCCATTTACTTCAGTGGAACTATTTCTAAAAAGGAAGCAAGCACCTCTGATCTGTTCAGATGTGCTGTATGCATATGCAGTAAATCTTGACTCTTTTCTAATGTCGTAAAGAGACACTTTAAATGAACCTTCTTCTTAAGAAACAAGTGACTGTTGGGTGCTGATGAATAAAAAGAGTAGGTAAAGCTTAATCAAGTTGAGTAGTCTCTCTGTAGAGAGAGAACTTGTCTTACCAACATCAGCCTAATATTATTGTGGATGGCACAGTTTCATATAGTCTTTCAAGTATTTTTTTTAATGTGCAAGCAAGTGTGTAGTCTTGAAAGAAATGCTTATATTTTTATTGGTTTATTAGGTGGCAAAGTTCTGTGTAGATGCTGTTGGAAACAGCAAGAAGGTTTGCAGTCTACTAGAATCAGTTCTTAGTGTAGTTCCTTCATGGGAACATGAACTGGAATGGTTTGCCTGCATACTGTTTGCAGGAGTCTCTGTTCCAGGACTGGCATATATGTTTGAAGAAAGCAAATTATAGTTATAACATAGCCTGATAGCAGGTCACTGATTTCTTTTCTACTAGGAAGACAACCTGTAAGCCCCTGGAATTCTGCTGCAACTCACCCAAGAATTGAAACTGGTGGTGTACAAGGGGCAACAATAACTTCACAGTTCATGAAATGCAAAATCATTTGCAATAAATTATAATTGTTCCTGTAGGAATATGCTCTGCTTACCATTCTTCCCTTGAACACTGAAGGTTGTATACAGAGTTGGCAATTGCAATTTTTGCAGAATGATATCCTTCTGAAGACAATTCAGTCCTTATTTTTATTTCCACATACAAAGCCCCAGGGTTTGGAAAACCTGTGTAGGGGAGAGACAGAGATACACATAAATTAATTGGAATCAAGCAATTTATTGAGGCAACACTGTAGAAAATGCATTCTGTTTTCTGTTGTAAGCAAAATCTTTTAGAACAAAAATGATAACCTTCACAGATAAGGCTGAAATAAAGCAAAACTTCTTTCACTTCGCTTTTCACATTGAGGGCTGATTTTTATCAGAACACTTGAATGCATTTGGAAATGGAATCTTAGGGAAGAAATGGACCCTTAGTGTTCTTATGTGACTCTTACACATTAACTGGACAATTATTTTTCCTATGCTTGTCAGCTACTGCTCTCTGAGGTTAAAGTTTAGCATGGTAGATTTATTTAGATAGATGTGTGTTTAGCACATGCAATATGAGTGTATTTGTAAACCCATATATATGTGTTTAAGAAATATAGAGCTCTTTATAAAATGGGGAATTTTATTAACAGGTTCACTTTTCTTGAATATATGGAATAAGAGTACCTCTTAAGATGGAAATCATACAGATTAAATTTTCTCTTTCAGGAATTTACATATAGTTATATGGTGACATTTTGGCTGTCCCCTGAAAAAATCGGATATGTAAACCCACAATGTGATCAAAGGGTGTACACCCTTGGTCATATTGATATATGACCGAATTCTGGTTAATATGAAGCCACTTATGTTGCTGTTATGAACCAAAAAAGTCTGAACAAAACCCAGAACTGCTCCATAAAGAAGTTATTCCATCTCATGAGTTTATAGCCTTATTATCTAGAGAGTTGAATCCACACATTTCCCCCCCCACACACACACACACCCCAATCAGGCCATTAACATAACCCAGGCAAAGATGGTGCAGCACACTGTATGATTTGATAGGTCAGCAAGTATTTGTATGCTGGCTTTAATGTGTACCAGACCTTTTTTCCTTTTCTATGCCCACTCATGCAGATCACCTAGTTTCCCTTAATGATAAGGTAGGCAGATTTCAGCCATAGAGGTATATACCAATAATCTAACCTTCTTTTAACACACACTCTTTTATATTTCCCCTTCATATACTTGCCATAATTTAGCCCATGGCCTTGTTTAGTTATATTTCATTTCACCAATAACTATGTTCACTCTGCACTGGGTGATTTCACGATGAGGAATCAGTCCCACTTGCTCCTGGGCTGCTCAAGTACACAGATAGCTTGGAGACCTTTATGCTGCTTGCCAGCACTTATTTACATTATACAGGCTGACTCTTACAGTCTTTGGGGCCCCTCAGCTCCTGAGGCAAGCAGGAAAGAGTGACCAATCAATCCATTTCTTTCTCTACTTCCTTCCCATCTCCTGTTTCTTTCCTGTGCCTTTTTTTGTATCCTCTGCTTACTGGCTTAATTAGCCTTCCATCTTACCAGTCAGGCATTGTTCTTCTTAACCAGGTCTGTTCTGTGGTGTTTAACTGGTGCTCTAATGAGCAGAGTGCTGCCTCGCATCCCCTTCGCACAGTCAAAGAGCATTTTGGGGCCTTTATACCTAGCTCTAGTCAGCCCTTCTGGCCTGTGGATTTTTTGTTTGTTTGTTTTTAAATAATCTAAATCCATTATTTGGTAAGGTTATTTTGGGTGCTCTATTACGGTTGTGAATTGTCACCTCCCAGGTGGAATAAAGACATTCCTTTCCCCAAGCTCTGTGGTCCATTAAAAAAAAAAATCCCATTTGGCACACTGTTGAATAATATCTGATGTCCTTTGCTAATCCCTTCAGCAGTATGGTGCTAAATAGATAGTGCGCATTATCATCTGCTGGATGTCAACCCATTTAAAAAAATGTGAATAGTTGCTCATTTCAGTCCAGTTTCTAAGCGTCCATGGCACAAAACTCACCAAAATAGTTGATCAGGTTTCAGCACAGAGGCCAAGGATGGAATATGCCTAGACACTGAACATATCATTCAAAGAGCTGGTTGATTCTATTTGGGGAAGAAATTGTGTGAGGGAGATTGCATAGATGCTGCTCAAAATGCTCTTCTGTGGGTAAATAGCTACTGGTCGCCAGAGCTGTCAGCTGGCAATCTTATTTTTTTTTAAATCCCTGGAGGATCATAATGGGAAAGAGAATAGATAAAGGGGCATTTTGCACTTGCCACTACATCGTTCTGTGTTCGTATGGGATTTTAGGAAGTGATCTGCCTTGAATGAAGCTTATTTGCTCTGCTGTGTTCCATATAAAAGTCTTATTATTTTAGCTATTTAGTTGCGGATTTTCATGCCTGTCTTGATTTTTGTGGGTTAGGGGATGTATCCAGGGCAAGTATTGTCTTGGCACCACTGAAGTCATTCCTAAATCTCATCTGCAAGTCTGTGGTAGCATTAAAAGATGGAAGTTTATAGAGGTGTCCTACTGCCAGACTTCCTGGCCTCTGAATAAACTTGGAACATTCAATTGTATATTCTGCTGTCAGTCATGGAGAGAAGGCAATGCCTTTGAAGGTCCTGAATCGGTACCAAAAGATGCAGGTGGCTGTGAGAGGAGACCCTAGAAATTCACTGGTGACTAGCAAGTTAACAATCCCCAAGATAACAGCAACTCCTAATCTGTGGGACCCACCACCTTTTGTTACTTGTTCCAGGTTATATCATCTTAGGGCAGAGCTGTTTTCCTGGAAAGATGTCCAAATGTTAGACAATGGGCGCAGTTTCCATTCAATCCCATTTCAATATGATCCCATGTAGAGAAGCATTGGATCAAAAAGCCCCTCATGGTGCTGGAAATCATATCACAGTGCTGTCCAGGCAACTGTGAAATTGTCCCCAGAAGTGCTACTTTCCAACCAAGACAATATTTACCAGACAAAGAGAATGGCAGCCACTCAGCAGTTTGCATAGATTGGGCTGGGAAAACTGCCTGCTTCAAGACCTGCATCTGAACACCTGTCATTAGGAGGTACCCCTTAGTCAGCCAAATCCATTCTCCAATGGAAAGAAATATTTTCAATTCCGTATTTTTGGTGACTTATTTTGTATTAGCTTTAAGGTGGTTCTACACGTCCCCTGAGAAACCTATCTCACATTTCACAGACCAGGAAACAAGTGTGGTTGTGTGTCATGCCCAATTCCATCAGTCGCATTAGATTTCATTACAGACACAGTTTAATGCAGCGTGACTGATGTAATCAGACATGATGTCTAACAGTGATGTGTCACCTTGAGAAATCTAAAGGGACACGCGTTTCTGGATGGCGGGGACCCCACAATTAAAGGTTGCTTTGGAAAACAAATACCCAAGGTGCATAGTCAGGAAATGTACAACAACAAGCTGTAACAGGGAGCTTGCCAAACTCCTTTCCCCATTTCTCCAGGCAAGATGATGTTTTTCTTTGCACTTTAACCTTATCCATAGGAAAGATGTCATGTGCTCTGCTATGTTCATTTCTGTGTCATGAGAACGTATTCACTCTATAAAGTACCATGGCCTAAACTTTCAGAAGTGATAAGTGATTTTATGTGCCTCCAGTTTTGGGTACCCACCTTGAGACTTCTTGAAGGATTCTGACCACCCTTGCCTCTGAAAAACAGGTCTCCTTAGTGGGTCTCGAATTGGCACCCGAAATCACAGGTCACATTTGAAAATGTAGATCAACTTAAAAAATGCCATGTTAGTGCCTGGAAATCCTGATGATACTTTTCAGCCCCAACTTAATGGTGACTAGACAAGCAGGTGCACCAGCTGATGGCAGGTGCCAGTGTATTTTATTACTCTCGTATACAAATATACTTGAGAGGGGTGATTTAGATTCAATTTTTTTCTTGAGACCTAGAGGTTTGTTCAAGTGATTATTATAGAGGTAGAGTCCAGGTGTGAAGCTCTTATCTAGACCTGAACTTTTCCAACATCCGTTGAAATATTCCAGTGGAGGGTGTGTATTTAGCTTTATGCTTCTCAAATTACATTGGATAACGTCCCAACCTTGCTAGAGTCGGTGATAAAGCTTCCATTTGACTTCAGTGGTCAAAGATTGACTGAAGCTTTTGGAAAAAACAGTCTGACCTGACTAAAAAGAAACCAGCCAGCCAACCAACCAACAAAGCCACTAGTTAAATTAGATGTAGCACCTGGAGTAACTGTGAAGCATGTTCGGATTGTGAAAACCACCTTTTGTTTATCATCTAACATTGAATTAGAATTGAAACTGTTTCTCGAAAAAACAAAAAGTCACAGTAACTACCCTGAACCATAAAGAAAGTAAGAGGAAAAGACAAGAGCGCACAGGTCATTTGGCAGTATAATCGACTTTATTTTATATCTGACTTAGTTCTTTCTGGGTGAATTTTGTGGTTTTAATGTTATATTGAAATGTGGATTGATGAAGAGGGGCAAGGCTATCTTTTTGTTCTGGTAGTAGCCCTATCAGGGGTGGGGTGGGAGTAGAGGGTTGTGTTCTAGCTAAAGAGTAGGGTTGCTAAGTGCTATAGCAATACAAATCATTACTGAGAATTAATTTAGATTAATAAATCAGTTATAGCTAGGTGGAAGAACTCAAAATTATTTTTTTTAAATAACTGGATAATACAAAGGTTTATTTTAAAGCTTTTAAAATTTGATTTATTATTTTAAATGTTCATAGTTGTAAGAAATTGGTGGGGGTCAGAGTATAAGGGGATAGTATTTTATTATTATAGACAATAATTTAATGACAGTGGAATCTCATGTGAAAGCTCATTTGTCACTCCCACAACAAATAAATTTGTTAGATTTTTAAGTGCCACAGGACTCCTTGTTTATTCTAAACTAAGATCACTGTTTTCTCTCTCTGTTTAGCTAACCCACAGGCTTGGCTATTGATGGTTTTACAGCCAGATTCTTTCCTCCCTGTGAGAGGTTACCCGTCCTTAGTGTTGCATAGATGATGGTTTCCAAGAAAGAGCCCCACATTGACCAAGGTGTCTCTTTATCTTTTTCTTTCCAAACTAATTCGATGCCCACTTCTCCCCACCCACCCTGCTCATGTCCAGCAATGGGTGAAATCTTTACTTCTTGGGACAAGAGCCTGGCAGGGTTTCATATCTGTACACATGTAGGATGTTGCAGGAAACATGCTACCATCAAAACAAACAAGGAATCCTGTGGTGTTTTTAAAGACTAACATTTATTTATTTATTTATTTAGTTAGTTATTTAGTTATTTATTAGTCTTTAACATGCCACAGGACTCCTTGTTTGTTTTGCTGTGCTAGACTAACACAGCTTCCTCTCTGGAACATGCCTACCATAACATGCCTACCATAATAGTAATAATGTAGAGCATTCTGAAAACACTGGAATCGACATACTTTGCATTCGACCATCCACAGTTGCATTGAACATGAATGATACACATATCACATTACAAGGGGGTATATGGAGTGCAGCATGTCATAGCCTAGTTATAACATAACTATAACTATGATTGTGAATAAAGGTGTCAGTGTAACAGAGCCCTATGTTGGCAGATAGAATACTATATGTAATTCTTTATAATAAAAATGGTTTAAAATGGAATTCCCATATGTATTTCTGACTCCTGGTTCCAGGGTATGTCTACACTAGCAATTTAGGTCGACTTAAGGATGCTTAAGTTGACCTAAATTACTCCAGGTCCACACCAGCCTTTCATTAAGTCAACTTAAGGGCGTCCTTAAGTTGACTTAATAACTACCATTCGTTAGGTCTACTTAACGCTTAAGTTGACCCGTTAAGTCAGGCTAAAGCCAATGTGGACGCCCTAGATTGACTTAATTTCCTAAGTTGTCCTAGGGCTGGGGAGAAGGGAGCCACTTGGGCTCCCTAGCACAAAAGAGCCGCGCAGCTCCCTTGTCCGGGGAGCCACGGGTCTCTTCTGCCGGGAAGCCGTGGGTCCCAGTGAAAAGGGAGCCGTGACTCTCTCCCATGTCTACACCTGAAAATTAAGTCAATTTGAGGTCGACTTCAAGTGGACATTAAGTCAACTTAACAGAGTCGACTTAACTTTTCAAGTGTAGGCATACCCCTAAAGTATCACTTCATTTTTCATTTTCTGCTTCTAAATCTGCTATGAGATGTTAAAATCTTCTCTCAATGGAAATTAAAGGAAATAATTTGATTTTTTTTTAAAAAGTGTCTCTGTGCACGTGTCACCATCATTTTAATGATTATTTCACAAATTGTTCTCTGTCAAGTTAGCTCCATTTCAGCCACCCCAGAGAAATTTGCATTCAGCATTACTGAAGTTTTAGGTAGTTTATGTTTATGTTTATATATATATATATATATATATATATATATATAGAGAGAGAGAGAGAGAGAGAGAGAGAGAGAGAGAGAGAGAGAGAGAGGAGTTTTCAATATTAAGTCTGCAAAATTTAATAACAGACATTTAATAGTTAATTAAAAGAATCCACTGATACCCTGGGCAAAAGCATTAACAGTCTATATAAATACCTTTCTATGTAGTATATACAGCATGTGTTGCTGCTTATTCATCAACTGAGAATACCATCCTATGTGTGACAGCGAGAGGCTCAACCTGGCAATTTGGGTTCAGATTTTGATTGTGCCAAAGTTGGAGACTTCAGGGTCATGATTTGTTAAAATTGTGTCTTAAAGTGAGATTGGTTTTCAAACCTGTCAATTCCCTTCCCTGTACATGTATTCAGGGTTCAAGAGTGTTCACATTCTGAACATTGCTTTCAACCATGGGTAGATTTTGAAGCGTACCCTGGGGAAGGCAAGCTCCCTGCCCACCCGCCGCACCAGGGCCTGCTCCCAGGCCCACCCCAGGTCCCACCCCCAGGCTTCTTCCCCTACCCCTCACCACAGTCGCTTCATGGGTCTCTGGCTGACTTTCTCCACTCCTCTCCTTCCCCCATCCCACCTGTCCTCCCCACTCTCTTCCCAGCATGGGAGGCAGCTGCCCATGTGTCCTACTAAATGCAGCAACTGGGTCAGTGTGGGATTGGGGCTGCTGTAGGATGACTCACTCACTAGGCTGTTCCTCCCTCTCGGGCTGACTGGGGCAATGACAGACCCAAATGTTGGGGGGGCAGGGGGTACATTAAACAAACCCCCCATCAGGGAATTTAGGGGAGACACAGGAAGTTTGGGCAGGAGGAGGGATGGGTACAGACAGCATCAGTGGGAGGAGGAGTCCCATAGAATCCCAGTTTCCTGTGATCCAGAAAGAGTTCCTATGAGTCCACTTAACAAAGTGGACTAAGTTGACTTAACTTTAAGTTGACTTAGTCCACTTTAAGTCGACCTAACCACCCTTAAGTCGACTTAAGGGTTATTCCACATCCACACTGTCCTTAAGTCGACTTAAGGAGTCGACTTAAGGCTTAAGTCGACCTAATAGGTGGTTCTTATTAAGTCGACTTAAGCTTTCATTAAGTAGACTGAAGGAATTTCTTAAGTCAATTTAATGAAAGTTTGGTGTAGACAGGGAGTAATTTAGATCGACTTAAGGGTCCTTAAGTCGACCTAATTTGCTAGTGTAGACATACCCATTGTGCCTAAGGGCATGGTATGATGAGTTTTATGTGCTCTATGTAGGTAGATTCCCGGGCGACTGAGGGAACTAGGTTGTACGGAGCATAAAAGCTTTTGCTTTCCCAACAGGGAGGATAGGTAGCAGGGAAAGAGATGGGGCCACCGCAGTCAATCAGGGAAGGCCTTGCTTCTCTGTGCCTTCAAAAACTCCACCCATGCTTTCAACCCATCACTATTTTTTGGCTTCAGTTCTGGCTAATGAAGTGATAATGATGACATAATAAACACAAAATAAGTTAGCAACCTTTTGAAAAGCAAAACTCCTGGGTTTTGGTAAAGTGTATTTGATTAAAAAAAAAAAAGTTAAGGGGGGGTGGGAATGGAAAGAAAACATTACATGCCATATGAGCAGAACTGTGTCTAAGTAGAGTAGGGAAGACTCTGTCCTTTTTACATCTAGCAGTATTGTGGATTAACCAGACATAAAGGCTCTCTATCCAAGCCACCTTTTTTCCTGACCACACCCCCTAATATGGGGTGGTACAGGAACTGCTAGTCTGGTCTTGCATCAGCTGTTGATTAGCACAGCTCGGAAGGATCCTCAGTTAGCCAGTGGAAGCCATATTTGACAATTGCTTTGGGGTGAGGATCTGGTCTACAATGTGTTTAGAGTGATTTCTAGTGGAAGTGGCAGCTGCTTCTGTTTCAAGTGAATTAGATTTCAGAAATATGACTCTGAAAATGGCACCTCCTTACTCATCAGATCTGCTTTTAGAATATTCTTGAGACTTGTCTGCTTAATCCATTGATAAAATGAAGTGTTATGAGTGTGATTGCGGTAGAATGCATGCACCTATGAATGAGCAAGCTGAATTGTGTTCTGCCATGCATATTATCAGATAAATTCCTGTTATTGGGTAATCTTTGTTACTGGTGGTGACGAGGAAGGCAAAGGAACCCAGCTTGTGTTTTTAGGTCTCAGATTGATTTTGCAAGGTCAGCACTTAGAAATATTTTAACTTGTAAAGTGAGCAAATTTTATATGAAAGTTAATTAAAGTGAATAAATGTGGAACTCAACAATATCTTTACAGTCACTTTTTTACATATAACATTTTTTAACAGTACAGAAAGTTTCACCTTAGGTTCCTCAAGGTATGATAAAAATAAGATAATTAAAAACAGGCATTGATATTTCATCTAATCATCAGTTTTCACTCAGGAGTTGACAGTTGCTTCCAGTTGGGGTTGAGGGGAAGAAAGAAATTTAAAATAGGGGGACAAAAATTGAAAAAGCGCTAGCACCATTTACTAATATAATTGTTGATGGAAAAACAACATCTGAACCCATTCATTCTGTTCTTGCTGAAGGCAAGGATTAATTTGTAAATAATGAACAAAACTGGCACTGCAGTAATAGTATTACTTAAATAAAAAAGAAGTCCAGAGCACTTTAATTGATCACACATTGGTACGGTGTGAGAATGTAACAGCACTGCAGTAGCTGAGTTACTGTAGAAAGTGACTGAATGTGGCTGGGATCAGAATTCTTCCCATCTACAACTTTGTGAAAAATAAAGTAATTGAGACAGACAAAGCAACAAAGCCCCAGTTCATCTGTTAAATTTATTAAGTAGTGGTTGGGCATAGTATAAAAGAATAATCTCAATATGGCTAATCTTAGATGTTAAAGTCCCTTTGTGGTTTCATAGACATAAATGTTTTATAGATGTAGTAATTGACAAGATAGTGAATCTAATCCACATACATTGAGGACAAGCCAAAGAGAATAATATAATAATAGAACAGCTCTAAAGACACGACTCACAGACAACAGCTCTTTCCTGCCAAATTGAGCTCCCAGTCTAGAATTTCACAGAGCCCTATGTTCTCTAAGTTTGCTTCTGAATCGTCCTGTACAGTTTGTTCAGGTTAAACCAGGCAGACCCATAATGAGTCGTGCTATCTGGCTACTTCACTGCTGTGTGCCGCTGTGCACTCCCAACAGCCTGTGGCAACACACAATGGCCATTCGGTGAAGCTGGAGTTCAAGTCAATTCGCATGTGCTGCAAATGTTACAAAGCATTTGGAAGAGAGAGATGTGGTTGGTGGGTGGTGTTGGGAAAGAGAGAGAATAAATCAATGGATTCATTGTGGTTTCAGTTTTCTTTAAAAATAATTTTAAAAACCCATGGCTTCTTCCCCCCCATCCCTTAAATTCCAGCTGTTGCAAAGCTACCTTCAATTTCTAGATCTAAGCCTCCCACCCACCAACCCGCTCAGTCAGGATTTGATGATGCCATTATGTATTGGCAGCCTTTTTGTTGTTTTTCACAGAAAGCACTAAAGTGAAGTTCTTTGTTCATCTGTATCAAAGTCGCACATGATTTTGCAACTTGCTCCTTATAATTGAGGTAAAAAGCTTGTTAAAATTGAGGGGGAGAGAACGCACAATAGCCAGTTATTTTTCAGTGAATCCTGGAGAAGTCTTTTTAACAAAAAATAAAAAAAATCTTAGATTGCTTTCATAGTACCTTCCAGGATCCAGTAGTCTTAAGTTCTGTCAAATAAAGCCTTACCCTCAAACTTATCTGATGTGTGTTAGCATACCAATGTATAGGGATGTTCCCAAGGGTCCAACGTATCCTTGCCTGCCTTTGCATCATAAGGACAAGACATTTAGGAGGCATAATTTTAATTCTTTAAATATGTGCAAAATAAATAAGACTCTTAGTAGTATTATTGGTTTCCCAGTCTTTTACTTGGTTGTTCTAATATTTTAAACTCTCTCTTTTATTCCATTTTTTCCCCTAATTTTTCAGAGCTTGCTTGCTTGATAATTCATGCATTTGGTATCTCAGTGACTTTTTCTTACCTACTGTGGTGGGTTAGGCTTACTTGTTGTTACTAGAGGGTCTGTGTTCTCCCGGGCATGTTTTATTGATCTCTGCACCTTTTCAGAGACCGCTTTGTGGAGTGTGTAAGTGCTTTGTTTTCTGTCATTAACATCTTTTCTGCTTCTGTAATGGTGCTTTAGAAGACTGCAAGTTTCTTCCTCTATGGTAGCAAGAACAAACCTGAGCAGCCACTTGACATCAAGTCTGGACCCCGTGCTGCAAACATATATGTGAATATGAATAGTGCCCACTGAAGACAGTGGGACTTCCGCATCAAGTTAAAAATATGCATTAGTCTTTGCAGGATTCACTCCCTCCCTCTTTCCCTAATTCTGATGATTCTATGGTTGATCCATTAAATCATCTTATAGGTCAGTGTTTCAATTGTAATAAATCTGTGGTCACCCTGAACTTTACAATTGGAAAATAATGGACAAATCATTTATAACAAATGTGTCTGCAGAATTTTGAATCTTTCTGTTTAGCATATTTTTCTTCCATTTCTTTGCTGAATAATTTCAATGTGTACTTCTTGATTTATTTCTGGGGCACAGCTAATGGCTGAGAATATTCAGTAGTTTCAGATTTGGGTTCTTTTGATTGCACATCATGTCATGTGGTATGTGTCAGTTCTTTCATTGAATGGGAGTAAGGACAGTTTCTAAAATTCAGTATTGATGTGAATACGCTTTACATATTCAACACTTGAAAATATATGTAAAAATACCTTGCTTTAGTGAACAATCTAGCCAATAAACGGAGTCCCCAGAAATATCTGCAGAAAATAAAAAAACAAACAAAAATGCAGCTATGTTGGAGCACACTATGGCCATTTGGGAGCTTCATGGTTGCAGCACGGGTATGATTTAATGCACATCCACTGCTCTCAAAGCTCATATCACTAGGATTTCATATAAATTCCATAGTGTTTTAGCAGTGGAACATCCATGTCATTCTGTTTAGCTTGTTCTAATTCTCCTCCATACAGGTCAGTGACATGCAGAAGAGCCTGTGACAGTACAGTGCAGTCAAATAAAAGGGCCATATCAACGGAGCTGGGGAAGGAAGTGAGACACACTTGACTGCTTTCTTTGAACATAATCATTGTTTCTATCTATCTATTATTTCCAGTCTTAGAGGCAAATAATCAATCTGAAACCACAGCTTCTGAATATATTTTACCTCCTATTTCTACATATGCTATCTAGCAATTGTAAGTAAGAGAGATTAGAAAGGAGCAGCCAGGAATTGCTAATTTTGCTCAGTGAGTAGAATAGTTGTATTTTTTGTATGGACAGCTTTTTGTGCATAGCTGGTCTCGTGGTTGCATTACATTGAGTTTCCCCTGGGTGTGTGATTCTTTTACACAGAAACAGGGGAGAGAAAATATTTTAACAGATAGAAGAATGTGACTGTAAAACTACAAAAAGGGGCAAGAAGACCCCAGGGAAAATGTAGTACCGGGAACTGCTCTAAACTTTTTTTTAATTGACTCCATTTCAAGCTGATGGTGTCCCTTTAAGTTTGCTATTGTTTCTTTACAGCAGACATGGTCTTATCTACAGTTTGTTTGTATGCCCAGTTGGTGAGAGTTGGAGGAAGAAGGTAGTCTGACAAAAACACAATTGATTTGTAGCACTTGGCATTTCAAGTGGAGATGGGACTGTTTCAAGTTAAAGTAGCATTTCTCCTGCAGAAAGCAGATATTCACTTGTATCCCTTCACATTTGTATTAGACAGTATTTTATCATTTAGAAGTGTCATGTTGTTTCACTGAATAATGCAGTGCAGTCTGACCCACTTTAATGTTGAAACACTGATTCACCTGTCAACATTTTAGAGCAAATTGAAATATTTGTTCTCATCTTCAAGTGGAACTACAAAACCAGAGCAGATGTTTGCAAACATGGATAACCCTCAATGGACTAAGATTCCCTTTCAGCATACATTGTAACTATCTAGTTTAATCTAATCTATCATATATCTAAGTGCAGTGTATCCAGTCTCTGATCTATCCCATAAAAATTCTTATATTATGTGTGTCACATTAATATAATAGTTAATACCTACCATATGTTGTCATTGTTGGGTCCAGAGGTTCATGTGATGCATTATAGTATGAAGCAAAAATATTAGATAGCTATAGCTATTGAAACTTGTCCCTGTAATATGCTGTAAAGGGAATAAAGAGTTCAGCTGGTGAGCCACAGTGCACATCTCTGAATAATCTATAAAGAAAAACAACATGTCTGAACATTTGTTATCTTGGTCTCTTTTCAGGCTAGCCAATTTCTCCATTGAGAGAACGCACCAAACTTTTACGAGCCATCTGTTTGTAGTAGGTGTGCACTGGTTTTTCCGTTCCACTGCAATTAATGCCCTGGCAGCAAGGGGAGGTTGAAACCATGGCTTGGTTCCTGAAGGATCTGCTTGTGTTGCATATGGTTTTCCCAGCTAAAATATAGACTAGTTGGTTGAGCCACCTTAAGAGAAGTATTTTTAGCAAGCTGCTCCAGTAATTAGGCAGGCAAGCACATTAACAGAAGCAGAAAATATACTCAATTGCTTGCATTATTTGCTGGCTGGAGCACTGACTATGTTTATAAATTTTCAAATTATGGTACTGGCTACATCTCATTGGTAGCAAACAGCCACTACCTCTTCATTTCTATAGACGATGAAAGGTTGTTTTGTAGGGAGCCATTGATACAGATTTTAGATTGATTGTAATTACTAACACCGTATCTTTTCATATTGCTGTGCTGAATGGTGAGACACAGGTAAATTCTGGACAATTTGTGTATGTTTGTGGCGAGAGATATAAGTTATCCTTCATCTTGAGTAGAGCATGTGACTGATTGTATATAAAGGGCCAGATTGTGGTTGGCCATTGTATGGGTGGCGGATTGGCGTATAGAGCCTATTGCACAGAGCCAGACGGAACTGCTGTCCCTGTGCTTTGCTGCACCATGCTAGTGAGCCGGGATGTCAACTACAGCAAGGAAGGCTGGGCTGTGGCCCCATGCATCACCAGTGGAGCTGAGTGTCGACAGAAGGCTGTGTACCATGTACCTTCCTAAAAGGCGGTGCAGGAGGCATGTTCCTCACTGCATAAAAGGATATGTGGCCTGGAGCCACTGTTTCCTTTTAATTATTATCCTCATTATTCTTTTTACTACTGTAGTGCCTAGGAGCCACACTCATGGACCAGGACCCTGTGGTGCTAGGTGCTGTTCAAACACAGAACAAAAACACTGTCTGTGCCACAAGGAGCTTACAATCAAAGTATAAGCCAAGAGAGAACAGATGGATACAGACAGATGGGAGTACAAGGAAATAATGAGAGCGTATTGGTCAATATGACCAGCTGTGGTCTCTACACTATAGCAGCCTAACTGTTGTCAACATTTTGTATAGGAATCACTGTGCTGAGGAGGGATTTGCAAGTGGGAAGATGAGGTAGTTTTGCAGTGTGTTTATGAAAAGTCCCTCCTAAGCACGTGGGGTTGCAAGAGAAAAAGCAGAAAAGTGCTTGCTTGAATGCTGAACATGTGGGCTGGCATCCTGGGTCAACAGCACAATAGCAAATGAGGGAAGATATGTAAGAGGTGGAGTGATTATGTAGGGCCTTGAAAATGAATATCTGCAGCTTACATTTGATACACAATGGCTCTTAGAGCTGCCCTTTAAACCTTTACGCCCTTCCCAGTGCAGTGCAGACCTATTGGGGCTAGGATTGATAAGCACACCCTTAATATTCCCATCTTTCTACTTTTGTTTGAGTTAAGAACTTAAACAGCATGGCAGAGGCTATTCTCCTAATGCAGGGGGGGAGTAAGAAATATCATAATACTCAAAAGTGCCCCTTCCTGACCAGTTTTCACTTCTGTTTTGGAGACTCACATGTTTGAGATGCTCTTCAGAGAAGCAGTTGAATTTTTGGGCACTTATGCAGACTGAATCACTGTGCGTTTGAGGTTTCTCCATCACTCATTCCAGCTCCTTGCCACTCTGCTAATTATTACCCATCTATAATTTTGTATAGCTGAAATAATTGTACTGTCATTTCTCTCTCTCTCTCTCTCTCTCTCTCTCTCTCTCTCTCTCTCTCTCT
>ML685771.1:14905209-15129955 GCA_007922175.1 Pelusios castaneus | reverse complement strand
TCTCTCTCTCTCTCTCTCTCTCTCTCTCTCTCTCTCTCTCTCTCTCTCTCTCTCTCTCACACACACACACACACACACACACACACACACACATTTAGACCATTTATATTTCTACAACTTTAAGGTAGTTAAATTGTAGTATCCCGTTTGTATTCTGAATTATCTCAGAATTAATGGGGTTGATTTACACACAAGTGAGTCATTTGTCAGTATGTAGAATCTAAGCAGGAAGGGCATATTTTAATACCTACACACTGCTCTAGGAATAATATTATATTGATGTGCAGCACATCTTCCTTAATAAGATCATTGTGGAAGTAGCTTGTGTGTGGTAGGCGAATAATATGCAGATGATATTTACAGCTGACAGCCGCCATCACACTGATTCATACCACACTTCTGCTGTAAATTTTTTTCTGCTGCAGCACACACAGAAGCAGCATCTTGTATGCTCTTAAACACGATCCAGTGTGCATCCTCCTCCATGACCAAACAGCACCATGGTCCGGTCATCACACAGCTCTATCCTGACCCCTTCAGGGTTTCTTTGTAGTGCTACTCTTGGTGCTAGAGTTCCCCAATTTATATTCAATGGGAATGCAGAGGTTATGCTAGTCCCAGGTGTATGAAGAAAGAAAGTGGAGTGGGGAGATGACTCCTAGGCATTCTCCCTCCACCGTTCCTGAGAGCCTGCAGAGCTATCCCAGGGTATCTGAAAATAACAACTAGCAAAATTTGGAATAACATTTTTATGCACTTCCTAGTTTAATGCAGTGGACGCATCGAGATTGACCTCTTTAATTCAAGTATTGATTTATAGCTAAACATTCAGGCCAAGATTTTTTTTTTTTTTTTTTTTTTTGGATAAAAGTAGATTGACTTATAGGTACCCAACTAAACATGTGATAGAGGACTGATTTACATGGGATTAGGTGCACTGCCCCTTCTGAAAATTAGAGCTTTTAAGGAGTCACAAATTGGGCACCCAAGATCACTATTAATAGCATCTAAAAATCTTGCACTTTGGTCTGATGTAGCTCAAGTTATTGGCCTACGGTCACTCTGCTTCAGAACTGCATGAAGTATTTGTTTTGAATTTACAGCATTATGTTTACTGTTTCTGCAATTCCCCCTCTTACCTCCTTTGTTATCAGCTTTGTTCTTATCTCTGGTAGGTGACTGGACTGGGATAAAATAAAAATTGACTTGACTCTTGATCTAAAATATGAACCAGATCTAAATCAAACTTTCTTTGATGTCAGAAAAGCTTTGATCAGCTTTTGAAAAATTTGTTTTTCTGGTCTGCCATTCTGAGTTACAGTCAGAAGAGAATGTGCCAGAGCATTATGAAAGAGGCTGATCTTGTAATAGTTAATTTTCTGGTCCTCGGAAATATCATAAGATCCTATTTTTGTGAGAATTTCAACTCAATTTTGAGAACGTATGACATTCATTTAAGCATCCAGACTTTTAGGATATATATCCAACCCTAACTTTTTGGGGTTCTAGTCTCATCTATCTATATTTCTCTTATTTCTAAAGCTCTCATAGGTAGGGCTGAGGAGATCCGTTTTTCAAGTAATGGTGTGAATAATCAGACATCTCCACAGGAAAAGTTCATCAACCTGCATCTTTGAAAAGAGTTTACTCAGTGACTAGATGGAAATTGTTTGTTGTGGCTGGAATTGCATGCTGTTTGGCCTATCTGCTTCCTTTCTTGGTTTAACCAGCATGGGTGAGATTCAAATTATTTCTCCATGATGAGTTGGGGATTTTTGTATACAGAATAAGCATGCAAAAAAACCCCAAATCCTGTAATTCCATTATAAGAGTAATGCAGTATAAAATCTCTGTTTTTTACACATAATGATTTATAATAGAGTTTATAATAGAGTCACATTAAAATATGGTAGCCAAATTCACACTGAAGAAATATTCTCCCTGGCTTCTATTTTTTCTAGGAGTCCCCTAGGATATTTTGTTTCTCTAAAACTCAGCACTAGTGTAATAAGAATATATACATAGAAACACAGAAACCGGAAGGGACCATGAGAGGTCATTGAGTCCAGTCCCCTGCATTCATGGCAGGACCAACTACCATCTTAAACCATCCTGACAGGTGCTTGTCTAACCTGCTCTTAAAACTTGCAATGATAGAGATTCCACAACCTACCCAAGCAACGTATTCCAGTGGTTAATCACCCTGACAGGAATTTTTTCCTAATGTCCAACCTAAACCTCCCTTGCCGTAATTTAAGCCCATTGCTTCTTGTCCTATCATCAGCTGTTAAGGAGAACAATTTTTCTCCCTCCTCCTCATGATAGCCTTTTAGGTACCTGAAAACTGTTATCATGTCCCCTCTATCTCTTTTTGTCTAGACTAAACAAACCCAGCTCTTTCAATCTTAATCATAGAATCATAGGGTTGGAAGAGACCTCATGAGGTCATCTAGTCCAACCTTCTACTAAAAAGCAGGACCACTCCCACTAAATCACCCCAGTCAGGGTTTTGTCTAACCAGGCCATAAAAATCTCCAAAGATGGAGATTCTACCACCTCCCTAGATAGCCCATTCCAATGCTTCACCACCCTCCTAGTGAGAAAGTTTTTCCTAATATCCAACCTTGACTTCCCCAGCTGTAATTTGAAACCATTGCTCCTTGTTCTGTCCTCTGTTACCCTCGAGAACAGCCTAGCTCCCTCCTCTTTGGAGCAACCCTTCAAGTAGTTGAAGGTTGCTATCAAATCTCCCCTCAGTCTTCTCTTCTGTAGACTAAATCATTCTTGTTGCTCTTCTCTGGACTTTCTCCAATTTGTCCACATCTTTCCTGAAGTAAGGTGCCTACATATTTATTTGTTAACAGATAGAGTATCCATTTCTAAAGGCTTTTGTGTTAATTAAATAAAACCACAAACAAAGCTGGATTAATAAAGGCAGTATAGCCATCTGAAACTGTTGAACGGAGTCTCACATTTTCAGGGTCACTGCCCTTGTATACATCTGCCCCAGAAATGCCCAGTCAGGTCTCTGATCTCCTGCCATTATCTGTCAGCTGTTCCATTGCATTCAGACTGGGGGTTTTTAGGGCTGTGCAGCTCCCTGCCTGACACTGTGATATCCTCAGCAAGCCTACTGACCGGTGCCTGTGCATTTCTTTTTTCCTCCAAGGGCTGTGAACAGTGTATTGTCAGTAGTTACTACGTAACTCTTTCTAAATAAGTACATTAATTCTTAAGATAAAAGCATTACAGGAAAAGAAAAGACAGAAAACAATACAAGTTCCTATACACTTTCTAAAAATTTTCCAGAAATCACCCCTCATTCTTATAGGCCCCTAGTAAAGCAAAGTCTTTCCATCCCTTCTTCAAGGGTTGGGGTCCACCTTAGACAGAAGTTCATGTCCCTTTGCTGAATTAAAATATAGGCCCTGCCCCTAAGGTAATTTAAACATAGCATTTTTTCTGCCAAAAGTCTTTTCTATTTTTTTGTCTGTTGGTCTATCGAAACCCCTTTCTGATTCTATATATGCAAGTTTCTGCAGTGGGTGATGCCTCTTTATCTCTTTGGAAATGTTTAGAACCTAAATAATTCACCTTAGTCACTGCCTGCTGTTCTGGGTTACTGGAAGAAATGTGGTAAACCTCCCTTATGGAGTTGCATAGAATCCCTGGCTTACAGTGATACATGAACTTAATACAATATAATCACCAAAAATATCGCATGGGATTGCAATATCTGTCACATACATGGAGGTTAAAAAACACACCCAATATTTCTCCTTACATACAGTAAATAAAACCACCCCTTAACCCACCTAACAAAAAAGAAAACAGATGAGTCTTGAGCTTCAATTGGGAGCACACCACATGATGGCGATTCCCGAGAAGAATCAAGACACTTTAAATGGAAAAGATCCGACTTCTTTCTCTCCTGAGTATAATTATAGCACAAGGCAATCAGCAATTTCAACCTTATGTCATTGAGACCAATGATACACAATGTAACTCACTATCCTTTACACTGGTCTTATAGACTCTAGGGTACAAACTCTGATTATCTTTAAATGGCCAGGATTTCATGTGAAATCTTTAATTACTAATATTAATACATATTACTAATGCTATTAACATTTATTCACTGTCACATGAGCATTGTAATCTAATGAAGATAATGGAATGAAGGTGAGACCTTCAGAGTTTACAAAAATGACCCACAGGGTGGCTCTGAAATAGAAATTAGTGCAGGGAACTCACCTCCATGACATGCCACAAACATCACACACAACTCCTAGATTGGAGGATTTCTTCCATCTTTATTTTCTTTATAGTAAAGTACCGTACATGTATATCAGCCCCAACCTGGATGATTGTAAGTGTGTGTGGTGTATATATATTGTGAAGCAGTCAAAATGCCCTGAGTTTTGTTGCTTTCATTTAGCCCATTACCATAGTGTCTAGGCATCAGTGGGCTGATTTTTCGGATGCACTGAATATTAGCTTCAGTGGGAGAGGTGGGGTCTGAGCACCCTTCAAAATCAAACTGCGCCTTTTTTGAATGGTTATATGCTTGCCTTCCTACTTGAGCTTCACTGTCTTTCTGTAATATCTTCCTCATACCCTGTAAATGAAAAGCTTCTCATGTGATAAGTTTGTGAAGATGGACTACCTCTCTTTGGCTTGTGATCAGGTTTCTGTCTAATTGCTAATAGGATCAAGAATATGGTCATGCCTAGAAACACATCAGCAAATATCCCAGCTCAGATAACTGAAGTTGTACTCTTTCATGTCTATGGGCTGTGAATGGAAATTTTCAGGCGAGGAGACGCTAATCTATATATCATTTTTATTTTTATTCTCTAAGCTTGTGGCATTTGCAGAGTGAACATCTCTAATTCCTAGGCCTGCTTAGGGAGTAAAGTAGAAATATCGTCAGGGAATGCCAGACAGGATTCCTTTAAAAAGTATTTGGAAGGTAGGGTGTACATGGCAATCTGGTCTTAAACAATATTCATTCTTTATTTGATGTGATCATATATATACACACATGCATGTGCATGATCTCTCTCTCTGCGGCTCATAAAAATATCACCACCTTGAAAAAGACACCAATACAGACTCCCCATTCCACCCAAATTACATGCACATCGGGAAGGGAGGGTACATGTATAAGGTGGTGTTACAGGGCATGACTACTTATTGCCCCTGTTGACTGAATGTGATACTACAGGCATTCTCTGCCTCAGTTATCTCCTCACCAGAGTTTTCTGTGTCTCCAGTAGTCACTTGGCTCTGCCCTCAAGATAGGTCTCTGAGTTTAACTCTCTTTTGTTGTAATAAAGCCAAACAAAAGTCCCAAATAAACAAAATTCTTTTTGCCTTCAGGGCTTTGCCAAAGACCACCCTGTGGGCCATGTTTCCATTCTCTTCTGGGTTACCTTTCAATCTGTTGGTCATTCCTTAAGCAGGAGCCACACTCATCCTCCTGGAGGTGAATAATTCAGGCATTTATCATCACTCTTCTTAAGCCGGGAGTCTCCAGCTCTCCTTCTTGGAGCTGGGTTTTAATTTATCTGTAGGGTCTTGACCCTTGAAATTATTTTTCCTAAAAATCCATTACAGGACTATTGGGAAGAAAGGAATTGTTAGTGCTCAGGCTCAGAGAGTTCAGAACACTAGCTTCCTCTTACTAGAGTCTGCCCTAGGGAAGAGGCAGATAGTATTTTTGGTGGTCCTTTTTCCTGGCTCATCTCCAACTGACTGAATGGGAGAAGAGTCTTGCTTCACCCTCTCTGCCAGGCGCCTAGCCCCAGGCCCTTAAAGACTCTGACAGGATTTCCTCCCAGACACTGCTTATACCTGGGACCACTTTCTCTCCATTGATATCTTCTAGGTCTATGTATGTGTAAGTATGCATATATGTCAGATCTTTCCAATCCTAATAAGGGTACACTATATGATGCTGGGGTGGGGAGGAGCAGCTGACTTCTAGGCACCTCTACCTTCTAGCAAGCAGACTACTTCATCACAGGTGGCTTTTCCCCCCCTTCACTCCTCACTGCCAGGTACTCACATCAGGGCTGCACTACCTTATGCTTGAATGGTGACCTCTGAGGGACCCAGCCAGTCATTAAGAATTTGTGGAGCACAGTAGTTCTGCTGATGTAGGAGAAATGTAGGCCTCTTCTGCCAGCTCTGCAGAACCAGGGAACCAAATAGTGCCTGGATTATTCCTCAGGGGCTCTTTATAATGGTTTTGCAGACCTTTTACATACAGGAACAGAACATGTAATTGTGCCCACCCTTTTAAGGATGGCTAGCATGAATAAATGATTATAGGCGATGTGTCAGTAGGACTCTGTAGGACCTTTCTTCAGTATCTTAAAATAATTATATTACATGTAACCAAGGCCTCTTGACATCAGAGTGGGTTCCAACCCTACCTTAAATTGTCAAAATACAATATGCTTCACACTGGACAATAATCCTACAGCAGCGTCAACAAATATTGCTTGGAAATGTCCACACTGCTCTGTTGTCATGGCAACCCAATCCCTACCTACATGAAAGGAAGGTGAACATATGGTAGAAATAGGGTGTTACTCCAAGAAGCCTAAAAACATTTCCAGAATGACAACTTTCTTTAAAAACAAACAAAACAATGTAAAAAGAAATTTGTCATTTTAAAACTGATAACAAAGGTAAATTTTCACACTCCAGGCTTCAACTTCAATTATTCCCAGCATTATGGAATCCATATTTACCCTTTACAGTATGGGGGGATTGCTGAAGGGAAGGACAGTCTTTTTGTTTCTGTCCAAACTGATTTGAACCTTCCCCCCACGTTTGGGTACAAATTACTAACTGCTTATACAGGCAACAATTTAAACTTATATATGATTGAAAATAATTAGGACTTGGGTCATGCATTCTTAGGAATATGAAGTCTAAGGAATATACAAGAAGTTAAAGGTGGGGGAACACTTTAATATTTAGAAACTCACAGGAATGGGAACAGTGTGTGAGGCTGTGGGGTGTGTGTATTCAGTGGATTAAAAATCAAAATATTAGATCTCTGATACTACTGAAAATATATCATAAGACTTTCAAATATTTTGGATTTGCATTAAAAACTTGACTGTTCTGGAAGGATGAAAGATGGCAAGGGGTCCATTTACAATTATTTTTCCTTAAAACCCATCACAAGACTATAAGGTAGAAAGGCATTCCCCTGGCACCACAGACCTCACTCAGTGCAGGATAGCAGTGTTGTTGAAGGATTTGATTAGAGCTTTTCAAATAGCTCATAAGAAAATCCCAAATCATAGGGAACTGGATTAGTTTGGGTATAAACTAAAAACCCAGATTTTATTAACTGATAAGGTCTTCATGAATCATTTAAGGAACATAACCCATGGGAAATTCACTTTTGCATGGTTTCTGCACAGATCCAATCCCGCCACCTGAGTTTATTGAGATCATTTAAAATTGTGTAGAAACACATTGGAATAAAATATCCTTAGTCACAGGTGGTCAAAATTCTTCCATTAAAACTGTTTTGACAAAAATTTGTATTTTGACTAAAGAAAATCTTTAGTGCAAAGTCTTCGCTTTTGCTTGTCATAAAAGCCCAAAATATTGAGAACAGAAAAAAAAAATCAGTTTTTGCCTGATAAACTTTTGATTTTGGGTTTTTTGTTTTTTGGTTTTTTGTTTGTTTGTTTTGTTTTTTTGCTGGAAGGTTGAATTTTCCACAGGGAGTTAAACAAAACAAAACATTTTCTGACTCCTCTATTTTTCGTAGAAATCCTGGAAAGCAAGGCAACTGAGTTAATGCCTGTCCTCTGCTTTTGATGGATCCAAAGGGTTTGTTGAGTTGAGTTGAGATGGAACCATGGATGTACTTCTCATTTAAAGTGGGGTAGCAGGGTTCTCTTGAGAGCACTGTGCTTGAATGGGGCTATTGTCTTTTTCACTTTTCCTTAAACATGTTTGCTGCTGGAAAGAACTGATTGTTTCAATGGGATGTTAACCTCAAGCTGAGCAAGTCTGTTCAACGGCAATGCCAGAATAGCACTAATGATTTTATTTACAGAATTTGTTTCTCAGTGATGAAGCTTTGTCTTGTGCAGTTGATGACTGTGCTGTCAATTAAGTGGCAACCTTTGCTTTCAAGCACCGTGTTAATTTGCGTTTGGATGAAGACAGGAGTGGCATCTTGCCAATTTTGTAAGATATGTCGCTGGTCCTTTGCGTGCATGTGGTTTACCTTCTCACTTGAGTAATTCTCACAGTTGATTTTTCACCCAATCAACCTGCAAGCTTTACATTCATTTTAATTTGTAATTGCTGATAACTATTATTAGCCAAGGGCTATTTTCAGTTTCTCTCTTCCCCCTTATCTCTCTGATACTGCTGCATCCCTGAACAGATGCCAATGTGCTCTCGCTGTTTCTAAGCTTTTATCCTAGTATATTCCATGATGTTTCATCATTCCCAATTTGTATGTTTATGAGATTAAATCTGACTAAAAAAGATGATTATTAGTACAAAAGGTGTTAATAAAATAGAAGTATTAGGATTATGGGGCTTTATGCCTAAATTACTGAATTAAAGCTTCTGGCATTGTAAACTGATTAATATTTTTACTTTGTGGCAGAGTTTTTTTAAAGAAAGAATGAAATTTGTAGTTTATTTGCAAAAAAAAAAAAAAAAAGAGCATTATATTGCATATTTTATACCTCTGTTTTAAAATTGATAATGTCTTAGTTGCACCATTTTATTGAAACTGATACAGATATTTGCGCTGTAAATTGAAATTAGGCACTTTCTAATTCTCCTAGGAAAAAATGGCTTTTGCTCTAGGAGGGAATTCCATTTCAAAGTTACTAAAAATCACTCTTTTGAGAGCTGCAACCAAGATTTTTTTCCTAACCCCAAAATTTAATATACTGAGGGGCACTTTAAAAACTGAACAATTTTCAAAACAACTATTTGCAAGTACAGCAGTCAATTCATAATATAGACTACTTGCTTTTCTTTATAAAATATTTTCTTCTATAAACATCATCTTTTTTATCCAGAATATCTAACAACTAAACCAAACTATCACAGAAAAAAATGCATCTTCGAGTTGAGTTCTCTGTTTTATTGTTCTTGAGGAGAAAAGAACAATATTTTTAAAAAGATGGTGAACAGATGGCAAATGCTTCCAGCTGAAGTGGAGAAGCCAAGAAGTAAAAACCAGCTGACTGTGAATTTGATCCTGCAATGCCAGTGAATGGTGAAATTTAGTTTCTAGTGTGTTCCCCTGCCAAGGAAAGCTTACAAGGTCAGGCCTTTTATAGGGTTAAAAAAATTAAGGTCCTAATCTTCCATTTATAAATACTGGCATACTACGCGGGTGGATTATAACTGAGACCTCAAGCAAAAGAGAAGAATGATGGGGAATTTGACACTACCTTTTAATTACTTAAAAGGGAGTTACAGAGAGGATAGAACTAGGCTGTTTTCAGTGGTAGTGGGTAGCAGACTAAGATGGTCTCAAATTGCAGTAGAGGAGGTCTAGGTTGGATATTAGGGAAAATCTTTTTCACAAGGAGCGTGGTGAAGGACTGGAATGGGTTACCTAGGGAGGCGGGGGAAATCTCCATCCCTAGAGGTTTTTAAGGTGTGGCTTTACAAAGCCCTGGCTGTGATGACTTAGCTGGGTTTGGTCCTGCTTTGAGCAGGGGTTTGGACACTAGGTCCTGAGGTCCCTTCCAACCCTATTCTTCTATGATTCTATGAAGGATATTAGACTACCAATCAAGTCATGTGGAGGTAACTTTTGGGATGAACATTTTTCCTCCCAGATTAGCTGTGTAATACTGGCACAGGAGTGTTTTTAAACAATAATAGTGCAAATTTAAAATTATTAACATCTTTTCTATCAAAGTTTATATAGTACCTATATGGAAATGTAATGGCACAATTGACAGCAAGCAGCTGCAAACATGAGGCTCATACCCAGTGTGTACTCTTCCATGCTGTATGTAAAATTCTAATTATTTCAATGATACTAAAATTTGCTGCAGAAGTGTACCACTCCCAGTATTAGCCCTTGGGGATGTTATTGTTTCAAATCCATTACCAAATCTAATAATAGGGCTGATGATATTATTGCAAAATTGAACTTCATCAGCTTGCATTGCAAAAAAACTCAGCTAAAGGTCTGATAAAAATTGTAAAATATCTAGAGAGCAGTTTAATGAGAATAATCCAAGCTATGTGGTTAAATAGAACAATGAAATGGATGGAGGACTGAAAGGTTAATTGTAAGAAGAAATTATTAGCTCTAGGAGCTGTTCTGTCCTCTGTAGTTTGTTCTGCAGCTCAAATTGACATACAGAAATGTGAGTAATGTGACCTCTACTAAACTGCATTGTAAGCTAAAATCAAATGTTCTCCTACATGGGTTTGTCCCCTAATGAGGACTTGGACACTCCATGAGGTAATGACAGCTGCCCTAATCAGTTCTCTGGTGCTGGGGGAACATTTTTCAGTGTAAAGGGAATGCTTATGGGAGATGATACTTCATAAACAGCCTTATCTTCCATAAGAAAATCCTTGTGTGTTTGAGCAGACATCATCAGGCCCTATACACAATCACATATCCCAGGCCTCGTTGAATGGAGGCAGAAGGACTTCTCTTTTTCAGGGATTGATGGAAAGGCCCTGTTCCCGTCCCTTTCCTCTACCTTTAACTCCTTTTCAGTTATGCTGACAGAGGAGAGATTTTTATTCCCTTTTGATCTGATTGTTGGCATAAATGTGAAAATGGCCTTTCTGTGTATGATAAGTGTCTACATATTGCCTAAATGTAGAAATCAGAAAGTTTATATAGTGGTTTTCAAATAGATGGAGATAGCCTCTGGAAAATTCTCTTTTCCTAGGTGAACTCTCCACCCATGGAAAGGTGGCTTCTTGTTACCTCAGTCCTGGCTTACAGGGAGGGAGAAGGAAACATAATACTTTGTCCTCCCTTAGGAAAAAGGACTGTACTAGAAGACCTCTCAAGGTCCCTTTTCTCCTACCCTTCTGTGATTCTGTTGTGTATTTGTGTGTCTCACCTAATTGCGTGGGTTGCTGTAGCAACCCAGCTCACTTGTTGCCATACTAATAGAGTTAAGCTGGTTAGGTGGTTAGCTCAGCCAGTTTGAGTTGGTTCTTAGAGTTTGAATAATAGAGAGACTTAAACATGGACTGGCTCTGTTTGTGTTCATCCTTATCCCCTTTTTGGATACAAGCTATTACAAAAATTCAGCAGATTCTATTTCAGGGACTTCCATGGCTGGGTGAAAGCATGGAGAACCGGAGATCTGATCTGGACCTGACACAGGTCATAGAAGTGAGAGTTGGCTATCTGCTGCTCTAACTTCAACCAAGGTGACTGAGATTGAGGGAGATAAAACTGGCTCCCAATGCTCTCCCTACCATTATCACCTCCATTCTATGTAGAGGTCAGATAAATGCCAACATTGAGCCCAATGTAATTTAATTGGGGAAAAACTGATCCGTTTTTATTCTTATCAGGAGTTATGAAAGTGACTCCAAGGATCATAAGATGCTTGGACTGACTGGGTGGAGATTAGGAAGTAGATGGGGAGAATATTTCAATTAATCGTTTTGATGGCAGAGAGACAAGTATCAGTTTGGCAAGACAAGTGCAAAATATTTCCATCCCCCTATTCGTTGAATTGACAGGAACTGAGATTGCAGACAGCCAGACCGTACTCTGTTTTATAACAGCAGAACACATATCACAACTAACAGTCTTACTTGAAAGTTCTCTATTCTTCTGAATGAAAACAAGTTGAAAATCCAAGTGAATGTGCCCATTTTGAACAGTTTCTGATTTCTCCTTAGGAGCTAGTTTCTTCTATTGATCAGTGCTCTGCAAAACCTCTGCAATACTAGGTTAGGTGAATATATTGTGTTGTTTTCTTTTTCAAGAGTTCTGGAAAAATGTTTTGGAAATACAGTATATTTGGAAAATTTACCTTTCTTGGCTTCTTTTCCCCTAGTCCCTTATGCATACCTGTATTTAGGTGGAAGAATAAAAATCTTCTTCATGCTTGAAAGCAGTGCCAGATTTAAGATGACGATTCTTTGCAATATTTTGCAGGTGTCCTGAGCATATCTATTTTCATTCGCATAAAATATTTTCTAAGAGCAACAGGAAAAAATATACTTTTCTATTGTCTGTGAAAGAGTAAATTGCCATCCCAATGAGAGTAGTATGGTATGCCATTTCTTATTTCACAAATAGAAAAAAATCACAAAGGAGCAAGATCTAAATCATAATTCACAGACAAGCAGAATGTGTTCAGCTAATGATCTTTGATGGCTGAACAATCCCAAAAAATATAATCTGTGTACAGTCATGTGCATGTGATGATGCCCGGGCCAGTGGGGAACTGAACCTCTGGTGAGAGCATGAAATGCTGTTGCTTGAACTGAAGGCCCAGATCCGTTAACTAGGAGTTAGTAGCAGAGTAGACTCATAAACCTTATTATATGGTTCAGTAGAGAGAAGGGGGAAAAAGACAGCTTTGTCCAGTGTGTTACTTGCAGACATAATGCATATATATCTGTCTAGATTGTCATTTTTATAAATATATATCAGGTGTTTGTCCTTTTGCCATGACCTGTCACGGGTAGAATTGCACGATTCTTCCTCTCTCCTCTTAGACCAGCACCTGGCTCCATTACTGTGCATATGCCAAAGGTGAATCACCCAGCAGGTCCAAACTGGGTTTCAGGCACCTGCATTCCCTTTTTTGCCAACAGCCTTTTAAAACCTAATTTATCATGTCACAGTTACAAGGCTAGCTGTATCTCTGTCCCCTTTCTGGTCTCTCTGAAAAACAAACAAGGAATCTAGTAGCACTTTTAAACACTGACAAAATTTATTTATCACATGAGCTTTTGGGGGAGAAAAATCCCATTTTGTAAGACACTTGAAGATGGAGAAGTACAGATGAATGGGAGGAAAGTAAATGCAGGGAAGTGTAAGTCATAGGATCAGGTCAGACGGTTAAAGCAAATCAATGCAGTTGTTTAGATTCAGTGGAGAACAGCCTATAGGAGGGAGGTGAGGGAAAAGGGAGAGCAAAATTACCTGTTGTAATGGGAAAAACTGTAGTCTCTATTTAACCCTAAATTGATGGTGTCAAATCTGCATATGAATTCCAATTCAGCAGTTTCTCTTTGAAGCTTTGATTTGTTATCCATTTGTCTAAGTATGACTATTAACAGATGATTAATGGAGTGATCAGGAAGATTGAAGTGTTCCCTTATTGGTTTTTGAATTTTGTTATTTCTGATGTCCGATTTGGTCCATTTATTCTTTTGCACAGAGATTGTCCTGTTTGAATAATGTGTAGGGCAGGGGTGCATTTCTGGCATATGTTAGCGTAAATTACATTGGTGGATGAGCAGGTGAATCAGCACTTGATGGAGTAGCTGGCTTGATTAGGTCCTATGATGATATCTTTTGTGCAGACTGCTCTAATAGTCTGATCTGATCCTATGACTTACACTTCCCTGCATTTATTTTCCTCCCATTCATCTGTACTTCTCCATCTTCAAGCATCTGATGAAGTGGGATTTTCTCCCACAAAAGCTCATGCGATAAATAAATTTGATAGTCTTTAAAAGTGCCACTTGATTCCTTGTTTTGTTTTGCTGAACTAGACTAACATGTCTACCCCTTTGGAACTGGTCTCTTTGGGTGCATCTACACTGGCAAGTTAGGTCAGCTTAAGGAGGCTTAAGTTCACCTAAACAAAGCTGCATCCGCACTGGGCTTTTCTTAAGTCGACTTAAGCATTTTTTTTAAGTTGCCTTAAGGAAAGCTTAAGTTAACTTAATAACACCTCCTTTTAGGTCGACTTAAACCTTAAGTCAACTCTTTAAGTTGACCAAGGCTAGTGTAGATGGGGATTAACACTGTTGACTTTATTAAGTCAACATAATGACAATATAACGGCTATCTCTGCTGTTCTGTTGACTTAACAAAGTCGGCTTAAAGTGTAGCCAATTTGTCAAGTAGACTTAACAAGGTCGACTTTAAGACCTTGTGCCTTTATCTTGCCTAGGAAATTCCATAATTTTCCCACTCCTAGACCAGGTCCCAGGCTAGAATATCTTGAGAAATGACCATTCTTACCCTTCAAGTCTCACTGACTTTGGGCCCCTGCTGTTCTTCCCTTCAGGACTCTGAACAGTGGAGTATAAACTGATCAAGCAGCCTTCTTAAAACAAAAATATTGTTTATTTTAGCAGTAGGACAAAGGTTTTAGAAAAAAAGGGATTTTAAAATATTCTGTACGTGTATGTCTTGCCTAATGTACTACCATTTCACAATGGCAACTTGTGGAGCCTGGTGGGGGTTGGAGTTTATTTCCCAGTCTGGTTCTCTCTGATGCCCTTTAAGGCTCTGTCTACACTGGGGAATTTAGGTCGACTTTACTAATTGCCGGCACGGCTGCCCTCCAGCTCCTGGGAAGCCTCCGGAGGCTTCCCGGGAGCTGGAGCGTGGTCCTGGCGAGGAGGGAGCACGGGGCTCCCTCCTAGCTGGGACCCAAGCGGTCCTGGCCGAAGGGAACCCCACGCTCCCTCCTAGCCGGAACCAAGCGGTCCTGGCAAGAAGGGAGCCGGGAGAGCCGCCCACCCCTCCTCACCGCGGCAGAGCCGGGAGCAGCTTCTTGGTCCTGGCAGAGCCAGCTGGTGTGCGGCTGGCTTTGCCGGGACGAGTCACCCGCCTCCGGGGCTCTCCAGGGCTTGCGTCAAGCATCTGACAAAGTGAGATTTCTCCCACGAAAGCTCACATGATCAATAAATTTGTTAGTCTTTAAAAGTGCCACAAGACTCCTTGGTTTTTTAGCTGAACTAGACTAACCCAGCTACCCCTTTGGCAGACCCGTCCTTGGGGTGGTGAGCTGGGCAACCATCCAGGGCCCCACTGCCATGCTGCCCCCCGCCTCCTCCTAGCTGAGGTCAATGACAACCTGAAGGCAAGTGGTGGGGCGGGAGCACAGAGCCCGTCTCTGGGCTCACCCTCCTTACCCCCAGGGTGGAACAGCTGGCCCAAGGGCGGGGCAGGAGAGCAGAGGGACGGCCCTGTCCTTTGAAATGTATGAGTTGGTGTCCTTTATATGAATCACATACTCATTTCTCTTTCTCTTGGGTTCTTTAGCAAGTGTAAATGGGCTGTGCTTCTTCCACTGTTCAGACTGGGTTGGTGGTTGCCCAGGAGACTAAACTAGAGCCATTAAGACAATTGACTGTGGTGTTATCTTTTAATGGCCATTAAGTGGAAGCTATTAGGTAATTATTGGAAAAGACCCACCTTTTTTCCCTAAGTGAATAGGCTCTTCTACTCAGACAGACCCCTAAGGTGAGATACACATCATTTCATATGTGGGGGCATCTGCCTGTCCCTCACCAGCTGAAGTTGGTCCAGTAAAAAATATTATTTCACCCACCTTGTCTCTGGTACAGATACACAATACGCGTGGCAGATTCAGATACAGTATTAATTATTAAAGAACATCTTCACATTTGGCATACATATATATTTGCAACAAGATTTAAGCAAAATGCAGCATAAAAATGTACATGAACATGGTCTGCCTTGGGGTGTGTAATTTTGGAAAATTTAGCATTGCACTTGGTATAATTTTCCTTTTAGATCAGGGGTGTCAAACATATGGCCCAGAACCTCTTCCGTCCAGCCCATGATTGTGCTCTGTGAGACCACACTCTATCCCTAACAGAGAGAGGGGTCTCACGGTACTGTGGAGTGCAGTCTCGCATACCCAGCGCTCTGTGACGCCGCAAGAGTGTCAGGTCTTGCAACATCGCTGAGTGCTGGGTATGCGAGACTGTGCTCTGTGATACCACACTCCGTCCCTCACAGAGAGAGCGAGTGTGGTATCGTGGAGCAGAGTTTCACATATACAGCGCTCCATGATGCTGTGAGAGGGTAGGCCCTAGTATTTTGATTTATGGTATGTATGGCCTCCTTGAAGTACATTTAAGTCAAATCCGGCCTGCCATAGCAAATGAGTTTGACACCCCTGTTTTAGATCCTCTGAATTTAAATGTGCGTTGTATGCATTCATCCAACCAAGGGTTGGAACAGTGTGCGCTTTATGCATACACAGAACCAAAGCCTGAAAAGAAAAGACTGACTTTGTTGACACTATGGGTTACTTTGGTATAACTTATGTTGCTCAGTGGTGTGAATAATCCACACCCCTGAGTGTCATAAATTATACTGACCTAAACTCCAGTGTAGACAGCACTATGTCAGAGGGACAGCATACCCTGCCAACATAACTACCACCTCTCAAAGACTGGCAGGCGAGCTCTCTCCTGTTGGCTTAGAGCATTTCCACCAGAGCGCTACAGTGGTACAATACATGCTGTAATGAAGTGATTTTTCAAACCATGGGTCAGGACCCAGTACTGGGTCACAGCTTCAGGTCCTGATTCGTGGCACCCCCTGCTGCTGCCACGAAAAGACTGGAATGCATTGCTGAAAGATGTAATCGTTGGATTGCGGGGATAAATGATATTTTTTCAACTGGGTCCTGAGAAAAAAAGTTTGAAAACCACGACTGTAATGTAGATATAGCCTAAGTGTCATGCATGATTGATAGGATGTGGAAAAGATGGAGAATTACTACCCACTTCACAACAGAGTCTTGTGGCACTTTTAAAGCCTAACAGATTTATTTATCGCATGAGCTTTTGTGGGAGAAAATCCCACTTCGTCAGACGCTTTGGAGATGGGAAAGTTACAGAATGGGAGGAAATTAAATACAGGGGAGTGTGTGACATAGCATCAGGTCAGGCTGTAACAGCAAATCATACCTAGATTTTTTGAATATTGGTGCAGTCCTAGAGTCACAAGACAATCCTTAATCTATAACAGACATTCTCAAAATGCCCCTCCTCCCAGGGGAGAGCAGAATGTGTTCTGGGTTGGTGCCTGGAGAGGATGCATGATCCTCTATAGACACAAAGAAGGCATGCATGATATAAAAAGTTTGGGGACCATTGATCTATACATTTCTGAAGAGTGACTTGTAATTCTTTTAATTTTACATTTCTGTTCACAGCTCTAATTAAAATCTCCTTGTTCAGATAGTCTTGAACAATGATTTCTGAAACAAGTCTGTATTTAATACTTTGTGTTTATTATCCTTCCAATATCTAGAACACATTATTTTCCTCATTCTTCACAGACATGAGGGATGCACATTCTAGAAAACCAAGGAATGATTGTGAAATACTTGAGTGCACAATGAGCTCTTTTTCCCCCCCCTGAGTACAGAGGGATTAGAATTTTGGGATGCTTTTCTAAGTTTGGGTATCACCATATACTGTTTACTTTATAAATATCTCAACTGTTGTACTGCACTTAGGAGATAAAGAAAGTAAAACCCCTCTTCACGCTCACACATGATGGAGAGACTTATTCTATTGTTGTAAACCAAGGGTTCCTCCAAGGACTCTGTTGGAATTATTCTAATTTACACTGGTGTAGCTATGATGGGATTCTGTGCTCGAGTGCAGTGGTTCCCAATCTTTTCTCTGCCGTGGCACACCTTGATCCCTTTTTTGAGGCACACCATCATATACTTTCCAAATGAACTCATGAATATTCATGAGCCAATCCAGAACTCTTTGAGCAGTTTTTCAAAAAAATTCCGTGGCACACCTGCTCAGGCCTGACGGCACACCTGTGTGCTCTGGCACCCTGGTTGGGAAACACTGCTCTCGTGTAATCATTGCAAGAGAATTAAGTAGGAGGCAAACCGGAGGCTTGGTGGGCTCCTTTCTATATCAAGATGAGAACATTATTCTACTTCAGTGCTCCACTTAACAGCGCTCAGTCTTGTTTTACTCTTTCTTTAGTTTTCTAAATTTCCCAATTATCTGTTATAGTACACAATTAGTTTTTTAAAGTTTCTTTGTATTTTTAAACATGAAACTCTCAGAACTGAGAGCTACTGGTGAATATGGAGAGCTTATAAGTATCATTAGCTGCCTGCTTAAACAACAACCTTCTTTAATCTTAAAATGACTACAGCTAGCAGAAGGAATTTGCATTATTTTTTAAGATGCTCTGTTTTTTGGCCGACCAGTTAACCGTTTTGGAGTAGCTGCTCAAGTTAACCTTTCTTTTTCAGATCTGGATGGAGTGTTTCTTCATCTGCACGCTGCTATCTGGGACCACAGTTCTGTGGCTGATGGTCCTAAGCTGAACTTGCAGAAGAGGCAGAGAGGCTTCTACAGGCTCCAGAAAGAAGAGAAAAGTCTGGAGCTTCTACCCAGGTAAGTTTAAAAGAGGTGATTAGCAGTAATGAACTGCAATAATTCCCTTCCATCTCTACAGTAAGGAAGGTACAATCTAATAAGCTAACTGACCTAACTTTAATGATCAATTATACAATGTATGCCTCTTTGGGTAATTAAGACAGAGCAAGCATTCACCCAACATTGCATGCCATAAAGTATCTTGGTTATATTATTAAGCAAAATACATGCAGGTCATCAGGAGTAGACATTTCATATATCTGACACTTACACTCCATCAGAAAGACTAGTTTGTGATCAGAGCTTTTTCATAACTTTGTTAAATATAGAATGGATCTCAGTATGACTAACAAGCTACAGAAGTGTGTTGTTTTATTAGTCTGGCTTAGCTAGCCCTCCTCTCAGAGACCATTCTGTGTGTTCCACTATTTTAAAATGGTATTGTAAAGTACATGGGACTTGGATAATGAAGCTTTGATAACACTGTATTGGGCGATTTCTCATTTTTCTACACTGGCACAATCCACATGGAGATTAGACTTTTGTTTTTCTTCAGCTTAGTCCCTAAAAAGAGCAAAGTGGCCAAACAAAACAAAATACACCACGCCACGCCACCCCACCCCACCCACCACACAACCAGTGGTTTGCTTTTTCCTGAGGGAAAAAACATGCTGTTGACTTCAGTATGGCCAAGATTTCACCAGCTCTCTGCAACTTGGTCAACAACATAAATCTTCAGTTTTCTAGTTCCTAAGACTGTCTAGGCAAGTTGTTGTTCTTCCCTGGAAGCCCCTTTCCCTACGCTTTCCATGGTTTACTCTTTATCTCTCTTTTTAATGATTCCTTTATTCACCCTTTTAGTATTTACTTTTGTGTATGGTGTATATACATCACATCATAAACAGCTTTTTATATACCTTTGTAATTGTTTCACCACAAAAACAAATAAAAAAAACCCAACCCCCACAAAACAAACAAATAAAAGACCCACACCTATTTGGAGTTTATGAGGAAAACTGTTCTGGAGAAGAAAATCACCTAGACCACACAAATGAGATGAGGCACATGAGATTTTAGGGCGATTGGTTTCTTTTGTGGAAGAAGGGAGTTTGGAAATGAGGCTAAAACTATTATCCCTGTATAAACCTCAACTTCGAAATAAAGTTCTTCCATTCTCAAATACTTATTATTGTGGTATGTCACTGACTTTGGGTTCTAATCCAAAACTTTGCCAGTCACTTGCTGTGTGAATTTAGTTAAAAAGCTGAACTTCTCAACTCACCCATCAGCAAAATTTGCATAATATCAGTATTCAGTTAGTTCTGAACATTGTTGTGATCCTTGATGTTTCTAAAATAAAGCATTCTTTCTTAATGTAAATATTAGTTTTATTATAAGGTAAATGCACAGCTGTATACGGTTAACACAAACTAAACAGTATAAACAAAATGACATTGTGATTCATGAAAGCAACACATTGTGCAGCATAGGAATTAAATTGTTCACATAATAGTGTACCGTATTGTTCAGTCTAAAATATTCAGTCTTTCCAACACCTTTAGTTCTAGATCAGCATTATTTTGTCCTTCCACACATCATAATGTCAGCTCCATTGACTTCTATTGATCTTATTTTGCCTTTCTTTAGATTATAATTTTGTTGCCTTGGACTTCCATTGACACAACTTTGTCTTTTCCTACCTGCTCCATTGATTAGCACTGATGTTGCTTCCTTCTACTCATGGTACTCTTTTAAGAACTTTCCAACAAAGCTAACTATCAGAAGTGTGGGTATAAATATAAACAGTAGCTGTAATTCTGTATTTTAGGCAATTCCAAGGTGTTCTTCCATTTCTTTCAGAAAGACGGGGGAGAGGGGGGAGAGGGGAGCATGTTCTAAAGTAATGACATGTTAACTCTGGTTCATCAGCTCTGCAAAATATGGGATGAGATATTACTGGAATCCAACTTCTCTGAAGGTGATTCATCATCAATACATCCAGTGGTACAGAACATTATGTGAGCCAGTGTATTCTCCATTCACTTAGCTTGCTTGTTCCATACTTGTATTGAAGTACTGTAGACAATTATCCTACAGTTGAGATCCCTGCAGAGCACACCAGATGTAGATTTCAGTAACCTGCCTACTCCCCAAAACATCTCAAACAGGAAAAAATCAAAGTTGGTAGCCTTAGTTTGTAGTGTTACATTAAATGAAGTGTCTCAGGATATGTTTACACAGTGGGCTCTCCAACTATCAATGCAATAGAATTGATTCAGTGGATCTATACGACCCACACGATAGATGGAAATCTGGATCTCTGGTCAACGCGGTTAGTCCATCTCCCCAAAGGGAGTAATTGTTGTGTTGATGGAAGGGTGATGGAAGGTGCTGTGTTGATGGAAGGGTGTTTTCTGTTGACACAGTGTGGTGTAGACACTATGGAACTTCAGCATAAGTATGTTGATGGGAGAAACTCAAGCTACATTACATAGCTTGCATATCTCTCCTTGAAGGTAGTGCAGAGCAACTGTCACTCTTGATTCAGTTATGCCTGTGGCTTTATTCATGCTGTGGAATACACGTGTGCAGTTGTATTCCATCTTCTGAATGTTTCCTTTTGACCAATAAGAAATCTTTTTTTGTCTGAAATTCAGCGGTAAGGCGTTGGCAACAAACTATCACAAAAATTAACTTCCTAAAAAAAAGAGACTGCCCTCACTGTGCAGGTGGAGACTGCTTCTCCTAACTCATTTTAGCAATCTCTGCCATGGTAAATTGACAGCCTTGTGAGCAAACTTAATTCTGTCTCAACACAAAGGTGCATGAAATGAAAGGTGCAACCTAAGCAGTTGTGAGGAATTAAGGGAGAGATTCGCAAAATACTCAGAGTTGCTATAGTGATAGCTGCTTCTTATACCAATGTGTACGTAGGCATGTGATCGTTTCATGTTAACTTTTCCCGCTCCCTTTCCCACTATGCTGATTTGTACCCACTTATTGTCTGGTGTCATATGATGATATTGGCAGCTCTTTGTGGAAAGGACTAGCTTTTATATTACATGCATATAAGGCCCATGTCACAGGAAATACTGAGATCATAAAAAGAGGTCAGGCCTCCACTGCCCTTTCTTATGCCTCGTTTCCTCTGAGATCAGGATGACCATGAGTATAGTCTGTAACAGGACACAGTAGGAAGAGAAGAACAAGATATAAAAAGGTCTGCCCCATGTCCTTCTGCGTGGGGGAGGAGGGAGAGAAGAGACCTGGGGAAGAGCAGGAGTAGATGGCTGCAACTGGGGTTCAACTGAGACCAGTGGAGGCTCTCTGCTGACAGAAAGCTGGGAAAAGGCTGGAGAGAAGTCCCAAGGGAGACAGGCAATTGCAAGAAGTGGCTGAAAAGTGCAGGAGAATGGTTTGATTTTGGGAAGGACCATGGCTTTATGGTCTGGCATCCTAGTGTTGGAGGATGTGGCATTGTGACATGAGTGCAGCAAGGAGCCAAGGGCTCTTATGTTGTAAGGTGGCACAGACATCGGCACAGTTCCAAGAAGAACTTTTGATGTGGCCAGAGGTTCATATCATCCAACCAGTGGAATACAAAGACAGTCTTCAGTGGGGAAAGTGAGGCAGCAGTTGTGATCAGAAAGCAAGGGATTGCAACTGTTCTACAGCATAGCACAATTAGCCTTCATCTGTTTTGGATTTGTAGCTGTTAGCACCATAGAAATAATAATGATTTGTAATGTCTCCAAGACAAGACCATCAGCTGCAATTCATTGTTCCTTCTGAGCTTTTCCTCTAGTACTTCAAGGGATATACTTTTGCTGTTCAGTTCCATGGATGATGTATCATTGTCATTTATCGGTGCTTAAAGTTTAGACATCAATGTTTATACATAGGCATGTGACAAGTTGTACCAGGCCTTCATGACCCCCTGCTGGAGGCCATGTGGTCCTACCACACCCTGCCCCAGCTAAGGTGGGTACTCTAGGCCTGTCTAAAGAGGTTGCATGGAAACAGCCAATCAGAGCCCAGCAGGCTCATACAAAAGAGTTGCAGGGCTTTAGCAGTTCCAGGCTGGGACCAGAAGGGCAAGGCAGGGAGCTCTACTTTGACCAAAGGAACTTGAGGGATTCCCAGAGTTTGGTTCTGGCTGTATTTGCCTAAGTTGTGGAAGAGGGGATCTGAGAACTTTAACCCTGAGGTCAGGAGAAAAGTTAAGGGGCCAGGCTGGCAGACAGCTAAGGGAATAGCAGCAACAAATCAAAGTGAGTGGTACATGGCTGCTGTGCATAGAGTCATTGGTTTGAACCTGGAATAGCAGGTGCAACTGGGCTCCCCTGTCAGTAAAGTAGCATAAGCACTGAGAAGGTGCAAGGTTTATTTAGAAGCCCTTGTGAAGAACTGAATTTAAAGGTCCAGGGGCCAGGAAAAATAGACAGGTTTTTTTGGACTTTTTGCTACCCCAGAAGAGGTTCATTTTCACTATATGACATGGTCAGAGGGCAGAGCCACTGCAGACACATCGAGTAAGACTGAAATGTACAGGGGGTGCCTGAAATAGGAAAAGGCTGAAGTTCCACAGCCAGCAGCAGGAGGGACTCAAGAGATGAGTGCCTTCCCCGAGCACCCCTTCAAAAGTGCCAGGGAGCTCAGCATCTTTCCCATTGTACCAAGGTACAAGGAGGCTGAGCGGGACAGGGGCAGGTATAGGAGCGGGGTGGGCAGGGTATAGGAGCGGGATGGGCAGGGCTGTGTCCTGCCCTGTGGGTGGGCACGCCAGGCTCTGGCTGTGCCAGACACCCTGGGAGGGAGGTCAGTGGGGGACTCTCTAAGTCGACTTAGGGCTATTCTGCATCTACACTGGCTTAAGTCGACTTTAACCAGTAAGTCGACTTAAAACCAGGTCTTATTAAGTCAACTTAAAATTTCCTTAAGTCGACTTAAACAGCAGAGTAAATTAAGTAGTGTAGTGTAGCCGCAGAGTAAATTAAGTCGACTTAAGCCTGCTTAAATCGACTTAGTTTACAAGTGTAGATGCGCCCTTAAAGAGGTCTGAAAATAGGGCATCTATTTAGGTACCTGCTATGAAATTAAATATTACCATGAGCTAAGAAATGGTTCTCCAGAAAACTAAATAGGTCAGAAGGATGAAACAGGTCCAGTCATGAATTTTTTTGATTTAATGCAGGATTAAATATACGCACTGTTCTCTCTATACCAAGCTCTCTGTTATAAGATTTCTGCTCTAGTTCTCCATACAATTCAGTTTCATTATGGTGTCCTCTTAATAGGCTACACCTAACACATACAATCTTGCTGCTATTTAAAGCCTGGAGACAGGATTACCTCTGGTTTGTATTGTTCCCTCCATAATGGAGGTCCCAATCTTGATTAAAGCCTTTGGGGGCAAGTGCTGTAATACTTGACTCAAAGCAGCAATGTTTAAAAGAGGCATAAGCACACCAACAATAGATGGAAAGCACCTTTGGTGTGGTACTCCCCGCATTTGACCCATCACTTATGTTGGGAAAAAATGCTGGTTAATTTAAATACTGAGGAAAAAATTGATCCGATTTTCAAAACATCAAGTTGCTAATCTATTGAACAGCTAATTTATCGGCAGAGGTGATTTTAGCAGTAGGTTCTTTCCAGTGTATTAAAGAGAAACTGGATCATGTTAGAAAGTGAAGAATACTAAGTAGTGTTATAATTATAACAGCAGGATTTTTCTTTATAATTTGTAATTATCTGAGAAACAGGTGCACCTGGAGCATTGCTTAATGTATAAAATCCTCTTTATTTTCAAACAATTTTCAATTTTTTGCAGCACAGCATTGTGTATTTTTAATTAACACCATAAATTGTGATTATTTGCCTTGGAATTTAAACTACAAAAATGCCAACTATAATTGTAGTGATGGTTTCTCCCTCCCAGGGGGTATTTATGACTCAGAAATAAGATTTATTTTAAATTGTAACTGATTGCCTGCAAAATTCTAGCAGGTAAGTAAAAACAGTTTTACCAGTAGATGCTTCAGGCTAAAATCCCTTCACCCCCTTCACGCATTGTCAGTTCCTTTAGCTCTGTAAGAAATTGACAAGAGGAGGTCCATGTTAAATTGTTATATCAATGCCTGGAAGACACAAATTTTAAGGCATGATTTTCTCTCCTCTGGTGCCCAAAAATTCTGTCTGCCTCTTTCTTCAGTAGAGGAATGTTGGTAACCAGACATCTAACTTACAGAACACCCAAAGAATTACTCCCAAAGAATTATAATAAACATTGTCTGTTTTGTCCTTCAACAGGTTCATTTCTTTAACAAAAAATTCAGTGCTGAAGAAGGGTTCCATGAAAGATGCAATTAATGATAATTTTCTGCAGAGCAGGTTTGTTAATTTTAGGTACAGACACAGGGTTCTGACCTATCTTGGATTTCACAGGCTCACATAAAGCAGAAAGCCTATGACTCCCATTGCTGGAAGGATAGTAAGTACTTTCAGAGTCTACATCACGTTCTTTCCAGACCAATCAACATGATTCAAAAGAAATTCAATAGCCTGTTTCCAAATTATTATTCTGTTCTATGTGAGATCTTATATGGTTATCCCATCACTTTCGTATCTGAGTGCCACCTACTATAGCATTAGATGTTTAATCACATTGCTAGTCATGCTGTGTTTGTTCTCTTTAGGTAGGTTTTTAGGAATATTTTTAATACACGTGTTGGTATCAATTTATATTAGAGAAGTGAAGGTCAAATAGATGTCCCTTGCACTTAGTAGACAAGGTGGTGCTGTTTGTAATAGATCTTAGTTCCTGGGGAATTCTTTCCACAGTTTTCGATTGGCCTGCGAGAAAGCTCTGTCTGCTACTCAGATGAACTTTACTCTTATGGAGAGCTCTATTGTGCTAGAGGAGTACAGTTATCAACCATGGTCTTTGTCCTGAATCTGGTAATTTTTAGATCAGAATCATTTAATTCAGACTGGGCTTCTGGGCACTTCTGACAAGATTCACTGTAGGTGACTGTTTCAGTAATTTAAGGATGTTACTGATGCCTGTCTAAATGCTGTTCATTTTACAAATCATGCCTGGAAAAGGGTATAATTCCTTCAATAATTCCTTGATGGATGGCCGTGAACAGGTATGCTTCAGTTCAGCAATTCACGTAATCTCGTGTGAATCTTTCAGACTGAAAGTAGTCTAATTGACTTCAGTGGCATTGCTTATATGGTTAAGGTTTGTTTTGGTGCTGTGTTATTGCACGTCAGTATTTCCCTATAGCGAGAAAATAACTGCAGTGTCTTAAGATACTTTGCTCTTGTACTAGGTGGTAAATGTTGACTTTAATGGCAACCCCTGCATAAAAGGCCTCTTGGAGAGAATTTCTAAATGGGTTGAGGTACCATCATTGTGCTGATTGTTCACTTCTGTATGTTGATTGCACCATTTATCTTAAGGGGTTAGACTCTAGAGCTTTAAATATATTAACAAAACTGAATCAGGATTTGAGCACATTAAAATGATTTACAGAATGTTGTGTGAGTATAAGAAATACGACAACGTATTACAGAACCATAATATATACATAGGAAGGAAGGATTGATATTTGAAATCGGCAAATGGCTAGCTTGTTTTCTCTGTTCGTTTCTAAATGTATAGCATAGTGAATACTTTCAGTGAATGATTTAACTCTCTATAATATCATCACAAAATTTCCTGTAGGAAGATCTTGAAAAGATGCCTTCTTCTGACAGAAAGCTTCAAATTATTTTTCAGTAACAGAATCATTTTACCCATAAGCAAATCCATTAGTATATTTGTAAAACAAGCTCTTAGAGGAATCATTAGGTCTGGGGCTCCATGTGAACTAGGAGTCTGTAATATTGGCCCGAGGGCAGCTATTCCAATACTTCTGCACAGTTAATTGTATTCATGGAATTGTAAGTCAGTAAGTTTTGTACTGAATAATCAACTTCATTTTTTCCTATGTACCAAGTAAACCCTGTTATGGACAATACTGGAAAAAAAAATGCTATTCATTGATTTAATGCAGCATATACAGGTGCAGATAAGAGACATTATTTCTTTAACACTTCATCATATTATGACATTTTAATTTCCTAGTGAGTATGAATAATATCACTGTGAAATAATTTATTACCAATACTAATTCAAATGGTGGATGATCTCTAAAATCAGCTGGCAATATTACTGATATCTTGCAATACTTTCTTTAGCTTGATAAATTGACGTTCACTCATTAATACCATATTCCTTCTCATTGTTGAGCGGTAACTATAACATTCCTTAGCTTGAAAAGAGTGTCCCCTACAGTTCAAAGACATTTTGGTCTCTAGGAAACTAAATTATACTAAAGCAGAATAAAATTCTCAAGCTGATCACTGCCCACATGGGAAAAGCTCTCTGAAAGCTGAAGTTGCAGTCCTACAGTGCTTATATTGCTATATAAAACATACTATAAGGAGGCATGTGGCCTTGTTACCAGGTAATAGAAGAAGACTTTGAGCTTTATTTCCTATTAAATTTATCATGCAATTTCAATGATAGCAAACATAGTTTAAGCATCTGAGCCAAAAACAGAACAGCTATGACTTGCTTTAAAAAAATAATCCAAGCTATGGACATGGTATTAAAGCTGCACACCTGTTTCGCCTCTAAATTAAAAGCCGTGTCTTTACAGCTATTTGCTGCACCTTACCTATTTTCATATTAAATTATATGTCCTTGATCTGGTGCTGCCCCACGGAAATGACACTTACATAAGTTTTACTTACAAGTACTTCTAGAATTCATTGGGCAACTAACCATGCATGGTATAAAAATTACTGCAGAACAAAATACAATCCATGGTACAAAAAAAAATCCCCTTTGAAATCATATTGCACTGAAGTACAGCTACTGTTAGGCAATTCAGTCATACAACCATATTTTCCCCCATCTCGGAAAAAACAAACTTCCAAATACTTTATCTTCAAGCTGCACTGTTTGTTTGCACCCCAACAAATTAGATGGCCTTCATTATAAATCACTGTTTTCAGGGTTTTGAAATGAGCTATGAAAAGTCTTAATCCTACAATCTGATTCATACAGGTAAAGTATCCCATTGAAGATAATGGAGCCCTTCATTAACTAAGGAATGCAGTCAATCAGATCAATTCACAGGATCTGGGCCAAAACTTGTTCCAAGTGTATAATTGGTTCTTCCCTTCTAGTAATTTATTAATATTAAATTTTGTTACATATGTGGAACAATTATAAAGAGTATCCTATGAGGAGGAAAATAATGTAAATTAACCTTTAGAGTTATTTTTAATTTCACGAGGTGAAGAGGAAAGATGAAAGATTTTGAATGATTTGAATCCATTAACAGTTTTAACAACGTACCAGTAATTTGGATTAGCTGAGTGCCTTTTGGTAGTTTGAGATATTGCATTGGATGGTGATCCTATTTTTTATCTTTTAACTGATTTTGTAGTTTGGGGGTCTTATAACTCTTATTTCTCTTTTTTTAACAACAAATTTTAGAAAAATTCTCACTGCTTGAATGGAATGTGCATGTGTGGCAGCCAGACTGAAGGACTGACCCTCCACCAAAAGAGAAACAGTGGGGATGCTCAGGATAGGCCTAAATCATAGTGGTCGGTGCACATTGAACTGTAGCGACGCATAGGCAAGCAGATGAAAAATAAAGACCTAAACTAAAATGTGGATTCTCCAAGAGGAATGAGTGGCCCAGGAATGTGTTGAACCTGAGCTGTTCCTGATTCTCCACTTCCTTGCTCTTTGTGTTGTACAAAACAAGTCATACCAGAACGATAGTGTCTTGCATCTACTTTGTACAAGTGTTAATGACAACACAGCTGTTTGAGGCAGCAGAGGTGACTCTGAGTTACTTAGATAGAAATATGGAGACTCCCCTCAGATGTACCAGTTTTCCTGATGCCCCCTTCCTTCCTTGCTGTGTTATTGATGCATATTTCCCTTATACTTCCTATGTAACAAAGTTTTCTGAGATCATTCTGAACCTGGAGATTGCACCCAGAAGGATTTTTCAACATAAGGACAGTCCATCAGACTATGCCAACACTCTCCACTTTCAAACCTACCTCTTTTCCTGAGATCCCCTGTATTGTCCTGCCCCGGGAGGGTACTTGTCATGTGGACAGATAAGAAGGAAGCAATTGCGGCTACATGCGTATGTGGGCCATGCTAACACGCAAGGAAGATGAACTGTCCTGCTTTGCTATGTTATGCACTATGTAGGACAATACCAGACTCCGTTGTCACTTAGAAGCTATGCATCCTTGCTGACTTCTTCCCTGACCAATTCTTTTTCCATCTTTCTCCTCCTGTCTCAGTCTCTCTCTTTTCCACACATGTGGTGAGAAATGTACTCCAGGCAGAGGAAAGACCACAGGAAATATTCAGTAAAGATTAATCCTGACTCCCTGTGACGTGTTTTACTAAGTCAGCTCTGAGTGGCATTTTTTCCCTCTCTCTGTATTCTCTGTGAATTTTATTTCACGTGTCTAGATGCTTACTTCGTTAAAATTTTTTGAAGGAAGATTGATGCTGTGAACAGAGCACACCATGGGAAATGACTGTAACACATCACTGGGAGGTGGGATTGCGGTGATTGATTTCAATCTGTCCATGGTAGCATTCTCAGTGTGTGGGGTTTGAGGAGGAAAGAAGTATGTAGGTTAGAGAACTGCAAATAAAGCTCATTGAAAAATAGCCTGAGTTTTGAAGGTTGAGATGAGAGAGACAGTTTAATGTACTCAGGGGCATGTGCAGGAATTTAAATTTGGCTTCTTCTGGAGGGGCAGGTTCTTGCAGGAACTCACTCTTCCCTCCTCCCTTTCCTCCCTGTCCCAGCCCTGGCAGGAGCTCACTTTCCCCCACCCTGCCCTGTCCCTGGCAGGAACTTGCTGTCCTTCCCCCACTCCTAGGTCCAGAGGAGTTCTATGCCCCCAGCTCCTCCCCCCCTTGTGCACCCCACACCTTTCTCTCATATTATATGTGGAGCTTCTAGCACCTGCTGTTAAGGCCACATGACACCTCTGCATTGATCTGGCTCTGCTCAGGCCAGCCCAGCACCAGTGGGATCTGGGGGCCCTGAGGGGAAGGGGTCCTGGGGCCAGAGGCTGTGTTGCTTCTGCCCCACCATGGGTGGGGCAGGCCAGCACATGGCAGCTGAGCTCCAGGGGCAGGGGCAGGAGCAGGGGCAGGGCTGGCTGATGCGCAGTGCATCCTGCAGTGGCGGGTCCAGGGCCAGGAGTGGCGGACTGCTGTTGGGCCACCGTGCTGGGATCTCCATGGCTCAGGCTTGCCTGGTCACCTCCTTTGCCAGGGCCCCGGTGCAGCAACCCAACAGCTCTTTGCCACTTTTGGCCCTTGAGCTGCCACCAGAGGCCACACCGCATGCCAGCCACCCCTCCCCCCCAGAGCTCCCTAGACTTGCTGGGCAGGGGCAGGAGTGCCGTGGCTTCTGACCCTAGGGCCCCAGCCCTCGCCCCCCCCCCCCGGAACCAAGCGCCAGGCTGCGTGTGCCACAATAGGGGTTGGGGGGGCACAAGAGTAGGCAGCCCTGGGCCCCCCGGGGTCTTAATACAGCCATGATAAATAATACATAGGAGCTGCGTGAGTTAATAAGATATGGTAGATGAGCATCCTCAGTCCATTCATCCTGTGTTGCTTCCAAAAAAAATTGCTTCAGTGTCCAACTCACAGGTACTAAAGCACCATATTAGGGTATAAGGGCAAAGGCCCATGCTGGATCTTCACATTCAACCTCAAATTGTTCACTGTCCTTCCTGCCTAATAAAACGGGATTGCTATTTTAGAACACTCCAGTACTCTGCATGTGGCGTGATTAAGGGGGGAAAGAAATGGAATAGATCTTACATGTAGCATTTTAAAATCATGAATAAATCCTATCACTCTAAGAGGGAGACCACTGTTAAAACGATCATATAATATATTCTTGATCAAGAAGCAGCCCTTCGGGTGAGGAAAACTTGGTGTTTACCAGGGCGGTAGCCGTGTTAGTCTGTAGTACAGCAAAAAACAACGAGAGTCGTGTCTGACCAAATAGGTTATAGTCCACGAAAGTTTATGCCGAAGAAAATCTGTTAGTCTGTAAGGTGCCACAGGACTCTCATTGTTTTTTTGTGTTTACCGATTGTCTGCCACTCACTGCAGGGCCCTGGAGACTCAAAGGGGGCCTGTGGTGCATGGCTGCTTTTATCTATTTCAGATGTTTGAATGAAACACTTGGCAATTTGAAATTAAGGCCCTAATCCTGCAACTCGGTCTGTGCAGGCAGACCCTTGTACTTACATGCAGCACTAGTGATATTAAGAAGCTTCACACCAGTATCCTTCTTCATGGATCTAGTTGCAGGATTAGGACAATTGCTTAACAGATGCAGGTCATAACATACATATATGTGTAGAATAATCCCAGCTAAGAATTTTGCAGTACTTATTCAAGAGTCAGAAGCAAGCATAATGAGGTCACAGCTCACCTCAGTGTGGCTCTTATATTAACAGATAGCACAGACTGGTATTGTGAACTGAAATGGGAATGGTTTGAGATTACATGGAATTTACTTTACTGCTCTGGGCTCTTTCTCTCGTCCTGTAATACTGGTTTATTGAATCAAATTTGATGCCAGTTTTCAGCTTTGATCATGGTAAATTTTATGTTCAAAAGTCTAAGATTTCTCTTGTATTTTGAATAAAGCTTGGAATGACAATTAAATCAAAACTGCAAAATTCAATCACATCACTAAAGCCTCTGTCACAGAAAGTAACAATTACAAAAAGCAAAACCAAAAATTAAGTTGAGCTTTCTGTGTATAAAAGAAATGCTTTTGAAAAATTGTTAGGAAATAATCACAATTCCCAGATAAGAATGTCATTGTCTAGAGATACTTAAGAGCTTAGAAAACAATAAAGAATAAATGTTCTCTGTAATGGGACTTCTATTTAAATTACATTTGTGCAGTTTCCATAATGGTTTGTTGTTCAGAGCAACAGACTGAAAGGCGAGAGAATTAAACATTGTATATACAAATATGTGCAAAGTTTATCCCTGGAGTTTTTAATGAACTACTTGCATCAATTTCAAATCAAATAAATTAGTAACTTTGCAGAGAAAGCTACCTCAGAGGCACCATCTAAGGGCAACACACACAAGAATAGTGCCTTTGAAAAGCACATTGGACAGTAATTATTGCAGAGGACAAAGGAGCCGAAAAGTGAATAAATAATTGCTCTTGTTAAAACTATAAACTGGTGTTTTAAGTCTTACGTGTTGTGCACATTGATCTTTGTTCACTTGGGTAATCAAAATAAGTTTTCAAGTGCAATTATAGAACAAAAGGTCTTGAACTAAAATTCATTACAAGATTGGAATACTCAAGACCACCCACTTACTGAATTGATTATGATTTGCCCATAGATTGTCTTTCTTCCCCCCCCCCCTTTTTTTTTTTGGCTAAAAGCTAAGCCTAAAGCAGAAAAGAAATGCTTTTGAAAATAGAATACTCTTAAAGATAAGAAATTATAAGGTAAGGAATGAGCCAATACTGTAGCAACAACATCTTGGAACAAGAGACTCCATTAGTGAAGTGCCAGGAAAAGCATAGTTTGTTATATTTGCCACTTTCTGCATGGAAAATGTAATCTTGCAGCAATAAAGTTATTCTAAGTTCTTGATTTGATCTCCACCAGGGCCCCACCTCGTCTACATTTAAATATCTTTTAAAGGCCCATTTTTTAAACACACTGCTTACAATGAATTGATCTAACTTCTATAAAAAATCATTGTGTACTTTTCTCCTAACTTCTACTTGTATGTTTTCAAACTGTCTCTCTGTCCTTAGCTTATGTCCTGAGGGACAGTGCTCCTTGAATGTCAGAAAAGCACATAGTGCATCTTGGTGCTACTGCAATCACAGTACATGCATTGTGCTTGGCTGTTATATTCTTTGGTTTTCTGTTTGTTTTCTGCATATAATTCAGCTTGCAGTTTAAATAAAAATGTTGGGTGGTACTTTCCTCTTCATTCTTTTTCATCTCACCAAACCCAGCCTGGATTCAGCAAAGTAATTAAGCATATATTTTAAACTGACAGGATTGATGCATGTGCCTAAATTCTTTGCTAAACTGCAAAATTCTTTAGGCATTATGCAGGATGGCAGTGGACCATATATTTTGTAAAAACCAACACATTTATTTATCGCATGAGATTTCGTGGGAGAAAATCCCACTTCATCAGACACTTTGAATATTTTGTGTCATTAACAAAAAAATTTAAAGTGCTATAATTGGTTTCATGTCAAGTGGAGAACTGAGATTTTTCCTTGTATTTAGTGTTTTTCTCAAAAATAAAAAACATTTTCAGAGGAGAAAAAGTCCCAACTACCACCACTAAAAAGCAAACAAACAAAAACCATTAAACCAAATACAATTGCCAGTTACACCACAGTAAATAACTCCATTGACTTCCTTGTAAATTATTCAGATTTACACTGGTATACCAGAGCAGAAATTGCCCCATTCTTTTTTTTTAGTTTCAGCCGTTAGTCAAAAGAATTCTCAACAATGGACCAACCCATTGAGTGTAGACTTCTCTACTTTGCAAATCTACAGAACCATAGTCAAATTCCAAAGGGGTAGCCGTGTTAGTCTATTGTAGAAAGACGACAGTCCTGTGGCACTTTTAAAAGTGCCACAGGACTCTACAGAACCATAGTTTGTTTTCCTTCCAGGAGAGCAAATATAAAAGACAAAGCAAGTATGTATATGTAGGGGTGTGTGTGTGTGTGAGAGAGAGAGAGAGAGAGAGAGTGTGTGTGTGTCAGCCACCTTTGTTCTATTATTCTTTGGAGGAAAATATGTGATTCATTTGCAAACACTATGAGCCAGTTTTAGTTCTCTATACAGCCCCCTCATGATGTGGCGTAAGTGAGCTGGTGAGTAGTCTACAAATGCGACATAAAGCTGGGATAAAGAGTGTATGGTAGTGCAGACAGAAGTTAAGAGAGCAACAAGGCTGACTGAGTCTCTTGGAGATTGGGATGTGGGCCATACTGCCCAGTGGTTGGAGCAGAAGCCAACACTCAGGACTTGGAGCCAGGTGTGTAAGAAGTTAGGCATCAGAATTAAGCATCAGACCCTGGTTATTTGGAGTGAAGCAAGGGAAGAGCAGGGCTGGGAACAAGCAGGCACCAGAGGTATTGTAGTCACCAAATTGCTATGCTGCTGGGCCTCAGAGCTGCTTTGCTGATTCTTCTCATCAATCTGATAAATCAGGCAGCCTATTACAGGCCAGCTGCACTCATCAGTTGCCTGGAGACTGGCTGTGCTCCGGATCCTGATTCCTAGCAGTTTGTGGTTTGGCCTCCAATAGCCGCAAAACAGGAGAGGTGCAATCAGCTTCACCACTATCCCTGAGGGCACAGAGAGGAATCTAGCCCATAGTCCTCCAAAATTACAATTAATTGTTATTGCCATTTTTGGTTTTTAATTTTGTTGGTTCTGTGATCTTATCCTCAGACACTTTAGTGATGTAAACTGAGGAATGACATTAGATAATTTGGTATCTGGCACATAGCCATGTATTAGGGTTCTGGAAAGTAGGCAAGTCCTGTGCATTGAATACACCTCAGTAGTTACTCTTAAAGCTACTTGCTTTCCCTTGTTTTATTATTCATCTTTCTGTACATTTAAAAAAAATCCTTTGGACTTCTGCAGAGTGGAGGGTCTAAGTTCTTATTCAGGTAACCGTTCCTGTAACAGATGCTCAAACATGTTCCAAATATTAATGGGTTTCGTCTTAAAACATCCCTCTGAGGTAGGTAAATAGTTTTATTCCAATTTTCCAAATGGGTAAACTGATGCACAAAACAATTCAATACTTTTTGTTCTGCAAGAGACTAAGCAAACGAAGTTGCCATTGGTTTTAGTCAAGCACTGGTTCAAGCCTTTTCACATTGTGGACCACAGCTTAACAGTGGGCCAAATGCTAAACTGGTGTAAATAGATGTATTTCCATTGAAGTCACTTACCTAATGTTGATTTATACTAGCTGAGGATCCGGCTATCGTCTTGCAGGCAGCTCCTTCCTCTTTCTTTGTTGCACAGACAATTTCTCCTATCACAGTCACAGACCATTAGAAAGTGTTTTAATTTTTTAAGTGCTTAATTAGAATAAACTTGGGGAGAGAGAAAGACCTATTAGTCATTGAGGGCTTGCCTACCCAGTAGGGTAATACATTTCATAGGGTTGTCATTTCTCAAGCACGCTAACATGTTGTGCATTACTGGGTCTGTGTAGGCCCTGAAAGTACTCTTCAAAGTAATGCTGTTTGAAACAGCACATTATACTGGACTAGGGAACTTATAATGTGCACCTGCAATTAAAATGCTTGGACCAGTTAATCCTCAACACGTTAGTGTGCTTTAGAAATCAAGCCCCTGGCCTGTAGAGCACATAACCCATAAGCATAGTTTGACTTCCGTATTTTGGGAAAGAGCAAATGTGGATAGAGAGAGATATTCCACAACTGCCCAAGGCTTGAATGGGTGGCAATGTCCCCTTCTCCTCAACTATACCCATGACATTATCCTACTGTGTAGACAAGCAGCCCTAGAGCAACTTAGAAAGATGAATAATTTTTAATAAATTTTCTTCAACAATATCTCTATTATAATTGTCTAAAAACCACAAATTACTTCTTCTCCAATGTAGAAGGCATTCATTAATCCTAAAATAATTAATTGTCAAGAAACCCTTTGAAATTATCATTCATAGCCATTTGCACTTAATGAAGAGTTCACCATCATTAGTGGTGGTAAAATGAACACCTCAGAAACTCAGAGCAAACCGTGCATGTTAAAGTTACAAGACTAAATGCTTTTGTAAAAGGAGTACTTTGCAACTGTAGCATAGTAAGGGTGGAAGCTGGGTGAATGAGGTCTCTCTTACTTGTGAATGTTAGATGAGTGGGCTTTTATTTATGCGAAACCAAAAACATTGTAAATAATGCTCACAAATGTGTATATACTAGAAGTGCACTCATAATTTGACAAGCTCTAGCAAAATGGAAAGGATATTACACTCATGAAAAGGGACAGTTTAAAAAAGAAAGAAAGACAAAGAAAAAAAAAGTGCACTTTTTCAAAAACAATGATCTGTTTAAAGTGGAAGGATGATAATTAATAGAATCTCCACTCCCAGACAAGCCTAGACCAGATTTTGAAGGTTGTGCTACCATAACAAATGTTACTCTCCATCCAGATAGTTAGGAGTTAACTAATTTTCTCTCCAGATCTAGTTCACTTTCTCTTCCTAATGAGTTTTTTGTTTGTTTGTTTGTTTTCTTTTGCATTCTTTATTTCTTCAGCGTTAGGGAACAGTGCCAATGAGTGCCTTAAGGAGGTTTTTCTTTAGGAAACTCCTCATAGCTGACAGACTGGGGTTTTTTAAACAGTGGAAAGGATCAAGTAAATTGGCTTTGAGATGTTTAATTAAGTCAGTTCACAGACAAATGGACTTGATGAGTGGCAGGTTAGTGTGGTGCAGTCCACCAGGAACAACTGCAATTAGAATGAACCCGCGGACATTCTATTAAGATCTTTTCAAGGTCAAGCCAGAGAACTAATTTGGAAAAGAACTAACAGGATGCTGACAAAGAATCAATAATAAAGCTCTCCACAGGATTTAGGAATACTATGAAGCTGCAGTAACGCCTCCCTCCAACTCAACATCTATTGCTGTTTAATCCAAGTGATAAATTGTTGGTATTAAACCATTTTGGGACTACACATGCAGGTTTTTTTGTTACTCATTATTAACTAATGAGGACATGCAGCTGTGAAAACATGTCTATTCATTATTGCATCAAGGAACTTTGGTCCTTATTTAAAACAATAGGTGTGTTTTATATGTATGTAAATATACTGGCTGACATCCTGGCCTCACTAAAGTTAACTGGACTTCAGTAAGGGAAGGATTCCATCCTGTATTTTTTACTGGTGCACATTACGGAGCACTGTTGGTTTAAATGTAGATCTGTATTAAGAGTATTATAATAAAGTGTCTTGGTGCTACACTGACCCCATCCCATTAACAGGAGTTAAACCCTTTCTACAGGTGCTTAGTGGGTTCTGCTATCCTATTGTGACAGGTTAAAATTGTTAACTTCCCTGGGATCTGACTTTCTGGTTAGTGCGAGCTAGGAAGAAGACAGAGAGAGAGGTCCTTCAGAACACCCTAAGAATGGCCAATCTTTGGCCTGAGGATTTTATTCAGTTTTTATTTGCCAATGGGCCCAGCAAGGGGTAAGCCTTTTTGTCTCGTTATTTTGGTTCTCATCTTGTGTCTGTTACCATGGTAACGTGAGTACTGACCTTATAGAGTGTGAGTAAACTACATTTGAGCAAGATTAGATGGCACTTGCTCACAAAACTTTTTCACAATGGAAATAACCAAATATAAAATTGGTCCACATTCTGATCTCAGCTACCTGTTCCCCTCACGGATAGGGCTCTGTAGATAAGGTTGCCACCTGATTCCATTATGAACAATATTTCTACCTTCATCTTTCTCTTGAACCCCACTCCTGCCATCCTCCTCTTCCTCCTCCCTAGTAGTCCAGTCTGGAAAAATTGCTTTGGCTTGAAACTGGCATGTTACCTTAAAAACGGGGAGCATTTTTCTACAAGTATAGAAGAAATTTGGTGAAACTATTTTTGATCTATAAATCTATCTAGACATAACCCTGCAGAGAGGAAGGAAAAGGAATAGTTGTGGAAGTTAAGGTATGGGGGGAGAAGCAGGAACACTAGCAAGGTGCAGTGGTCTCTTGGTGGGATGATGTTCCCTCCACTACATTCTGGAGATACCTTTGAAATATCAGGGCTTGTCTAAAGAGTGAGTTACTGCAAGGCAAATCAGAGAATGATTCTGCAGCAGACCAGCTTACCTCACAGCAATGCCCATGTAGACACTGATATAGTGCAATCAAATTCCTGGATTGTGGCTGGGTATGCTGCTGCTTGAAAGTGCAATAGTCTTGTGATGCTATGTGCCAGGAACAGGGCTAATGTGAATATTTCAAAATATATGAAAAGTGCCAAAAAATCTTCACAGGTGAAGAGGATCCAGGATGTGATGGCAGAGTGAAAAGAATAACATTTCTTTTCCGTGTGAGCTTTCCAAGGAAAAGCAGATTGCATCAGAAAAATACTTCTTGTTTGGAGGTTGCGGGGGAGGGAAATGACTTCATTTATAGAGGAGACCTGTGGGTACAGAGAGAAACTGACACTTAAAGGACACATTTCTCTTATGACAATAATGCTTTGAATGGGATTATCAGCGTTCACATTCCCAGTGTGGTTAGGTGTAGTTAGGAGAGGAAATAGTAGTATTTTCTCTGGAAAAATCTTCATTAGAGGAAAACTGCAAGTTCATACTACTCAAATTGTTCAGCTTGTTAAAATTAACATCATTGAGGAAAAAATGAATAGTTGAAAGTTACCTTTGCTGCTTTGTTTTATTTAGACAGGACACACCTTTGGATTTCAGATGTTTTCAAAATTCTGAATTACTAATAGGACAAATGTAAAGTTCTCTCTCCCTGTGCAGAAGTTCATATGATGTCAGTGGAAGGGCAGGCTCTTGAAAAATGCAGATTCTGCACACTGTGTATGCTCTATGGGCAGTGTATCATTACATTGTTTCCACTCTCAGCTAGCATCTCATTTGCTTTTAAACTATCATTCTAGAGCAGTTTCTGTCTGGGTGGGTCTAAAGGAGAGCAGACAGAATTCTGTCCACTGGGGCATGTTATTTTTACTTTCATTAGTGTTTGTTAAATCTCTGTGATACAGAAACACGTAACTGTTCACAGGATTAATGTTTGGAGATGCTCTCAATTAAACACTTGCTAAGTGTTTTTAAAGTCCTCTTTTATAGAATTACAGGTAACACTTTGGATTAATTAGTTCATGATGTTTGCACGGTGCTTTGGAAATGCAGAGCACTAAATAAATAGAGATATTATTTTACTCTCTGTTGGGTTTTGTCGGTATCATAAATAACTTTCTAGTAGTGAGAACTTACTGGAGGCTAGAAATAAAGAAGTATCCGTAAGTGTCAATTAAGGTACAGTATTTACTTAAACTGAATTACATTTGGTCATTATTAAACATTAAAATGGGAATATGTCTATGTCAAAGAACAATACTTAGAAAATTGTTAAGCTACTAAAAGAATTGAAAGGAACAATTATGGGAAGGTAGGTTAATATCCAAATCCTCAAAGTTTATATAGGCTCTCAAATAAATGTGAATGAGTAAATTATAGCAATGTAGATTCTGAAACCAACCTTAAACCTACCTCTTCACACTGCCCAGCCTCAGTATAAGGTTAGAGCTGCAGGGGCACCCACACACCCGACATTTTCAAGGTGTGCTGCAAATCATCACAGGCCAACTGCATTTGAGCCACAAACAATCATTCCATTCATTTGCCCATTATGATCTAGAGACACCAATATCTTTACCCTTCTCTTCCATATATAGACCCACAGACTCAACCGTTCCTCACTGTCATCATGAGACCACACCAATCCACCCTCAGGCTGAAAATTACACCATCTTCTCTGCATTCATCTTATTACTGTAACTCAGAGACCACCACCTACGAGATAAAACCCAACAACCTGCTTCTCCTCAGCCTTGTATCTTTTATCATATATACAGAGGGAAAGGAAGTATAAAATGTGACTGTACCCACTTTGCAGTCACTTTGCACAGGTGATTGCACAAATGCAGACCCCATAGCACCACTTTACCCAAATCACTATGAGTGAGCTTACTCTTGTGCAGAAGTCCCGCAAAAAAACCCCCAAAAAACCAACCCTATGCAGCACTTAAATTTTCTCACTAGGGCATGAGTAGAAATTAAGTGGTGCATAGTTCTAGTGATGGACTTCCATGCGGCAAATTTCATCCTCTCTGCATAGAGTACAGGGCTCAGATTTCCCATTTCTTCACACCAGGCTACTCTATTAGGCTATGTCTACACTGGCAAGTTAGTTCGAATTAAGGAAGCTTAATTCGAACTAACTTAAGCCATGGCTACACTAGGCTTTCATTAGTTCGAATTCAGGGCTTCCTTAATTCGAACTAATAAATTTGAATATGCTATTCGAACTAAGGATTAATTCGAACTAGTTAGTTTGAATTAACCAATGTGGCCATGTTAGTTTCAACTAATTGCTTAGTTCGAACTAACCGGCCCATTGAAATCAATGCAATTCACTAATTCATGAATGGCACTTGCTTAGTTTGAACTAACGAAAATTAGTTCAAATTAGTTAGTTCGAATTAATTAATTCAAACTAACTTTAGTAAGTGTAGACATAGCCTTAGTTATTTACCAGTAAGAAGAGGCATAACAATGCAGTATTCCAATGGGTACTATTTGGACTTGCAATAAATAGGCCTGATCCTTAGCAACTGTAAATCAGCATAGCTCAAACAAGGTCAGTGGAACTTCACTGACATACAAGAGGATGGCCTGAGAGGATCTGACCAAGATCTCCTGTATTTTTCACCAGCTGGTAGTTATTGTAAGGCAAGCTCACTACTGAACTTCGGTTCTCAGCTCTTCGTAATGACATGTAACTCAAAACCAAATCTGAGCCGTTTTCCCTATAGGAAAAAAGCTGGTGGATGTCATTTTGCAATAAATCCATTACCAAAAATGAACGAACACATGCTTATGAAATACAGGCTAGATTTTGAAGTACCGTATTCCGCAGATAGTTCCACTGATTTTCACTCAGCCCATGTGTGGATTAATTACTACTGAAAAAAAAGATACGAGTCTGCCCCTAAAATGTATACACCTGCTGAATGAGGACTAAAACCTTCATTCTATTTTCCAAAAAATGGGCCTCACCTTCTCAGCTGAACAAAACTGTTAACCCAGCACACACAACATTATGACTGAAATACCATTTTCTCAGAGGGTTCCCAAAGTACTTATATTTCTATGTAACAAAAAACACCAGAGGAGAAACCAAAAATATAACAAACTGGCCAACTTCTGATTGCTTTCAAAACTAAATACAAAGAGGCAGAAAAGATTCAAACCTAGAAAAATATTTATTTATAAAAAATATTTATTCTTTTTCTTTTTAAAGTGGTACTAAACAATAGTTTACAAAGGAGATCAGATGGGGAAACTGAGGATATGATTTGCCAAAGATCACCCAGAAGGCCAATGGGTGAGTTAGAACTAGAACCTGCATCTCCTGAGTCCCGTCTAGTGCTCTATGTACTAATCAATAGTATCGTGTTAAGCTGCTGGTGTATTGGTGCTCAATGTAATCTGTTTCATTCAGACTCTTGTCTTTTCTATCCACGGTTTTAAAGCCTCATATTCTAGTAACACCAGGCTTTGGAAACGGGGACACAATCATATCCACGTTTCACGTCTTCATTCTTGTTTGTGGTAGAGTAGTGCTTAGAAGCTTCAACCAAGATTTGGGGCTCCCTGTTTTAGGAGCTGAACAAACATACAGTGAGAGATGATCCCTGACCTAAACAGGCCATGATTCAGGAAATCATCTAACCACAAGCTCAAGTTCACCCCAATCAATAAAGCATGGGAAAACACACATTTAAGTCCTATGGGTTTCACTAGAACATAAGCAAGTTCTGTATTGAATTGGGCTACTTTTATGAATCAAGCCTAAATAGTTCAGACAGAAAAATAGTAGGGAAACTGATTCCCAGAGAGGTAAATGATTTGCCCCAGATCGCCCAGCGAATCAGTAGCAGACTCAGAGACAGATGCTAGGTCTTCTGTTTCCTGGACCCATGACCTTGTTCCTGTATCACATTGCTTTTGGCTTGCTTTAATGATTTCTAGCATGAGCACAGACTAAGCTCAACAGATAACTAACTTGAAGAGGGAAAAAAAAAAAGGAATGTTGAAAAAAAAAAAAAAAGTCTCTCACCCTGACAAGTCTCCTGTTCAGGTCTAATTTTTTTACATAGTAGGCAGCATTAGCAATTTTCACATTTAGTGCAGTGTTTATCAGAAGAGATATTTTGTTCAGAATACACCATACACCCATTGATCCAAAAAAGTTTTATTTCAAATGCTGCATTATCAAAATTGCTTCCTTGTCTCCCATATATCTTATGCTGGGGGACAGTGAAGGGATTCTGATAATGCAGAGCTCGACAAAACCTGGGCGCCAGGTCACCATGGCGATAGTGGTTTGCAGCCTGGCTCCGACCTCCACTGCAGACATGCAAAGGAACAGAGAAGCACCCTCTGGTGACCAAAAATAAAACTTCTAGCACCTAGCTTGGAGCCAGTTTTGTCAAGCCCTGCGATAATGGAACAGAGACCCCATGACTGCAAGAAGGACAAACTCCCACCAATAAGGAAGGTTAAGCTGCTGCAAAATAGCTCCTGCAGCTGTGCAGGGAGCCCACTGACTTGGAAGAGAAAGAGTGGGGGCCCTGAGAGTGGAGCTATGGAGGGCTCTCTGTCCAGCAGTAAGGCTAGTGATGTCCTATCCCTGCAGATGCCAAGTGCAGGGAAGGCTGTGGTTCTGGAGGAACAGAGCAGAGACCCTTTTCCCCACCTCAGGATTGTGAGGAGGAGTCATCCCCAAGTGCAAGGGAGTCCATCTACTGATGAATGGCTCTTGCCTATTGATTATCCAAATGAAATGCATGTCCAACATGTTATTTGAATAATTGGGAGTAAATTGTACAAATTTAGTTTTTTTATACACCAGAATTTTTTCCATAGGCCCTGTATTTGCTGCATTCATCTAGATAGCTATAACTCAAAAACGCAATGAAAATGCACCGGAGAGCACTCAAGTTTTAGATACTTTAAACCAAAATTTGCAAACCTTTTCTGGAACCAGGCACTTCAGATATGGATTCTGACTTTCAAAGAATTCAGGTTTGTTCAGATTCAGGGTTTTGGATCAATCTTTCACAGCAGTGAGATGTCGGAGTGAAGCTCAGGTCTGGAATCAAACTTTTCCATGGTTGGTGGAGCGGAGGGACGTGAATGTAGAATTTTAGTTAACTCTCATCTCTAATTTGTAGAAAGAAAAAAGTTTTTTCCAACCCTTCCATGCTTTCTCCACCTCCTCCTGAAGGCCTCCTCCATATTCTGGACTAGATGTATATATATTTTTACTGTTACAGGTAACCTTTAAGCTTTTGTGGTATCTCCTGCAAACTGTTTTTATTTCCTCTTTATTTCTGTCACAAAGAATTCTCCCAGCATCTGTCATCTGTAGATTTATAATGAACCCAGCATGCTAGTTGCTGTGTCAAATCAGTTCATTAGCAGTTTCACCAATTGCTTCTTTTTTTTTCAATGTTTCTTTCACTGTTGCCAGCTGTGTCCTATTTCCAAAGCTTCATCTAACAGCATAAAACAGCTTGGAACAGTGAGGTAGATTTTAGCAGATTAAAGATTGCACTGTAATACACTAGACTTAATCCTAATGCTGGGTAAACTCTTTATATGCTATCTTTCCCTCGCGATTACAAAGATTTATGTAACCATATTTTTTCACATCCAAAGGAGCTTAAAAGAACAGACATAGATTGTTCTGGGTGTTGAATAAAAGCTGTAAACCAGGATAAAGTACTTCTGTTCCTCAGATACTATGTTAGAATATAACATTTTTGATTGAGCGGTCATCAGATACTTGAATGAATAGGTGGGGAGGAAAAGCAAGCATAATTATTCCTTGAAAGGATATTATAAATTGCATTTCATGTACTATAATAGCTTATAATTTTATAAGAAATTGGCTACATAAGGAACATTAGTTTAAAAAATCCTGATTTTAATGAAGCTATACAGTTTATTCAAATAAATCTTTATTCTCACTATCTAATATTCTCAGATCCTTGTATAGAATCACTGTGTAAAATGAAATTGTAAGTAGAAGTTAGTAATTTGAATTAAGTAGGGCTCTTTATAACCATATACTAACTGTGGCAGCTTCAGCAGGAGTGTAAACAAAATTATCTTCTTGAAAAGTTTTTTTTTTTAAAGTTTATTTAAGGGTAAGAAAGTAAATGATGATTTTTAAAAAGAAAGTATTCATCTGGGGTCACATGGTTTAGATTCACTATAATTTTTTCAGGTTAGGTTCTGGTTTTGCTCAATTTTATAGATGAATTGTTTGAAAATGCAGAGAGATCAAACGAATTTCTTAAGGTCCTACACTGAGCTAGGGGTTTACGGCCTTTGCTCTAACCACTGCTTCCCTGAGTTTATACTCATTTATTCGCTAATATAACCTTACAGGCAGAATCCATGTTTGCTAGAGCTGAAAGAAGTGACAGCAACAATGATCTTACAAATCAGTGATGCACAGAAATGAAGGGATAATACCGAAGAGAACAGGTTGATTTTTTTTCACCTTCTGGGGTGAACTTTTCAAAGGCGTTAGTGGACAAATCATTTTCACTGTGTGAATCTTACTGAATGATTATCATTATTGTTGTCCAATTTAAATGTGTACTTTGTGTTCTCCATTGAGTCTGCTATTGATAATAGGGAAAAAACTATGACTGTAACAATACCTCAGAACATCAACTCCCTCCCTCTCATTCTTCAAGTTCAAATCTCTCCTGAAAACCCACCTCTTCTATCAGGCCATATATACTGTTGATGTTTCCCTATCACCTGTCTATAAATTTTATTGGGATGGTGATTAGGCATTGTCAATAGCATGCCTGACTTGATTGACTGAAATGGGTTTTGAAAAGAGATTTAAATGATGAAGAGAAAAGCGCTTAGTGTTTTGGGGTAGGGAGAGAATTATTTTATTGTTATTACTTCCCAGTGACACCCACAGCCATAAGCATATTATGCACAGTTGAGTTATGCTGTTGTACATCTGCTGATGCTTTCGCCCATAATCACTTCTGTTATTGAAAGACAAATCCTAAATAAATCTCTTCATAAGGGAGTTTCTCCAACAGTCTTTATTAATAATAATAATAGCAAAGTCCCATTTAAGAATGAGAGTTATCTAATTGGCTATTTCTTCATGATTCTGACTGCTCTCTAAGGAGAGAGAAAAAAATCTGAACAACAACTTAAAATGCATCTTGCATTTTAGGAAAGCCTAAAAGAGAGTGAGTTGTGGTTTTTTTTTTTCTTGGAAGTTAGCCAAAACTGTTGAGTAGAGAGAACAGCCCTCTGTTCGGAGAACTCCGAGCCCCAAAGCCATGTTCAAGTTGTTCAGCATAAATTCTTGGTCTAAAATCAATGTTCCAAACAACCATGGCTGCCAACCGCATTGCAAATAACTTGAAAATATGACACTTGGAATTTTTAAAATATTTTTTGTTGCAGTGGAGATGTGTAAAGCACATATTTATGTACCACTCTGCTTTCTCATATGTCAGTGTCTGCTCGTTCAAGGTTCTCAAATGTCTGTATTGCCAATATTTTCTAAATGAAAACAGAAGTATTATGTGGGTGGGCAGTATCACCATTAGAAGGAAATGCTTCAAGTGTAACATTTTTGACAAACTCAGAATTATCGTTTACTCGCTGAGTTTATGGTCTGAAGGCCAGATTCTCATTTGCTTCAACTCCGCTTAACTTATTTTGAATACAGTGGAGCTATACTGATTTACATCAGATGCATATGTGGCCCCAAAATACCTAATTCAAAACCTCTGACAGGTGTTTAAAGCTAACTATTAGCAGCAAAATCCTGAAAGGAGCTGTATTATCTAAAATTGTGTATGCAAACTTTTGTTCTTTGTTATACCTACAAACCCTACTGAAGTCAGAACAGAAATTGCTCCAGCAACCTTAACTTTGACCTTCAGTAACCCATTTTAATATTCTTTAATGGCCTGAAAGAACAGCTTTTAACAAAAAAATGCAATATAATGGAACCATGGGACCTCAGATCCTCAAGCTTAACTATGGGTAGAAAGGTGCTGGGAACAGGAATTCACTGCTGATTAGTTGGAGTGATATCAACCATGGAATGCAGTTACCCATATTGAACAGAGGTGAAAACAATAGGAAGGATTTTTTTTATTTCAGATAAAATTTTGAAAAGTTTGTAATGTTCTTTTCTATTTTTCTCCCTTCCCCAAACCCTAGCCTTCTTTATCACCACCTTAAATTACAGGTACATTAGAATTTTTAATATATCCAAACAGTGTTAATACGTCTTTAGTGATCTTGTTAATCCAAGTTACACAGTTAGAAAAGCAAACTCTTTTCCCAACATTCACAAATCCTTCTCCAAGACTGAAACCACTAAATTTCACCTGAATTTGTTCCCCAAAATTTGGTTCTGCTCTAATATTTAGTATTAAATCTTTGAAAACCATTATATTTCTATTGCAAAAATGCATATTGGATTCTGTCTGACTATCAAGCTTCCCAAGTCACATCATGTGCAAAACATATGGAGAATTTTAATATAATTTGCTTTTCAGCAGGAACTACAGCAGAATCCACCAGACCTATTCCTTGTACTACTACAGAGATAGATCTTTAAAAATAGCCAGTTAACAAAGACACAATCTTATCTTAGGATCTACCATGTTGCCTTCTGTTTCCCAATTCTTATTAAAAGAAATACTTCGAATATGGCAACTACTGAGGTTATCTTGCTGCAAATATTAATGGTGATTTGTTATCTTTGCTAGTCTTTGGCTTAAATGAGGGCTGTGCAGCTAATTTGAGTGGGAATGGGAGCTCTTGGAAACTGCTCCCTTCTGCCCTGGCTTATCCCTTTCCTTCATGTTTTGGTGTTTCCTTGTTTCCAGATTGTCTTCTCTCTCTTTGGGAAATGAGAAATTGTATAATCAGATATGATCTCAAGGGAGCCTGAGCCTTTATTTGGACTGAAAAGCTCTTCAAATAGGATTCAATCCTTAAGGATGACATTTATCACTGTCTGAATTTCTGCTGATTTTTTTCTATACAGATGTAAATTTAACATTATCTGCCCTTTAAATGGAGACCTCTTGATAGCAAAACAAAAATAGAAAGGAAACAATGGGTTATAGAATCATAAGCCACTTGAACCCATTTTTCTGGCTTACTATTGTATATGAAAACATATAAAAAGATTATACTTGGTCCTCATTATTTTCCAAGAGAAAAGGGGGACAGGTGAGACTGTTTGATTCCTCTGTACTTCTTCAATTGCTTCAGCATGGTGCTTACTCAGTGGGCAAAGTCACAGAAAAGAGACAAAAGCATCTAGCACACAAAGCATTGTCTTTTAATATCTAGGATCACAAAAAATGACTTTTATATAGAGGAAAAAAAATGTTGAAATATTTTTTACAACAAATAAGGTCACTTCAAAAAGTGGAATTTCATTGCCTTTTCAGAAGCATGTGGAAGCCTTTCACAACAGCTCCATAACTAAATGCAGAGAGATATGTGAAATGAAACACTTAATGTTTTATCAACCAGTACTAGAAAAATAAAATCCAAGTTTGCCATTTTTAATAGAGTGAACACTAAAAATACCTCCAACTTCACTGATATTGAATGGTTTATTAAAAAAAAAAATGTAATACATGGAATGTTGTGCTATTCTGCCTCATTTGTCTCTGTGACCTGGTGTGACAGCACCCCCATTAGTCAGATGTGGTGGTATACTGAGTTTGCGCTGCCTAACAGGGCAGTCAACCAGCTCCTCTTGCTGCAGTTTCTGTGGCAATCCCATTCTGGGCTATGAAGGGCAATTTCCGTTCTACTGGGGCGCATGGGCTTTGTCCTTATAGAAAAGGGTCAGCTGGTCCTGATATTCAGGGAGTCTGGAATACCTTTTGGTTCTTAAGTCTCTGAGGGGTCAGTAGGGGAAACCAGGCCCCACCCACTCATTGGGTTCCAACTCAGGGTCCTTAAACCAGGCAGGCAGAATCAGGCCTCAGCAACACTTTCTGTTGTGTGTGGAACAGCTTACTACTTCCCTTGCTCTCTGTAGGTTTCTCCAGCCTGTACATCCAGTCTTCATCTCTTTTCTGGTGCTGGGCAGCTTCTCATCAGCTTGCTGACAGGAGTTTCTTCTGCAGCCTGCTTGCTCCTCGAGCAGGCACCCCACCCCTCTGCTTCTCAGCTCTTTTATTCTCCCAGCTGTTGTGGGGCTGCCATTCGGTGCTAGCTGGTAGTTCCTGCATTAATGCCTTGCTTGCTAGGACAGAGTGTGGTGTACACAACATCACAGTAGCCCCCAAAAATCGTGACTTTGGTACTAAGTCTGATATCTAGAGCCAGCTCAACAGAACCCTGGACACCAAGAAATGAAGAAAGAACATCCACTGCCAGTACTGGCCTCCTTTTCCTTCTCCCCTGATGAGGCAGTCTTCAGAGGGGGGCACACCAAGAATTGTTAAAGAGGGTTATCTTATGTCTGAGAATATAGCTGGAAGAAGTGAAGGAATCTTCACACCACCTGGTTGATATTTTAGCCACTGCAGGTCCTTCTAGAGTGAGACTGACTCTTAATGAGGTTATTGTGGCCCTTACTATCCTTCCACCCCTTCAAAAAGGGCCAAGTGGAAGTATTATGTACCTGCCCAATGTTATGAATTCCTCTTACTCCCATCCTCCATCCCCGGAGTTCCTGGTAGTATCTGCTGCAAATGAGAGAGAAAGACAGATTATCAGGGTGCAATCCAGACATCAACAGACCCAAAGTTAGACCTCTTTGGTGGGAAAATTAGTTTTATGGGGAAGCTGCAGTTCAGGATTGCAAACTAGCATGAACCTTTGGGCAGGTCTGACTTTAATTTTACTTAAATTTAAAGAAATACTGCCTGAATATGCAAGGGCAGTTCTCCTCGCTGGTGGATGAGGAAAAATTGATGACGAGGGCCTCCCTGCAATCTGCTCTGGATATGGCTGACTTGGCGGCCAGGTCCAGGCCTTCAGTTGTGGCCATGTTTAGAAGCTCCTGGTTGCAGTCTTCTGGGCTCCTGAAGGGATCCAAAAGTCTGAGTGGGACCTGCCCTTTAAGGGATCTTCACTCCTTTCAGAGCAAACTAATGCTGAGTTCCATAGGTTAAAGGACTCAAGAGCAACCCTCTGGTGTTCTGCTCCAGCTGACAGGATCTGTAGAGAAAGAAGAGTAGAGGTTATAAACATAGGCCACCCTTTCCTCCTACCTCTTCATCAATGTCTGGCCCACCTAGACATCCAGGGGGTTCTAAGGAGGCATTGATAGGACTCTCAAGGATTCCATACTAATTCCCAGGATTCCAGACCACATTTTTCCTTTGTTTGTAAGCCACCTTTCATTTTCTTCAGTACTTGCTCCTGTATCATCATGGACTATTGGGCACTGCGCACTGTGCAAGTAGGATACAGTTACCAGTTTTTTCTATCATTTCTAGTCATGCTCCCTCCCTGTCCATCTTCAGAGACCCCTCTCATGAAGATATTTTGGTCCAGGAGGTTCAATCTCTTCTTCAAGCAGAAGCCATTAGAGGAAATTCTGCAGAGTTTATGGAAGAGGAGTTTCTGTTCCTATTATTTCTGAATCTTGAAAGCCAGCAAAGCTCTGAGAACTATTTTAAACCTGCATCAGCATAGTAGCCATCTTGACCTGGCCATGGTGGCATCCATTATTCCCCTTTTCATGTGTTGAGATATGAAGAGCATAGTAAATTCCTCATATTCGTAGTGAAGCACTTGCATTACCAGTTCGTGGTGTTGCCATTTGGCCTGTCTCCAGCTCCTCAGGTGTTCACAAAATATACAGCCATGGTAGCAGCTTCCATCAAGAAACTCAGATTGCAAGTTCTCCTTGCCTAGAAGATGACTGGCAACTGTGCAAGGGATTACTAAACTTTAGTAACTGTTGTTCAAGATGTTTTCCATACGTCCATTCCTCAATCCATGACCTGGAAAGAAGGAACTGATGGGACTGTGCAAGGAGCACTTGTACATGAAGAGTTGAATGCACATGTATAATATGGCTCAAAGAACAACAGTTATGAAATGTGAGCAACCAGGATTTTTTTCAAAGGTGCTTCAGATTCAACAGCTGTATTTAATGTTGCAGAAGGTACTTAGTCAAATAACTTTATTAAAGGAAAAAAAAATAAAGTAACTTTTAACATGTATTTAATGTTCTCATAAAATGTTTAATTTTTAAGCTGCCTTGAGTTGTCACCAGACTGACCCTTCTTTTAGTGCTTGAATCATGAGCACTAGAACCAGATCCTGATATCTTCAAAGTCAACAGCAGAGCCCCCATTGGCTCTTAGGATCAGGGCCTAACTGTTCAAGGCCTAAGTGCCAAAGGCACCGATGGTGGACTTGCATAGTTTCAAAGCTTCTATCCCTGTGCACGTTACCATTATGAAGAAACCCATGAGAGTCTGAGCTTCCTTGGGACACAAGGTGGATTGATGCCTAATTTGCAGAAGAGCATGTTACCTCCTCTCCCAACTTTTATGACATTCAGTTCCCAATCCCCCAGACTACCCTTCTGGAAAAAATCATTATTTAGTTCCCATGGGGAAATTAATACTTACTTTCAGGGAAAGCTACCCAAAGACATGATTCTGAGAGAGAAAAGGGAAGAGGGGCGGTGTACAAATATTTTAGTATTTTTACCCATAATATCTGTGCATATGCTAATTTGTTCGTGCACTTCATCTTGCCACCTGCAAGAGCACCATTATTACCTGAATCTAACACATACAGTAACTGTACAAGAAGGAAAGTGGTCTAAGATGAAAGGGGCAAGTTCAGAGCTAAGTATTAATATTATTGTATATAGAGATGAAACCACCACTGAATTAACACTACCATCTACCTCTTATCTCATGTGGGAGGTGAGAGATAGCCAGCGCTGACTCTTCCAGGAAGTTTCACATCACCTGAAAGCCACTCTTTGCATCTTTTTGGGAAGTGCTAAGATTAACCAGTAGTATCCCTCTTAATAAAAGTGGGGTGTTTGCCACTGAATACTATAGTGGTGCTTTTGGGGTTGATGGTCAACATTGTTTAGCACAAAGTGTTTAATAGATTCTTTGCATTTCTGTATTTTCTAACCATGGATATAAAAGCACTTTACAGTAATTGATTAATCAATCTCAGCATCCCTTTGAGGTAGACAGGTAGTTATTATTAACCCCAATTCACAGTTGTGGAAACTGAGATTCAGACAGGCTCCTTGGCAAAGTTACAGATCAATTCAATAGCATAACCATTATTAGAATCTATATAATTTTATTCCTTCTCCTCTGCTCTAAGCACTAGACAATTCTCCTTTTATATTCTTCACATAAAAAAATCAATATTCAAGGAATCAAAAGAGTTAAGACATCCTACATGGCCAGTAAGTAAAGAGACTATTTTATTATCAATTCTGAATAACAAAGGCACAATTTTTCTACCCAATAAGAAAGATCATCTACAAATGTGAATCCAAGGCACCCACCACGTAGTATCCCTTATTGGGATAAAATGATTCCACTCACGTTTTTATATTTTTCAGAACAGGCAGGATAAAGTGTCAGCTTAATCTGCCTTCAACAGAGTTTATGAATTGTATCAGCTTCTCAACTTTATTAACCTCCACTCCTTTTGCTCTTGATATCCTCCTAGGGAAGTTCTCATTCACCTGACAATAACTGTGCCAGAATCTAATGGTGTTTAATTCATAACATAGTCATCATTTGTCCTGCTATCATACATTGTTGTTTTTTTTCTAAAAATGAGACTAAAGATGTTATATACAAATGTAAATCAGATTCTTTTCTACAAATAGAGTGCCATCCCAGAATTTGCAGGTAAACTGTTGGCAGGGAGTATTCTTTCTGTGTGAAGCAGTGCGGAATAGACCCAGTAAGGCCTAGTGTATACTGCAGGGGTAAGTCGATGATTGCGGATCTCCTTTCGACTTACTTCTACTTACTGCGCTGTCTTGACTGGGCTGCGTTGACCAGCAGGGCTCTTCTGTCGATGCAGCATTACTCCACTTGGGAGGGTGGAGTAACTGCATTGAATGGAGAGCAATTCTGGGATCGATTGAGCGAGTCTACACTTGCCTGTTCAATCAACCCCGCGATCCATGAAGATCGACACAGTTTTCTCAGTATAGACAAGGCCTAAGTGATGTTCCTACTCCTCATACCCACACCCACTAACAGGTAAGGAAAAGACCAGTCTCAGAGAGAATCTTTAAACTCTGCTGGATTTTAGTGTTATATTCTCTTTATGTATATCTATTCCCTAATCCCCATTAGGATTCATATCTCAAACAGACGGAGTTGCTCAAGAATCAGGACTACAGTGGGTTGGGCAAAAAATACATTTTCACAAAAATGTAGTGATTTCGCCCTTCTATTTCTATTGGAATTTTCTAGGCTGCTAGTTAGACCTCACTCTGAAAGAATAACTAAGGAGTTCACAAAGGAGAAGTCCTTGATCTTAAGGTGTCATCTGCGAGTATCTCAGAAACAGCTGGAAAAGCAGGAATTGTAAATTGGACTCTAGCATAGTAAAAACAAGTTCCTGGTGTGCAGGATATCTTCTTTATTTGCTGTGTTAAAATAAGAATGCAAAGCATTCTGTGGACATGTGGGGAGGTTCCAGGTTAAATCCACTGCTAATACTAGAAGAGAGCTGTTTAGTAATATATATTAATTAATTGTAGTACCCTTCTGACAGTAAAATTCCTTTCTTCTGTTTTGTAAACATTTTCCATTATGTTCCATATAGAACTGAAATTTTTATAGCTGATTTTGTTTACTTCCATAAATGACCCAGCAACAGCACTATTTTTTGTCTTTTATGTTGTTTTCTCTTATCTTGACATCTGAGCATGCAGAATGTGCTGCTTGACCCCTCCATTGAGATTTAATGGTGGCAGCAGCACAGAATGCACTTTAAAAGGCTCTCAGAAGAGAATATGCAAGCTGTGTTTGGAGCACTCTTCTCGTTTGTGCTACGAGACTTAGCCTGGTTTTTATCTGTGGTGTCACACGCTGATGGCAGCTGTCTGAATAATGATGAATGAATATTACTGACTTCGTATGAATTTGTGCATGTTATGTGAAATCAGGCACATAGGCTATGTCTACACTAGAAAAAGTTAGGTCGACTTTAAGTCGACTTAATAAGGTCGACTTTAAGTCGACAAAGTTAACCTTATTAAAGTCAACTTAACAAAGTGGACTAAGTTGACTTAACTTTAAGTCAATTTAGTCCACTTTGTTAAGTCGACCTTAACCACCTTTAAGTCCACTTAATAAAGTCTACTTAAGGGTTACTCCACGTCCACACCATCCTTAAGTCAATTTAAGGAGTCGACTTAAGGGTTAAGTCAACCTAAGGAGTGGTAGTTATAAAGTCGACTTAAGCTTTCATTAAGTTGACTTAAGGCATTTCTTAAGTCAACTTAATGAAAGCCTAGTGTGGACGTGGCTTAATTTAAGTTAACTTAAGCCTCCTTAGGTCGACTTAAATTGCCAGAGTAGACATAGCCATAGAGCATAACCAGTATTTTTTGGTCTGGAGGGCTTCTCCTGGACAGTAAAGAAACTGCCAAAGAAAGGAATATAAAAATCTCCAGGGGAGAGGCTGTAACATTATGAAGCTGAACTGAAACACAAAACGACAGCTGCCCCTCTAGTAGACAGGTGGGTTCTCCTCTAAATTTAACAGCATAGATCACAGAAAGTAGAATAAATGCATCACTCTTCACATACACAGACACAGTGCAGCTCTCTGCACGTTATATCATCACAGAACAGGAAAAGTTTCTTTCTGGTGTCCAGGCTAGAAATGCAAATTAAGAAGATTGCCACTTAAGCTTTATCCGTCTGCTTAGATTACTCCTTGAGGGGATATTATAAATTGTGCTTCATGTACTGTAACAGCTTATAATATTACGGTACATACATTTTACTACATGAAAAGCAGTAAGCCAAAAATCTTCTGGTTTTAATGATGTTTTAGGGCTAGTTTAAATAAACTATTATAAACTATTTCCCTATCACCTCTGACTCTCAATTCTTTGTAGCTTCACCCTCTACACAGGAACTTCAGATAGCTTAGTTATACACACTCTTATCTCCTCCTGGTTGGACTAGAGCAAGTTGATCTGTTTGGGCGCATGCTGACAACCATCAGGAAATTCCAACGTGTTCAAAATTCAGCAGCCTCTTCAGCAACGCTGGCAGTCATGAACACATCTAGGCTGTCCTGCATGCTTTACATGATTTCCCATTGAATATGATGTCAAATCTGAGGTCTAAGTTGTTATTTTTAAGATACTCACACATTTGAAGGATAAGATACCAAATAAATTGCCTAAAGTTCCTTGATGAGGACCATAGCCAGAGTCTGCTGCCGAGGCACTGTGGAACTATCCATAGCATGTAAAACTAATTCACAAAGAAAACAGAGCTTTTTTTTTTTTCTTATCACTCTCAGGAATTAAGAGCCACCACTGACCTTCCACTCCAAGGGCAAGGCACATTTCATCATCATCATTGCTAACATATCACAATATGCCTGCAATATATTATTTTAAAAAAAATTGAAATAAAACCCCAAACCCACACAACGTATCTTTGGAGAGGTGGAGAGAGAAAGAAGGAACATCTAACAGATGCCAGTCATGCTGGTTTTTGCAACTCTAGCAGGTGTTTAGATACTACAGTGTTGAGGGCCATATAAGAAGCTAAGAAAAACAGAAGCTGTAGTTTGAATTAAATAGGCTGGTTTTAATTAGACACCAAATGTGGCAGTTTCGACTATTATCGGTCTGCTCTCTCAAAAATTCTGAGTGGAATTAAAAATGTGGCCGTTTCATCATGCTTGTTGACTTACCTAGTAGCTTCCACAAACAGTCAAGAGCACAGAGGTACAGTCTGGGAGCAGTAAAAATCCAGCTGTTTTGCAGCAGGTTATAGTGTCATGCAAAGTGATTTCTACGGAGCAGCACCGAGTTCTTGTTTATATGTGCATAAAAAAAATAAAAAGAGCCGTCGAGTTTTAAGGCATGATGACTCCATCTGACAATGATTCCAGATATTTAGAAGCAGAAATACATTTGAAACATGGTAAACGTAGATAATCCACTTCACCAGGATCGAGGCTGGGGCGGGGCTGCCCACCCTTTTGCCCTCCCATTGCTCCTTCTGCTGGGGTTCAGGGTCAGAGGCTCCGGGGCGCCGGCCGGCATTGCGGAGAGGGTTGGGGGGCCCCAGCTAATGTTGCTGCTGACCAGTGTGGCTGCGGGGGCGGGAGGTGGCCCTCTAGGCCACACTATTGGTGGGAAGTGCGGGGCGGCTGCGGGCTGCATTGTTGGGGGACTTGTGGGAGAGCGCAGGCTGGTGTGGCTGCAGGGGTCGTGGGGGGGGAGAGCCATGCTGCTGGAGGGGCCATGGGGGGTGCACTGTTGTTGGGGGTCAGTAGCAGGCCTCAGCTGTAGAAGGGGAGGGGGGCTGTAGTGGATAAAACACGCTTCACCTAAAGAATGAATATCTGGAATTAATTCATTAGCTTTGGTCTAAAATTGACATTTTCAATAATATAGATAATATAGTGAATACAAAATTATATTCTAAATAGAGATTGCTTGCTTAAATAATCTGCTTATCCTCTCACACTGATAAAAATCGGGAGTAACACCACTAAACTCAGTTGAGATCCAGTGCAGTCAAAACTGGCACAAGTGAAATCGAAATCGGTCCCAAATATTTCCAACCTATTATTTGTGACATAGTCTATTTGTGTATTTCCTTATAATTTTGTGTCCTATGCATACACAAAAGCTCTAAACCACATTCTAACAAGCAGGATGTGGTCATACAAATATAACTCATATATTTTTAAATGCTGATCAGTTGTTTGGTTTTTTCCTAGCTCCCTGTGGAAAATACATATATCAAGCTTTCAAATCAACAGTCCGAACTGAGGCCCTAGAAGCTGATTTATTTAGAAATGCATTTAATATAGGTATATATTCTTGGGAATTAGATTAATAGTGGTTATTAAAAGGTAGGTTGTGGACCTCCTAATATCTCATGAGATGCCAAGACATTTCTATTTGCCTGTAGGGGCCAAAATAGGAAAATGTGGAAGAGGATGGTTATCTCTAAATTCATCATCCCCTTTAATACAAATATTTATATATCCTGATGTTGTGTAGGTGTAAATAGTAGCCTTATTAACAAGCATTGCACTGACTGTGTAATGTATGAATTATATTTGCAAAGTGAATTCCTAATTGGAAATTATGATGATCCTACAACTAAACAGCAATTCCTTATAACTTGTGTGTTACATACATGCCATGAGTTACAAATGGCTATCGTCTTGTGTAGAATTAAAGTAATATCTCACAGATGATTAGATGACCCTTTGCTACCTTGAACTACAGGGAATATGAATGGGAGCAATTTCACTTCTACAGACAATAGTAGAAAACCCAGCAAATATCAGAACCTGGGTGCATATAAAGGTCAGTGACAATCAGTTGCTTCCTTTTTTTTTGCGACTACTTTGATATCTTTGGAGCTCTCCCAATATCTTGTTTAAACGAATATAATGGCAAGGTTTTTATTATTATTTTTAATATAATATATATATAATATAATTAATATAATATAATAATAATATATATAATATAATTATTATAAACTACTGGAAAGTTTGCTGTAAATGAGGTATTGGTTTTGCTTGTTTTTTGGTGTTGGAGAAAAATCATCAATAATTAATGTACAGCAATTGTTTTTAGCAACTGGCGAGCCGTCCAGGAGTCTGAAGATAATTTAATGTGAATATGTAGATTGCTTATCTTCTGCTTAAATAAATAGCTCTACAGTATTTTTTCCATGCTGCTGGTGATTACCACAATGTTTACATAGAATTGGGAATGTGTGTAAACTGGCTTGCAAGGATATGCAATCCAAATAGTTGATTAGGTGAAAAAAAAATTCATACTATTTTCATATTGCTAAACGAAAACTCTCACAGGACTCTAATTTCCTTATCGAATAATTAATAAATCCAGATGTTCACTTTTCCATTGTCCTGACTGAATTCATGATAACTCTAGACACAGCATTCTCAACAACTCTGTCAGGGCACATTACTGTATTGCTACACAGCAGCAAGTGTGTCACAGAGAGCTGGGGAGGGGAGCTGGATTCAGTCTGTGGGAAGTGGGCTGGTGTGTCCTGTAGGATTGCACATACTGCCAAGTGTATCATGACCCACAAAAGGTTGAGAACCACTGCTCTAGATCAGATTCAGAGGTGAGTTTAAGAGCTTGTCTACATAGGAAAGTTAGTGTAGCGTGAGCAAGGGTGTGAATTTAAAGAGTAATAAATACTCTGTACTAACTCCCCAGCTCCCTGAGGCACTTCCAAAGTGCATTAAGCTAATGTGCACACAGACACTTTTAGTGCACAGTCACAGGGTATGTCTATACTGATGGCAGGAAAGTCACTATCATCAGATCAATTTTTCCGGATCAACTGAAAGGGCAGTTAAGACCCACTCAGTTGATCCGGATATTGACATAATGAAACCACACCCTCAAGCAGCCTAGTGTTGTGTTGACAGGAACAAATTTACCTTTGGTGCAGCACAGTGAAGACAGTGTCCTAAAGGGAAGTTACAAAGTCGTTAGGCATTACGCAAGTTACTCGGTGTAGCTCGCATAGCTCCTGTCAACTACTGCCGAATTGTGCAGGCAGTGTAGACTGGCCCCTAAGAAGTCTCAACATGGCAAGTTAGTGTGGAATAGCTACTGTATACCAGCTACTTTAGGCTTTTTCCTGTGTAGATAAGCATTAAGAGAAACTATTGTAGCTTACCCCTTCCAGACGACTCTGTAAATGTTACATGAGCTCAAATTTACACCCCTTTTTAATGTGTGAATTACAGATTCTTTCAGATAGCATCTGAAGTTAGTCTATTGAGTTTAAGCTGATATAATTAACATATTGAGGGTTAGAAGCATGAGTGTAGTGGGAAAACAACTAGAAGTAAGATGTAGATTAAAATACCTTTGTAACTTAAAGACCTTCTTCCAGCACGTAAAGTAGCATATGTCTACGCTACAGTCAAAAATGTGATTGCCGCATATGCATTCGTACCAGAGTTAGCTTTAACTTAGCTAACCTGGTGTACCAGCAGTAGTGGAACTACAGCAGTATGGGGTTTGGCATGGGGTCAACCAGCTGAGTAGGTACAGAGTGTCCTGAGCGGGCTCATACAGCGCACACTGAATTCCATGTTGACATGGCTTCATTGCTGTTGATATTTACTCCCTGGTTGCACCTGACTGCACCCTGATTGCAGTTTAGACATACTTACAAATCTCCTTCAAAGGAAACTTCCTTACATCTGTTTACACTCAGTCACTAATATGTAACTTTCATTGCCTTACACATCACCTACCAGTTTGTCCCAATGTTTAATCAGAATGAATCAATCAGAATTATTTTTTCCCTGATGCATAAGTCACCACAGATGTGACTTTCACAGGCTTTGTAGAGCTCAAAATGAGGAATGGGGTTTTGTCCATAATGAGCCTCACTTGAGTTATTATTATTGCTAGCATGAAGTGCTGTGTTAAATGAGGGTGAGAGAAAATGTGAACGTGAAAAGGCATACTTTATGCTGTCTTATTTTTGTTTCCCAACATTTGAAACAAAGCTTTCCTCACTCAAAACAACCCCGGGATATTTTTGACCACCTTCAGAATAACAAAAGCTTACCCTGAAGCCTGGCTGTTTGGAATCTTCCCTTGTTTCTGAAAGAATAAAAATAATATTTAAAGATGTCAATCATTCCAAAGCTTTGGTACTGATCCCCTTGGTGGTAATGCTCTGCACTCAGATTGTTACTTCACTGTAGGCAGAAGATTGTTCATACACTTTTGTGTAGATTAGATTATGCTCTTTGAAAAATATGAATCTACCTCGATTGATGGTACATTTATGTGTGCATTATCTTTGCCTGTATAGTCCAGTGGGGGATCTGTCTTTTATCTTGCAGAGCTTTGACAGTGTATCTCATAAGTATACAAGTTGAACAGGTTTCTGTTGCAAACTAATGAAGTTCCTTAAGACAATCTGAGCCAATCTTTCTATTTTAGGTGTGATGACATATTCATTCTCCTCTACCAGCTCATGACAAATGGATGAGAATGTTAACAGATGAAAAATGTTCTCTCTTTCCTAGGATAATCCAAGGAAAATAGAAAATATAGCGTTCAGGGGTAGAACCTGTTGTATTAATTCATTAAACAATCAAAGGGAGCAGAGAGCATATCGAATGTGTTAAAATTTACCTTCCCCTGGAAAACTAATACGCCTTCTGTGGACCTTAAAATACCTCAATATTTCATTCTGTAGGCTGTTGACTAAGCAGTTGATATTTCTATTAAAATTGGTATCAGTATTTGATGGTTTTATCTCCTTAGCCATTCGAGCTTTGTTCAATAAAGAAATGTTTGATTCTGATTTACAAAAAAATAATTTAGCATGCAAGGGTAATGAATGTTAAGAAAACCTGAATTGATCCATGGTTGACAGATACTAGAGATCTGTATGAGAGACATAAAACTATTAAAATTCTACTCTTTGACCTGTACAAGTACTGAATTTTTAAATTAGCAGGAGCGCAAACTAACACAATAATAAAGCCAGAGCAATGCATCAAAAATATACTCTGGTTGTTCATTTTAACAATTGTAGTTTAGTTTGTTATGCTACTATTTCATAAAATACAAGTAAAATTATAGTTTCTAAAAATAATTACATTTTAATGATATGAGACCTCACTAGAGTGCTGTGAAAATAAACCTTTGCTCAGAAATAGTGCGAGATACCAGGTATTTGTGAGAACTATGAGGTGTGTGAATTGCTGATCAGTGAGAGTAGTGATTGTAGTACTATATATTCTAGGCATCTGAGTGCTGGGTTTTTTGTTTGTTTGCTTGCTTTTAGTTGAATTCATCATCTAAGTTTATTTAGCTTTCAAATAAACCTAACTGGATGCATGTCTTCTTCTTAATACTTTGTATCTTAGAGTGAAGGGAGTCAGAAAACTTTTTGTGAAAGAATACCAACATTCCTTCAGGTCATTAGCAGAGTTAGAATAATTAACTTTTAGCTTCAAAGCATGGACCTCTCTTAGTTTACTGCAGGAGTAACTGTGATAATTAGTAAGAGACCAGCTACTAAAGGAATACATGGTACCTTGGGCCAGTGTTGCAAGGGCATCCATATTTATTTTCTGTCAACAGTTTGATAGTGAAATGGCTCAGTATGCAAAGCAAAAGATTTGGAGGTTAGTTTTTCCTCTGTTAATCCTACACATTTGATTAGCAATCTGCAAATCAAGCTGTGTTGTTTTTTCTTCTTCCACTATCACTTAACCTGTAATTTCTGAGGAGTACAGAAGGTTCAGCACTTGACAATTAGCTGGATATATTATTGATGATGCATAAGGCAGAAAAGAATTTAGTAGTTATAGTACTAACTTTGGGGTTTTTTCACAGCAATGTTGACTTAATACAGAGATCCAGTTCCACTGCTGGAAGTAAAGAGTTTATAACAGAAGTCATGGGATGGAGTTGGGTTGCCACATTGTACTTTGCACAATCCTGGGCCATCTGAGTTCTTGACCACTCCCTTGGGATGAGTCAGAACAGTTTTAAAGTCTTTTATGTTACATAGCATACCACAAGCACCTAAAGGCTAATATGATAGGCTAAAGCGAGAAGACCAAGCCACAACCCCTTTTTCCTAGCCATGTCCCCTATGACAGCAAGAAGGAAGAAGCGGTATGTAAAGGACCACTACATCAATTCTTCTTCACCAGAGAACCCCTCCTTGGTAACTTTCCCATAACAAACTGCATTTGCTTTATGACAGTTTTGGATTGTGGTGCAAGTAGGGCACAATATAGGGTAGAATTTGGTCCACAGTGAAGAAAAATTGAATACACAGATGACATTTTAATAAGTCATTTTTATATGACTGTCTTTAATTTAATTTGTAAACAAGTCAAGACCCAGGAGTTAAAATGCCAGATAGTGTCAGCTTCCCCCAGGACTCCACCTTAGAAGATGTAGGCAAGTTTTCTTTTCCTTAGCTCATTTGTCCTGCATGGCTTCTGTCTTCTCCCAGTCCTTTTAGCTGCTGGAGAACCAGATCTTTTGCTTCCAGCAGTACCAGAGCCTGACTGGCTTCTCTGGACAGTTCCGAATTCTAAACTCATTACCCAACTTTTCCAGGCAACACTCTTCATTCAGGTGAGTGTGTCAGGGCAGCAATGCCTTCAGTAGGGCACACACCCCACCACATGCCCCCAGGTATAGGTTTTCCTGTATATTACCCATCCTACTATAATGTGGATCAATGTTCCTTTTGTAGTGACAAGACTTATACGTAGGCATCTGAGTCAAAGACTGCCTTCAAGCTAATGAACCAGATCCTGTAACTCAGAGTAGTGACTCATGCTTTTTAGATCCAAGTTCAGTCTTCACAAATGATTATATTGCTCTTTTAACGTAGTTTTTGTGTGTAATTTTCTAGGTTTTTTTTTTTTTAAAGGGAAACTGAAAAAAAAAAACCCAGAAATTCTAGCATCTGTCACCATATTGACACCCACGTGTGTTATCAGCCCGGATTGAACCTTCAGATTCACCACATAGATCTCAACCACTTAAGATAATAAAGTATATGATGACAGTAGTAAGTTGTCATCCTTTATTTGGGTGAGCACTAGAGTGGGATGAGACACACATTTCACCTGTGGGTTTCACAGATATTTGCTGACAACAGAGGATTGATGAGATCTGGTAATTTGGGTTACATTCCAGGGTTGGGAGGGGAATGTGTTCAGTAGACTTAGGATCTTCTGTAGTTTCCCCCCAAATTTGATCCTTTCTGCCCTATCCCTTCCAGCCTATCTCTGTCCCAGTCATTTCTCTTTCCTACCCATGGCTGTTTGTCCATTTCCATTCTCCTCACTGAGCCAGTCTTAATGTCGACTCCTCAAGCTTTTCATCTTAGTACTCTTGCCCAGCTGGTCCTAGTTTCTCCATCTGGGCTCACGGTCCAAGTCTCAGTCCCTCTCCCTAACTTCCAGTCTTTGTCTTCCACCCCACCCCAATCACAGCCTCATTACACATCCAATCCCAGTTTTCCCCCATACAATTCCTCATCTCTTTAGTCTCTACACTCCCATGTATTGTCTCCTAGTGTCCTTCCCAGGCTCCTTATTCAATCTGTCTCCTCCATTTAACTCCTTCCTAGCTGATTGTCCTAGTCTCCTTGTCCAGGCACTAACAGTCACCTTTGCCAACAACTCCTTGTCCAGTCTTAATGTGTCCCCACCAGCTCACATCACTGACACAAAAACTTCAGCCTGCCAGACTTCAAGTTCTTGTTTCAAAGCTCTAAAGAATATAACATGGGTAAAACAATGCATCGTTTCCCGACTGTAAGGGGTGAAATTTTCCTGAAGCATTGAGGCTGAGGAAGACTCTTGTGACAGTGAGTCTGGGTTGGGCTTTGTGAAGCTCTTGTTACACACAGCCAGTTAGAACCAGAAACATAATAAAACAGTTCCAAAGGGGTAGCCATGTTAGTCTAGTTCAGCAAAACAAACAAGGAGTTCTGTGTCACTTTTAAAGACTAACAAATGTATTTATCACATGAGCCTTGGTGGGAGAAAGTCCCACTTCGTCAGACGCTTAGAACATGGGGAGCTTACAGAATGGGAGGAAAATTAATGCGGAGAAGTGTAAGTCATAAGATCAGGTCAGGCTGTAACAGCAAATCAGAGCCGGAATCTTAACGTATAATCCTAACAATGTTTAATGTGTTCCATCTTGTCAAAGCATCAATTAATTAGGGCCACTTACTAAGAACTCTGTCCTAAAGACACATTTGGTTCTTGAATTTTTCAGTGCAACTACAAAATAGGTACCCATTTAGAAACAGGATGAAATGAAGCACAATGAAAATGGGGGTCTGATCTAGTTTAGATTTAGTTGAGGTTGATCCATCTTTGAGCAGGGGATTGGACTAGGTGACCTCCTGGGGTCCCTTCCAACCTTAATGTTCTATGATCCATTTCCTATTGAAGTCAGTAGTAGTCTTTTCTTTGAGTTCAGTGGGAGATCCATCAGACCACCAAATAACTTACTTTAGTTTACAGAGAAGTTTACTGTTGGCAAAGATGGGAACAGATCCCAGGAATTCTTACTCTTCCACATTCTTACTACAGTGTAATGCCCCTTCTCTCTAAGATTAGCGTATTATGAATTAAAATAGGAGAAAAATATTAACATTAAAACTAGAGAGACTGATATGATTTATAACAAGGTGGAAGTAAAACTTTAAATTCTAGCTCGGTAGATTACAGGAGGGAATGAAAAACAAGTATCTGTAATAATACAAGATTAGAGTCCACATCTGTATTACAATATTTCCTTTTAAATAACTGACCAGTCCAGAGAAATGATAAAATGTACACCATTCTCGGAATTGCATCAAACGTCTTGTTTCCACAAAATGGCGTTCTGGGACTAGTTCCAGCTCTTTCTAAATGTGTAGAGAATATTATGCATAAATTTAGATTACCTCTCAGAGAGTAAATTGCAGGACGTCTGTCTCATCTCTCCCACCCTCCCAAAAGGAAGAGACTTTTCGCGGGCGGGTGTTTTATCATTTATGCAGAATATTTTTTTAAAATTACTTTCAATATTTGAAAATCATTATGTGAACAAGATATGAGAAACACACAGGAGGACTGGAAAAGATGCTGGGACAATAATTACAGAGTAGTTCAAAATGCAAAACTAAAAGTACTGTACTTTAAGATTTTCCATAGACTGTATTGGTTGTCCTCAGAAATACAAAGTCTATAATTTAGAAAATTTAAATATGCTCAAAATATAATTAAGGGGTGAGCAATTTTTTATATATGAGTTGGCTATGCAAAGAAGTGTAGCATTTCTACACATTGATTCTGGGAGAGAAACTGAGCTGTGTTATGTGGCACCATGCTAATCTGGCTGTATATATACTGGAAACCTACACCCAGCATAAATAGTTTTCTACATGATTGGGTGATAATAGGAAAACACATAAACCTAAACTTCTATAAAGATGTCATCTCATCAAAGCATAAATAGATCTCCTCTCTCTCATCCTGACAGCAGATTATGAAATAATGTCATAAAAATTAAAATAAAATTATACACTTTTAATGGTATATGGCAAGAAGGAGATTTTTAAGTCCAGCCTTCCTATTTAGCCCACAATTTGGAAGTGCAAATAACATTGAGTGTCACTTAGTCATCGAAGAGCAGTTGCATCAATGTGGGCCCAATTAGGCAGTTAGATATCTAAATTATATTGGTATAATAAAAAGCCACTGTGCTGCAAAATTGCTTGTGAAGTTTTTGTGCTTTCAAAACTGTAGGTATAAATGGGAGAGTAGGTCTGGTCCCAGCTGAAAATCGGGATCTAACAATGAAGTGACTATACTGTGACTTAAGGGGAAAAAATATCATATGAAGATATCAAATTGGTCCTAATGTATTGTCATTGCAAACAAATAGAACCACAAAATATTTTACATATTACAGTAAAGAAATAATATCGATGCCTTCCTTCATTAAACAAAGCTGCCTTTTCATAACCATTGCTTTTTTTTTTTTTTTTAAATAGATGGAAAGTACTAGAGGAGAGGGACTGTTTATTACTTAATGTGTAAAATAAATAATAATAATAATTAGTAAACAACGAGCACATGGCTTATCTTCTAGCTCATTTAGTAGATCCACCGTTACCATACATGGTCTGGAGAAAATAATTAAATGTGTTCCTATTTGCTCTCTTTTGAAAGACTCTTCAGTTTTCAAACTGCCTGAGGGAGGAATCCAATATAGTTGAAGTAGTAGCTCCTAAGTGATTCTATATCCAGAGTCCTGTAATAAACACTGAAATATTTTAAGAACTTTATTCTCAGTGTGGTATACTAAACATAACATTTATTAGTGAATTTAATCTGAATTCTTACTATAAAAGGGGTTTTAAAAATTTCTGTTAAATATGAAGATGATGGTGTTAGGCAGAGAGTTATCCATCAGCTTCAGAATAAAGCAACAATAGCTTAACTAATGAGAAAGATCATTAACAAACAAAATCACAATTTTATATGTAGTTGACTATTTAAATTCATTCAGAATTTGGGAAAGAGTGAGACTTCAATAAATTTTAATCAAATTTCACAGCTGCTGAAATATATTAGTTCTATACTTGACTGACATTTCTAACACAAACAGTCTGATCTATAAACAGGAGTGTTATGTTTTAAGGTCAGCCATGTCATTTTCATCTACCCATTTTCAGAAGGCGTAGTGTTGAAAAATAGTGGTTATTTCCAGAAGTTTCTATTCATTCCCTTTATAAACCTTATTTTTTATATACTATACATAGCAATGCCTTACCAGGGACTAAAATGAGTCTGATGAATGTTATTACTTTTTCAAGAGTATAATAATAATTATTCTGTATGTATGTTATCTTCCTGTCTGCCTGTTCATATATTAACTAAATTTTATCTAAGGGGTAAGGTTTTAATTTCTAAAAATATAAAAAATCATAATTATCAACAGTGTATTTGTACTGCACTTGTTTAGTCTATGTCAATATTCCTATTAATATTCCTATATCTATATTGTGAGGCAGCCTTATACATGTAATTTAGAAGGACACAGACCTACTTCTCTGTTAGGGAAATTGCTTTGGAAAATAGTTCCAAAGGGGTAGCCATGTTAGTCTAGTTCAGCAAAGCAAACAAAAACTCCTGTGGCACTTTTAAAGACTAACAAATTTATTTATCACATGAGCTTTCGTGAGAGAAATTATCGCTTCGTCAGATGCTTAAAGATGAAAAATTTTCTTCCACGCAAGCTCATGAGATAAATAAATTTGTTAGTCTTTAAAAGTGCCACCAGACTCCTTGTTTGTTTTGGAAAATAGGTTTGCCTTCAACTGAATCCTAACTTTTTCTAAAATTATGGGACAGGATATGTATCTCTTGCTCTTCAAGATTTCAGGCTACCAATCTTTCCTACATTCTTGGGGTGCATCTACACTTGTAAATTAAGTCAACGTAAGCTTGCTTAAATTGACTTAATTTACCCTGCGTCTACACTACAGTTTCCTTAAGTCGACTTAAGCAAGCTGTTTAAGTCGACTTAAGGAAAATTAAGTCGACTTAAGGAAAATTAAGTCGACTTTATTAAACCTACTTTTACTTCGACTTAAGCCTAAAGTCAACTTTTTCAAGTCGACTTAGGCCATTGTATACCTGGAGTAGCCCTAAGTCAACTTAGGGCTACTTCAGGACTCCCCCACTGCCCTCCTTGCCGGGGAGGGGGCACAGGGAGAGCCTGGCATGCCCCCCCACAGGGCGGGGAAGAGCCCTGCTCACCCTGCCACTATGCCCTGCCAGGGTCCCTGTCCCCCTTTGCCCCATTGTACCCATGTACAATGGGGTAAAGGCTGAGCCCCCTGGCACTGGGCAAGGGGTGCCTCCCCTGCCACCATGGACCTGCCTTAGGTCCCCTTAGCCCCTAGATGTCAACCTAGGCATCCAGTGTGAATGCTCTAGGTCGACTTTGTAAGTTCCCCCCAAAGTTGACTTTAAATTTAGGTGTAGACATGCTAAGTCGACTTAGTTAAGTCGACTTAGCTAAAGTCGACCTAAATTTACAAGTGTAGACATAGCCATAGAGTTCAGGGCCCGAAGACATCATTAGCTCACCCAACTGCCTGTAAAACACAGGCCATAGAATTTCATCCCTTACTGAATATTTTGCCAATATCCCAGTAAGTCTGTATTTGGTCAGCTCATGTAATTACTGGGATCTGATGCAGAGTCAAAGAGATGTTCTGGGGCATCTCTGATTTGGGTTGTACAGAAACCTTTAAACCGATGGGTGGAAAAAGCAGCATGGGAGAACAAATAAAGCATGTTGTTGTTTTGAGGTCGGTGACATCAGCTAACTCTATGGAATTGAGTGGTGACCGGAATCAGGGTTTAAGTCAAAATGGGTGGTGGTTGGATGAAAAGAAGTTTGTCAGAAGAAAAAAGAAGTAACTTGTGTGAGAAAGAGTTGAGATGCAGATTGGAAAACGATAAGATTAGAACAAACCAATTTTTAAAGTCATTTACAAAGTTACTTACATATCAGAAAGGCATTGGTGCAGAGTTACTATACAGAGTAGTTATACTTTTGTCCAGAATAATCACTTGTTCTAATTACATCTTTACAACTGTTACGTTAAGGACTAATTCCACTGAATCACAACATTTGACATAATTACAGTAATTTTAAGAGACTCCAACATAAACTAACAAAATACAAACAAGAACATTTATATGAAATCTAAACTTAAATAAATTAATATTCTGAGACCACTCATTCAATCTAGGAAATGCAGTGGAAAGGATTAGTAACCAGTACCTAAAGAACAATGCCAGGTGAAGCTTCCTATGACTGCAATGGGACATTTTCAATGATATGACCATAGCTTTAGTATCTGCTTATGGTAGTAATCCATCAGAGATTGAATATAATAGATCTCAGAGCACAGTCCTAGACTTGTTAGGCCAGGTGCTTTAATGAATTTTGCATTGAGCGTTTTTTTTGTTTTGTTTTGCTTTTTGCAAGTTGGGGTTCTAGTATGTTTTATTTTTATATATATTAGCACATTAGTTATCTTTAATACATTACATTGCAAAATACAATACATACATTAGTTGCCTTAATGTATAGCTATACATTTTGTATACTATAATACATTACATTGCTTCATGCCTTAAATATTCCTGATCCTACTATCTCAGTAGTCTCCAAACTGTGGGGCAGCACAGAGAAACATTCAGTGGGAGTGGCAGAGCTCTGGCCAGTCCCATGCTGGTTGGGAAGAAAGAACCACCCAACCCCTCTCTGCCTCCAAACTCAATCCAGCCCTGCTTCAAACCCCAGTCACAGCTCCAACACTCGCCTCTGCTCTCACCTCTGACCACAGCTTCTGACCTGGCTCTTAGTTCTCAGATGCAGTTTCTGGGTAGGGTTGAAGGATGCAGACAGTTCCATTGTGGGTAAGAGTGGCTGTGATGGAAAAAGTTTGGGGACTACTATATTATCTGAATTTTGTAGACAGACACTTACATGCATGCAGAACCCCATTTAAATTCCCGGAATCTGCAGAGGCCCAAGAACTCTACTTCATAGATCAGATTTTTAGATCAATAGGTACATTTTCGACATACGTCAGTGATTCCCAGACTGTGGTCATGGGGATCCTTGGTGTGCAAATGCCATTTCGCACCACACAGCATGCCCTTGCATGTATCATGTGTGTGAGGTCACTGTATATGGAGGATGCCATTTTGCTCTACCAACTGGCATCCTCCAAGCAGCATGACTTTACACATATCTGAGGTACAAGGTCATGCAGTGCAGAGGATGCCATTTTTTCTACAAAATGGTGTCCTCTATGTGGCATCATCTTACATGTTCGATGCAAGCAAGTTTCCTCATGGTCCCAGGAGAAAATACTGTCTTAAAATGGGATCATGTCAGCAGAAAAATTGGGAACCCCTGGCATATGTTAATCTTTTGACATCATCCAGTGTCACGGAGACAATCTTAGAAATTATTTTTCAGAATATTTTTGAATGCTGTTCATTTTTCAAGAGTATAGTAAATGACAGTTTGGGGTTTAACAATCCAACAAAGTATGTTACAGTGTAAAAGTTTAAACTTTTGTTTGGATATTGAATTGTAATTTTTCATTAATATTTCTTAAGTGACTTAAGGCCATGTGTGGTCCTATCAACTTCGGTGGTACTACACATGTGCTTAAAGTTAGACATGCTTAAGTTGCTCACAGAAAGGGACCCGAGGTCCTCATATGAAAGGTATTGTTATTAATAAATAAATGTGAACTGTACCATTTTAAGACTTTTTCTCTTATATATAATCTATATTGTAGTATTAGTTCCAGGGAACCAACCATCTATCAGCTGTAATTTCAACTGCTCAGAACAGACTTGTAGAAGCAGCCTCTCACAACAGTCTTCCTCATTTTAGAAGACATTTCCTGTAATCTGATCTCTTTTTTTCAGTAGCATTGGTGATTATGTGCATGTTCTTGAGACGTGTAAATAATATCTGCAATATTGGATAGGAAAGTAAAACTAATACAGTTCTAAAATAGAGGAGCTTCTTAAATGAGTTCTGAGTGTCTATTTTTAATAGTCAAAGGCCTGCCTTCCTCAAGTTGAGTAGTATCTTTATCTGCATAAAGTCTCATTAATTTCAACAGCACCGTTTGTGGAATAAGGTATAATAAGAAATCTGAATGCGACTCAAAATACATCAGGTATTTTTGTAGGAAATTATTTTTTGGGAGAACTTTTCTGTGGGTATTTAGGGTTAGTAAATGAGAACAGGAGATGGACCAGAAAAAGGAAGAAAGAAATGAAAGCATGTGGTATTCTGTTTGTTTGTTTCCTGTCCATAACACCTATGTTTCTGGGGAGCCCTTTGGGATATGCCCGAGCTGAATTTTAGCAAATAGCACTTCACTGATTGCCCAGCACTCACTCTCTGCATTCTCTCTCCAAATTGGGGAGGAAGGTTTTAATTTCATACCTCATTTACAGTTGTTGCAGTCATTCCTCAATCAGTATGTAGACTAAACATAATGAAGGGTAAGAAGGAAACATGCACGTTTTGATCACAAACTTTAGATAAAACAGAGATTTCTTTGCACCTAAATATATCAAGGTAAAAAGGCCAGACTATATCATTAATATTAAAAAATGTAACATTTTGGATATGAAAATTTTCCCTGGGCACCCTGACACATGTATCATTTTCCTGTCAAATCCCAAACTTTCCCAAAACAGGAAATAATGAAAACAGATTTTAAAAGTAGCATTTTTGTTGTTTTTAAAGGATGAATACGCATGTTGTATAGAACTTTCCTCTTTACCACATGAAATGATGGTTCTATATGTTAATATTAAGTGAAAACAAAATAGTGCATTTGTCTGTGTATATACATGAGAGAGAATAAATTACATGTAATATAAAATATAAAAATTGTACAGTGTTTGTACCAATGGTGGTGACTCCTCTCTTCAGGCTCTAAGACAAGAAGAGGAGCGCTCACTTACAATAGTAAGGGAGGAATGCGATCAATGGTTTATTCTCTCCTTCTAACATCTATGATTGATCCTTCCTAAATTTGTGATGGATCCTGCAGGGTTCTGTGTGCCTCCTGAGAGTTGCTGAGCACTCTCAAGTCCCATTGACCTCTTTAGGACTTGTGGGTTCTCACTATCTTGGCAATTTTCTTTGGTATCTTCTGATTAGCAAGATACTTTAAAATTGTCAGCTATTTTGTGCCTGGTTAGTCTATCTTTGCATGCTATTGCAGTCAAGTTTAACATTGTTTGCAGTGTCGTTGTAGCCATGTTGGTCCCAGGATATGAAGAGGTGAGATAATAAGTTTTATTGGTTAAACTGCTGTTAATGGAAGGCGCAAGCTTTTGAGTTTCACAGAGCCCTTCTTTGGATCTGGAGAAGGAAATATAGTGTGAGTTCAGAGTGTGTCTGAGACACTCTGCTTCTTCCCTAGACCTGAAGAACAGCTCTGTGTAGCTCGAAAGCTTGAACATTTCATCAATAGAAGTTAATCCAATAGAACATGTTACCTTCCTCACCTGGTCTCTCTCAAGCTGAATATTGTCTATTTGGGATTCAAAATTCTACTATCATGTTCCAACATCAAACAGGTTTTTTTATCCACTGGACTGTTGGCCACCATTTTGGATTCTCAAAGGGCTGATTTTTTATAAATTAAATGGAAATCATCGCATCGGGAAGGAAAAAAAACCCAAAACCACTGTACGCGTACACTCAGATACAGAGACACACAACTTTTTGAAATGGTAAAATTCCAAGATTCAGTAGATTACTGCATTTTACCTGCAGCCACAAATTATATGATGGCAGATGGTGTTTGTTATTGCCACCTGTTCTATCTGGATCAGCATCTGTATTTGTAAACTGGTAAAACGGTATTTAGTAAACGACCAGCTATCTAGATGCATTTCCAGAGAGTTGGATTAAAATTGCTGCCTTTTGTAAATGATATTACTCTTTTATGTAGGTTGCCTTATTTAGCTATTTGTAAGAAGCAAATAGTTTGTCCTTCCAAAACAGGGGAACAGCTAATGCTACAGGTTATCCATATCTCAGTGCAAAGAAAAACACATTCTCTGTTAAATGTTGGCTATGCCTATTAAAATTAATTAAGACTTTTGCCCTTTCCTGGATTGTTACTTAATGAGCTTAGAATGAAAGTAATAAATCCACCAAACAAGATCTGTCTATAATAGCAGTGCATTCATATCTCTTTTAGAGGGTTATTTGTATATTTCTGGGCCTTTTTAAATCGTTATGCTCGTTCTTCAGTAAACATTGATGTGCTTTTTGAAACTAATAATGTACTTTGTATGTAGGGGAGAGGGCAATAATATGGAAATCTGAGATAAAATAATTTGAGGATGTTTTCATTTAAAGGTCAGGGTATTTTTTAGTTAAAAAGGCAATTCAGCCAGTGTATTATTAAAAGCTTCATTAATATTCAATGAATTCCTAGTTTTGGCTACAGTAGAGTGCCACTACTAAGCCAGAACAGGAGTTGATTCTCATACTTTAAACCTTGTCCAAATACATTTTAAATGACTTCATTAGATAGATGAACAGACAAGAGTGTAAGGAAAATAAGAAATACACTGAATATGTAATTAATTTGAATTAAATTAAAATTAATTGATTATATGACAAAGCATAGTTCCTCTGAATAGTGCTTGCTGGCTGATCTTGTTACTCTGATATCCTTTAAAATAAAGCATCTTGTTTCTGCTATTCATTAATTCTATTAGAAACCTTTTCAAAGCTTTGTGTTCCTGAAAAATCCTATCTCTTATGGAAAAAGCTATAGATTCTATCAGTGATAAGTCAATAAAAAATTCTGAACTGGTTAAGAAACCACACCTGGATTAAAGGGGAAATGAAAGGGGAGCTATAAAAATAGAACAAAATCTATAAAAATTGAAAAAGGGGAAATGGGTAGCATTATATATAAATTAGAATGTAGGAAATGTGGGAAATTGATAAAAGAAGTAATGGGACCCAAGGACAAATCTATAGCTAGCAGAGTTAAGGACAAGGAAGATTTTTTAAAGTATATTAGGAGCAAAAGGAATCCTAACTTTAGTCTATTTCTGTAGAGAAATACTAGAATTGTAAATAAAAAAGGGGAAAAAATAGAATTGTTCAATAACTATTTTGTTCAGTATTTGATAAAAAGCCAGATAATGTATTCATATCCTAAGATGATGATAAAATACTTCCCATTCCATCCAAGGAGGATGTTAAACAGCAGCTACTAATGTTAGACATTATTAATCAACAAGAATGAATAACTAGCATCCAGTAATTTTAAAAGAGCTGGCCTTGGAGCTTTCTGGAGTATTGATGTTGATTTTAAGTAAGTTTTGGTACACTGGGGAAGTTCCAGAGGACTGAAAGAAAACTAATATTCTGCCAATATTTTAAAAGATTAAATGGGAAGACCTGGTTAATCATAGGCCTGTGAAATTGATACTAGCAAAATGATGGAATGGCTGATCCAGGACTTGATAAAGAAGGAAAAGGGATGATATAAATTAATGCCAAGCGACATGGGTATATGGAAAATATATCTTGTCAAACTAACTGGATATCCTTTTTTGATAAGATTGCAAGTTTGGTTGATAAATATAGCTGAATTGATGTAATACTTGTGTGGTACTAAGTCAAATACCTTACACAACATTTTAATTATGAAAATAGAATGTTACAAATTCAATATGAGACACTTTAAATGAGTTAAATACTGGCCAAATGGTAGGTGTCAACATGTAATTGTAAACAGAATAATCTGGAGGTTCTTTATAGTAGTGTCTCATAGAGGTTAATTCTTGGACCTACAATATTTAACATTTTATCAGTGACCTGAAAGAAAATGTAACATTATTACTGATTAAATTTGCAGATGATATAAAGATCAGGGGAGTAGTTAAAAATGAAGACAACAGGTCAATGATATAGAGTAATCTGAGTCACATGGTAAGCTTTGAGAAAACAAACAATTTGCCTTTCAGTATGACCACATGTGAAGTCTGGGAACTAAGAATGCAGGCTATACTTACAGGATGGAGGTCTCTATCCTGGAAAGTAGTGACTATGAAAAAGATGATCAATTGAATTTGAACTCCCAATGCCTCCAAAAGGATTAATGTGATCCTTGGATGAACAAACACGGGAATATGGTATACAGGTAGAGAAGTCTAAATTATAACTCTGCTTTTAAGGGGAGATCATTTCTAAAAAAAGAATTCATTTGGACTGCTTAATCTCTTATTTTTTTCTTCAATCTCAGGAGAGTTTATCTGGTCAGAATGTGGTCCCAATGAAATCTTTTTTTTTTTTTTTTTTAAAGTTGCCCTACTTCCACAAGGGCATTCAGTAGTGCCTTTTATTTCTGTGCAGAGTACCGAACACCCAGGTAGAAACAGCAGATAGTAGGATGAAGGACAGAAATAGAATCCTGGGAACCATGTGAAATGAGTATTTGCCAGGTAGGGCTTTTTTTTTTTAAATGTTTAAAATCCTAGAAATTTTGTTTTTGTAGCCATGGAGGAAGCCCTGGCACATGTGCCCTCTCATTTGTATCCCTTTGTAGTCAGTGATATATTTATCCCATGCTACTGCAGCACGCACAAAAAATTGAATTATTGCCAGGAAGAACGGGGCTCAGTAAGTGCAGTACAAGATAAGTGAGACATGAGTTTTCCATGGATGCATTAGCGCATTGAATTTCTCATCCCCAATTTGTTTTTGAGCAGGCCTAAACTTCAGCTGCAGGCTTTTAAGTGCCTGCATAAACAGGTATTTTGGGAGACTTACATACTGAGTGTACTGTCTAATTCATGCATGAAAAATTGCAATTTACTACTCCACAGCTCTCAGCTGGCTTGGGTTTAGTAGAGTCTATGTTGGCTTGTGGCTCTTGAAATCAGTATTGTGTTGTTTTCCTGAATCCCTTACACATAAAAAAGATTGACGTGACAGAATAATAGAAAGTGTATTACATCAGGGCTTAGCTTTAAAGATAAACAACACAAATAAAACTGAAAGCATATGGCACTCCTTGCCTGATATTCCAGTTGATGAGCAATAGATTTTGTATTATGATCCATTTTTGAGGTTTTAGGCTATTAAAATCTAGTTGCTCTGTTTTGCATGTGCAAAAGTTGCCAGTTATAAACCAACTGGAATAGCCTAATTTTGCTGATTGTACGATGAATGTGCCAGAGTTCTGGCTTTGATTTTTCTGATACTGAAACTGGAAGAATAGACAAAAATTTGATGACAACAGATTGTGTTCAATAACACAGCATTAAAAAGGAAAATGATCACTGAAAAACAAAAAACTAAAATAGTAATGAATAAAATATATATTAGAATTAGAGAGAAAACATACAAAATTTTAAGTGTTCAGATATCAAATGCAGTGACAGCCATTAAAAAGTTCACAATCATTTCCAGTTACTTCATAGTAATATCTAGCAAACCAAAGTATTCTCTTTCACTACTTACGAGTGAGTGTAACTGCTTTCCAGCTTGAGATAGGCTTGACTTATTGGGCCCTTAGAGTAAAAATTAATTGCAGTCCCTTAGATGCTGTATAGACATTGAGGGCCAAATTGTGGCCAACTCCTGCATAGGTACATAAGAAATACAAAGATTGCTTCCCCATGCTCCCACTTATTCATCAGTGCAAAAATGCCAAACAAACTATTAGCATAAAATCAAGATAGTGCAAAAAAAAAAAAATAAAGGTATCGGAACCTCACAGGACTTCCTAAGTAAGTTTCCTTCAGGATCTATGGTAAGATTGAATGTCCTGTGTTGGGTTATATAGCATAACCCAAATCATGTAAGGTGCCTAGCATTGCATGTGCTTGAGAGAAAAGTGACCCTTTAAATAAGTCCTCCATGCCTTTTTCAAGCACATCCAGCAAGCAGTAGCATCCTGCTATAGAAACAATTTAAATGGAATGTTTAAGACTTAGGAAAGAAAATCCTAGGTTACATTTCAAAAATGTAAAGTGCGGAAATGCTTAGCAGTGTTTCGTCCAGGAGAGAATGGTGCGGACTACCTACAAGATGATGTTAACCAAATGAGAATAATTCAGTTTGGATTATAGCAACCCAAAATCTTCATATTTGCATGTTGTCTGTTGATAAAATGAAACTTGCTTATGCTGTAAAGTGAGGAGTCACTCCTCTGCTGTGCTCCAGCCAATCCCCAAGCCAGGAATTGATCTGGGGAGACTCAGAATAGGCATATAAATCTCCCAGGGGGGAACAGCAGCTCAGTCTGCTCCATGCCAGTCCAGGGCTTGGAACTCTTCCCCGCCTACCAGTGGTAACACTCTTCAAGCCTTCGCCTGTTCTGGCCTGGCTCTTGCTTCATCCCCTCTCTGAGCACCTCATTCCGGCTCTGTTCCTGACTGACCACTAGACCTGACTGCGACAACTCCAACGATTAGCCCTGACCATCCCCATCATGGTTTCTGACATCCCCAGACCAATGTTATCAGTTATGATGATGGCTGGTCTCTTGGCCCCAGTACTGGGGAGTGAACTGAGGGCCTCCAGGGCTAATACCATCAGCTGCTAACGCTTGAGCTAATGTTCTGTTTCAGCCTAATATGTTCTGGCTGGAAGGCTGGAGCACAAAATTGTATTATTTCTCAGAATGATAACACACAAGAACTCAAAGAGAGAGACGCACAAAGCAGGCTGCTCCCTGCTCACCAAGCTTGCTCTACGCTGCCTGTCCACAAACTGACTCTGGTGGCACACTTCCCGAGAGGAGCAGTTCTCAAGGTTTTTTCGTGTTGTGACGAAGTTGGTGGCCTGTGCAACCATGTGCAGACAGTGCCCCCTCCGCTGCTTCAATAAAGTCCGCCACCACAATTAAGCCGCCGCCCTCTCCCCCCGCCCACCCTAACCCATCTCCTTTGCTGGGAAGTTGCAGCCGGGAGAATCTTCTGCTGTGCTGCAGTTTCTCATGAGGGCCAGCTCCTGACAACACATTTTGCTGCGAGTCGTGACACAGTTGTGTGTCATGATGCAGTGGCTGAGAACCTCCTGCCTGCAAACAGGACCAAGAACCCCCCAAGCATTTAAATTGATGGATCACAATTTTAACTCAGTTTCCAATATACCACGCTAAAGAGCCAGGCCTTTGTAGTGAGAGCCAGTAACAACTCATATCCTCTGTGGATTGGCATGGAAGGGACCAGCGGATTATGTTATGTACAGTTCATTCTAGCTAAAATGTGGTGGCTTAAAACTACCTTGCAAGTATGCAGCTATTGAGTCTGCTTTTTAATGAAGTTTGTTGCACATTGATTGTCTTACAGGTCAAAGGAATGTTAGCTTCTAGCCACTCCTTTTTTATATATACTGTTTCTTAGAAATATTTTAGTCGTAAAACAAAATCAACATTCTCGGGGGCATCATTTATCTAATTCCATTTATGTCTCTCCTGTTTCCATCAGCCCTTTTCTTTCAGAGGCACAGATCTATTTAGACAGGCTTGGCAGTGTGTGAGACAATTTGTTCATGTTTATTTCAAACTTGAAAGAGGAGTAAAGGCAACATTTTCTTTTAACTTCTCTGTGATTAAATGAGTTATGTCAGTGAGAAAGAGCCCCTCTGAAGGCTTAGCTTTTTTGCTGTTGTGGACTTTCAGGAATACAGTCTGGATGCATGCACTTTCTCTCACCAAAGCAAACTGACTCATGGGGTTTCAGCTGGTTAGTGCAATGCATTTAATTATACTGATATTGACAGTGTTTTTGACAATTACTGTGAGTTGTTTCAAATGGTCTCTTGTGGTTTGACTATATAGTTGACTGTCAATTTCAGACTGGCCAGAAATATTTTTGAATTTCAAATTCATTTTTAATAAGTTTTAAGAGAGAAAGCAGTGGCGTTGATCACTAGAACTCTCCCTTCACTTTCACATCATTCTCAGCCAACAACAGAAATTATCAATCAGTAGCATATGTGAGCCACAAAAAAGTGGTGTTATTTCTCAAAAATTGAAAAGTAAGAAGATTTTTAGAAACCACAGAAAATCTTGTGTTTCATTGGTTGGGAGTGTACTCTTCTAATGCCAGAGCTGAATAAAATAATGAAAACAATTGCAAATGCTTTATTTGATGACCGATGGGCAACAATAATCAAATACATTATTCATCAAATCATACCATCTCTAGCATTGGCCATGTTGGCCTCACTCAATACCCTGCTGAAATATTCTGAAATAAATCAGCACATTATTCTTCAGCTTGCACTTGTATCTGAATTTAATCTCTTAATAAAACTCAGTTATTGATTGTTATATTTTTAATTTGCCTCAGGGCTCATATACACCATCATTCCAAACACAGCAAAACCTACAGGAATTTTCCTACGGAGGGTATTATTTCAAGTAAAAATAAATAACACATGTACTTTAGTTAAACTGTAGTCTACATTAGTCTACACTATAAAGTGAAACTGACTAAATTTAAGTCAACATCCAGCCACTGCAGTAATTAAGTTGGTCAGGTGTGTCCACACCATGCTCATTGTGTTGATGGAGCGCATCCTCACTAGCACAACTTGCATCAACGCAGAGAGCAGAACACTGTGGGTAGCTATCCATCAGTGCATTGTGGGTAACTATTCAACAGTGAAATTTTTGCAGAGGGTTTTGTGAACAGTATGCAGTGCCTCCTGGGACCAAAACATTGTTACAATATGAAATGGGAATGCAGTTTCGACCTCTCATGATGCAGTTTCCTCCCTCCATTCCTCCTTGATATCAATGGCAAACAATCCATGCTTTTTTGTGCCCCCACCCTCCTTTTTTTTAAAAAAAAACTGATTTAGCCATGCATGCACCAGAGCCAAGAAGCATGGAGCCCACTCAGCTGGGTTCAGTCTTGTGAATATCACAAACACTTTGCATCTTATCCTTCAGTATTTCCAGAGCTGAGACAGGAACCATTGTGTGGAACATTGTGATGTCCTTCAAACAGCCCTGCTGCAAATCATAGAATTCCTGGTTGCTGCTTGCAGTCATGCAGCAGCTGAACATAGTGAGATGCCATTTTTGGTCCTGGGAAACAAGCACTGACTGGTGGGATAGCATCATTATGCTATCCTGGGATGATGAGCAGCAGCTGCAGAATTTTCAAATGCAGAAGGTCACTTTGCAGGAATTTTGTTCCTGCATTCCCCAGCCCTGAAGCACAGAACACAAAAATGAGACCATCGGTCTCTGGAAGCTTGCAACATCAGATTGCTACTAGGCAGTGGGGAATTAATTTGGGGTTGCTAAATTCACCGTGGAAGCCATTGTGATCCAAGTGTGCTGGGCCATTAATCGACTTCTGCTAAGAGTAGTAGTGACTCTGGGCAATGTGCAGGACATAGTGGATAGTTTTGCCATGATGGGATTCCCTACTGCACTGGAGGGATGGATGGCATGCACATCCCTATTTTGGAACCAGATCACCAAAGAGGGATAAACAAAAGGGACACTTTTCAATGGTGCTGCAGTGCTGGTGGATCACAAGAGGCATTTCACTGACATCCGTGCAGGATGGTCAGGAAAGCTGCATGATGTGCACCTCTTTAGGAACACAGGTCAGTTCAGGAAGCTGCAATCAGGGGCTTTCTTTCCAGATTGCAAAGCAACCATTGAAATGCCAATAGTGATCATAGGAGACTCAACCTACCCCTTGCTCCCATGGCTCATGAAGCCGTACTCTGTCCAACTGGATGGCAGTAAGGAATGGTTCAACAATAGGTTGAGCAAGTGCAGAATGGTGGTAGAATGTGCCTTTGGACATTTAAAGGGTCACTGGCACAGTTTTCATGAGGTCTAATCTAGTAAGCAAGCAATATCCCCATTTTTATTGCTGTCTGCTATGCACTCCATAATATCTGTGAGGCAAAGGGTGAGCAATTTCCACAGAGGGTGAGGTGTGGGGGCAGATTGACTGGCAACTAGTTTTGAGCAGCCAGGTACCACATCAATGAGAAGAGTGCAAAAATGAGCTCTTTGTCTCCAGGAGGCTTTGAAAATACATTTCAATAATGAACCACAGTAATGCATGCTGTTTGTCTGAGTTATGCCTTCCCATACTATACCATCCAGTGCATCAATTGCCCTGTACCTACCCTGCACTCCCAAACCCCCATGCTTGTATTGAATAAACTGTATTTCATTCTGAAATATTGGGGTTTATTGCACAAAAATAAAGAAACTGAAAGACCAGGAGAATAATTTAACCTTGGGCAAACAGTGTGGTAAATTGATAGTGGAAAATCAAGTTAGTTTGTCTATGAAATCACAGAAGTATTGCCCATCAAAGTTCTTTGAATGGCTGTCTTTCGTTCTTAGAATCCACCTCCAGTGTCGAATGGAAGGGATAGTGCACTTTCCCCTTCCTTCCACCATCTTCTAGAATGTCTGGGGGGGGGAGGGATTAGGAAAAGGACAATGTTTGTAGGCTATTCTGCAGAGGCTGCATATGGAGTTTAGCCTAACCTGCTTTTCTTGAAACTCAAACAGATACCTCAACATGTCTGACTGGTCCTTCATAATCTTCAGCATCTCATTCTGCATGGGATGCTCATGCTCCTGGGATGCTCTCCGTATTTAGTTTTTCAGACATTGACTCTTCCAGGGTCTTAGCTCTGTATCATCTGTTCCAGAGGCATTCATTATTTTGTTGAACATGTCATAAATTCTCCTTTTCTCTCTTCTGATTTGCTAAAGCCTTTCCACTGGTGTTGAGGATGTGCTGAAGGCCAAGGGTTCCCCTATAAGGCATGCAAAGCACCAGGGTTGGGTTAACGCAGGGGCTATAAGGGCTGCAACTCCAGGCCCTGGCCTGAAGGGGGGCCCCAGACTGAAGTCCCTAACTCCCCTGCTGATCTGGCCCTGCTGGCAAAGTGTGGGCAGGGCTGGGGTGCTGCTGCTGGCATTGAAGAGGCGGGGTTCTGGAGCCAGAGGCTGCAGCAGTCCACTGCGCTCACGTCCTGCCTCCACGCCAGCTGGTCTCACAACATGTGTACTGTTAACATTGGCTCCCTCCTCTATTCTTCCTCTTTTCCTTGAATACATATCTGTACAATACAAATAGCATTTTACAGAACACAGACATTACTGTAGATCTCTGATTTGGTGGCAGAGAGGGGCATTAAAGAGAACAGCGCCAGCAGATATGAAGTGTACCAGTTCTGGATAACATACACTATTAGATATTTTAGCCGATATCATATCTATGAATAGAAAAGGGTATCATGTTTATGTGGTGTTGTAGATTTTATTTGTGCTCGCATCTACCATGATTCCATATACTCTGTGATTTTATGTTGTATTCCCTGATTTGGGACATTTGGAATGGGAAAAGCAATAAGCCAAAATAGAGAAGAATTTTCTCTGGGATAGCTGTACTGTATTAGACATGTAGCAAAATAGTGAATAAATTATCTTTTACAACAAGGCACCTAATTACTTTTGACATTTCAAAATGTCTAGTTTTTTAAATTTTTATGTCAACTATAATATGCGGTGGGATTCATTTCCAATGGATACTGTCACTACACCCACTCAGAATTGGACAGTACTGTTCAAGTATAGGAAATATCTCACCTTTACATCTCTAAAACCACAAAGAATATTTTGTGTGTGCACTGTACGATACACATAGGCCGTTATTAGGCCTAATGTATCACTTTTTTAATTAAAAGTTTAAGTAAATGTAGTATTAGCAAGACTGCAGTGGACGTAGGAATTATTCATGTGATCTATTGGCAGTGGATAAAACGTGAGAGTGCTTGATACTAACTTAAATGCATTGATTTGGACAAAAGTAACTTACTGTTTTATTACTCTAATTGTTTTATATTAAAACATTTCCAAAATAGCTTATCAGATACCCTCAACCAGACTAAAAGTACAAGCTTTGCCCTGGTTTCTTTATGGCAATTCCACTGAAGCCATGGAAGGTGCCTAGTTATAAATGAGAGTATGATTCAAACCTCGTTGTTGGCCAGATTCTTTCACTCTTACCGGCTGAATGTAAATGGGACTGCTGACAGAGTGGGGGCTGCTGTTCCTCATACGTGTAGCAAGAATGATTCTGAAAGAATTGTTATTGATCCCACCCACAATCTCAGAGATGGGGGGCTTCATCCAGGCCAGCAGAAAGGACAGGGACTGGATTTTCATTCCTCATGGGTTCGAGAAGGGGGCTCAGTGGCTGACTTGTTGGACAGAAGAGTGCTTCCCATGCAACCAAGGAAAAGATGTATAAGCAGGGGGCAGCACTCTTCATGATCAAGAAAACCTTGCCCTCCCCCATGGTGCTTTTGGGATTAGAGAATGACTGGGTTCTTGTATCTTCAACAGGCATTATGCTAGTTGCCTTTTGGAGGATGGAAAGGAATTTTTCCCTCACTGCCAGATTGGCCTGGATGAGATGGGTGTTCGTTTGTTTGTTTTTAATCTTCCCCCAGCAACTCAGGGAACCAATGGGTAGATTAGATTGTTGCATTTGGCCCTTGCTCAGTGCAGGACATCATTTCATATGAGTGTGGTTCCCAGATAAATTGGAAGTGGATAAAGCAGGTTGGTGTAGCAGCGTGTAATCTCTGAACTATCCTCTTAGGGCATGGCTTGCTACTGCAGATAACCCGCCTACATTTCTCTCCTGGATTTTCAACAGTCCACACAGAATTCATCATGTTCATTGCTGGAGTCAGGGCTGTCCTTGGGGGCGGGGGGAGGGAAGGGGGAGAGCAAGCAGGGCGATCGCCCCGAGCCCTGTGGTTTGCCGGGCCCTGCTGCTTCCTCTCCCCCCCCCCACTGTTGATGGTGCAGCCCACTCTCACCGAAGGCAAGGGGCAGGGCAGGAAGGCAGAGCCTGGCCTGCCCCACCCCAGAGTGGAGCAGTTGGCCCAAGGGCAGAGCAGGAGAGATGAGCTCAGCCTCTGGGCCAGCCTGCCCTGCCCCACCTCCACTCCTGACACCTGCTTCTTGGTCTGCGGCCGGGCCCGGGGCTGACTCTGGCCGGTTTCAGCCTTGGGTCCCATGCCACAGCTGGGGCTGGCTCCCACCCACAGGCAGCCTCGGTTTCCCAGCCAGGGCCAACTCCCACTGGCAGTTCTAGGTCCCTGGGGGGAGGGGGGTGGCCAATTGGCCCTGGCCCGCTTCCCCCCAAGGGACGGCTCTGGCTGGAGTGAGTTAGCTCACCAGTCGAGTTCATCCCTTACACGTATTAAAGTCCCAACAAAGACAAAAAGTACTGCTACTCCTGGGCTCTGATCAGTTTCTCCTAATCTGAGAGGCTATGTCTACACTTGCACTTTTAAGTCGACTTTAACTAAGTCGACTTAGTGTGTCTCCACTTAAAATTAAAGTCGACTTAAAGGGGAACTTACAAAGTCGACCTAAAGCGTCCACACTGAATGCTCTAGGTCGACTTTGTGGGGCTAGGGGGACCTTGGGCAGGTCCACGGTGGCAGGGGGGGGCACCCCCTGTGTGCAATGGGGCAAAGGGGGACAGGGACCCTGGCAGGGCAGAGCCCTGTGTGTGATGCTGTCTGGATTTAGGGAAGCATTTATGATATTATTTTCAATGGATATCTTATAAATGCTATAATCCATAGGAACTATGTCATTTTTGGTATCAATAGAAAGGTAGTAATTTGCTGGGAATGATTATATAGTTTATGTCTAGGAATTCTATTTCAATTAGAAGTTAGGAATTTGATGTTATATCCATACTTTAACTTGTGTCATTCTGCAGTAATGTCTTAGATGGGAGGGTGTGAACCAGTGTTCCCTCTAAGCTGCGCGGGTGCATGGCCACGCAGCGGCCGTCGCACCCCCCACGCAGCACTGAGGGACCCCCGCACAGCCCGGCAGCCCCCGCTGCTCCATCCAGACACCCAGGGCTGCAGCTTTGCCGTGGCAGACCCGGCCTGTGCCTGGCCTCTGGGCTGGCCCTCCCCACCCCCAGGGTGGGACAGGCAGGCTCAAGCTTGGCTCAGGTGCGCAGGCCTGCCTGCCTGCCCCATGCGGCTGGGGCAGCGGGGTGGCTGCGGCCGCGGCGGGCTCCCGGGCTCCCACCCGCTGACCGCCTCGACTTCCCAGCCTGGGGCCGGGACCGGGCTCATCCGACGGCCTCGGCCTCCCAGCATGGGGCCGGGATCAGCCTCCAGGGCTGGGGTCTGCTCCGCCCCACCGGCGGCTTCCCAGGGCCACGGTAGGGTCCTCCCCCACCAGTGACCTTGGCTTCTCTCTCTCTTTCTTTCTCTTCCTTCTTTCTCTTCTTTGCTTTCCTTTTCCTTTCCTTCATTTCTCTTCTTTGCCTTCCTTCTTTTCTCTTTCTTCCTCTCTTTCTCTTCCTTCTTTTTTTTTTTCCTTATTTGTCTTCCTTTTTCTTTCCTTCTTTTTTTTCTCTTCTTTCCTTCCTCTTTCTTCTCTTCCTTCTTTTTTCTTTCTTTCTTTCCTCTTCCTTCCTTCCTCCTTCTTTCTCTTCCTGTTTCCTCTTCTTTCCTTCTTTCTCTCTTTCTTTGCTTCCTTCCTTTCTCTTCCTTCTCTTTTTTCTTTCTCTCTTCCTTCCTTCTCTTTTTTCTTTCTCTCTTCCTTCTCTTCTTTCCTTCCTCTTTCTTCTTTCTCTTCCTCCTTTTTTCTTTCTTTCTCTTCTTTTCTTCTTTTTCTTCCTTCCTTCTTTCTCTCCCTTTCTCTTCCTTCCTTCTCTCTTTTTCTTTCTCCCTTCCTTTTTCTTTCCTTCTTTCTCTTATTTGCCTTCCTTCTTTTTTCTTTCTTCCTCTCTTTCTCTTCCTTCTTTGTCTTCCTTTTTCTTTCCTGCTTTTTTCTTTCTTTCTCTTCTTTCCTTCTCTCTCTTTTTCTCTTCCTTCCTTTTTCTCTCTTCTTTCCTTCTCTCTTTTTCCTTCCTTCCTTCCTTCCTTTTTTAAAAAAAAACTTTAAAAAAATTAATTTTAAATAAAAACCTTTCTAAAAATTAAATTTCAATGAAAAATTCATTCAAACTCAATTAAACACAATTAATTAATTCTATTTACAATTACTTTAACTTCAATTAATGCCTATAATTTCTGTCATGTGAGTTTACACAAAAATTTTATTCAGAAAAAGTTTTGCACACGGCTTGAAAATTTTGCACACAAGCCGCCAAACCTTAGAGGGAACATTGGTGTGAACAACCATTGTCTCCTTAATGTTTAGGAATTTTCCAGGTAGAATGGTCCCAGGGAGTATCCTGATGAGCCATTAAGGACATAAAGAATACAATCATTGTGTCCTTAATGGCTCATCAGTTTATTCCCTGGGACCATATCACCTGGCAGATTCCTTAACATTAAGGAGACAATGGTTGTTCACACCCTACCGTCTAAGGCATTACTCCAGAATGACACAAGTTAAAGTATGGTTATAACATCAAATTCCTAACTTCTAATCGAAAACTAGACATAAACTATATAATCATTCCCAGCAAATTACTACCTTTCTATTGATACCAAACATGACATAGCTCCTATGGATTATAGCATTTATGAGATATCCATAGAAAATAATATCATAAATGCTTCCCTAAATCCAGACAGTGTCACACCCTGCTCACATGCCCTGCCCTTTGGGGATATGCCAAGCTCCCCCTGTGCCCTCCCCAGCAGGGAGGGCATTGGTGTAGTCCTGGGGTAGCCCTAAGTAGACTTAGGGCTACTCCAGAGCTACACTGGCTTAATTCGACTTTAAAAAGTTTAATGAAGTCGACTTAATTTTCATTGGCGACTTTATTTTCCTTAAGTCGACTTAAGCAAGCTGCTTAAGTCGACTTAAGCAAAGTGTAGTGTAGACGCAGGGCACATTAAGTCGATTTAAGCCAAGCTTAAGTCGACTTAATTTACCAGTGTAGATGCAGCCAGAGAATGCTGATTCTCAGGGTCATACAGACTGGAGTTTCTTTCCAGTCTGGGTTCTCTTCCGTAACCCAGAGACTTCTGTGGGATCCTCCTTGTATTTCCCAGATTTCTGCTTCAACTGAGCTGTGCTGGCCTTTATATGGGCCAGGTGCTCCGCAGGCCCTGCATCCTCAACTGGAAGCTGCTAATCAATCACAGGTGAGCAGAGTCCATCTTCCCTCTTAAAAAGTTCAGCCACTCTGTGACAGTGGGGAATAGGGTTAGGGCTTCTGATGTCTGGTACAGTGAGGAGACAAGCCCCTCTTTCCCACTCCCTTAACTTTTCTACAAGAGGAGGGTGATGGGCCCCAGCAATGGTGTTAGGACTAAATTAAAGGGGGCGGGAGCCAACAGAAGCTCAGGACCGGGTGCTGTGGATTACAAAGAAAGGAGAAGTTCCTCTTTATGAGTCAGATGAGAACATCATAAAGTTACAGCCTAATTAAATTACTTTTTTGGTGGTGGGTTTTGTGTGTGTGTGTGGGGGGGTGTTGTTCTTGGGGAACTAGAAATCGGCCTATTCGAAAAATGTCAGTGATGCTTACAATTGCAACCAGATATGATTATATACATGGGTCATGTCTGTCCACTATTTCTTGGAATGTAGGTTTGTGCTGTGTAGCTCATGATGGTCCTACTGCTAATCTTGTTTTTATTTTTGTTGTTATTATTATTATTATTTTATTGCAGTAGCAGCTAGAGGTTCTGGCCCATATTAGGGCCTTACTATTGTAGACACTGTACAAATAAGAGGCAGTTCCTGCCCAAAGACCTTGCAATCTTAACAGCCAACAGGTGAAAGAAGCACAAGGAGGTGAAGAGAATTGACTCAAGTCACAGAGCAGGTCAGCGGTAGAGCTGGGAATAGAGACCTAGTCTTCTAACTCTGTCAAGTATCCTACCTGCTACCCTGTTGCTTTCTGTTAATTTGTAGCAGAAGGCTGAAAAGTCTGACGAAATTCTAGTGTAAGGTTAGCCGATGTGAAGAATGAGATGCTGCAGGAGAGAGAGAGAGAGAGAGAGACACTATATACTCTTAGAAATAGTCCTTAATTAATGGGTTGGCTGCAGCTGTTTGGTTGGTTTAATGCAATCTTGAAGTAAAGGGCCTTTTGTTTGTAGATGTTACTGCACTGTGTTGGCTTGACAGAAAGAAGAGGTTAGGCATGATGATGTACTACTCCCTCCAGTACACTGCTTTCATTTCTCGCACACATTTCTCAGATGCTGATGATTGAGAGGAAACCACTTGTGGGTTGATCAAACTATTTGTATGGCAATCTCCTTTTCAGTGAGTATTGGTAATTTAGCAGAAAAAGATGTTTTCTTTTTCATTATGGAAATAAAGTTTAATTGAGTTTAACTGGAAGAGTGATGCTCCACCCACTGCTGGTGTCCTTTCAGTTGATATTCCCCAGCTATTGTCTTTTCAAAAGCAAATAGCTACATAATAAAATATCTCAATGTCTTCTAAACAGAGAGGAGAGAAGCAGGAAAGAGGTTTCCATGATGTAGCTCTTTCCCAGGCTTTAATTTACTATTTAAAATGTCAAGGGACATCCCTTCAAATAATTGATAGGTGGTCACTATTAGGGACAAATAAGTGAAATAAGGAAGGGTCCCTCTAACTACATCCCACTGCACACATTGATGCAATGTTGCATAACTAGTGAAAAGGAAAATTGGTTGTGTTAAAGTCTGGCAAGGAGCCAGCAAAGGACTGAAATAACTTCCTGGATGATAGACCTGATGGGAAAATTGATATTGTTTCTGTACCCATAGAATCTCCATGTTTAGAGTTTAAACTATCTCTGTCCACCTCCTATATTTTAGTGCAACTTTTCTTGCCCGAGTCAAAATTGATAAAAGCTGCCTGCCCTTTGCATTTATGAAACAAATGTTTTTTGTGATTGTGTAATTATTCCAATGGCTTCATATCCAGGGAATAAATGAAAAGATGTCATTGAGTTAGAACTGATAAAGAAAAATAGACTCTCATCAGACAGTTACAAATAAATAAATAAAAGACATGGGAGATACAGGGTACGGAAAATCTGATACTCTGAGTTAGTCAGATTTTGCAGTATCCTCCCGGGACTCAACACGTTAAATAAATGGTATGACTAGAAGTGCACTGAGGTTTTGAAAAGGGATTTGAACTCTGTTGAACAAACCCTTCCAGGCTTTCTTAAAGAATGTAGACCTTGACTATAATCTGTCCTCTAGGCTTGTGTCAGACTCACAGAGGGCTAGCCAAAAACAAAACAAAACATAAAAAACCAACGAAATGTATTGCCCGTTGTGCTGGATTCAGTGAGTGAATCAACATTAAAGGAAAATTCCTATCTATATAAATCATGAGAGGGCCCTGAAGCAAAGAAAAGACTGAATCAGAGTATGAAAAACATGCAGCTAAAAGAGAAACCTGTATTTAGTAGCCGAAACCAGCAACAGAGAGGATGGGGGAGATGTATGAACATTCTCCAGTGAGGAGGCACCCTTCCCTGTCTGCACTGGAAGAAGGGTGAGAGAGTAATAGTAAATCAGTGACATTACAGGATTGACGGTTCCCCTACAACTGTAACTGATTGAGATGTTGGAATTAAATCACTATGTGGACAAATTACAAACGTATTATAACAAAAACATATTTCTTCTTACTCTTGCAATTGGCCTGGTTTAGGCCTCTAACACTCACACTAGGGCACCCCACCTTTTCCCAGTCTGTAGGGTTCAAGGAATAAGCCAATTAATTTAGGCACCTCCACCGTCTCCCAGTCCATAGGCTTCCTAGGGAAAGACACCTACCCTTACTCAATTTACACTTTAGGACTTGGTCACCCGTATTTAATTTGTTGGGCTTGAGGTGAAACTAACCTGGTTAATTTAAATACCCACACCTTTTCCATTTGTAGGGCTCAAGGTGTATTCTACTGAGGTTATATAGTATCTTTTACCACTGAAAGAGCCTTACACAGTGATATTTATAACCTCTGTTGATTAACAATTACCAAACATAATACACATGCTAAGCATACAACACTATGCTCACCATCCTAATCAGGCAGGAAGACTTTTCCTGTTGGCCAGGCAAGATCAGTCTCATTTGGGTTGCGGTGGCTGCACGTCACGGTCATTCAGAGAACTCTAGCAACTTTGATCTTGAGCTGCGTCTTGGAGGTGAATTCGTCATCGTCATTGTCGTTGTCATCTTCTTTCAGATCTTTCCTTTTTATTCTTCTTGTTTCCCAGCTGGTCTCCTTCTTAGACCACAGTTTTATAATGAAACTTGAGTCCAGCTTAGCTATACTTTAACCAACCATTTTACTAAAATATCACAAAATAATTATTTGATAAATCCTAATATATTGTGAAATAATTTAAAAACCAATCATACCTGACCACCTTAATTGATTTAAATGTGGCACACTTAGTTATGCAAGAGAGAGAAATAATCCAAGAATCAGACAAAAATCATTCAGATAAAAAAAAGGGGGAGGTGGGGGGAGTGGGACCTGTAAAGATAAAACAGTAAGTGTAGATTTTACAAGCACACCTGTAGTGATTCCTTGTCGGACAGAATGTCAGTTTTCTTGAAAGAGCTTAAAATATGTTGGTTTAGTGGTGGTAGGTATTTTTTAAGATGTTAGCACCTTCTTAGCAGTGTCAGATTTAGACACAAGCCCAGGCTTAGGGCCTCATGTTATGAGGGGCCTCTAAATATGTCTGTTATAATGTAATACATTTTTGTCTCTGTACGGGGCCTCTGAATCTTGACATAGCTTAGGGCCTCCAGCTGTCTGAATCCGGCTCTGCTTCTTAGCTTATTAGGCTGCTGTCTCTCCTCATATGGCTGCCACTGCTTAGCCAAAAAAACCAAGGCCTCAGAGCTTACAGGCCCAAATTCAGAAAAGTATTTAAGCATATGAACATGTGAATAATCCTCTCCCTATTCAGCAAAGTGCTCAAGCACGAAATCTAATAGGTTGAAAAGTCTCCATTAAATCAATAGACTGTGAATACAACAAGAACACTTTTTCTTTATTAAGGTTCATGAAGGTTGAAAGAATGATTCCTCTATGTGAAAAGCCATCATGCAAGCTTTCCCGTGCAGCTCTTGCTGCATACTTTGGGGGTCGATTAGGCTCTCGGACTGCTTTCATGCTATTATAACTCCATTTAATTCAATGGAGTTGCTCATCATTCACTCTGGTGTAAATGAGAGCAGAATTAGTCCTATACAGTCCTGGCTAGAACCATTCCTGAAGTTGGAACTGTGTAAAATGTTTTGTAAGGAACAAAAAGGTGGCCAAAGTCTTTTGTCTTCCTTTGCTGCAGAAAGCAGTGTCTTCTCTAAACAGGAAAGAATGGCGTCTTTCGCTTCTTTAAATAAAAGATGTCTGCAGATTCATCCTCCATTTGTGTAAATCCACAGCTCTCTGAGAGGATTCAATCTGGCTCGTTGAGAATGCCTCATCTTGTCTATAACATTAAAAAGATTTAAAACTTTGTTTTTTGTTGGTAGAAACTCTTTCAATGTTTATATGTATAATTATCTAAATGTCACAGGTCCCTTTAATAAAATTCAGTTAGCATGCCTATACTCAGGATTATTTCCCAGGCTAAATTTTATTTTCAAAAGTATTTTTTTAATTGAATAGAATTCTGTGAAAAGTGCCACCCTGACAAAACTAAATACTGAATTCGTGTATTTATCAGCAAAGTTCAACTAGAGAGAACCACAGTGCTGGTTTCCTATGATACAGAGAAGACCAGCGGGTGAGGTTGAAATCTGAAACTGGGTCTTTTGTCTCTGTCTGGATGTGAGCTATCTAAGAAAAGACATTCAGATAAGATCTTGTCTAAGCTCAGTGTTGATGGTTTAGATGTACCAATATAGCTACAATGTTTCAAAGTAGCAAATCTTGAAGTTGTCATTGGTAGGGAGTGAACATTGCTCCTTGTGACTAATTTTTGCAAATTGTGTGGCAGGAGTTTTTTTTTAAATGGCTGTTTTCAACAGAAGTGTTTGTGGAGGAGACAGATCAGAGGAGAGGATGGCATGATTGCACAATAAATGCAGTCTATCAAAAATGGTAGAATTAAAGGAGTTCATTATTTATCACATGGCTACTATTCTCACTCTGTAAAGTTTGCATGAAGGGCTTATTCTTCTATTGGGGCAAAGTCATGTTCTGATCTTCAGCTCCCTAAATTCACATATCATGGGATACCTGCAGCTCTGCAAAATCTTCCCTACAGCCCCTGCCAGATGTTGTACCAGAGCGTCCCAAAATGCCTCCTCTGCCCTTGAAATCAGCATCAAAATAGATTCCACAGCATTCGATGGACATTAGTTACAGACTGGATGACAGTAATTTGCAACATTTTGTCCATTGGGTTTGTGAGAAGAAGATCCTGCACTTCCTGTCTTCTGTTTCTCCAGAGCATAGGCCCCAATTTCTGGCTCCACTCCATAGGTACCGAGTTCCATTTGTAGGCATGTAAAATTAAGAGACAGCTAAGTTTGGACAAAATCAAGGTACAATAACAGACGAGTAAGAAATTATTGTTCAAATACGAAGAAATAATCTGAAGGACAGCTTTGTTCAGGAAACAGTCTCTCAACAATTTAAAATGTATTAATTGCAAAACCAATCAGATGCAATGAATAAACCTTCTGAAATGAATGATAAATTAAATGATAGTTCTAAAATGAACCATAATATTTTGTCAGGAATGAATATGAACAAACAGAGAGAGAGAGAAAAGTTTTACCTTAAATCTAACTTGTTCCAGCTACTTTCGTAGCGAGACCTGGCAAACAAAATAGTAATTAAAGCTGTTTATTGTAGTGATGACAAAATCAAAGCCTCTACACTATGGCTTTTTAATTCCCAAAATTCAAAGTAAGCAAGGCAAAAGCAATGACTGAGATATCTCCTAGATTAGTTGAAAAGAGAATGAAAATTAATAAACTCATGTACGATAGCTCACAGATGAAACAAAGGAAGATTGAGATCACGGTCAAGGTGAACTCTTCAACCTTTGAGCTACAGCAGGCAAGCATGTAGCCTATCATGGTCTTTTGTGGTTAGAATAACAACTTCCTAATAAAAATGAAAGAATTCTAATGCAAAATACATTTTTACTTTTTTGTTCTTTGTTTCTATAGTATTTTCCATTTCCATTTTTTCTTTTGCTCCCTAATTCTATTTGGTACTTTCCTCTTCATAGCATTTTCTTATTACTTTCTATTTATTTTTCCCTTTTGTTATTTTTCTTGTCTTCCTTTTATTTCCTTCAATGCAAAAAATCATAAATATAGCTACTGTAACTATCCACATAGGTACCCATATTCATATGAATACATAGATAAATCACAACATATCCTTCCTACAAACGGCAGTATTCAAAGGCAATTCACGATCTGAAGACATCCTCTTTTATATTCCACTTCCTTTCAAGAAAACACACATGTGAATGTATGATCTTTGCACCTACAATGAAAGTCAGTAAACTCAAATTCTGATTACACTATTGTTATGAGAACTCTCTGTGTTGCAGTAATGCCTAGACGGAGACCCCAGATAAGGTTAAGGCCTCATGGTGCTAGCTGATGTTTGCATAGAGACAGTCCCTACCATGAAGAGCTTATATCTGTACATAAAAGGCAGGAAGAAAATCTCATTCTACAGCTAGGGAACAGGTTAAGTCCTGGAGCTGGGTAATGCTGGTCAATCAGTACCCTTTCCCACTCAGCGGGACAGTGAGTGCCAGAGATTCTGAGGAGAACTTCAGGAGCTACCTTCTGTCTCTCAGCAAGTGTCCTCCTTACTGCTAGTCCATCACATTCCCCAACCTGTTGACAAAGGTAATTGCTTCACTGCTCCCATCTGTAAAATGGGGCTAATGAGGATATTAAATGGCAAAGAGATTTGCCCAAAGTTGCATGATAAATTTGAAGTAGAGCTGGGAATTGAACACCATCTGCTGAAGTTCAGGCTGGTGCCTTCCTTCCTCTCTAGGTAGGAAAGTGGTTACATTTCCAATGGAGCTGTTTGGATAATAGATTTTTTGCTTTGTGGGGAATTCCAAAAAAATGTAAAAATGCATATATATATTTTGGGTCAAACTGAAAATGTACATTTTTGGTGAATTAAAAAGTTGGAAAAAATTGTTAGGTCTGAAACGAAATACTTCCTTTTGATTTCAAGCATTTTTTTAAAATTGGAATTATTTTAAAATAAAATTGAAGGAAATTTCTAAATGAAACATTGTTTCAAACTGAAAAATCAAAATATTTCACTTTAACTGTTCTGGAATTCTTTTTTCCAAGATGAACAATTCAACAAAATGATTTGATTTTGTTGAATCTGTTTTTTCCACCAAAAAAAGGCTTTGGCTGAATTTTTTAAGAAGCAGTTTTAGAATCAAAGCCCCTTATTAGGACATGCATCTAGTTCTCCACAATTAAATACTAAGGTCTGTAAATGTAAGTGCCTCAAGTTTTCTTACACTGATGGGATGAAGTTAGGGAGACAGGCAACTATTTTCTTATGTAGCCAGGAACCAAGACTATTATGGCTAATAAACAAAGCAAAAACCTAAACATACAGTTGCAGTTATTCTTATTTTACATTTTTTTCAACAGATATCAAAACGCTTTGACTATCATGAGTTCATACAATCTCCAAGAGCACGTGTGGCTTTGAAGCTAAATAACACAGCCCTGCAAGCTGTAGTACATAGCAGTGTGGTAAATTCAATGTCAGCCTTACTTTATTTCCTTCACTAATATTTTATTTTAATTAATATATATGCCAATTTCTTTCAACATTTTCCCATTTAAAAAATGACAATACCCAGTCTTAAGCAGGAAGTGGTACTTTGGGGTGTTTTAAACAGGGAGAATAAGGTTATGTATCTGAGTGAGGGAAGAATAATCTGATCTTTCAAAGCCAGATTGAATTTTAAAAGTTGCTACCTTTAAGATTGTACAATCTCTGGAAAATTTTCCAGGGCTGGGTCAGCTTTTCTGGGGGATACTTGATCCATGTTTATTGTACATATATAGCACTAACGCTGTACAGTTGCAGTACATAGGCTTGGTCTACACTAGGAATTTATGTTGGTAAAACTATGTTGCTCAGAGATGTAGAAAATCCACACCCCTGAACAACATAGTTTATACTGACCTACCCCCCAGTGCACACAGAGTTGTATCAAAGGGTGGGCTTCTGTCAAGAGAGATGGTGTTCCTTGAGAGTTGGTCATTACGTGGAGGAGAGACGCCCTTCCGTTGACATCGCTCTGTGTACACTCGGGGTTTGTTCAGTATAAATATGTCATTCAGTGACGTGGATTTTCCAAACCCTTGAGCAACACAGTTATACTGACATAAATTGGTAGTGTAGACCATGCCATAGACTAGGGGAAGCTTCAGCCTTGATGAAACTGCTGGATTTTATCCTTGTTGATTTTTTATGACTCTTTATTGATTTGGTGGTTGTCCTCCAGAAATCTCTTCAGATGCACACACTCACTTAATGGAGGTAGATTAACTATGTGACCTTAAAACACTACATGAAAATCAGCTTACCTCTCTTAAATGCAAAAATGTCTCCCTGGAAGTAAAAGGGCTGGTTAATGTGTTTGGAAGAAAACTGAAGTTTTTCTTGTGATATTGTTGCTACAGCCCCACTCTATATTCTGCAGCTTGCCTTGTGGCAGATTGTTTCATTATCTAGCAGTGTCATTAATCTTTTTTATTAGCACCTTAAAAATAAACAAACAATGATTTTGTTGCGTTTGACACAAGTAGTGCATTTTAATTTTGTAGGCTTGTATTATCGACTTGAAAAAACTCAACAACAGTATCTCAGACTGAGATACTGCCCTCAATTCCTTAGAAATATGAAAACGCTACTCAGATATGTGGAACTATAATGGCATCTGTTATGCATATTAAACGGAATGTTCTATTTTTGTATGTTCCAAATGGAGCTGAGCATTAACTAGGAAAGTAGTACTAATTAATTTTGAGAAATAATAGCTTGTTGTTCATTTTGCATTTGTGCAGACGGAGAATCAGTGCTTCGTGCATCACTCAAAGCAGCTCTGTTTAGGAGGTCTTTTAAAACTGTTTTGAGTAGTATGGTCACCTTAATTTCAAGACTATTATATTGAAGAGCGAAGGTAGTCAATCATCAGAATTTATTTAGGTCTTTTTCAAATCCTACATCAAAATCATACTTTGTCCTTTCTTTATTGGTATGCAAAAGTAATAATAATAATGGTGTTGCTAAACCATGTATGTATCTGAAAGCACTACTCTTTTGTCTTTGCTATAAATCATTTCCTTAAAAGTAAACCCACATTGACATACATTATGAAAATAGCAAACCCATTACAAGTTTCCCCAACTAAGTATGCGTACAGAGTGTAGGAGGAGGGAGATATGACAGTGTATTGCCACTCTTTTCTGTGTATGTTAGAAATATTCCACATAATGTAGCGTGTGATCCTGTTACAGAAGCAGGGGGAAAACATAATTTAGTTCTTCTAATGATGGCCCCAGGTAAGCACTCGCCTGAAAAGTAATTTACAATGTCCTGGATCTGTGACACACAGACCCAGATAGATTCTGTTTTCTTGAAAAAAAAAAATCAATATGCATGTTAAAGAGGCTGGTAGGATTGGATAGTCTTCAGAAAAACTAGGAATTGGAGTCTGAATAAATTCTTTTTCTGAAGAACTCAGTGTAAGCTTAAATGCTTGTCATGCATGGGGCAAGTAGAATACGTAACCAGATTTATTCAGGAAAAAATATATGGCCACGGATCTAATTATAGTCATTATGCAATTTTATTTTAAGATGTGTTAACATGGCTCTGTCCTTCCAGAATCGTTTCATAACCATTTTGTTACCCAGCAGCATCATGTTTATACATCAAATAATGTCACAATAAATTAACAAAATCTGATTTTTTTTCTATGCATTTAGCAATAATTTGTGTTACATTCTTCTAAGTAGCTTGATTTCTTAAAATAAATATTTACAGTTGGCTCATAGTACATCAGATCAGTGAATTTATTTCAAAATGGCTTTCTCCCCTCACTGAATTGTGATTGCTATGAAAAAAATTCTGGACACTAGATTTTTTATGGGAGTTCAGGGCAACAGCTTCATATATTCTTCATCTTCCTTGGATTTCATCCAAAGCCAATTCTATTTAATCTGCCTGCTGCTGTTCTGGAAGTGACATCTGTTCAAATTTACACTCTTTATCATGGCTGACATGTTGTTTGTGTGTCTGTTTACCCCAAGCCCTAGTTCCAACTGCCTCTTGCAGATAATTTGTGTGATTTTTTTCTTCAGTCTATCATAGGTTGCTATGCATTGTATCTTTGCATATGGAGTTTTGCTATTATTCCCTTATTTTTCCTCCTAACTCTGTCTGGAATTATATTTAGAGAAAAAAGAAAGAAGTCTAAATGTAGTATGTAGGTTATCAAGTATACTAACTGGAGATTGGAGGGAGCTGAGAGAGAGAGTGTGGAATAATCTTACTTAATATCTATAAGTGTTATTAAAATACCCGGAGGTAACAAGGTAACTTGACTCCTTGATACCTAATACAGGCTGGGTTCCATTAATTGTGATACATTTAAGCAGAATTTTGAAAATAGACAAACACACAAAAATTTAATACTGTAATTTTTATGTAAGCTTAAGCCAAAACCCTCAATTTAAAGTTTGTTACTCAAGATGTGAATCCACATCAGATATTTGTGTCTTGTGATCCTTATTTGTTTATATATATAGATGTATGTATATGCACACGTGTATATGCACAATTACCAACCCCCTTACCTACTCAAAAATCATGATCAGATCTCAAAAATCTCAAAAAAAAATCAGAAGATAGGCTTGAAAAGATTGATTTCTTTAAAAATAATGAATATGAGTTTCTTTTTGTTTACTTTCTGGTTTCTGAGAATAGTGGGGTAGTTGTCCTGCTCTGGGTTAGAAGGACTTTAGAGCCCAGAAAAAGAGGAACAGCCAATGGGAGCAGGTGACTGCAGGGCCAATCAGGGCCCAGGAGCTGCGGTATAAAGGCAAGGTGATAGCTTCGGTTCTAGCCAGTTTGCTTCTGACTGTGGAAGAGAGAGGGTGAGCTGTTGGCTGGGATAGGAGACAGGATCCCAGGGAGCTCACTGCACTGCCAGGGTTAGGCAGGAATGTAGCCTGGAGATAGAAGCAACAGATACCAGGGGAGGTGGATATGGCCCAACGGACCTGCTAAGGCATAAGCTGAACAAGGACAAGCAGGTCGAGGTGGCACTCATGTTGAACATGTAGGGTCCCTGGACTGGGACCCAGAGAATTGGGCAGGTGTGGGTCCCATCCAGCTCCCACAGATTGGTAGTAGGTGGAGAGGCCATGGCTGAGTGGCAAATAGACAGTGGCTGCTGCTGATACAAGCAGGTGGGCCAAAACTGGACTGTATCGTAGAAGGGGGAATCTGAACAAACTCAGCCAAAGGACTGAGGTCCTGCTTAGGATTATAAAGAGAGAACCATGGGAGAGATAGAGCACTAATCACAGGATGGGTCTGCCACTTGAGCCAATTTTTCAGTACCATCACCAGGAGGTGCTCATCAGGTGGGTCACATGTTACAAACCTGTCTACATTGAGCCTTTCGGGTACACTCTAGTTGCTTTTTTTTTAAAAAAAGTAACTTTTCTCTGTTACAATGAGGGCTAGAAAGTTTTTATTTTTGAGTTTCTTGTGTAATCACTTGACTCCAGGAGCTGGGACTTTAAGAAGATCACTAAATACCATGGGACTCATGATGCAATCACAAGTGCCGCAACACTATGTATCTGAAGATGGGTATCTCTGTAGTACGAATAACTTGTGGGGGAGGGAATTCCACTTCATTGCTAGATCTAGATGCAAAACTCAGAATAATTGGGACGATTGTTCCTAGAAATGAGCATATGAGTAAGGGAGAGAAAGAGAAAATATGCACTGATATTCACTATGAAGTATTGTAAGGAAAATAAATTACTCAAGCAAGTAAAAGAAGAACTCAGATCTGTTAGTTGATGATCTTTTGAATGATCAGAGAATGCAAAATAAAGTTAGGCAATAACATCAGAACCAGCTTCAGATTTTATTTGGAACTCGTATACTGTTGTGGCATGCCTGGTATAAAAATGTAGATTAAAAGGAATCAGACTAAAGTACTTCAATGGTTCCCATTATCATGACATCAGAGCACTCACAATCTTTAACTCCCAAGTCCTAGGCCAGCATCCTAACCTAACTGGGCAGTCTTTCCTCTCAAATTCACTTGTGTGTGACCTGGGCTACGAGCCTGCAGCAGAAGTTGAGTGCTTGATGGGATAATATTTAATTGGTAGCGTAAGGATGGGCAGATCTATCTGTAGCCAGATTTAATAATTCTGGAGAAACCTTATGGAATGAAGATAAAACCATCTTGATTTAAGTGCAACCTCTTATTCAATTAGGCTTACCACCTTTGAGGTCCATTGTACTGAAAATACAGTCCTGTGTGAATTATTCTGTAACTCCTCTAGGAGGAGGGGAATGCTAATGTATTTCTTTTGGTTATCATCCTTTTGAAGCCAGTCTCTGGACAGGTTTGCATCTGCTAGTTTACACTGGATTATCCAGGGACCAACAGACAAAGGATTTTTTTTATAAATAGCCTTCCTTCTGAGCCAGTAAACAGAAAGGGTCCCTGGTCCATTGAGGTCCCCAGTCCTTAGGGATGACTTGGAAGAACAGGGCCTACTGAGAGCTATAAAACTGTGCTTGCTCTGACCTGAAACCATGATGAACTTGAAACCAGAAGGCATTGAAGGACTGTAACTGCCAGAGTCCATGGTATGATTGCTGGTAAACATATTAGCCTGTGTGCAGGTTCTTTTATTGTTTGAATATGTTTTCACTAATGCTTTTTGTGTTAAGAATAAAACAAGCTTCCTTAGAAAGAACTGTGTACGTGTAACTATGGGCAGTCACACTACACTGTTAGCCACCTCTGAGTAGAAAGCAAGCAGGTGTGTTAGGACAGTCTGTTGTTGCTGGGAATAACATAGTGCAGGCTGGGAACTGTGCAGCTTTGAAATTCCCTGATCAGAAGAGAGTGAAATGCATGTTGCCAGTCAAAAAAGGCAACAGGTGGAGAGTTGGAAACCTGAGAGTGGATCCCCTTACTGGAACACTGAGGAGAAATTCAAATGCAGTTGCCTTGTATCTGGCCGCTGGTTGACTAGTTGGCAAATCCAGGCTGATAACACTTTTGAGCCTATATATGCCAAGCTGTATGATCCCTCTGTAGAACGTGCCTTATTTCAGTTGGTTGATAAAAGACAAGTTGAAAGGAAGAAACATTAGACACCATGAAATAGTGACCCACACAATTAAAAATGGTTTTCTCCTCTCACCCTCATTCTCTCATCCCATCTCCCCAGTTTCTGTGCTATTGATATTCCGACAATGGCAGCGATGCTGGACGCTGCTGCCTTGACAACATTTGGTGCAACAATAACACATGAAGTCATTATTGTTTTAATGATATAATGGGTGTTAAATATTTTTATGCTCTGTTGGGGTTCCACATAAGTCATATTGTCTTATTTTGCCACATGTATATTGAGAGTAGCCAAAACAGATAAAGCATTACAAAGCCTTTGCCAGTATAACTGCTTGAAAAATAAAATTATTATAGTATATCTTAATACCTTGTGAAAAGGGAGTTGCATTTACAATGAGCTAAAACTGAATTACAGGTGGTGAGAGAAGAGTGCATAATATTGTGTATTTGTTTTCTATCTGTGTAAGTTCCAGCCATGATGACCATTGCTGTAGTAACTGAGCACCTCAGAAGAAATAATGAAAATCATAATGGGCCTTATTTTTCCTCTTTGCTTCTTATAGTATGAGCTCTAAAGTCTTGGGCCTGATGCTGAGAATGCCATGTCTCCCACTCTCACATGCTTCAGATCGACCGCTTCTCAGGTTCCTGAGGAATTTCCCTGGTGAGGGAGGTCACTTTGATAAAGAGAGTAGTTCTCTCTCAGATTACTCAGACCAGTTCCATAGAGACCCCTGATGAGGAACTCAGAGACCTTGAATTTCTCTGAGGAATCAAATGCTGTGAGCAAAGACCTGAATGACGTATTCTCAGTGAATGATGTTAAAATAAGCAAGCATAAAAAACTTCAGGCATCCCTGAAATGCACTGGATGCAGTGTTTTCTCCATTGCTTTTTACGTTAAGAATAAAACAAGCTTGCTTAGAAAGCACTGTGTACTTTCAGAAAATTGTCAGGTGATACATGAGAAAACAGATTACCAAATTAAATTAAAACAAATGAAGCCATTTTATGAAAAATGACCCATTTGTCATTTTACTCTCTCTTTCTTATCTAACTAGTAGATGTTACTTTTAATGTATTGTTGTTCTGGATCTATGCCTCTTTTGTCAATAGATATGTTGACATAGATATGTCTTTGTATCCAAGGTCAGTTGCATAGAGAAGCAGCGCGTGGCTCCTAGTCAACCTAATATCTTCAGGGTGCGATTTCTAAACTAACCTAAGATGATAACCTCCCAGCTGTGAGCAGGTTGGTGAGAATCATCATCAGGATGGTATATGCTGCTAAAGGGCTTTTAGATTCACCTACATGAAATCATTTTTCTATCTTTTTGTTTGCTTATTTTGTACATATAACAGTAGTTTGTCTGTAAATCAGTAAGGTTGCTGTTGCACTGCTACGGTTAGGTTTTCAACCAGGGTGCCATAAGAACTGTCCAAGTGTGCCATGAAATTATGTAAAAGGTAATGAAAATCCATGTAAAACAAACATTGTTTCATCTTAAACCATATTCTATCCACCCAAAATTACAACTCATAAAACTTGTGATAATTAATCATCAACATTCCAAATGCAGGTGGCCAAAGGGCAAAACAGAGTTAACATATATTTTTTTTTTGCTGGTGGATTTGAAACATTAATGCATTTGATTCTTCTTTAGCTTGTTGCATGCACTATGTTGCAAACCACTCTAGTGAGGCCAGAACCATAGTAAACATAAGTAAATGTGACATTTATGAGCAATCAATTCAGCTGAAAAAAGTGGGTGTGCCGTGGGATTGTTTGTCTCATTGAAGTGTGCTGTGTTACTGAAAAGGATGGGAACCACTGCTCTAGTCTGCAGTCACTTTGGCATATTCTTAACTTTACGCATATGAGTCATTGAAGTCAGAGGGTTTACTCATGTATGCAGTGGAAAGCATGTTAGCAAGTGTGTGTCTGTGTGGTGGCATGTGGTAGACTTCCACAGGAAAAAAAACAGAAATATATGATTGTAAAAATGACACAATTTAACAGAGATACACACAGAAAGATTGAGTACACGTAACTACTTTGAACTCATTTCTTCAACTATTTAAATTCAGAACATCCCTTTAAGTAGAAAGACTACCTTAAAATTAACCTTCAGTGCTTGGGTATTGATTTTCATTTGATACAATAGGCAAAGATCATTCATTCACTATTTTGACCATTCACTCTTCTACCAGTCAAGGGGATGGGCCATGGTGTTCAATTTTTAATTTTCTATGCTATTATGTTTAAGGGGACTGAGATCTGACTCTCTCAGTGCTCCCACTGTGTTAGTGATCATATTTTGTAAAGTCATTTTTGTCTTGGGAGTTTCTGATAAAACTGCCAGTGGGTGGTGTGTGTGTGAATGCAATATATTGGCAAATGAATTTGAAATTGCTGTCAGATATCAGATGTGAAGCTAACAAGATAAGTTAAGTGTGGAGTTTCAGTTCTTTTTCCCAAAGGTCCTGAGTTTTGTAGTCAAACAGTCTTTTATCATTATTACCACTTAGGGTCTTTGTGTGTGGGTGCATGTGAACTGGCAATGTTAGTTTTAAAAAAAAATCTCAGAAAAACGATTGATGGTTGTGAGAATCGTTAAGAAAAGTTATTTATTTACACACTAGGTCAAACAGTTGCCTCAGAGACATTTCCATATATTATGTAAATCTTTAGAGTCATGTTCAAAAGTTGTTTTTTTTTAAATTAATTTATGGTTATTTTTTAGTGCTCATAAAAACAAGGACTAGCTCAGCACTAGATTTAGCCATGCATAATCAGAATAGGAATAAAGCCTGCTTCTATCTGTTCATGAATCCATCTATGCAGCCTACATTTGTACACTTTGCTCATGATATCTCAATGACTCTTATACCCCATCCCCTGTGAGCTCTGCCAAATCTCAGTTAACTAATAGCAAGATATTCAAGGGTCTCACTCCTGCACACTAACAAAGTATGCTTTCCATTAAATCTGCCAAGTGCTCAGCAGGGAATGGGTGTAAAATCCCTACCAGAGCACTGTACAGGATCTAACGAATTGCTGATGTTTATACATTCCAGATAGTTAAGGAGAGACTCTATGGCATGAATGTATACTTCTAAGTAGAACATTAATAAGATGGAGGAGCAGAAATGCCCCCTTCCATCTACAATATTAAAAAATTTAATAAATAAGCACTGCTCTTCTGCATAGGGATTGATTACGTTTCAGAAGAGCCATAAAACTTGACTGAAAATTTGAAATTACTGAAGCGGTAAGCAATTGCCCAGATTAAATTAAATTATAGGTTTATGCTGTTTTCTGGTTGGCAAACCTTCTCAGCTATGTGTAGACAGACATATACCATGACATTCAAGTTCATTTTTTCTCACCATGCGTAAAGAGACACATGCAACCCAGAGAGTGAGCAGCATCAGTTTGTATGACCAGGGCCAGAGGGAGGAAAGTTCATCCTTTAGTACATTCTTCCAATAGTGCTCCTGTAAAATTAAACCAGCAGCAGCATTAGTGCCGCTGGCATTTCCCTTTTCCAGAAGTGAAGGGGGCGGGGACAGGTTGCTGAAGGCAGTGAATATTCTGGTAGATAAGTTTTTCATTAGCTTCTCATTTTAAAAAAAAATCCCTTAAAAGGCAGTTTACATAGTTTACTGTTCTCCTGATGATGCTTAGAAGTATCTGTAAAGTAAGCCCAAATATGTACTTCCTCTCCATTTTTTCTTGGCCCACATCCACCTGCTGCTGTTTCATTTTCAGCTTTCTTGCTGCTGTTACTAGTAAATCCTCCTTGCAACTTGCAAGGCCCTGGGGAATGTGAACAGGAGCTCCCAACCACAGTAGTGGATGGAAGTGATGTCATCATGGTAGTGCCTGAGTCAGGAAACACAATGAACCATCAAAAAATAAAAGAAAAATGAAAAGATAAATAAAAGGAAAAAAACTAACCAATGCACAAAATTAACAAAAACAAAAAGGTAAATATCTTCTATACTGTTTTTATTTTCTGCGTTACTAATCTTACTTACCTTAGAGTGTTATGGGCAACATAATTTTCAGGTACACCATTTTCACATGGAGATATGTTTTTCAATTTGATTCAGTTTCTCCATCTTAGTTAACTGAACTGCACAAATCTTGTTCATTTCCCCACAATTGTAGGACACTTTCATCAACTGCCTCCCCAAAACACCAAAACTATTTTTTTATTTAATAAGTCACTGATGATTTCTCTCTTCTGAGGGAGATATCATGTTTCATCCTAAATTAAATTTTCATCACCATGTTTATAAGTCTACTGGATAAAGATTGACAGAGCAAGGGAGAAGAGACAATATTTAAAAAAAAAAAAAACTAAGAAAAAATTATGTATCATCACCTGGATCGCTCTGTTTATTTGTTACTCCCCTTTCACCTACATGTTTCCCTTTGTATGACTGTGGAGAACATTGGTCTTTTTAAAAAACTTGGCTATTTAGTGCCGTTCTTTACATCATGTGTCTTGCTATGAGAGGTGATTTTTTATCCTGGTTATGTAATTACAGTAGATTTCCTTCAACAAATCTCAGTTACAATATTCAGCTTCATCTGGATCTGTGATACCATGAGTAATTTAAATTTAGACTTATCTTTGTTACGGTGCAAAAATAATCAAGGAGTCTAGTGGCACTTTTAAAGACTAACAGATTTATTTATTGCATGAGCTTTATGGGAGAAAATCCCACTTCATCAGAAGCTTGAAGATATAATTTCACTAAGTACTTCCATGCTCTTAAATGGAATTTCCATGGTTTAAACACATTCCAACAGGTTTAAGGAGGGAAGGAGAGGATGACCTAGATTGAAAAGTAGTGACTTTGTCTCCTAATATAAATGCAGAGTAGTTGGTCCTTTGAGATTCACATGACAATTATTTAACAAATCAAAAGATATTCCACCATTTTTGATGAATTTACTAATGTGTAACAAACATATCCTGTGTTAGACAGAAGCGTGCCCGTAGTGATCACCACTATAAAGTCAACATTTATCTACACATGCCACCCACTGGGCTTATCACAGTGTCTTCCTCTATTGAAAATAGAAAATATTTATATCACTAGTAATGATGAGGGAATGTGACCTATATCTAGAAAACACTATCCCCACAGAAAGAACAGAAACATGAAAGTCACAAAGCAGGTATTAGCAGTCCAGAACATCCTGTTGATTATGGGCAATACCTGGAATAGTTTTCCCCACGCCTCCAAAAGTAGATTTTTAACATAACCAATATACAAATATCTCATGTTATTTTGTATTTGTATAGCACCTAGCACAATAAGTTCCTGCTTCATGACCAGTGTTCCTAAATGATCCAGTAATACAAATAATAAAATCAGCCATGTTCATGCATTCAACCTGAATTGAGGATGAACCTTAAGGAATAGCCAAATGGGGACAGTGCACTTTAAAGCACTATAAAAAATGCTCAGAGGAAAAACTCCATGAAATCAAATTTTAGCTTTCTGGTGAACTGATTTCTAACAATTGTCAAGCTACAGCAGCCTTGTAGCATGGAGCAGCTTCGTTGGTGAATCACAAGTACACACGTGTAACATTGCATTCAGCTGGTGGACATGAATTTTGGAACCTGACCTTTTGATACCAGTCAACATGGAACGGGGTGTAGCAGGGGTGCTACATGAGTCTTTGGCCTATGTACAACTGCATAGTGTTGTCTGAGGGATCTTTCAGAGCCTGCCAAAGATTCTACAGTGCTGAGCTTATTGGGTAAGTTTAGCCATTTTTTTGTTTCTGAATTATCTTTTTTTTTTTTTTTACTAACATAACATCTATGTTGTCAAAATTGTCACTCACTCAGAATCAATCATCTGAAGCTGTATGGGGAGAAAAGTCACATCCTATATGTTGCTTACAGACTACTGACTGTGACAATTGCCTTGATTGATTGTTTTTTGCAATTCACTGTTCAGACTGAGTCACATGGCATGGTTTCTGGTCCCTGGTTGGGTGACAGACACTTTCATAAACAAGAAAATGTTCCCTCACCTACGCAAATACATGATCAAATGAGTATGCAAAACACTTTGGTATGAGTGCACAAATGTGTTTGAATGAGTAATAATTTTTTTCTTTTGGAAAAGGATTTGTTAATATTTTTTTAAATGCCTAAATGTATGCATGTGCCTAGAAAGCAGCTAAAAATGATTCATAAATACTAGTTACTATTTAAATAAATATTCACAAAAAAGCATTATTTTCAGAGTTTTCAAAGGTCTAGTATGCTATGGAACAAACTGTGAGATTAACTATTATGACCTTAGTTTCCCAATACAGATATAAATGTACCCCAGTGTTAGCTCTATTTAGTACAATATTCTGTGCACATTTATGTGAGGTGGAACTTGGAACCTAGATCTTTGTTTGCCAGCTAGAGCTCAGGGCACATCAAATCAAGAAACACACACGACATAACTCTGTGTGTTGCACATGTATGTACATGCACCATTGAGAAGTCTTGTCGTATTTTTTTCTCCTTTATTCTCTGAAAGTAGTTACACTCTTGGGCTACATCTACACTAGAAAAGTTAAGTCGACTTTATTAAGTCGAATTAATAAGGTCGACCTTATGAAGTCGACTTAACTTTTCTAGTGTAGACATAGCCCCTTGTCAACCTTATTAAGTCGACTTAATACTTTAAATTGACTTAATAAGGTCAATGTAGGTGTTAATCCCCATTCACACTGGCTTAAGTCGACCTAATAAGGTCAATTTAAGTGTTAAGTCAACCTAAAGCAAGGTGTTATTAAGTCGACTTAACTTTTCCTTAAGTCGATTTAAGGAAATGCTTAAGTTGACTTAAGGAAAGCCCAGTGTGTATGTGGAGTATTTTAGGTCGACTTAAGCCTCCTTAAATTGACCTAACTTGTAAGTGTAGATGCACCCTTGCTGACTATCAAAGTCCTGGCAGACTGATATTTAAATCTGAACTGTGGCCAATCTCATGAATGAGATTAATTCAAACATCTCCAGCCCTCATTAGGCTGTTTATAAATCCCTGTTATTTCCATTTTATTTATTTAAATAGAAAATATAAATATGTATATATCTCTGCATCTTGAATACTAACTACAGGTAAACAGGTTTGTTTCTTTTTTAAAAATAATACATTCTACGGAGTCTAATTCTCGTTTAAACTACTGAGGGTTTCTCAATTCCATTTTGGAGACCAAGCTTCTTATTTCCTTTATGTAAAGGGCATCATAGTTTGGCATGCAGAACTATCTATCACAAAGTACAATAAAAAAACCAGCACACACTATTTCTAGAAAAAAATTGAGTCCAATAAGCCTTATGTCACAGGCTCCTAGTTTACTACCTTTTCAATGACCACACAATGAATGCAAACTACCTTTGGAAAGTTACCGTTATTGTCCTCATTGTTTCTACTGTTTCGTTTTACAGTGTTTTGAGCCTCTGTAGATTAAAGGTAGCCTCTTTCATCTTGCTGTCATATCTTCCTAAGCAAATAGAAATGGGAGCAGACAGCTTTAATAACTTTACATACAGTGAGGAAACTAGGCACAGGCAGAATATAAAAAAGCAATCTAAAATTCAGCACCGTAAGTGCCTGGAGTTTGAAAATGACGAAGGTGTTATAGCTTAATAATATCTTTTTGGAATCACATTTTGGACTTAAAAAAAAGGAAGGAAATGCAACTCATGATTTGTGGTACAGTATATTGCTCTTTGGAGGATAATCTGTTACTTGTTCATTATGACATGCAGCCTGCACAGAAGTGAAAGCAGGTTTAAATTAGCATTTGCAGATTATTTAGTACCTAATTTATGGTAGGGGAGATCAGTAATTAAAAGCAGTTTTTTTCCTGCTGCTGAAGTATTGCTAGAATATTCTGCACGGTTTCCTGATCCTCAATTAAGTGTGTGTGTGTGTGTGTGTGTGTGTGTGTGTGTATATATATATATAAAATTAGCCTTTGCTTAAATAAAAATTGAGATTTATTTCAGTTCAGGTCTATATTTACTGAAAGACATTACCAGTGCCGGCTCAAGGGACTGTGGTACCCCGAGCTGGCTTTTGATTTTGTGCCCCTCCCTGTGTCCCCCAGAGGGGGACAGGTGCAAGGAACCTGGCCTCTGGTCTGGGCTGGCTCGCCCCACCCCCAGGGTAGGCAACAGGCAGCCCAGGGGCAGAGCGGGCTAACCCAGAGGTGGGGCTCCGCTCTCCCACCCCTTCCCTGGGCTGGCTGTTCCGCCTCTAGGGGCGAAGCAGGCCAGCCCAGAGGTGGGGCGAGAGAGCAGAGGACGCCCCATGGGCTGGCATGCTCTGCCCCCAGGGGCGGAGTGGTTGGCTCAGGGGAGGGGTGGGAATGCGGGGTCCAGTTTCTGGGGCGGCCCGCACCGCCCCTGGTGCCCCTAAGCATCGGCGCCCTGAGCCAGTGCCTCATTGGCTCATGGCTAGAGCCGGCCCTGGACATTACCATATAATGGCTGTTTGCTGATCATGGTTCTGCTATTGTCTTGGTCATGTGACACTAATTAGCATCAAGGCTAGAGGTTTTAGCAAAGTAAAGAATTTGGGTGGGTGGCCTTGGAGAATAGAGAAGTCATTCTTCTAGAGTCAGTTGTCTCAGATCATTATGAATTTTACTGGCAAGATTTTGAAGGGAAATTTAGGTGCCGCTATTTTGTGCATTACTTACGTCGTGGATAAAGAACTTCATTCTCTAGAAATCTGTGACAGGCGGCAGCATTACCCACCGGGGGAGATGGGGCTCCTGGTGATATTATTGGGGAATTGCTCAAGTGGCTTCTCCTGTCCACAGCCCATACTCTGTCACTCTGTCCAGCTGCTTAACCATCTGGCTGCACACCTGTTCATATATTTCCCCTTCTGGGGAAGGTTTCACCATCCAGCTTGGCCACTATTAAGTTCATGGCCACCATTAGTCCACTGCCACTCCGCAGGCAGTCTGGGGGAGGGACCCAAGCTCATTCATTTCTCTGGGCCACAGCCCAGGGACCCTGTGTGCAGTAACTTCTGCACCACCGCTTCCCTCCAATCCTTCTGTTCCCTGGAGCTCTTCCCCACACTTCCAGTCTCAGACTGTCTCTCACCTCAGGGCAGTTTCTCTCCAGTTCATCCCTGGGCCGCTTTCCCACAGCCTCAGTACTAATCAGTTCTTCCCTTAGGGCCCCAGCTTCCACTTCTCCCAGTGGTCAGCCACTGAGGTGTCTGAAGTGCTGACTCCTCCAGCCAGCTGAGCAGCCAACCTTCCTGTTAGAGCCCCCCAAGACGGACTGCTGCTCTGCCTTGGCAGCTTCCTCTTATACAGAGCTCCTGGCCCCCTGATTGGCTCCCTGCTGCACTTGCCCATTGGCTGCAGCTCCTAGGCTCCTTTAACTCCTTATTAGCCACTGTGGGGAAGCTGCCTCATCACACACTCCCAATAATAACTAATTGTAATGATTAAAGTTTGGCAAATAGCTGCAGTGAACAATTGATTTGGTTTATTTACCAGTTTTTCCTGTTCCTGAATGGATTGTGATTTTTATTAAATTGTTCACTATTCAGGACTGTTAGATGAATGGTGGGATGAATTTTAATATTCTCTGCTGCAATTGGATGTGATTCATCACTTTTGCCATGTGAACCCAGATTTTGAAATGTGTACACAGAAAAAATAGTCATGTAAAACAAATGTAATGTGCAAATTTGGTGTCCCGTGTGTGCGAAATTTACACACAGCTTTTGCACGCACAAGGGCATTCATGGCACTTGCTTAGTTGAAATTAGCGATCTCCATTGATTTCAATGGGCCGGTTAGTTCGAACTAAGAAATTAGTTCGAATTAACCCTTACTTCTAATACCCTATTCGAAGTTATTAGTTCGAATTAAGGAAGCCCTTAATTCGAACTAATTAAAGCCTAATGTAGCTATGGCTTTAATTAGTTCGAATTAAGCTTCCTTAATTCGAACTCACTTGCCAGTGTGGACATAGCCAAGAAGCTTATGTATTTGGGCCTTCCTTATATTTCTGTTCCTCAATCAAATGCCTTTACAAACTATCTCTATCCAATCAAAATAAAATTTATTTTGTGTGTATAGAACATTTACCTGCAAGCCTGAAAGTTAATCTCTACAAAATAAAAATGAAAATTTGCAAAAAATATTTGGTGAAAAACAATAAAAATGCAGATGCATTGGGAATGAAATTCAATTCAGCAATTTCCAAAATGTTCATGAACACTTTTCTGAGTATTTGTAGAGTTTGAATAGTAATGACAAAAAAAATGATTATTGTACAAGCCAACAGAAGTCTGCGATGAGTACTTAAACTTAAAATATAGTTTGTTTTAGTTTCACTTCTTAATAGAATTATGATTTATTATTAATATAAATACTGTCACTTATACATAGGCTTTCATTCAAGGATTTCAAAATACTTTCCTGATACATAGCTGGGTATCAATGGCTTTAATCTCACCTTCACCTGGGAAACCAGGGTCCAAGGGGATTAAATCACTTATTCTTGGTTAGATGAGTCAGTGGCAAATACCTGGGAAGAGAACTTAATCCTAAACTTTCTAACTGGTCCTTTGCTGTTATCTGAGCACTAGAAGGTAATGCTATTTCATACTATTAGAGATGATGGAAAGGGATAATCTTGTTGCTAAACCACAGGACTAGAAGCCAGGAGATCAATGTTTATTTCCTAGTTCTGCGGCCAACTTGTTTTGTGATCTTCAGCAAGTCACTTACAGGAACTGTTGATGATCAGCAATTTATTATTAATCTTGTTTATTATGCTAGAGTCTATGAACCAACAAGAATGGGCCTCATTTTTCTAGACACAGGTAAATAGAGCTCTAAGCAGATACAAAAATGTGGATCAACATCTGATCTGTATCCACTCAGTGTCAGCCTGTGTTTGATCCGGGATCTGCATGCCAGGTTTTATGTCCATCTGCATTCACACCACCCCACCTCACAGCAGCTCTTGCTCTGACTATAGGAGCGGATCCTTGCCACAGCTTTGCTGAGCTGAGGCTAGGGATGGGGTGGGGGGGGAGAGGGACTTGCTGGCAGCTCCATGCAGTTCAGAGCCTTCCCTGACCCTGATCTCAACAACTTTTATTCTGCCTGGGCCAGGGAAGCCAAAGCTGCTGAGATCACTCAGCTGTTCAGTGGTAGTTGCCAGTCATCTGATTAGGTGGCCAGCAGTGAGAGAAGGGGTGGGGAGGTAGCTGCCCATCACCAGCTAATTGGAGGAGTGCTGCTGGGGATTGGCCACTGAGGCTCCTAGAGTCAGAGGTGGGACTAGCCAGTAAGCTGAGCTCCCATGAGTGACTGTCTCTGATTGGCTGGCAGACCACAAACTGAGCTGAGATTGGCTGCGGTGCTTCCTTTGTTCTCTGCTGTGCTGTTTAACGTTGTTCACTGCTCTCTGCAGCTAATGCGCCCTGGGCAGATAAAAATAAAATGCACATCCAAGCTCCAATCCACAATAATGGATGTGCAGATATACACATCCACGGATGTGGATACCCACAGATCTGATGCAGATACCCATGGATCTGCAGACCTCTACAGGTAAACACAATTACAAATTTTAGAAGAATCAGCATAGTTTATCTTTCCATTTATAGTTTATTTTTCAGACTTTCTCATTTATAAAGTAGGTTAAATATATGCGTATGCATTTCATTGTAAATCCTGATTTACTGAGCTATGAAACATCTCCAAAAGAGATTTGCAAGATTTGATTTGTGATAAGTTTCAGAATCTGAAGTCTCCAGGTTGCTTCACAGGGGTTGGCGCTAGTCCACTGAGCCCTATATGTTTTGCTGGAAATTTAAATTCCGTAGGCACCGATCTCTGTGTTCTCAGCAAGGACATAGCCAGGCCTTGATTTCTGGCCAGCCCTCTGAGAGTGGAGGACATGCGTGGCCAAGTGCAGCTTCTGTTCACATGACCAGAAGCTTACCCCTTCCCACCGCAAGTGGGAGGGGTGTGGTGTCCAGCAGTGGCACGAACTTTGCTGCCGCAACTGTGGGGCCAGCCAGCAGCCGTGGCTGCAAGCGGGGCAGAGTTATATCAGTAGGCCTTTTTCTGTAGACTAATTCAGTTTTTCTCTCTCCCCTTCTTAACTTTCCCATTAACTTTTGTTAATGATCAGTTATTGTGACATTTTAAGAACTTTTACATATCTTTTATAGTTGAGTAAATTTATATGCCAAATTATTACAACAAATCCCACCATCAAGAAAGTCAAAGTAAGGTGGTTGAGCTCTGATGAGAGTCTCTTGGATGCATTTATGATTTCCAGAAAGATTTTCACCGCAGAGCACCATCAGAAACCACCAGCTATTGTGTAAATAAATCACATACACTTGTAGTGCTATATTAATTATTACCGTCATTATTAACTCAGTTCTCGGATCCTGGCCACAGGGCCAGGTATGGATTCTTGAGGAAAGGGTCATGACTGAAAGCCACCCAAACTCAAGCAGACTACAAGTAGAGCACGGAAGGAGTGTTTGATACAAGGAGCTGCAAAGAGTGTCACACACTGCATTTAGATGGCTTCTTACTTGGAATCCAGGATGCCTGAATCCTATCCTTTTCTAGATCCCTTGCACTCATGACATTTCAGCCACCACCTCCTCTGCCTTGTACTCCACAGCCTGTGCTTCACAGGTAGGGCTTAGGCCTAAACATCTCTGTTTTATCTCATTAGTACCTCAAAATAAATTTGTTTTGAGACTGAAATTTCTTATTTTTATTTTCTGCCCAAAATCCTTCCCTCTTTTCCAAAACATTAATGCATTGTTTTTCTGGGTTCTCCAGAGAGAGGAGGGAAAGGAGTGTTTTTTATCTAAGCAATTTATCGGCGGCTTTTTTCTATGGATATGTAACAAATGGTCTGATTTAAAAATAGCAAGCTTGGCATATGTGAGATCCTGAATTAAAACACTTAATTCTTTTGCCATGTATAAAAAAATTAAAACAAATTCATACATTTCGCACATCTTGATTATCATGTGATTTTGCTTGTTTATTTCAGAACTTTTGCCACCCACTAACACTCTGAAGCAAATGTAGGAGTTGCAAAATATTTTCATGAGTGAAATAGCAGTCATTGCCAGCCAGTATCTTCTAAATTAATATCCAAGCTCTTTTTTTATTTGAAAGAAAGAAAGAAAGAAAGAAAGAAAAAGATCAGTAAGTGATCCTGCAAGGTACTCAGGGCCCTCAAGTTCCATTCCAGGACCTCAGCACTCAGACTCTAACTTAGAAAATATTATGAACTTTGTGAGCCAATGCTTCCTCTCTTCTCACACAGCTAGTCCTTACTAAAGTCAATAGAGCTACATGCATGAGTCCAGTAAATAGAATGTGATTTTTAAAGTACAAACTATGAACCAGTTCTGAGCATTCCTGCAAGTTTGTGAAGACTTCTAACTTTCTTTTGAGTCAATGAAGGCTGAGGGCAGTCAGCAAGTAACAGGATTGGGCACTACAAAAGGAATGCTCATATTACCATATTGATAGTTTAATTAATCAACATCCTCATTTACATTGAAAATTAATAGATTTCTGGAATATACATTTTGGCTTCATCCTTTGAAGCCATAGCGCAATACAATCTCAGTCCCAAATGTTTCAACATAGGATGAAATAAATATAATTTTCATGCTTATGTTTATTCATTTGTGACATCACTTAAATATAATAATTTAATTCAGAACACTTTTGGAATGATTTACTTGGAAATATGTTTTTCAGCTTGCACTTCCTTGAAAAATCGTATAATTTCTGAATATATATCAAATAATATCACTTTACGTGATTTTTCCCAAACACATATATCAAATAAATATCCAACTGCAGTAATATAAAATGTTATGCTTCATCATACTGAAAGTTACATGCACACTATATCATTAAATGCAGAAATACAAGTAAAATGTATGGTTTATTTATGCAATTTGTGCCGAAAATTCAGCATTGATTGCCAGGGCAATAAGAAAAAGGTATGTTGCCAAAAGGGGTCAGCAACTTACTCCATCAGGATAATTGTTTTAATCTGGAAGCCACCATTATTTAAGATCTGGAAACTTTAGACTCTTCATGTGCATCTACTCACATTTGTAACCAAGGGCCTAACTGTGAGAGGATGTGAGCATCTGCAATTCCCATTGATAAAATATTCAGTCTTATCTTGCAAAATATTGAGTTCCTCTCAAAGGGTGCATCTACACTTGCAAGTTAGGTTGACTTAAGGAGGCTAAGTCTACCTAAAGAAAGCCGCGTCTGCACTGGGCTTTCCTTAAGTCGACTTAAGCATTTCCTTAGGTCGACTTAAGGAAAGGTTAAGTTGACTTAATAACACCTCGTTTTAGGTCGACTTAACACCTAAGTGGACTGTATTAAGTCGACTTAAAGTGTTAAGTCGACTTAATAAGGTTGACAAGGGGCTATGTCTACACTACGAAAGTTAAGTTGACTTTGTTAAGTTGACTTAATAAGGTCAACTTTAAGTCAACTTAAAGTCGACCTTATTAAGTCGACTTAACAAAGTTGACTTAACTTTTCTAGTGTAGACAGAGCCAAAAAGTGCTGAGTGCCCTCAACTGGCCTTTTGAACTAATCGGGAGTTGGGAACACTTTGCAATACCTCAGTGCTCTGTCCCAAGCCTAATATCTTCTTCCACTATGCCATGAGTATAGAATGCTGCTTAGGTTTAATAAAGCTCTTTTTCATCACATGCTACTCTAACATTTTTTTCTCCAATTACGGAGGCACCGGACATTCTGCTCCCATGTGGTAGGATCCTCCTTGGGGATCAGCCATAGACACCCAAGGCCTTAAAGCTTCAGTTCCTCGTTCCCTGGCATATTTTCCTGTTCCCAGCAGGTCTAACTTGCAAGAAATAGTAATCCTGGCTTTTCACTTTCGCTTCTTCTTCCTCATCTTGGGGACTTTTTAACTGAAGTAATATAGTGTGTGCTTCTGTGTAAGACATTGTAAGACACTAGAGATGACAAAGCTAAGCATTATCCTTCTGACAAAATTCTGAACTCACACCTGCTGAGACATCCAAAACTAGCTATATCCAATAGGAGAATGGGATTTTAGGCTAGTTATTTTCAAGCCAAAATTTCTAAGATTATATCTTATTATGAAAACCATTCACATTTCACTGTTCCCTCATCCTCTCCCTCTTCTCTCCTCCACTTCCTCCTCTCTTTGTTTCATTCATTATGTCACTTTATCAATGTAGATTAAGATCTATCTAGGGAAGGAACTGCCTCTTTTCTCTGTATGGATCTGACACAATGGGGCCTTGTCCTTGATTGCGCTCTCCTTGGCATTACTGTAATCAAAATAATAAATAACAAGGAGAGTCCACCTCTGTTCATCTTGCTAAGCAGATAATTTCTGATCAGCACTATGTCCATGTGTGAAATTGGAGTGAAATGTACCATACCAGCACGAGTCTTTGCTATTCACGTATTTCTACAATTGTGTCTTCACCATTTGCCTGGAGACCTGATCCAAAAATATCAGGTTAGATTCAGTAGGTTGCACAATATGATCATTTGGAATCAGATTATAGAAAAAGAGAGAGCATAAATCAGGGGTCAGCAATCCCTGGCATGTGTGCCAGCCAATTTGGAGCAGCACACAGTACCTCCACTGGAAGTAGTACTCCTGCCCCATAAAAGCAGGTGGCAGATCACCAAACACCCAGGGTCACCAGGCATACCGTGGAAGGAAGCTGCCCAGACTAGCAGCAGCTTCTTCCCATGGTGTGCCTGGGACCCCTGGCCCAGGTCTGCCACAGAGAGGATTCGCTCTGTACGACTTCTTTCTGGGCTGAGCTTGGGGACCCTTCCCCCCAATTCCAGCTGTGGCCACTGCTGAATGTTCAGGTGGCAGCTGCTTTTTGCTTTTTGCTTTTTTTTGTGTGTGGGGGCCACCAGCACCAGCTGAGGGTTGGGGAGGAGGGCCTGACGTGTGGGTCGGCAACCTTTTGGCATAAATTGTCCAGGAAGATGACAATTTACTATGTATTTTATAACACAGCTGTGCAAAGAACTTGCTGAGATATTACTTTCACGTGCAGGGGAGGAAGAGGGAAAGATACCTTTTGCCATATGAAAGGGGTTGAAATAAAATGGAAAAAAATGTGAAAAGTAGACTTTGACTAATAATTGTAACTAAACACCAGTGCTTTCTTTGTGACGGTACACAGGGGTATAGAGTACTGGCAACTTTTTTGCCGGCCCCGCTGCCCAGCTGAGAGGGCAAGGTCAGCAGGGGAAAAGGAGCGTGCCATTCCTGTCCCTTGCTGGCCCCGCTGCCCAGTTGGGGGTGGGTAGGAAGGGAACAGAGCACGCCACTCCTGTCCTTTGTCAGCCCTGCTACCTAGCTGGGGGCGTGGAGTCAGCAGGAGAAAGGAGCATGCCACTTGAAGAAGAAGAGTGGCGCAGGGATGAGCTTATTTCATTTGATACCAAATTGGATGACTTTATTTCTATTTAAAATTTGTTAAAATATGGACATTTTAAAAAGTGACATTTTGCAAATGATGCAGAAGTTTCCTTATAAAAGAAATAAAATAAAATGAATCTACCCATTATATTTTAGCTTATCTCCCCTTTATATTTAGCTTAAATACTTTAAATTTGAAAAAAAAAAAATCTAACAACATGCTCTATAGCTTAAAGGTTAATTAATATTAGTTCCTTTGTGCTTTTGACAGGTACCTTACTTATTGATAGGTGTCTGAGTTATTTGAACTTTCTCTCTGTTTCTGTGTACTGAGCAGTATTGATCTAAAGCTGATGATCTACAGAGGTAGTCTGCAAATGCTCAAGGTTTTGCTTTGGTTTGGGTTTTTTTTGGGTTGGTTGGTTGGTTTTTTGCTATGGGCTGAGTCATCTGTAATTAGTGCACAAGTGTGTTGCATTGAACATAGATATGTTGGCCACTGAGTTGTTCATTTAATGTATAAACCTGATATTTCAGCCTAATTTTGATAATTTGATCTAGAGGAAATTAATAGAGGCCTAAGCTGTTAATGAGGTGAGCTTTTTGTGGTAAAAATAAAGAAATCACATCCATGGATAAAATTATGACTTTGGGTGAATTTTTCCAAGTAGGAAGTTCAGTTTTGTCAAGGAAAACTGCTTTTTCCCCCCTAAGAAATGAGTTTTCCATCTGCAGAAATTACCCTTTGCATTGCAGAGAAAGGAAGAAAAACAAACTTTTCTTCTGGTCCTGCAAAAATGATTTTAAAAAAATTGCTGCACAGAGTGAGAATTACTTTGCACATCTTTATTACTGAATTTGTTTATATATGGTAAAAGAGCAGTGGGGTTATTAAGATCAAAACTATATTCCTATTGTTTTATTATTTTTACATCATGAATAAAAGCCAGGTGTGCTTTTTTTTCTGAAAAGGGCTATGCTGAAAGACTAGCATCTAATTATTCCAATACCTCTCTGAAAACCAGTATTTCAGATTGCTTGAGAAAGCCAAATATACAATAGTGGGAAGGGAAAATATAGGCTGAAATACTCTAGATGCAACATTCTGCTTTACAGGCAGTCAAGTAATAAGTCAAGTACAATTGTTCTGTTGCTACACAATTGTACAAGAAAAGGGCAAGAGATGAAATAAATTATCATTACAATTGCTGTTTTATTCCATGTTATATTTTCCCCCACAACTGAAATGAGTTCAAAGTAGAATATCTTAGTAATGAGATATGTCAGAGTGAAATGCACACATTTCTTCATATGAGGACATTTATGACCTACATTATCTTGAAAATGATTGGGTTCCATTATCATGAAAGTTCTTTCCATCTGTTTTCAAGCCTCTCAAACAACTTTTCCAGTTCATTGTTTGTAAATACTGAGACACTGAATAGTGAAAAAAACAGTGATGATATAATGTAGAACAATATGGGAGAAAAATGTTACAAGCAACTTGACACTTAAGTAGAACATAAAAGTTCCTGAGAGCAAGGTTGTCTGGTGTTCCATTAACACACTACATTACACTGTATATTTGAGTAAAGTTGATATTACAGATGTCAGTGGCTTAACAAATCTGTTGTTACTTTTAAAAAGTTTTTATTTTATAATATCTTTCTGAGATCATCTATTTTTGTGAAGTGCAGCTATTGTGGTATTAGCTTGGTCAGAAACGATTGATTTCTTTTTGATTCCAATAATATCTGTAATACATGATATGCTTGTCACTTGGATTCATAACAAAGGTAGAGAAAGGGAGAAAAGACACAGAGCTCCTGGACAGGAATTATTGTACTTCATCTTCTCTTCTGAGCTGTAGCCTGTGGAAGTGTGGCTCTGGGAAGGGCCATGGGTTTCCAATTGTGCAAAGGATGAGGATCAGCAGAGGTGTAACTGTTTGGCCTGTCCAAGTGCTAAATCCTGGCTTCATGCCTCTAATGGAATGGAATATTGCAAAACTAACAGACCAATACTTCTACCAGACACATCCAGGAGTTGACTAGCTGCAGAGTTGTGTGAATTCAGAGGGCATTATTCTTCGATCACAGTGAATTATTTTTAAGTTTTATAGAAATACTGTACTTGAAAGACATAACATGTCACAGTGTTATCAAGAAGGAGATGTGCATTTTTGCTCATTTTAGTATTTCTGAATAACTAGTGATGGACAATTCGCTGCAGCAGAATTTAATCCATTCCAAACTAAATAAGATTTTGAATATATTACGAGCGGCCCACATGACCCACAAGTGAATGGTGAGGCTGAGAGAACTGTATAGAGCCAAGAAAACCCTCCAGCAGGAAGAACCATTCCTTACTTTTCTGATTTACAGATCAACACCAAAAAGCATCTAATATTTAGTCCAGCACAATTCCTGCTGGGATGACAACTCAGAACTACTGTTCTGACTTTAGAAAAGAACACATCTCCAAAGTGACCAGACATGAAGGGTGCATCTACACTTACAAGTTAGGTCAACTTAAGTCGACCTAAACTACTCTGTGACCACATTGGGATTTCCTTAAGTCAACTTAAGCATTTCCTTAAATTGACTTAAGGAAAGGTTAAGTCAACTTAACACCTCGTTTTAGGTTGACTTAACGCTTAAGTCGACCTTATTAGGTTGACTTAAGCCAGTGTGGACAAGTATTAGCTTCTAAGTCGACCTTATTAAGTCGATTTAAAGTGTTAAGTCAACTTAATAAGGTCGACAAGGGGCTATGTCTACACTAGAAAAGTTAAGTCGACTTTTGTTAAGTCAACTTAATAAGGTCAGCTTTAAGTTGAAAGCTGACCTTATTAAGTCGACTTAATAAAGTCGACTTAACTTTTCTAGTGTAGACATAGCTGAGGAAAGTAGTCAAATCAGACAAAAGGCAAAAAAGAACTTACGAACAGGTTACAACAACTGACATTCAGAAAACTTCCAAGTCTAGATCCAGGTGACTGTCTTTGTGGCAAACTGGATACGGAGAAAGATGAACAATGCCAGCTGTTGTAAAGAAAAAGATTTATGTACCCAGATCATATGTGATCAAGACTGATAGTGGAGAGTTCAGCAGAAACCATTGACGTCTACAATTTGTTCCTCAGAAAGAAGAATCAAATGAGCAAATGCTGCAGATGGCAGATGCAGAACAAAAGACAACATCAACGATTCCAAACTAACCACATCTAGTTCTTGCAACTAATACACAGCCAGATAACCAAGCTATTATTCATTCAGACAGTGTAATTAGAAAATCATTATGATTCAGAGACACTTAACAGACTGATCTGTACTGACCTTGCAAGATAGCTTGATAGTGTTTTGTAAATGGTAGGAATATAGAATTTAAAGTAGGTGAGGTAATTGAACACTGAACTATATTGTACTCTGCAGCCATTAAGTGATGCCATGTGTAAGATATTTATGTTAAGCTCATCACAGCCATTTGGGGCAGAATATTGAAGGATCTTTTTAGATGACAGATCTGGTGAATCTCTCCAAAAAGGAAGCTCTGTAGCCAACCATATCCAGTACAGAAGTCTGACCTGCAACCTACCATGTACAAGGTGTCCATAGCAGTGTCCCCTTTTCCTTCCAGCACTCGTGCCACACTGTTTTTGACCAGCCCCTTGCGGAGGCTTTTTGTCTTCAGTGTATCAAACCACACCCAAGTAGAGTTAGTACTGTTTGAAATAGCCAGATCATATGACTATTCAGTGATTCCCACTTCTTCTAGCCACTGGCCTATACAGTATGTGAGCTGAGGTCTGCTACAACAATGAAGTTCAAAGAGACATACCACAGAATCTCCTTTCCTCTTTGTGGCCTGACCTTTTCATTTTCTGCCCTTTCTGTGCAGCATAGCAAGAACTTCGGTGATGCTGCTATATTCACACATACATATGCAGACATCATTTTCTTAATTCTTGCTCTGCATTTCCTGAAGCACAAACATACAAGAGACCACAGAGCCTGCTGAGTGAAGTCACCAGAACATATGGCTGTTTCATGTGCTTATTAAAATGAGGCTAACTATTTTTAAAAAATCTTTTTGTTTTAGCTGAAAAATTGAATGCAACAGTAATATTTACCTGGCATGTAAATTGTGGTGTTAGTTATATGTGCAATTTACTAGTCTATTAACCTCTCCATGTGTCTTTGATACTTGCTGCTGAGTTGAATTGCTATGCAACAAGTCGTAAAGTACTTGAATCTGCAAGGTTTTGCATACCTTCAATTCCTACTCTCACCAGTGGATGGAAATGGGTTGTGATTGCTCAGTACTTTGCTGGATCTGGCTCTGCATACAAAATGGAACTCAGAGACTAAATCTTGCCTAATACCATTCCATTTGTTTGCCACTCAGAACTTGAACAAAATATTGAAATAGGGCAAAGAAAAATATTTCTTCTGGGCCTGATTTAAGAAGACCATTGAAATAAATGGGAGTCTTTGTCTTGACTTCTTTGTGCTTGGATCAAGGATGCTTTGTTTGGAAATTTGGTGCATGGGCAGGTTTCATTGTGTGTGATCCTCTACATTGTCTCAAGGAGGCTGGTGTTTGATGTATTCTATTCTGCTCCATTTTTCTACTGTGCTAATTGTAACCTTCAGGTGGGCTGGAATTCATTCAGTTGCCCCTCTCCAGTGCCTAACAGAAATAAACCCCAACTCCTACAGAGACGCAGCTGGAGACCCAGGATTCAGTCTTTAAGGGACTCAGAGCGAAGATTGCTCAGTTACCTTCCCCACATTAAAATATTACTAAGAATAAACATAACAATGAACTTTATTAACTACTTACATAATAAATCTTATAAGAAAACAAAATGAATTTAAACAGAACAGTCCCCACAGAAACACTGTGAGAAAGAGACCCAAGAGTCCCAAAGTTTAGGTGAAGTTCACCTGAATCTCAGGTACAGTCTCTGTTCAAGTCCAAAGGCTTGAGTTGAAAAAAGCACCCCTTCTTCTTCCTTGGTTGCAAGAATCTTTAGCAGAAATCCATGCAGGTTTTTCTTTCTCTTCTGGAACCAGCACCAACAGTCAGCTCTCTGGTTAACCAGCACTCAGTCACATATACATACATGTGCACAAACTCTGCTGTAAAATGCTCCAGATTAGGAAGAAAACATCTTGCTGTCCACTCCTGGCTCAACTTCTCCCAGTCACACACTGAGCAAATGGGCTCTTCTCAAGCAACTCTTGTGGCTACTACTCTCATTGCATCTGCCACAAAAGCCTCAGAAAACCTTGTGGATCATGCTTACAGCTACCACAGCCAATTGCCAGAAATCTCTGGCTCTGGGCAGCTAAGTATGCCCAGCAACAGTAACCCAGCCTCAAGAGATCCCTTAAAAAGGCAGTCTCCTATTTATGCACATGGGTTACACTAATCAGTAGCATCTGAGTGCTTTCCAGCAGTTCATTAAGCAACATGACTACATGCCTGTCCCATGTTCTAATGGCCCTGAAAAAGGTTTGGTTTTGTGAGTAACTGCAAATTCTCTGTATATGAATTGCATTGCTGAACTCGGGCTAGTGAGGAGGGGCGGTGGGGGAGGGGAGCGATTTTCTAGCCATCATATGCTAATTCACTTTTTGTTCTGGCCTCTTCAAAACCCCCACCTTGTTTGATGAAGTTAGATAGAGTCATTAATGTCTCATCAAGGTTCAATTTATTTCTCCTCCCACTCTGAAGGGAATTCTGAAGCAACATTCCATACAAATTGGGACTGATTTGGGACTCCATTTAAAGCAATAATAATTTGTGTGATACAGTGTAAGCATTACATTTCTGGTTGATTTTTCTTTTACCTACCATTGTTACAAAGAACACGAAACACTGTCATCACTAAAAGACTCTAGAAAAAGAAATGTCTAGTTTTTCTGATTATGTGCTGTCTCTAGGGGTGGTGTCCCTGTTGTTTCTCTAAATCCTTCACACAACAAAGGGAAGAGCTGTTTTTAAAAGAAACATGTTTGTAAAATTTGGCAGAATGCAATGACTCAGAAGCAAGTGCTCCTCTTGAAACTATTTTAATTCTCTTTTAATTCACTAAATTAGGATCCTGGCAAGTAATATTACAAACAAGGAGTCTGATGGGACTTTCTAAAGACTGACAAATTTATTTATAGCATGATCTTTCATAGTAGAAAATCCCACTTTGTCAAGCATCTGACGAAGTGGGATTTTCTCCCACGAAAATTCATGCAATAAATAAATGTATTAGTCTTTAAAAGTGCCACCAGACTCCTTGTTTGTTTTGCCAGACTAGACTAACCCAGCTACCCCTTTGGAACTAGATTAATATCAATGCATTTGGTAACATAAGTCGGGCTATTAAAAATGACCAACATTTTAAAACAGGAACTTTGCTGATTATAGAAAATCCCACTCAGAGGCAGCTAAATATGCACATAGAAATCTAACTGCCATATTTGAAGATGTTGGCCAGTGTTATACCTTCGCTGGTGTATACAAGTTAAGTAATAACTTTCTTTATTTAGTCATTTGTTTGGAAGTTATATCAGGGTATTTCATCTCCCACTTGAGACAAAATAAATTGGGAAACGATTTAATGATACTCCTCTGGGTTTTTTTGTGCTTTGGTTTTTCCTTCAATTATTGAGTTTGTGAGTCACCAAGATATACCATATATACCCCTCCACCCTATTCCTTATTTTGGGGCACATTAGGAACATGCAGTTGTTCAAATATTGCTTGTAATAATGAGTGGAAGAGCCACAATAAATATCTGTGACAAAGATTTAAACCATCAGCGCAAATTTCAGGTTCTTCACTCGAACCTGAGCATTCAGAAAAACAAATTTCTACAGAACATTACACCACAATATTTCAGGATACATTACAGAGGAAAAAATAATTTCCACTTGTTTTCATTTAATTAACAATGAAGGATAAATGACACTGGCAAAGAAATATCAGCCACAGGGGACCAAGCATGTTTGTTGCAGATCGCCTCATTAGCTTGTTTTCAAAATATGTTCACCAGAATGAAATAGTATCATGTGACTAGCTGTGGTGACAAAACATCTGCTGTTTTAGCTCCAATAAGGCCACTGGGAGTGGGTAAGGACAAACTATGTTCTTATTTAATCAGGTTAAATTGAACGTGAGAGACACTTTGTCATCTGTGGTCTTCTCCCAGTCTGATGTTTCTCCTTAAAAAAATTACTTAAGGGGTTAGGGCTGCCATTGAAAGTTTTATGCAGTTTTTGTAAATGAACAGTTTCCATCTGCTTTGTAATGAGTACAAATGTGGTAGCTGCTGATTGTCAAAAAAGCAGTCATCCACATTATGAAAAACAAAGGGATTGAGTACTCCTATTTTGAATCAAAGAATTTCAGTAGTTCCACAAGATTGTGTATAAGGTGAAATCTTAGCCTAATTGTTAAAGCTATTAGGAAGCGATGAAGATAAAAATGAGGTAAATGGATTGAACACATTTTTCACACTGCAAGGTAATCTGCTGTTGTCTACTACCATATTAAAAGAAGCGATGTGTTCAACTATTCGGAAGTGTTTCAAATAGTTATCTACAGTGGCGACACAATTTAATTGTGCCATTATGTGATAAAAGGGTATAATTAATGTGTTTTACCATAGTAAAATGCATTCACCATTATTTCCAAAAGAAATAATGTTTCCAAGGGCTGTAAACCATCATGAAGTTTCATCACAAGGAGCAGACTAGATGCTCTGCCAAGAGGAGCTGGGGAAAAGAATATTCCTTCCAGGCCCTGGCTGAAATAGTATGCTGTGCCCTGAACACCCCTTTCCTATAGTCTGGAAATTGAGAAATCTTATTATACAAAGAAAAAGAGAGGTTTCACTGCAGAATGAAAATGGGAGAAAGGGAAATCATCTCCAAAAAAGCCAATAGCCCAGTAGTTGGGGCACTCACCTAGGATGTGGAAGGCCCCCAGGTACCAGTAATTTGGAGCAGGAACTTGAATCTGGATCTGTCAGGTCCCAGAATAGTACCCTAATCATGAGTCTTCCAAGTAGTCTTTATAGCAGTTGTATCAATGTCTAGCAAGTTTGTGCCTCCCTAAATCCAATCTCTCTGTAAGAATCACACTTGTTTTGTGCCAGGGCAACCTTTGTGTCCATAAAAGTTTAGGATAGATTTGCTTGCAGGGGCTAAGTATTTCATAGCACTGGCATGGATCCATTTGCATTGTATGTGAAATCCACCCCGATACATGGACTACCTCAAGTCCTACATACTTATTAAGCCCTGTTTTGAAGTTCTGCACAATGTGTGAATTTCATCTTTAAGCTGTATTTTCTTCTTTGCATTGTAACATATCAACACATCAAAAGCAGATTTTTTTCTTTCATTTTTCCCCTGTTCTGGAGAGCTGTACATTCTTCCTATGTTTCCAGTTATCAACAGTGGCAAAGTAAAATGCACATTTCTTTTGTTTAACCTCAAGCTGTTGTCAACTTATTATTAATCTTGGGCTTAGTTCAGTGAAAACTGTGTGGAATTTCTATTAAATCAGAAGCTATAGCAGATTTTTTTTTACAGTGACTTGCGCAAATACAGCATGCTGATTTTGTGAAGTGCACCTTGAAGTGATCATTTTTACATAAATTGTACATTTTTTTAATAAACAAGGTTCACAAATTGTTTACATGTGGCTGGCTTTATTATATATAAATACTGACTGCTAAATGGTGTCTTTTGGTAGTTTATAACTCACCCAAATATGAACAGATTTTCCTGAGGACATCAAAAGACATCTCTCAGATCCCAGGATTTACCAAATTTCAGATCTTCAATACAAACCATGGAGACATTAGAATTCTTTATGCACACAGTAGGAAAAAAAAAGTCTCTCTCTAATATATCTGTTTTCCAACTGATACTGAAAGAAACTTGCCAATATTGGATGCTATTGATATCTGAAAATGGGTTAGATAAAATTAAAACACCTGTATAGGATGGGAGACTGGCATATGAACCAACCTTAATTCCTTTTGTATGTTTTGATTATGGAATTGTATTAGATTATAATGCAGGTTTAAATCAGTATATGTACAAACAACAAAAGGAATATTTTGTAGTAAATAAGTGGGTGTATTTGACTTCATTTGACTTTTCTGGGCTCTGCTTTTCTGTGCTTAATCAACTCACTTTATAGGAATCTGTCAAATCATGGAGATGAAATTTTCTCAATTTAAAAGCAGTGCAGGATGTGCTGAGCTACCCGCAAATGTCATTCTGAGGCTACCTTCTTTCAGAAGTCCTTATTTTCAGATAAGCGTTTTTATCAGCTTCATGTACATGAAGAAAAGATTGCGACCCTATTAAGTTAATCATCAATGTGTATTCCCAAATGGATACAGTATTTTCTGGGATGTAACCCTATCAACTTTCTTATTTAAAGAAACATATTTCTGATTTAAATCAGTTATCAGCTCCCAAGTTTAGAATCCTGAAATGTATGGATGAATCTTTCAGTTGCCAGATATTTTCCATTAAAAAAAAAAAAGATGATCAGATTAGAACGTAAACTTTGTAATCCACTGCTTTACAACTTTTCACATCAAATTCAGCTTCAGTTATTGTTGTTTAACACATTATATTAAATGTAAGGGGGGAAATAGAAATGATTAAGTATAGAATGGGAACTTGCAAGGATCCATCTCTGGAATCTGCAACATCAGTTTGTCAGGAGCATTGTTTGTCCCATAACAAGCAGGCCATAGTACCAAGGGACCTGCAGGTGGCTAATATTGCAGTTGAGCAGCTGGTTGGAATTAAGGTGTCTTCAGACCACTGGAATCTAGGGCTGTATTAACTTTTCTGAAGAATCTCTATGAGAGAAGATAGCCGATAATCCATAGCAACCCTCAGTCCCTCCCCTAGTCTTCACCCTCTCCCTCTGTACAGTTTCTTGGACCAGAAGGCCCTCTTCTGTGCTCGAAGAAATGGACTATGTTGTGGAGGACAGAAATCTTCTTTGAGATCTAACCTACGGAGGATGTCCTTTTTTTGGGTGCAAGGAACTTTAAGCCATGATCTTTCTATTGATACATTATGTCAGAGACCAAAGTATGTTTAACGGCTGTTTCCTACCCAGCCACATGCTGATCACAATAGGACTGGCACCCACTTGTACTTTCTTCATATTCTGGTAACTTCGTGTTAATTCCTGGGATATTTTGAGCATATTTTGTAACTTTTTACTATTTCATTCATAGCTGATGTACCACAAAAACAATCTTTCTTGTGCTATAGTACAGATGCATTGCTCTGAGCTAGGTGAACAAGTATTATTTGCCCCATTTTACAGATGGGGTAAATGACATAGTAAGTTAAGTGACTTGCCCAAATCATTGGCAGAACCAGGAAATATAACACATGTTGTTTATCTCCCAGTCTGCTGCTCTTATCATTAGGCACTTCTCCCTCCTTATGTATTTCTTCACTTTCTCTTTTGATCATATCAAACTACAGAAGTAAGAAATGGAAATACTGGGGGGTATCTAAATACTTGAACCTTTGAAATTTTTGTTTTGTTTGGCTGCTTTGATTGAATTTCAAGCAAATGGTTCAGCGTGGTTCTTCAGTTATTTGAAATGACTCAGCAAACCCTAAGTTTTTGGTAGAATTACATATTTACAATCATTGTTTAGATTTTTCTGAATATGCCTGACTTTCATTTCTAGAGGAGCCATTTCTACATGCAAATATAGCTATTCATGCTGATCATAGAGAAGGATTTGCAAAGATGAAATGATGAAAACATGATTCTCGTATGTTACGAATGGTTCAAATAAGAGCTTGATATGCTAAATTTGGGAAAAGGTACAGATTTCAGACTCTGTCCTTTCCCCTTCTTCCTCATGCTTTTGATGGTGCGTAGATCCTGAATTTTACTGAAATGAAAATTCATGAAATTTGGATGTTGAATTTGGCTTTGAATTCCAAGACCCTTTTAGTTTAAGGAAGTTCAGATCCAGGGGATTGGTTGGAGTCCATCTCTACTTTTATTTTTTGCAAAAGAGTATGAAGCAAAAAACTTGACATGAAACCACAAATTCTCCTTTTGAAAATTCAGTGAAAATAGATATTTTTGATTAATGATGAAGCGACTTTTTTATGGTTTTATTCAGGAGCTGCAGTTTCACTATTCAAGTGGTTTCCTCAAAGGGTTGAATACATGGCATATATCAGTAGCTCCATTAGGAGATTTAAGAATAATTTTAAGTATCCTCTTGTGGCTGTAACTAAACTCAAATGGTTATATACAGTATGTACCTAGAATTCTTAACGAGAAAGCAGAATAAACTGTTGAGAATAAATGTTGGAAAGGATGAGGTGTCAGTGCATGAATTGTTTAATAAAGGCAACATTCTGGGAGCAATTTCAGAGGCTTTGATAATAGTAAATGGTATTTTCCTATAAATAGAAAAATGGAGACTCTTGAAAATATAACAGCAGGAATATAATACTTTAGAGACTAAAGGGGGGAGGGGAATGCAAAAGATATGTTTTCATTAGTCAAAAACATAATTATTCATCATATTTCTGCCATGAACACTAAAAGTATTACATTTCTTTTGTACTGGGACAGTGGGATTGATTCTGATCTCACATATGTCGGGAGAGAATAAGGGCAACAAGGGAGCATAAATCAAACAATTTCACTTACATGCCAGTCAGTAATCCCTTCACGCCAGGCAAATCCTCATCTGCAGCAGTCATCTATGTTCCCAGCTGTTTGTTTAAGTCAGTCTGCCCAAGCCTGAAGTAAGTTTTGCTTTTTCTAAAAGTAATTTGAAAATTATGATCCAGACCCTCACATTGGATACTCACATACACTTGTGCTTAACTTTAGGCATGTGAGTAATCCCATATGAATAGTATTACTCAAGCACTTAACAGTAAGCATTTATGTATGTTTTACCAGAATTGTGGTCTTAGGGCACTCTCCATTCTCTACTCCGCAAAGTCACCAGAAACATTTTTTTTTAAATTTCAGTAATGGCATGATATTTTCCCCTCACTTACCTAAAAACATCCTGGTTTAAAGCTAAATAGAATTTTCTATCTTCCTTTGTTGTTGTTGATTTTATTTTTCCTCAACTGGAGAATTATTGCTAATACAATATACTCAGTATAGTTACTGAGTATATAATATTGGGTTATTTGTTGCTTTTGGATGTACAAAATTGAACACATGAAATAAAATGAAAATATTATTAAACAAGGGTAAAAAATGGATGGCTTCTAGGAAACTATTTTTTTTTTAGTGTTTAATGTTTGATTTGTTTTTATAAATGGTTCTAACTGTGATGTAGGTTCCCCAGCCTGATTCTCCTCTTATGTCAGTTTTATACTATTGACTTGAGTGGAATAATTACAGAAGAGAGAAGAATCAGGCTCCATGTATCTGAAATGAACAAAAACTGATGGTGAAAAACTTTCCCGGGGGACAACTGTGTGTGAAACTATAGTGTACTGTCAAGAATCTGCTTTCTTATAGGTAAAATATGTTTGCTTAATTTTCACCATTTGTACCCCCACATACCATACCTATGAACCTCAGTATATCAGCATCATGTGATGCTAAATGAATTGGGGCCAGGTTTATCAGTGTGAAAGACTGTAAGAAAATCACAGGCCGCTTTTAACACATGCCACACTTGGTTCTATTTGCTGCACGTTTGGTGCTGCTGTGACATAGGGCGTGTACAGGGTTGAAATACCAGTCAGATTTGGTCTGGTTGTCCTTCCATCATGCTTGCCAACAAGGGTCAAGTGATGACAAAAATACGTTGAGCAGGTCTTCATTGAACAGGAAGCTGATCTTGTAAGACCATCTCCACAGAAAGAGCAGCACTGAGTTGGAGGGAGGGCATTTCCCTTCAACTCAGTGCACTGAAGACACCGTAGTAAGTAGGCGGTAGGCAGTCGGAGGTAGATATGCAAGGTATTTTAAGTTCTTTGTGTATCTTCCTTTGATTGCTGCTGAAATCATGCTGTAGTATAGACCAGGGAATTGTCTTTTTTGTGCAGCTGCCCTGCTTTGGAAGGTAGGCTTTGTGCCTTGGAGGACGGTGCTGATGCTTATGTTTGGGTGTGTGCCCTTAGCCGGTGCTCCTCTCTGTACACATAGGGAGCCTTCATTCTTCATCCAGAAACAGGTTAAGGGAAAGCCTGAGACTAGATCACAGGTCAGTGTCTGCCTAGTGCTTTGCTGGCATGCTGATGTCTGAGTGTATCAACACTACAGCTTTAACGAACTGTGGCTGCTACTTCTCAAGAACACCACCACCACCAACAACAACAAAAAGACTTGTTTACAGCTTTTCCTGAACATACATCACATTGATAATTCATAATAATTTGCACTTCCACAATCCAAGGATCTCTAAAGATTTAACAAATATTATCTCTTAACAAAGACTAGCTTCTGGCCTTGATTCTTGGAGTGCAGCCCCTATTGATTTCAGAGGGAGTTATGTTATGTCACTGAAAGGACTACTTTGATGCTACCTGAGCTGTGAGATGGCTACGTATTGTAAGTATAATCTCCCCGTTTCACAGATGAGGAAATTTCAGCATGAGGTCAGGGGGCGGGGTGGGAACCGACTTTAAACCATTAAGAAGTGTAAAATAATTTTGGGTGTCTAATTTGTGTCTCAAGTTGGGATGCCAAAAATCAAGGTATTGAAAATAAATGGAACACTTTTGGAGACCTGAGGCTGAATGACTTGTTCACTCAGTGTCTCATAGCAGGTTGGTGGCAGAGCCTTGATCAGAACCTGGAAATCCTGAGTCTCAGACTTTGCTTTATCCTGAGCTACCGAGGAGCTGCTGGAGAGTAATTTTCAGGCAAAGAATGAAGAGAGCTGCTGAGTAGAGAGAGCCCTCAGCCCAGCACTGCAGGGCCCAGTGCGCTCTTTGCTCCTGTCTTGAAAATAGTCATTCATCAAAGCTGTTCCTTCTCAGCTTCTGGTCATGTGGCTGATTTGTGTTCCATAAAGTGGGAAAGAGAGGCAGGCAGCCCTGAGACACAAGAAAAACATTTTCTCCTCTTTCCATCAGCCAGCCAACTCTCAGTCCTTGGCCCTAAGGAAAACATCATCTGTCTGCAGTATAGGGAGGCTGCTATTTAGCGATAGTACAGGATGTGCTGCACAATGAGATACCGTTGGGCGCTCTAAAAATGAGGGTCTTTATTACTAACTGATGAGATACGTAAGAGGAGTAACTTCCTTATTTGAAAGAAAGCACAATTATAACATTGGAGCAGTTACATTGATGCACCATAATAAGCGAAATGTAAGTGAGGTTTAATATTCTTTGTCAAGCATCCACTTAACTTGGGATATTGGTGGAATTTCCATTCATTAAATATCCCTTTAGTTTTATTTTAGTAGAAGAAACAAAATCATTGGGTATAATATTAACAGACAGAATGTGTTTTTTTTCTATCATGCGATTTCTAAGTAAATGTAATGAATTTGGAAGGAGTGACTGCATTTAGAAACACTGGAAATACAGGGCATATGTTTTATAGAGCATTGTGAACGCTGTGTAATTATAAGAGGGTCGTCAGTAAGAAAATTCTACTTATAAAAATTAAAAAGCCTAAAACCACTTGATTTTAAACTCATTGAAATTCAATTAGACTCCTTGTCTGACAGAAATTTCGGAATGAGATCCTTGAGAAGTTTAAGTTATCCTTGAGATTCTGTGGCATGCAAGCACTATTCTTCATCAGACAGCTGAGCCAGCTGATGAGTTAATTAATCACATCAGCCCAACTGGATAATGGAACATCTACAAACAGGACAAAAGAAACTGGTACAAATACCAGGAGTATTCTCTTTTTAACATGCAGAAAGAGAAGTAGTGGGGCATTTAGCAACAACTAACAGAGGTCTCATTATTTTCCCACTCACACCAGCTTTCTAGCAGTGCATCTCCACTGAGTTCAGGGAAGTTACTCCTGATTCTCCAGCTTGCAAGGAGAATCAGGCACCACATAGAATGTATTGGTCCCCTCTCTTATTACCATTGCATTCATTCAGCTCCACTGATCTACATTTAAGATGACACTTTTAAATAGGCATTCGTGGATTTTTAAAAATACAGTTCATGTTTTCAGTATGTGTAAATTCAATAAAATGAAGATTATTTTATACAAATGTTAATCAGACTCGCCTCACTGGAATATTCCTTCTTTCTCTGTTCCTTTCTGTCTCTTCACTTGCTTTACAGAATAACATATAGCTACCTACTCTTCACAGTATTTTTCAGAATTATAAACCTAAATCTAGTAGATGTACTGTGTTCCTATTGTCCCTAAAATGTTTTAATATTTAGTAATGTCTTTCAGTGCTGTTACTGTATGTGATCACTATTATTAATGGTTCTGAACCATTTCCCTTGATAGTTTCTGACTGAATGAATTAGCCTTCGTATCTTTGTCTTTACCATGTCCATTAAATCTTGTTGTCTAACACCGACATCCTCCTCCTCCTCCTCCTCTTTTTTAATAGTTGTTGCTTTTATGTTCCACTAACACTGCAGCTTGCTTTTTTTTTATGCATTGGCTGTGTCAGTCATCTGCTGTTTCAATTTTTCATAAAACAGTAGCATAGGAGGATGCTGATTGCTGAAATAAGCAACGTAGAAACACTGCCAAAGTAAGAGAACTCTTGCATTGTTCCCTAGTATTTTTCTTAATGTCTTGCTCATTTTTTCCCTATGCACTCTATATCCTTTTTGATCTCACAGCAACGGTAAGCAATAGCCGGTGCAGAGAGAAAACATTATTTGCTCTTTCCTTACAGCCTGTCTCTTGTCTGTAATCTTTACTTATAGTAAGCTTTCAACTCTTTGATGCGATCCCTCTGATTTAAATCTGCACTGACCCATTCCTCACTACCCGCACACTAAAGTGTCTTTAGCTAGTCTCTGAATCTGTTAGTTCTCGGCTCCTATTGGATTTTCAGTATGAACTTCATAGCTATTTTACCCTTCAAAACTGAACAGCTGGAGTTTGGATCTTTGAACATGTCTGACTCATTTGATTAAGTATGCTAGCACAGCTTTTTAGGTGTGGTATTGAAGCTTTTTGAATGGAAAAATAATTAAACCCTATTTAAAAATCTCTGATGTATAGTGATGGTGGCAGATTCAACTGAGTGTCTCAAATCATGATTTAATGTAGGTTTTATTTCAGGTATTTAGAGCTCTCTGAGAAAATGAAATGAAGTATGCAATAGAAGATGCATATACATTCTAGGCTAAACAGATCACCAACAACCTCAGAGTAATGTGAAGCACAGATTTAAACATCAATTTTTATCTATTTAAACTTGGGTTACATTTCTATAAATATATGCAACTCAGTTATTATCAGAAATAAAGGTGATAAAAACAGTTGTTTTTGTAGTTGCTAAAATGGAAATGATTTGAATCCCCTAGCAGAACTGAAGAAAAAAAAAGGCGGGGGAGGGGGTAAAGTACAAAAAGGAAAGATGTTTTGAAATGGAGCTAGATGTACCACAAAGGAGGTATATGTATCATAAGTAAGCTCTACACACGGTAGGAATTAATGTCTCACCAGAGAGTTTGTGCCCATCAGGTCACTATTTAAAAAAAGAAAAGGACACCAATCAAGACTAGAACAGTCTCTGATCCTGCAGTGTGATTTCAGGATGGTCAGTCCTTCTGCCCTTCAGGTCCTAAATCAGAGATTGACAGGAAGAAGCCCTTTGTGTGAATTTTTGATGAACAGAGATGCTGCCCACCAAGGTCCTCTGCGATCCATCCAAGAGTGACAAATAGAATAAAAAAATGGGTGAAAGATCTAGAATCATTAGTGTGGATGGAAGACATCTTCCTAACTGCCAAAAGATGTCCACTCCCCAGGATCTGAGGATGCCTGAGCCAAACGTGCAGCATTGCTGTGGTTAGCCAGCAATGTCTTTTCACTAAATGTCCCTTGAAAGGATAGACTGAGACATGCATTGTTAGCAGACAAGATTGATGGCAGAAAATAATAGCTCTTGAACACCGGATTCAGTAATCCATTTTTTAAGGTTGCTGGGAAGTTGATCTCCCTAAAATTTTGATCTGATGTTTGGTGTTTTAGGTGTGTCTACATTGCAGTTTAAACCCTGAGTCTGGCCTGTACAGGCTGACTCTTGCTTATGGGATTCAAACTAAAGAGCTATTTAATTGCAAAGTAGATGTTCGGACTCAGTTGGAGTCTGGGCTCTAAGACCCTGTGGGGTGGGAGGGTCCCAAATGGTTAAACCAGAATTAAACAGCCCCTTAGCTCAAGCCCTGGAGTTCTGAGTCAGCTGGCATGGGCCAGGTTATGTAGATATGCACTCATGATCACCCTCCCATTAAAGCAAGTGCCAAGCCTTTGTTAGCATAGTTTCAAACCCACCCCACTAGGGTTTAAGTGACCAAGAGAGATATTGATCCAGTTTATATATGTTGGCTGGTGTTTCTCAGTCCTTTCATGAACCCGTTCCCAGCACTTCCCCATCTCAATGGCTAGTGTGTGTGGAAGGGTATATGAGGGAGCAATGGTTTTGTCTTCCTGCTCTCTTTAAGACGCTGTGTATTCCTGAGGAAATAATTATGAAGCAATCTCTCTCTGTCCTCAATGTGCACCTTATATAAAGGCTTATTAGTATGTAGTTCTAGGTAAACTGTTGCACTCTCAACCCCCGTTCAACAAAGACATTGTTGAAGGAAGTGAATTGAATTTTAACAATAGCAATTTAGAGATGTTCTTTTAAATTCCGAAAGCAGTGTCTTCAGGATCTCATAGTTTAGTCCCTAAGGCAGAGATAAGAAAAATGTCTCAGGCTCATCTAAGTGCAAATGATATGCAAATGTATGTTGGTGTAATTATATTACCGTTATTACCATAGTCTAGACCTGTGCTAAAAATAATAAGAAAAAAAAATTAAAAAAGCCCTCTCCAACAAACATATTCCTGCCAGCAATGCAATCCTTGAAATTATGGCCGGCTGGTATTACTAGCACTAGCCTCATGATAGCAAGCATTTGGACTACTTCACAGTTGTCAGCTTCAAGAAAGAGGCTTTTTACACTGACATATTCAAATTAGTCAATCACATAAATGCTTGATTAAATCATAAGATCTAAAATTAGGTGCCTAGTTGTCTTCAAGCAGATATATTCTGAAGTAGAGACGGTTGATCCTTTTTATCTGCAGGGAAACCATGCATAAGCCAAAGTGACTAGTGCGTACCCATAAAATGATATTCCACATGAATGCAGATTCCTGCTGCTAGTACCCAACAATGACTTGACAACACTTTTTGTAGATACTCGGCTATGCAGGTGGGTTGAGTGAATTTTTACCCTTTCACATGTGTCTACAACATATGCAGAACCACCTTTCGCCATTTTATGAGGTTTCTAAAACATTGGGAGAAGCTGAGCTACAAAGCATAAAATTGAATGGATACAAGTTAAAATATACATTTGCTCTAAAACGTTCCGACTAATACAGCCCACAGCTTGTAAAAAGGGTAATACACAAAGAAATGATCAGACTGCAAGTGTGTATTGAGGGGCACAATGACATCCATCAAAATCCTTTAAAGGAAATTTGCCATTATAACAACTATTGGCTCATGTATTATTCTTTATAATATAAACTGAGTTCATCTCTCCTCTACATCCTAACTCTGCGTGTAGCCTCTCTGTTCTAAAGCGTCTGGCTCACTATGAGGCTGTTTATGGTGCATCTGACTTTTTGAACTGCAGTGTGTGACATGCTGACAGTGTGTCTGATTAATATAAAATCAGCTCATCTGGCAGTATTGCAGAAGAACCAGATATTATATGAAATAGGTTGAAATAGACCCAGATATTATATGAAATAGGTTTTAAATGAACCACATAGTAATTGTAAAATAAATTACTCTCAAATGTCTCAAAGGTGAAACACTGTACAGGGTTTATTTGGGTTTGGCTTTATTTAAAGGTTGTGACACTGTCCAGCCATACCAGAAGAAAGACAGGTGGCAATGGTTGTGGCTTCATTAGGCAGCAACTTTATTCACTTAAAATATCTGGGAGTTACCCAATAATATATTGTACAGTGCAAGTCATCATCTTTTCCTTAATCATTTCCACATAATCCCCACCATTGTCCAAGACATCCTGTTACTGAAGGCTATAAAAGGAGGGGAATTGCCTGCCCCTTGTACATGATGTAAGAGCCCTGAACTCCCATCCTTCAGCTACATTAAGGAATACTTTCATTTAAATCTTTTTCCAATCCGTTGTATCTGATAACTATATCCCTTGCACCATGAATACCTGCACTGAATGTTTGTCACAAGGAGGTAAACAGCAATTTATCTTGGCTACTTCCCCCAACCCCTGCTGGGTTTCCAGAAATTTACTGATCCTTCCTAGTATTGGACAAAAAATATATTTGCTACCTAGTCACTTAGGTGTACCCCATCCTCCCTGAATAACTTAGAGGCCCCGTTAGGTATATCTAAATGAGGTATTACCAAACCCCTTTAGGAATGAATGAATTTAGCCAACCGCCCTGTTCACAGACTTCCTGGTTATCTCATCAATCCAGAGAGATTTTGAAGCTCACTGCCACACTCTGCATTACAACACATCAGACCAAATAATGGTCACCTCTAGGAAATATCCTGGATCTGCCCCAAATCCCTCTTAGCTCTGATCATCAAGTCAATTCCGTTACACTTTCCCAAATCAAGGTTAACAATAATTACATCTGGATCCAACTCCCAGGCCACAGAAGTGTGTACAAGGGACATCAGCTGGTCCCATAGCATGCTCCCTCTCCATGCCAGCTCAGTACTGACTCATTGCATAGACCCTCCAACCAACCCAGAAACCTCTCTGTGTACTCACTGTTTAGTACAGGGCCCACAGATCCACACCACCACTCTCTTGGCCTGTGTGCATTATTCTGAAATTGAAAACACAGGAAAAATTATCTCTGATGCTCTGCCTGGAGTCTCAGAAACATCCTATATGTATCAAATGCCATCATTATGGCCTCTAGCTCTAAGTGGTCCCACAGCTGTCACAGTCCCACTCTAGAATGAATGGGACCAGAATTCATGCACTGCTAGCCTCAACTTTATAAGTCCCTTTCTGAAAACCATAACAAATTGGTATGTTGTGAGGGCCTTTCCATCCTTAAGAATTAAGAGAAAACCCTCCTCATCTTCTCTCATTACTCTAGTCTTCAACCCACTATGGCAAATCCTAGCCTCACTCCCTTCCAGTAACATCATGGAATCACCTCACCCTGGAACAGTCTGTTTTCAAGAACCCCGGGTTCAACATGACTGACTTCTCGTTGCATTATATATGCCTTCATTCCAAAGCCCTTCCTGAATTACCTCTTGTCAACCCTGTGTCCCAAGACTACCACACTACAAACCTCTGAACCTCTACAAGAATCTGAGTTACCTCTCATCCTGCTGGCAAATGTGAGGCCTAATAAGTGAGGGGTTGATAACTGATGCTGGACCACATGTTGCTAGCAATGTCAGGTGCGGAAATGTCTGATCCCTTGGAGCAGTCAGTTTTTCTCGCTCCTCTGAAATTGCACAAAATCATTAAAACTCTTCTCGTAGTCCCTATTTGCAGCATTACAGACCTCTGCACTGCCCTGAGAGCCATCATGTGCTGAGGGTGATACCAGCATCCATTCGAGTTCCTTATCGGCTCCTGGTTCCAGGTCCTGAAATCTGTCCACTTTAAATGGAGACAATGCAGCAGATGTGCCATTATCCATGCCGGGTGCATGTTTGGTAGAGAAACATTGGTTCAAGTTTAAATACTGCAGTAGAAATGCCCTTAGTAACATCATAACCCTGGGTGAGCTGGAGGACCACCTCAGGTTGTCACTCTAGAAACACATTCATTTGTTTGCAAAATCCATTCCCCGAATAGTCACTGCCACTGAGATGACAAATTCCAAGATGTTATATCCCTTACTATCCCTTTCTATATTCAGTCAGAGTGCCATTTCTGCCTCCTCCACAGTGCCTCCTGCCACGATAAAATACCCCAAAAACTTTTCCTCTTGAGGCTTCTGAATAGGTCTTTAAATCTGCTTCTATCATCCATCTCGCTCTCCAAAAAGATACTCCATTAAAATGATTCAGAAACTGTTCCCATGCTTCTAAATCATCCTTCCTCTCTTATAAAATGTTTGGGTGTTGATATTCCTGTGGTAGCAATTGACAGATGAGTGCAAAAATATACCCCATAGCCACTATTTGGCATGCAAGGGTAAGATTCTTAATGAGCGATTGCAGCTTCCGCGGTGTAATCTTCCTGGGCCCTGTAGCCTTGATAATCAATCTGGGAAGGTCTCCCAGCTAGTTCTAGGGGATGCGGGATATACCAGCCCACATATTTAATTCAATCCCCAGTAGGTTAGCTTTGTAGAGGGCCCCTTATTTGTTTCATCCACATGCCAACCAGTGTAGCCAGCAGGCTGGCACACTCAGACTCCGGATCTAATTATAAAACCAGCTTATATGGCATCATTAGACAAGAACAAGTTTTTACTTGTTTTTACTACTGTTTTTACTACTTCCACACCTGAATGGCAAAATATATCAATCTCTAATGTCTCTAAGCATGTACACAGGATGTTCTTCGTTGGGTTTAGGTTTTCTTAAGATTGCAACTCTTTTCTTTTGTTCTCTTAATAGGCAATCAGCCCATGGAAAAAATGTGTGCTTGCCATAGACTTTGCAGGTTTCAGGCATGTATGTCTTTACTCTCATAACCAACCCTTCACTGTCAACATTGCTATTTATATTCATGCTGGGGGGCATGCAGTGTACATACTCTCTATGCTAACATAAGGTTTGTGCAGAGTGAAGACAACCCCTAAAATGAGTTCTGGTTAGAATCAGGCCTTAACTAAAATCTTGGATTCACATACCCTCAAATTTATGAGTAAGAGGTGTTCACAGTCCAAATCTGGACCAGAATCAGAACATAGCAACTGAGCCTGTTGTTATAATGAATAGAACCAAGCATTCCTGCACTAAAATAGGTATGAAAGATCTGTGTCCAGACTTGAACTTCGCAGTTGATCCATGTCTCTATTTCTCAGCATGAATGTTCCTTCTGTGTTTGACAAAAGAAGCAGATAATAATAATTAATACAGTATATAGCGTGCACCTATAGAGCTAGACTGAATGTACACTAACTTTTAAATTTTACCAGTGTTGTCCCACAAAATACACAGCAGGCCAGTAAATCTACTGAAACTCAACTTTTTAAGTATTGTTTTTGTATTTCTTTTTTTTTAGACATGGACCCAAATCTTTGTAAATATGGGTAATATTTTCTAGTGACCCTGGTTATTCCTGTGGAAGGAAAGCAAGAAGGATAAAGTGCACAAGTATTTCAGATTAGCACTTCAGTCACATAAAACTAAATTTGCAAAGGAATCTTGGGGGAAAAATAATTGAAAACATCATAGTGATTTGATTAAACTGAACATTGTTTGAGTGATATAGTCACCGAAGCTCACATATGGAAATTACAGTTGGTCTTAATCTGCTTTCAGAAGACTGATGCAAATATTAAAAAGTAATGAACTAACAAGATTGTTTGTTAATTCCACATAAAAGTGCTAATCATACATCATTTCCTGCCTACAGCTAAATCCGAGACACATTTACTAAGAAATTTTTTAAATAAGCTGCTTCATTTGAAATATGAATAGATCTGCAGTGCTTAATAGGTTTCTGTTTAAGGACCCGTGTGCTATCTCATCCCTTAGAAAAAGTAGCACACTAAATGTATACTCAGAATAAATGTGTTTAATTCACAGAACGTCTGTTAATAAGATATTCATGATAACTAGTCAGTGTATACTTTGAAGGAAAGGATTTCATACTTAACTGCATTTTTCCTGTGATATGGTACATAGTATAATATAATAGTGCAGTATTGGCATATGTAAATTCTTATACAAATGTTTTTAATAATTTAATAGCATAATGATGGTATTGTTTTACTTCAAAATGTATACGGCTACCCCTTTGGAAAATGTATTTATCTAACTCCTAGTGTTGTACCATAGGAGTCTGTTGGTGTTTCTAAATTTTTTCATCTTGCACCCAGATTGACTTCCTTATCCTATGTCTGAGATATAGGTATGCCACGAAAATTCTTAGCAGGTATGGCACAGTGATAACTGAGGACTTTGGATTTTTACCTTACATTTTTTGACTGTTTCTGCCAAAATGCACTGTTTTCTAGGAAGTAATTTGCAGTTTAAAAACCTGCTAATCTTTGTTCATGTTTAGAGCGTATATACTGAATTACATGTATATGAATTCCATCGAAATGGAAAATATATTCACCTCAGCAACGGGGATTCAGTCTCTGTAACAGGGTTAATCCCGTCGAGCATCCTCTTGTGGCCTGAGATCTTTGTGTGGACGTTCTACTTAAGTTTCCCCCTTCTTAAATGCTCCGTACAAATTCGTCTCTGGTGCAGCACACCCCTTGCTGAAGCTAGATCTAGTAACAGAACAAAATCATTCCCAAAATAAAATTCTCAAAAATTTCCATCAAATCCATACTCTGTCTCTTTCCCACAGCCTGCCCTTGTCTTTGTCTGTAGTTTCCTGTAGGAAGATCAATTCTAACATACTCTGTGGATTCTGTTAAAGCTTGGACCTCATCCCACGTGTGGCAAGCAGGGGTAAGGATAGAGAGCTGGCCAAGGCCTCTAGCCCTTAAAGGTGCAGGCTGCCCCATTACAGAACCATTTGAATTACATCTCTTTCTAAGTAATAGTTTAAAAAATGCAGGTCAGTTCAGCCTTATCTCATGGACACAATGTGGACTGAGTTCTGCTCTGATGTATACCCCATGCTATTCAGTTAACTGGGCAGTGCAAATAGATGCAAGTATGGATAAAAACTCACTGTAAGGGAAGTAATACATTGGTCTGTTTCCCAGGTGATCTTCACATTTAAAAAGTTTCTTCTGGGTCTAGCGCATGAGACAATGAACAGCACAGTATTCAGTAAGGGAAATGATACCAATATAAGGTTGCATATTAACATTTACAAGGTCTTTAGATGCATGTAGTTCTGGGTGTGGAGTTTAGACTTTCCAAGTGAACTCTTTTTAAAGGTACACTTAAGAAGCAAGGTTGATGATGGACTTCATTAAACATATCATCCAGTTTGTTTTAACTAGAAAGATGGCGGAAGAAGTCGAAGCATCTTTATGGTTCCCATGTATCATGGATACACTTGGAGATGTGGGGACAGGTGGCCATTTAATTTCACTAAATCCAAATTTGATGAAAATATCTACAGCCTTTTTCTTCAAATAGCAAAAACGATTTGTGTTGGCCATTTGGAAAACCCAGACTGATACTTTTTATATGTGTTAATATTTATAATCATACAAACTAGTACTTTCCCATAGATCACTAATAGGTTTTCTTATCAAATGTGAACCATCTGGGTCTATGGGGCGGGGGGAGAATAAGGATTTGGCATTATCTCTACACTTCATTGCTTCTCAGGATAAGCAACCAGTCAGTTGGCTTGTGAATCTGGTAAGCTGCAGACTTTCATTCAAATGGTTTTTAATGCATTGTTCACGGTAAAATGAAACTAGCTTTCAAGATTCTGCGTAGTTTTGGGGGGTCTTTACTTAGCGAGGAGCCCTTCTTATGGGCACAGGTGATGTTTGACATACAGGGCTGCCAAAAATGGATGAGCAGGGAGAGAGATCAGTGCTCTGAGAATCGTTCTGCAACTGATGCTGCTGAAATATGGCTTCATAGTGAAGACAGCTCAAATTAAGTAAAATGTGAGGCTCTTATAACACTAGTAAAATACTTCCCAGAGTATTCCGCACAGCAAGAATTGGTACCAATCCTGGATGATGTGAAAGTGTTATAAGTTATTAATAGATAAAACAAATTTTACATAACAACCTTTCCAAATGCAAGGAGGAGTTTGTGTTTAAATATTCGCTTTATGTGCCAATACAAGAAACTAAAAAATAAATCATGTTCATGCTGCAGTTTGTTGGCATATATTATATTCTATTGGTAATCTCTTAAGAATGCCTAGTGTATAAATATACCTACCCTTAAAAAAAACCTTTATGCCTAGTGATGGCCATTATAGTGCTCTGGTGACCCATTACTAATAGAAGTTACTTTTTATGGATAATCAACATTCAGCCTGTGACATTATACATTGTCTTCAGCACATTTATAGTGGTATACCTTGCTGATTAGCTATTGAGTGACTATAAGGATTCAAAATAAATGGCATTTCGTGCATAGAGAGGTGATAATGCATATTATGGGAAAAGCAGTAAAACACATTTATTGGCTGCTTGATGAAGACTGCATTGAATACAGTTAGGTATAGCCCCACCAGTTCCAACTTGGGAATTATGATATTAGAAGTTTGTGAATGTGAAAATGGAAAATAAGAAGTTTTTTAAATAACTAAAGCAAAAGAGAAGGGAAAACTGAGTAGACTTTCCCCCATCCTTTGTTTTGCTTTTGGTTTTTTTAGTTCATTAATATCTGATGGAGTTGAGCATTTTAAGCCGAGAAAATTCTCTATGGATCTATTGCACTAACATAGCTCCTCTTGATGATAATGGCCAATAATTCTTTTCAACTATTACTGGCTACACAGTGAAACCTAGTTTCAATAAAAATCAAGCAAAAAAATTCTGAGTTAAGAGAACCAATTTCCTTAATATGGTTTATTCATATCATCCATTAACAATTGGTCCTTCTTAAATGCTGAAAATAGGTATTGTGCTGTGAAATATAGTCGTTTTGAGACTTGTGGCATAGTTTGATCTTAGAAAATATTTATTAATTTAAATTAATTATCACATAGATAGATAGATAGATAGATAGATAGATAGATAGATAGATAGATATCTCATAATATTTTGTTGTATCTTTAAGTTATAGAAAAGGCACACAACGTATTTTAGCAGAACTGGACCAATTACGGTATAACATGCTGCACCCCTTGTGCACTTGTATTGTGGTGTGATCTGTGTATCATTGATGTTCACTCTTCATGATGTTCATAGTGTAACTGTGTATTGACTGATGCAAAGTATGTGGTGTATAATGTTTTTGGAATGCTCATGACATATTGGACATTAATGTTATGGTATATCATACATATGTTCAGATATGAAATATCATACATATGTTCAGATATGAAACTATGCCATGCCATGCCAAATGTGCATCTCACATGGCTTGAATAGATGCAGACACACACAAAGCTGTGCTTCCACACCCAGCAGAGGCGTACATACAGGAACAACCGACTGGCCTGAGCATTTTGTCTTGAGTAGAAGCAATCACATTCATTGGCAGACATGGATGATCACCTGACCTCAGGGGGTCTTGAGGAAACTTGTTAAAAGAAAGAGGCACCCTCATCTAGAGGCTGTACCCTGGAATCTTGCTCTCAGGAAATATCAAGGTCTGGCACCTACCCAGAGAAGGGGGAGTCTGGCAGCAAGACATGTCACAGCCAACTTGTGTGGTAAGCTGACAGACTTAAACAGTAATCCTAGTGTGTAATAAAAGTTATCTTTTAATTGATTGTGACCAACTCCTTGACTTAATAATCTTTGGATTTATATTCTTCTGACTTAAAATATTAGTGTAGTCAATAAACTTATTTGTTTGTTTTACCTAAAGCAGTGCATATGGATTGAGTGTATGCAGAGACCTCACTTGGAGTGACAGAGCTGGTGCATATTAATTTCTTTGATAAATTGACAGATAAATGTAAATGAGCTTGCAGCGTGCAGTGGATAGCGCTGAACCGTGAAAGATAGTAGTTCCTAGGGTTGCATCTGGGATGGGGGTGTTTGCTGGGGGTCTATCCCATGAGTGGCTGGCCAAAGCACTTCTCCCCTAGGTGAGGGACCGATTACACGCTGGATGTGAGCTGACCCAGGAGTTGGGGTTCACATAGCAAAGCAGGGTAAGTAAGGGCCCAGAGATGGAGAATTGGAGTGACACAGCTGCACACCAGTCCAGATTGCAGGAGGGGAACATCACAAATGGATTTTTCAGTTCACTTGCAATTACAAAAAAATTCAAGTTGAAATGAAAATGAAGTTCTCAAAAATTATCAGTGAATGAAAAAAAATCCCAAGTTGGATAAAAATGAAATGTTTCATTACAAATTAATTACAGTTTTCTTTAGATTTTAAGGCATTTTGACAAATGTAAAGGAAGGGAGGGGTAGATTCCAAATTGGATTGGGATTTGGATTTGTAGATTCAAAACTGAGCTCCCCCTACCCTCAGCACTACACAACCATACATATTTCTCCATTTCACCAACATATCACTAGGCCACACAGCCTTGAGTGAGAGGATCACTTTATTGATAGCAGCCATTAGGCCACACCACCTGGATTTAAAGGGCTGCTCTGTTGATTCCAGCCACTGGGCCTTATTACCTCATGAGCCAGGGCCACCCTATTAATTCTGGCTATACCCTACCATGGGTTCACAACTCTTACCCCTGAAAATGGGAATGGAGTGTGCAAGCCCGGTGACAAGTGGTGATATCTGTGAATTCCATCCTTTTCCAAGGTGCTCATAATAAGAATATTGTTCTGTTTTCTGTTATCTTTAATATTAACTGTCATGTCCAAAGGTGCAATCAGGACCAGGGCCTTACTTCATTAAGTGTTTTAAGGACACATAAAAAGACACGATCTTGCACTGAAGGGTAAGATTTCTTGCTGTAGTAAGTCTGCCTCAACCAAGTATCACTTTATTTTTCTTATGTCTTGCAAATCAGGTTTTACTAGCACTTCATAATACCATTATTCAAGATAAATGAAATAGTTATAGGACTGTCTCAAACCTCCTTATAATCTGGATGTATGCTGGTAAATATATTTTACATGCTAAATAGATTACATAATTACCTCAGTGATCTTTGACATAGGGTTAGGATCTTATGATCCTTATATGGGACAATGAAAATATCTTGTTTTCATTCCTTTTTACAGTCTATGCCAGAAGAATTGGACATGGTCTTTTACCAACTATAAACTTTAAGCAGATTTATAAACCTAGACTTTAACATTTTCAATATTCTGCATTTTGATTGGTTGACCATTCTACTACTACTTTCCAGGTTAGTGAGGCTGTTAACAGGGGAGAATAGGAATAACAAATGAATCAAACTATGAGACACTGAAAAGGTCAAAGTGGTACAGTTTACTATTATCCTCCACAGAAAATGAGGCATTAAAATTCTGATGCCATAGTCTTGTGACAAAGAATATAATGAGAACTATAAATAATAAACAGCCCAACATGAATCTCTTCTCGTGATAATGATTGTAACCAGACTAAGAGACAGTAAATCATAAACCCATTCTGACTACCCTCGTAAGAGAAGGATTCTCCACCGATGTGTGTGTTTTGGGCTTCTATAAAAGAAAGAAAAAGATTGGAGAGTTTGTAAAACATAAGAAGAAAGATAGGAGGTTGGGATTCCAGGCATGAAGGGTGACGGAGGGCTAAATGTGACAGTTTGAATGCATACTGTTTTCTGTGATAGAACGTTCTTACAGACAGTTTGGAATAACTGTGAATAAACAGAATGTGGACTTGTGCAGGATGACATTGGTGATGTGGGCCTATTAGTGGTATCACCATCATCCCTTTATAAAATTCTCAGCAGAACCAGCTATTGGGATGTTATTGCTATACTGGCTGGATTTCTTTTCTAAGTCTTTCTCAACAGCTGGTGAAGAAGATATTTTTGATGCCCAGAAGCATGCCCAACTCATTCTTTCATTAGGACTGACAATACAATAAGTGCTTAATACACTGGGACTGAGCTACCTCACAGCAAACAGCTGTTGACTGATTTGCTGAATACTTCTGCCCAGTCACTGTGAATTTGTGGCACATTTCCAGTTTCAGGACATGCATTAGTATAAAGGAAATGTATCTAGCAATATTCAACTGCCCTTTGCAAAGGCCTTGCTGCCACTCTAAGACTGTCATTATACAAGAAGAAACAGTGGATGTGTCTACACTGACAGCTTAGGTCGACTTAAGGACACTTCAGTCGACCTACACAAAGTCGCGTCCACACTGGGCTTTTATTAAGTTGACTCAAGTGCTTCCTTAAGTCGACTTAATAACAGCTTAAGTTGACTTAATAACACCACCTCTGAAGATCAACTTAAGCCTTAAGTCGACTTCTTAAGTCTTCTTAAGTGGACAGGGAATAGCGCTAAGTCGACTTAAAGCCAGTGTGGATGGCTATGTCTACTGTTAAATTGACTTACCAAGGTCGACTTAAGTCGATTTAAAATGTAGCCACTCTGTTAAGTCGACCTTACAGGGTCGCCTTTAAGTCGACTTCAAGTCAACCTTGTTAAGTCGACTTAACAGAGTCAACTTAACTTTACAAGTGTAGACATAGCCAATGACTTGAAAAAAAATATTGTGCACGTTGGGAGGGCCTCTGATTAGAGCTGCAGTAAGCAGACAGTTGAGTATTCTGGGAGATCCAGGTGAACAGTCACTCATATTCAGCTCTCCAGCTATATGCTATTAATGCATAGACTTTCTGACTTGCTCTTCATGGCAAGCCTGCATATTTTCATTTGGTTCTGCTCAAGACTGAGCTGACATATTAACATATAAGCTTTCCAGCTGTCATGAAATGTCAAGCTTTGGACAGAGCAGTCTCTTATACACAAGAAAGGAACAGAACTGAAGTTTCATTGTCGCATTCCAAAGGGAATCCGTTCAGCTAGGGGCAGGTCAAGATTTCATTAGTAAAGCTAGTACTTTACACTTGTATAACTCATCTGGAGATCTCAAAGTGCTTTACAGACTCACACACTGAGTCAAGTGAATGACCTTAGCATTGCTTCTTCAGTTTTCTGTGACTGATTCCTTCCTTTTCTCTGAAAGGATCTATGAGAAGAGTGACTAGTTCAGAGAGAACAAGGACTGGAAATCAGGATTTAAGATTCTATGCCTTGTTCGTAGACCGTAATCCAGTAATGTACTGAAGCACATGCCTCACTTGAAGCATTTTGTTAGTTTCATTTTATTTCAATGGGATTACTTAGGTACTAAAACTAAGCCACATGTTTAATTACCTTGCTGAACAACAATCTCATTGTCTGATGTTGGGCAAGTCATTTTGTTTTCTGTGACTTAGCTTACTCATCTGTAAAAATGATTATAATTGTACTTGCTTACTTCACAAGAGTACTGTATTATCCAGTCATCTCAATGTTCTATTAATCTAAAACCATTCTCTTCACACCATTGATGGCCAGTTGGTAGGTTCTTTGTGTCAACTATTCTTTTTTATTAATCTATGCTTGAGCCTGGAAAGATTGCTGAGATGATCATTTTCTGTTCTTTCCCTGGATCCTTAATATCATTTGTAATTCTGTCAACTCTTTCTCACTCTGTTGTTGGCTCCCCTTGCTGCTGATCTGCAAATAACAAGGTGTAGGGCTAAAGCAGAAGATTTTGTGACAGGCAGGTAGTGGCGCCCGCATCTCTTCCCCACTCCCCCCCATGAGCAACACGACTTAAAACTAATGCTGGGTTTCATGCCCAAAGCACCAGCTAAAGCCAGTCTCCTGTGTACATTGGCTAGGGCCTGATATAAGGTGTTTTGCTGGTTTTTTTGAAAAGTATGAAAAGTCACCCAGCTTGCTGTACGTCCTTAGCCTTTTTTCCCTCTTGCAAGGTGTTCAGCACCTTCGCAAGGCAAGCGGGGGTCACAATCTCCCCCAACTCCCCTTCAAAAGTGGCAGGGGGGGTAACGCAGTTCCACTGTTAGGCCAAATGCCCTTTATCCTCCTGCTTGTTCCACCACATGGTGTCTAACTGGGTCGGTAAATCCTTTTTGTAATGCCAGATGTTACCCCAAGGGGTAGATTTGCATTTGGATTTACGAGACACAGTCAGAGACCATTTAAAATATTTATTGAATGTCAGGATGAGTGAATAAATCCTTAAGCAAGCAAAGAACGCTATGGAGAGGCTTACGTCCCTTCAGCAGTCAGGGACCCCCTAAATGACTGCGGATGACCCTGAGGAAGATTTTGAGGTGCCTCATTTTTACAGCAAAGGTTGGTGCCTTGACCCTATGGTGAAGTTTACAGATTTTTAGGGGCTATGCTAACATATAGCATTTTAGGAGAAGGCGGGATGATTAAGCCCGCTTTCCCTTTATGCACTTAGGCCCAAGGCCAAGGTAGCTTGAAGGAACAGATTTTAAAAGTACATTACAGCCAAGACCTGCAAAACACCTTATATCAGGCCCCAGCTGATTTACACAGCAGACTGGCTTCAGCTAGTGCTTTGGGCATGAAGTCCAGCATTAGTTTATGGTTGGGTTGCTTATGATGGTGGGGAGGGGATGTGGGCACCACTACCTGTCCGTCACAAAATCTTCCACTTTAGCCCTACACAAGGTTCCTATGGATCTTGTCTGTTATTTAAACACACCTTCTAGTGGTGGAACTTCTAGCAGCAACTTGTTCCTTCCTCTACCTCAGTGCTCAGGAGGACGTGAATCAAGCCATTGCACTCTATTTCAGGTATTCAGGGAAAATAGGAATATGAGTAATCTGGTGAAGTCTTTTAAGTCCTGAGGAGATGAGAGAAAATGCGAACAACTGTTGAGCAATGTTAACTGCATGTGGGAGTGTCAGATGGCTGGCAGAAGCTGAAGACTTGCCAAGAAAGCAGATGAAAGCTTAGCCTATAAAGGTTATCCATGGCCTCTTATTTGAAAAGACAGCTCCAACTATGACTCCAAATGTTGCTAAATTGTTTTAAGGTCTGAGTTGAAATGCCAACTGAGAATCTTACATGGGTATATTTACTCTTGCTTAGTAATAATGAAGCTATTAAAATTTTGCATTACTGCCAAAATTATACCATTTCCCCTACAATGAGCTTTCACTGTTGTATACTGCAGAGAAAGCAGCATTTAAAATTTGTCCTTTTAATTGGAATATGGTAAAGATCCCCAAATGCTTTTTCTATTTTTTTAAAAAAGTCTTAAATTGTGTGTTTACTATCAGGCAGAGCCTGTCATACAGAGATTCCATTAGCAGATGTGGCTTGATGCCAGGTATTTGTTCATGATTTCTGGGCAAAATTTTGTATTTTAAATTCTTCAAATCTCACTTAGACTATATATATGAGTGGTTTATAATAAATAGTTAAAATGACTGCTGGCTTTCTGGTGATGGAAATACAGTGCACTCTGATTGGATGAAAAGAGGATGTCTATCAGAGCATCACAAGGGTTGATTATCCCAGGTATACAGTGTTACTCATCTTTACAATTAGCATAAGATGGTCAACAGCAAAGATGCTTATATGCCATTACTCCAAGTAAACCGAGTGATAGTGACGAATATTAGTTTGAAATTAAATCATCAGCAACTATTTCTGTGCCAAGAAGCTCATGTGCTGCCTTATTATCACTAATGACGTTTATTAAATGCCTGTGGTATATTTTTATTTTACTGTTAATTTAGAGAACACCATAGATGTACCAGGAATGTTGCAGCCGGATGAAAAGATGGGGCCCTGGGTGTTTACAATCTCAGTATTGGCAAGGACAGAATAAAGAAATGATATCAGGCTGTAATACGTACACTTTAAGCTGAATTGCAGGAAAACAGATTGTTCTGAGAAGGAGCAAGTGAGGACTGTAGGAAAATGTTACACACAATAACAACAAAAATATACTTGAGACAAAGTAGATGAGATAATATCTTTTATTGGACCAACTTTTGTAGGTGGAAAAGACTGAAAACATGTTTTTGAGCTATTTTTCGGTTCACTTGGAGAAGCTCGAAAGCTTGTCTCTGTCTCTTCCAACAAGAAAAGTTGGTCTAGGAAAATATATTATCTCATCTACCTTGTCTCTTGCATATCCTGGGCCACCACAGCTACACCACCACTGAATAAAAAAAAAACCAACGAAAAAACCCAAAAAACAACCCAACACCCATATTTAGCATTTACTAACCACTTTCTGTATGAAAATCAAAAATTTATAAAGGTGAGTAAGTATTGTTTCCCTTTTACAGATGGAGAAACTGATACAGAGAGAGAAAATGTTTCGCACCAGGTTACTAAGTAGTAGAGCTAAGAATAGAACCTCAGTCTCTCCTGGCTTTCAGTCTTGTACCATATTTACTGGATAATGTTGTATCTTATAAGCTGAAGGGAAGAATTGCCTTTGGGAAATGTAATGTTTCCCCTGGAAGGGCTTGATCCTGCACCATTAAAGTAAATGAGTGTTTTTCCAATCATTTGAACTGAAGCAGGATCAAGCTTCAAGAGAAATTAGCATTAGGCTGATTTCTGCAAGATGTATAGCTGGAAGTTCACTTACAAAATTAGCCAACCAAAACTATGGAAATTATTTTTAAAAAAGAAACTAAAAGAAAATGAAACCCAATAAAGGAAGCTTTGGAAGAGGTGTGAGTTTTGAATGAAAGACTTTTCACCCTTCCTTCTCGCTACATAAGATAGAGCAAGGAATTCCAATATAACAATGAATTACCATAGATTAAAAGTGCAGATAAGTAGTGAGTGTACAGTCTTCTCTTCCGCCTAATTAGATGCTAGCATTTTTCCAAAAATCTTAGGAGAAAGAGTAAATTCCTTCATCCATATTTAACAGGTCTGGTTTTATTTCTTCTCATTATTTTACCATCTGCAATGTGTAACAAAGTTTGGAATGCTGTGCCCCAGTGCAAACAGGTCAGTAGTATCTGGCTCTTTGTATTTTAAAAGAGGAACTGGATTATGAAACACACTTTTCCTGACTGAAAATTGTAATCAACACCTAATCTTTCAGGGGTTAGTTAACTGGGTTTAGTTTTGAGTTTCACAGCAGGGAAAATTGTAAAAGCTTATAACGATTAGTGAAAAAAGGCAGGAAAAGTGAAGGCCAATTTCTTTGCCTTTTGAAAGTGCTTATTTGATTGATTGGCTAAGTGATTTGTTGCATTCAAGAATTTTACTAATAATTTTTCCCTTACATGGTAAAATAAACAGCTTGCAAGATGAAGGATAATAATTTTATAGATTGACTATAATTCAGGATGCGCGACAATGTGCTGATGAGGCCCGAAATTAAAATAATAATAAAGTCCACCCATAAGGAACATTTCTATTTCCTTGCTGTATTTTGTAGCATTATTATGCTGCTTCTACTTCTCTTTGTTAAAACAGCCTGTATAATCACTACTGACAAAAACATCTTTTTTCTTGTTTTTGAAGACTTAGGGAGATGAAGGATTTGATAGTCCCTAAATGTAGAGGCGTTACCCTGACTCTTGTTATCATAGTGCTTTCTTTATAGTGCTTTATGGTAAATATCAAAGACAAGTATATTTGATGCTGCTTTTAGCAATTTAACATAGAACCATTTCCTTGGTTCTGAAGGACCTATGAAGGTCCAATGTGAATGGAAGGAGGTTTACATTAGAATTGTAATATGGAAATAGATTCTTCTTATCTCTATGTAATTTATTTATGCATGGAAACCAAACTAAACATTCCATGTGAATCAATATGTAACATAAAATATTGAGGGTGAGGCATAAATCAACGAACAAGAAGTAATTCAGAAATGATTTACAACACTGGGCCAAATTTTCAAAGGGCATCAAGAAATGCAAAAGATGAACATGCAGTCCCCAGCACTTGCGTGCTCATTTCCACATTGATTAATTACATAATGGACTACCACTTTGGAAGCAGAATAAGCCTAACAGTAGAAATTTAAATGGCAGATGAACTTGTAAATTGGGCAAGCTTATTAGAAAAAATGGTCAATTGCAGTATATCTGATTTTTCAGCATATTCTAGTTCCTTTACCATTTAGGCACAAAGTAACAAATTAAAATGCTAGTGACAGCCTCATTTCATTGTGATTCACTTTTCTATAGTCAATTTGTGTCTACTCCCTTAAATATTCTTTTTGTTTTTGGACTTCAGAATTATTAGGACTCATCCACAGCTCATTGAATGCAGGAGGCACCTTGGGCTTTGATCAGGCACATTGTAGTCTTCTGAGGAAATAATTATGATCATTTATATTTTTATAAACGTCACTCAGGACACTGTACAATTATGTTGCTATGAAACAAAATCTGAACAAATGATAATACAGTATAAATATAGTTTTAAAAAAATATCTTAAAAGTCAAAACAAATTAAAGCAAAGAAGTGGTTTGAATACAAAGGAAGAGAAAAAAGATGGGCCAGAGGTAGTGAGCTCTCAATAGTCATATTAAGGCAACCGAAATAACTTTAAAAATTAGACAAGGAAAAAAAGTTTGAGTTTTTTTGTTTGATTGGGCAAAAGTAAGCTGAGATGGATTTCAGCGAATAGCAAGTTTCACCCTAAGAATCACCTCATTAAAGGCAGAATCATCTGCTGACCTGAGCTATGGTGGTGCTATCTGTAAAGTGAGGATGGCAGAGATAGTCATCTGGATATTGTTCAAGGATGATAATAACCAAACGTCTGCACCATTTAGAAATTTTGGTGCTTACTTTAAAATTTGATACATGGGCAATATAAATGATACAGGTGAAAGTACAATCCAGTGGATATGATTATTGGCAGGGAGACAAGAGACCCAGATTCTAATCCTAGATTTGACACTGACCAGCTGTCTGAATTTAGTAAATCACTCTTTGTGCCTCAGTTTCCTCTCCAGTCTTCTGTCTGTCTTGTCTATTTGGACTGTCTCTTTCTCTGTGTGTTCAAGTGCCTAGCACAATACAGCCTTGATCTTAGTTGATGCCTTTAGGATGGGTGCTTTCATAATACCCAATAGGTTGGGATTTTCTGAATAGCCTAAGGGAATTCAGTGCCAAATCTCAATGAAATTCTGACTCCTCCATACAAAAGTATTTTTCAGTCATTCCTCCAAGCTTGCAAGGTGTATATGGCAAAAAGATATGCATCTGTGTATCATCAGTTTACAGAAACTAATCTTGTGTGTGTCGGTAATCTTGCCCAGGGGCCTCAGATATGTGTTGAACAGCATAGAGGATAGATTCTTAAAGGACACCACATTTCAAATACTCAGTAAAGATACAATTGTCCATCACCAGCAGTTGGTTTCTGCTTTCTAAGTATGATTGGAGCCACAGAAGAGGAGTCACAGGCTTTCTTGGATGCTGAAGTACCAACCTATGATCAGTCATATCAATAGGTGCATCCAGCATAGCTAACTTGACCCTCTGACTTCCAGTCTAAAACCAGCAGGTCAATATTCAGGTCTCAAACTCAGACTGGTATCTGCCCCCATTGTCAATGGTCTTCTGCCTTCTCAGTCAAAGGGTTTGAAACAGGTTGCAAGGTGTGTTGATATGTGGAGCCAGTTCTCCTTAGCACACTTAAAGATCGATGACATGCTCAGTCCATTAAACAAGGTAATGATACAGGCTGCCACTAATGGTACAGTATCCATGATATAATACATAATACTAATATTTTAGTGGTTTTTAACCAGGTGCCCTCTCTAGTGGAGAATGCTTCAGCAACAATTAGGATATCATAGACACAGGAACATAGTGTCTAAGGTTTTGTGTGGCTATAGACAACGGCATAGCATTGAGCATGGAGCAGTCCCTAACTGACATGCATGAGGTCATAAAGGATGATCTGAGTATCTCAAATATTCAAAGTAGGTGCCAAGACAAAGTCCAACATATCATGATATTTCTGTTCCCATGCTTCGGGGATCAGTATTTTAACAGCTTCATAAGAGCAATGTAGACAGACAAATCTAAAGGCATGTCTATGCTGATGGCAGCAAATTCACCACCATCAGTTTGAACTTCTGGTTCAATTGAGGGGTCTGTGAAGACCCCCTCATTCAATCAGGCAGTTGATCACTGAAGTCCACCCCCTCAAGCAGAGTAGCACTGAGTCAAAGGGAGGGCAGTTCCCTTCAATTCAGCAGAGTGGAGCTGCCAAGGTAAGTGGACGTCAGGAAGTTGAAGGCAGATATGCAAGTTATTTTAAATAACTTGTGTATCTCCTTTTGACTGCCGCTGAAAACGGATACAAGTGTAGGCCAGGACTAAATGTCTTTCACGGAATTAGAAGCAGTCCCCCTCCATCTGCCTTTATTTTCCTTCATGAAACTTCTATTCACTGAGTTAGAGGAAGCAGAAGGGGGATTGTAAAAAAAAAAAAAAATTCAAATCATACAAATATAAAATAGTCATCAAAAGCACAACCCTCTTCCCCCCCCCTCCAATCCACCCATAAACAAACACAAAATGTATGAAAGGTAGCTTTGATTAAAGTGCTTTGAAATATTTGCTGCTTACCATCAAATTAAATTTCATCTTACATTTAGCATGAGGATTACAACACTTAAATAAACAATAAATTTATGCAGCAAAAACTAATTATATTTATTTAGCCTAGCTAACACATAGCTATGTGTTTTGGCTCTTTCACAGTGAGGTTTGGAACTGTTGATATAATGTTCTCATTTTTCATGATAACATGTTCTCTCTTTGTTTGAGCTACAGGCTCCATTATAGCTTATGAAGCCTTCTAAAGCCAAAACAAAAATATTGCAGAATGTTTGGAAAAACTTACTGGCACAAACTGCTCTTTTGTAGACTTAAAGAAACTCAAAAATACTGTCATTCAGATGTGATGCAGTAATTTGGTGGGACCTAAATGTATATTCCCAACTCCACAGCAAATACTGATGTAACATGATCCTGCAGAAGTCTCAGTGCAATCTCTGAAGAAGTAAAAGCACAACTGCTCTAATTAGGATCAAGCTTAATTAAAATGCATTCTAGTACTAAAAGATTGTTATAATATTCAGTCATACCACCTCAGATTTTCATGAGTTAAATAACTAAGCCAGCAAGCAGGTCAGTGCTTGAAAACTTCAAAAGAAAGAACAGTTGGTGAAGACAGAGGTGTCCGTAACTCAATAAGTAGCGCTCTTCCTACTGAGTCAATGCTGCTGGTCTGAGGGAAGGATTGCCATCTTTGAGTTGCTCCAAGCAACTTTTGATTTTTTTTAAAAAATCCATTAGTTCTTTTTGTGAGAATATTGGTATTAGCAGTAGTGTCACTCGGCATGTCCACTTTTAATTGGAATAAATGATTTACTCCCAGTTTAAAGGAAACTCCACTTTGCAGTTTCCCCTGGTAAACTATTCTCCATTACCTGACTTAAACCTAACTATTGGAGACTAGGTTTGCATGCACTGAAAAGGTAACATCTTCCAACCCAGTCTGACTGTATTTCAGTGAAATATGGATATTGGAGGGCAAAAAGCTATTAGGTTTCATAATACACCCCCTTCACATTGGAGCACTGTTCTTTAGAGTACATTTGATGGTGATTCGTCCAGTCTAATTTAAAAACATTGTGTCCAGCAATGAGATTTCCTATAGTTCCTTTGAAAGACCAATTTAGAATCAAATTGATCTATCAAGGTTTTTCTTGATAAAGAATCATCCTAATCTTTCCTTCTTTATTTCATCCTTTTATTGCTTATTAACCCCCTTTTCAGACCATGCAAAATATTTCTGTTTCTTCCCTGCAGTTTGCACCACTTAGATACTTGCAAATTGTTATATCTCAAGTGATTGTTGAAGTGATTCCTGCACATTAAGAATGGTCAAATTCTCTCATGCTCAGTAGAGCATATCCGCATTTGGGGTTTGGACTGTTATTGGATAGTTAACAATTATATAGCTACACAGGTACAAATTTATTTATGTTTCCAGGAACTTAATCTCTCCACAGTTCACCCATTTGAAAAAGAGGTATAATATTTAAAATATATTTTCCAAGATGCCTAGGACTCACCTCAAAAAAGATTTAACAAAGGAAATGAGATAGATTTTTTTTTTTAAAAAAAAGATCAAGATTTAAAGGGAAGCAAAGAAAGCATATAAAATAAAATAAAAAACTTCACCATTCCATCATTGCTTTCTGTTGGGTCCCATTCCCTGTCCCTCATCTGGTCATTCTCCATTTATTAAAGGTTGAAAATTTTAACAGAAAAACTGTATAAACAATAAAAGTAATATTTCCCTACAGAATGTTTTGATGTTCAATGTTTGAGATTCTCTTTGAGAATCCTGTTAATACTTTGCAATTGTAAGATGAAAGGCACTAGTTAAGTATCTATACATCATTATAATCATTATTAATGGCAATAAGTCAAAGCACTTCCACAGTATTTGGCAGCACAGAGCAATATAAATAATTTCTTGAGCAGTGTCCTTGAAGTATATGCTGTTGGGTGTTATTTTATGTTCTGAGAACAGATGTTACAAGAAGTTTGCAATCTCAACTGAATGAGACCCTCAAAGTTGTACGGAGTAACCTGTGAGTTTACTGCCATGTGCCCTAGAGCTTTCCGTTTTATTCTTGTTATTTAGTCTGATAGTGCCTGTAGGCTTGCCATGAAAATGCTAGCCTAAAAGTGGGCTGAAAGTTATGCCACTGACCCAGTAAAAAAATTTTATGACTTAAATTGCAGGAACAATGATGTCGACAAAGCTGCTGAAACAGGAATGAAATGCTATTTCATGGTTCACAGAAAGGTGACTCCTAAGAAACTCAATGGGAGTTTTTCAAATACAGACACTTTCGGGTTGAGACCTAATGAGTGTGTGCTTTCCTCTCTCTACACTACACTACACTCTCTTTTCTACACTAGAAAAGTCAAGTCGACTTTAATAAGGTCGACTTTAAGTGGACCTTATTAAAGTCAACTTAACAAAGTGGACTAAGTTGACTTAGCTTTAAGTTGACTTAGTCCACTTTGTTTAGTCGACTTACCCACCCTTAATTCGACTTAATAAAGTCGACTTAAGGGTTACTCCATGTCCACACTGTCCTTAAGTCGACTTAAGGAGTCAACTTAAGGGTTAAGTCGACTTAATGAGTGGTAGTAACAAAGTCAACTTAAGCTTTCATGAAGTTGACTTAAGGAATTTCTTAAGTCGACTTAATGAAAGCCTAGTGTGGATGTGGCTTAATTTAAAGTCGACTTAAACCTCCTTAAGTCGACTTAAATTGCCAGTGTAGACATAGCCTCTGTCTCTCCTTTGTATTTTATTAATTTCATTGTATACTCAAAGGTCTTGTTTATTCTGTTTTCAAGCAACTGCTTCATCACTTGTGGTTGACTAAATTCACCTGTGCAGCTCTGATCATTTTACTAGTTTTGGTTAGACATTGTTTGGAATGTTGTTTGAAATACTGGGCAATCATGGTCATAAAAGGCCGTGGGGAACTCCCTACTGAGTAGTTCTTTACTCCATATGCAGTCCCAGTGATTTCACAGAGTGAGGTATTACTCAGCATGAGTAACAGTGGCAGACTGGGGTACCTAGAGTGCGTCTACTCTTGTAAATTAAGTCGACTTAAGCAGGTTTAAGTCGACTTAAGCAGGCTTAAGTCGACTTAATTTACTCTGCGTCTGCACTAGTTTCCTTAAGTCTTAAGGAAATTTTAAGTTGACTTAATAAGACCTAGTTTTACGTCGACTTATTGGTTAAGTCGACTTTACTAAGACATGGCTTAGCCCTAAGTCGACTTAAAGGGTCCCCAGGCTTCCCCACTGACCTCCCTCCCAGGGTGCCTGTCACAGCCAGAGCCTGGCATGCCCACCCACAGGGCAGGACACAGCGCTGCCCACCCTGCTCCTGTCCCCTGCCCCGTCCCTGTCCTGCTCAGCCCCCATGTACCCTGGTATAATGGGGAAGATGCTGAGCTCCCTGGCACTTTTGCAGGGGTGCCCCCCTTCCCACCATGCACCACTCACAGCTCCACCTAGCCCCTACAAGTCAGCTTAGGCATCTAGTGTGGACGCTCTAAGTTGATTTGGCAAGGTCGACTTTAAGTCAACCTTAATTCATCATGTAGACATACTAAGTCGACTTATTTGAGCAAGTGTAGACATAGCCCCAGTGTGTTGTAAGAAGCTAGAAAAGAAATATGAGATAAGGCAGAGACTGTTTTCATGTCCTTATACAACATGTGTTCTTCTAGGGCCTGTTTCAGCTCCAAGTAAAGTTGATGGAAGGTTATTTTGGCAGCCAAAAGCATTTTGAGTATTTTACTGCAGTTATATTTTATCAATGTAACACTTTTTGTAGTGCCCAGGGCTGTATACACTTTGTTGACACCGGCTTCCAGCCCAAAGGAATCTTGCCTGTATATCTGAGTGTTTAGCTCCCTAGCACAACCAGATCATCGGCCACTCAAGTATTTTCCTCTGCACTGTATCAGCCCTTTCTTTGTATTGCAGGATGACAACATATGCACATCAGCACCAAGTCACTTTGAAGTATCCCTCTGTTTAATCCACTCTCTTAGCACTGGATACCCACAGAAATCCCAGATCCACTGCTCCCAAAGAAACAGAGTACCCCAGTTTACCTGTCTTTCAGACAACTGCTCCTGTGCTACAGACAGTATTTGAGTTCCATTACAAAACAAAAGGAAATTTATTTAAGGAACAATGCAAATTGAATTGAAAAACAGTGTGAGAGTTGGGGAAATTGGTTACATAGAAAACAATATTGTATCTAAAACTTAACCATCACTAACAAGTTATCGTCCTGTCTAAAGAAATATCTAACTTATTGATCTCTCTTGTGTATTCAGTCAAGCCTAGTTCTGATCTCTTTTGTAGGAAAGTGGTAAATTGAGCACCTGGTCTGAATGATAGCTACTATTGTAATGAGGTTATTACGGGGCAAATCTTGCTGTCCTCTAAATGAGATTCTAGTTAAAAGTTATCGTCCTTTTTCTCTCGATCTTCCCCTCCTACATAAGGTTCTGGATGGGAACATTGCTTATCACCTTTCTTACCCCTCCTCCCTGCTTGTTAAGGACTGTAAAGTAATGTCTGTTGTAGAAAATTAAGAGTTTAAAGGTAAAGTGTCTGCACAATATATGCATAGCCTGTAAACAGTAAACAGGGGACCACATAATCATCAATATTCAGTGTATCGGTGTCAGTTTACTTCCAAAGTGAAGGACCTTTTTGCACCACTGAATATACTGGAACAGATCTTTGATGGGCACCTCAAGTTAGGATCTCTTTCCTTATTTTCTCTTCCTGTAAGTTTCCTTCAGAAGTCCATACCAGCTCTTCATTAGCGCTTGACTTAGAATGCTAATAGATTCTTATTGTATAATAACATACAGTACATAATGGTCCACTCTGGAGATAAGTGTGTCCTACTCCCTTTCTCGAGGAGTTGTCCCAAAACACATTATCTTTGAATGATCTGGTTTTAACTGCAGGGGATAGGATACATCATTTTTAGTATATATACATAACTCCTCACATATTTGCCAGGCATACATATTGCAATGGTTTTGAATGATTATGTGACGCAAGCTTTCATTAGTGACCTTATGGTATACTGTTGGTAAATCCAAGGGGTCCCTGTATCCCTCTTTGTCCCAGTGCCCTCTTCCAGTGGCAGTGTGAGGTTCTTGGGTCACAATCTACATCCCTGTTTTTGACTTGGTATCACAGAATCTTATAAGAACTTTATGCTGTCCTTCCTCTTGCCACACTGACCTCTGCAAAACAATTCTCCACGTGAAAAAGACTGACACACATTGAAAAGAAATCTACCAATAAAAGAGAATTTCAGATGTCCCAGATTTCAAGGAGTGCAGTTGAATTTCCTAGTGTAAGCTCTCCAATGTCATGTTCAAACCAGCTACTGCTGGTTTTCGCTATATGAAATCCATATTTTACATTCAGTAAAAGTAATTAGTTTTATGCCACTTATTTCCAGGTTTAGAGGTGCAGAAGTGCCTTTTTCTGGTTGGTTCTCTAACCCAGAACAAAGTTCTATAGGGAAAGTTACCCTCGAAGAGCAAAAAACAAATATTGAAAACCATATTACACTGACTTATGTGATATTTAAAGAAAATACCACAGTTCTGTTATTTAAAGCATATAGTGAGATAGGCATTATCATCGCAGGAGGAAATTATATAGTCCCACCCCATTACTGAACATGGAAGGGAAGTTTCACAGCTAGAACTTGTTCTGCACTATAAATTCATGTTAACATTTGGTCTTTATATTGATCAGTTATATACACACTAGCAAAGTGATAGGAAATCATAATGCTGTAGAATTCCTCCTCCTTAAGATTCCCTGCACTGCAGGGTTCTTTCTGTTCAAATAACATGGAATTCTTGTAAAAGCAGACACTCCCTTCCTTCAGGAAAAAGGGGATTTGTAAGGTTCTAGGAGTGTGTGCCTTTTTAAGTGCTTTATTAAAATCAAGAGTTTACATGCACCAAAGTCAGGAGTGACAAAGTTATGGTTCCCCAATCAAAACGCATTTTTTCATGCTTCAGGATGTAAGGGTTTATGGAACTGCAACAGCACCCAGTTGTGGTGTCAACAGGCTTGTATACTCACTCCAGATCTGGTTACTCAAGTGAGGGCACTGAATATCACTCTGAAGGGTATGGATCCTTTGGATGCACACCCCTTCCGTGATACCAGGAACAAACAAACAACTTAGTAGCAGGAAAATAAACAAAGAAAAAGTAAATATACTGTTAATCCTAACTTGGCTGCTCACCCCCCTTCCTTCAGAGGAGCCTTGGATGGATCTAGCACGGGTTTCAAGTGATTCCCTGAAGATTGAGCGGGGGAGAACTTTCACACTTGGCAAATATCAAATTTCTGGCCTAGTATGATGAAACACCTTTAAAACATTGCATATTAATGACATTTCAGAATGCACTTCATCAGAAGCTATAACCTTTATTAATTTATTTCTGGTTTCCAGTGCCTCTTGAAAGCAAAACACATCAGCACCCACCACCCGACCCCACCTCACCCTCACCCCCATCTCTCTCTCTCTCTCTCTCTCTCTCTCTCTCTCTCTCCTCATTTCATTTGAAGGTACCTTTCTGTGAAGGTACACATCTGCTGCCATCAACACACAAATTAGCACATCAATGTTTCTGACGAAAATAAAAAATGTCATGGCAGTAAGAAAATGTTTTGAAAGCAAGCCAGTTTGTCAGTAAATTATAAGCTTCATTATCATAAAACTCTGACAAATAGAATCCACATCTCATTAACTGAAATCACAATATGACTGCAACAATATTCATCTCCCAGAGGAGTGCTTATCCATAAGAAAAAATAGATAAAAGTTTTGCTGAGAGCTGCCACTAATGACAGCATTAACTTTATTTATTAAAGATTGCCTGAACATTTTTGAAAATACATATTTCTCCCTATGTTCTTCTGATTAAGTACAGTGGGATATTATATAATAGTTATATCATTATTATTATTTTATTATTAGCTTCCCTCCACTATGGGATTGTCTACAGTTACAGTTGAAAAATAACTGTTTTCTCTCCAACTTTATTTCCAGTGATTTGCAATTTTCCCTTCTGACCTCAAAAAATTACCTTTAGGGCTGAAATCTCTTGTTCCCATTCTCAGTTTGGAACTGGAGTATTTTCTTAAAAAATTGTAAAGAAAAATTGCTCAGCTACTATTGATTTACCCAGGTTTGCTTTTTATCATGGAAAATGTTTCATGGTTTTTGTGGAACTATTACTACAATGGAATTACTTGCATACTTAAAGTAACACATATGTTGAATTATCTTTCTGAATCAGGATGAGGAATTTTGCTCAACCTTTGCAGAACATTCTCCATCATGAATCAGTACAACAACGGATAGATTTTGTTTATATTTTATTTAGTATAATTCCTAGATATTATTCTGTATTGGTGTTATTCTATATTTGGGTATTCAGAGCACACATTCTAATGTCTGTCCAAGAATGAAAGGATCCCTCGGCCCATTTTTTGTCAAACATTTCTGATGTGCCTCCAAATTTAACTTGAGCATGAAACGTTCTGTATCTGTAAATCAGGACCAGGATTTTCAAAAATGAGTACTTACACCCAGTATGTTGAAAATCAAGCTATTTATTTGGGCACCTAAATATTGACTTAAAAGCCTAGCTGTAGGGATACATTTTGGCCTTGGATTCTACTATATTGAAAAACAAAACAAAATTTTCCATTACAGTAAATATTATTTCATCTGTCAAGAAAATGTTGATCCAAAATCATGCTATTTATTAGAAGTAAAAGAGCATTTTAATGAGATGTGAATCTTTACATAGCCATTGTCTATTTAATGTAAAAGAGAACCTCAATTCTTCATCTAAATCACTGTATTTTAATATAGCAGACCTCTCTCTGTTTGGGAACTTCTCTTTTTCTAATCCTTTTGCCATTCCAATGAACAGTAGTTTAAAACAGGTCAAAACAGTATAGTATTGTTCGTAGGTAACTGTGGCCTGGTCCAAAGCCTATTGATGTCTATGGCAAGACACCCATTCTCCACCGTGCGGTTTCAGATAGGCTCTTAGGACTAAATCCAGTGAAAAAATTGCCTTTACTTTTATGCGTTTCCATCTTTAAAATGTCTGGGGTCATGTTACTTGATGTGACTTCAGAAGATAACGTTGGTGGAACCTAGATTGCTTCCCAGAGCATCTATCTATTCTAAACTGTTTGAGGCAAGGCCTGTCTATTCATCTGTTTATACCCCCAGCACAATGAGAACTCAATCCATTAATAGAGCCTTTTGGTGGTACCAAAATATAAAGAAATAATAAGAATAATAGGGAATAAAAACAAATATTAAGAGTTAGATTTTTCACTATTAGAGCTGTACCATTGCAGAGTAACCTTCTGAATGCCTCATTTATGCACACAAATTAGTGAAGTAAGGGAACAGACAATTTTGACCATCCTTCCTTATTTCCTGTCCTTTGTCTTTTTAATTCATCTACAGTCATTCACAAAAAGCCTTCTAAAATGAAAATTAACTGGATGAAAACATAATTAGCATGATATAGCAAATATTGGGTTAAACATTTGATACAACTATATAAAATATAATCTATGCTTTGTTTATATGCATTTTTTATGTGTATACATTGTATATACCCACTCAGAGAGAAGTGTGAGATAATAAAGCAGTCCTCTGTGGACATAGTGAAGATGTTCCACAACCGATCCCAAACCCTCCCCTGTTGGGGGTATGTGTGTGTGTGGGAAGTGGGCAGAGGTAAGGAGCAATGCAGCAAGCCAGCCAATACCTGGGAGATTTTCCAGGCATGTGTCAGCATCCAACACCGCCTTGCTCCTTTCCTGAAATTGGGGCATTTTAAATTTTCTGCCACTGTTCCAATGGCATCAAAATCTCTTAGCTGTAACTTTCACGGTATCTTACTCCAAGAATAGATGAACTTTGTTCAAATATGGAGGCCCAAAATTCCTGTTAAGACTTGAGTAAAATTATTTTCAGTTTTAAGTTGGTGCAGAATCATTATGTATCTATTTTTTTTAGAAATAAACACATTATATATATAAAATTGTATTTAATTCAGTTTCCTGAATCGTTTTTGCCGGAATGCTTTATACACAGATATTACGAACATTACAGCCACTGTGTACTGGCTTTTTCGAGAAAGGTTTCATCATCGAGAAAGGTGTTCCACATAAAGTAATTAATACCTTTAGGTATATGCTGGCCCACTAAACCAAAGGTTCCAAAACACTGATATAAAAAAACCTTTTAGGTGTAATTACAAACTTAGTACCCTTTAGGACAAACTTTTCTCACAATTATCTCATTTTGTGCTCTATCCATTATGCAAGTCTGTCAAAAACAACTCTATTCCTCCAAGGCAACTGATTAACATTGATCAGTTTTTCCTCAGTTTCCATTCAAAATAAAATAGTGAAATTAACAACACGGTTATTTGCAGTGGGTTGAATTTGTATTTTAATTAAAATAAAATAAAGTGGTCTGTGAAAAGCAACTTGTTTGCACAAATTCAACTGTGTAGAACTGACTCCTGGGTTTTAATTTATGTAGGAATCATTTTATTCCCTTTTCTGACAAGATAAAACATTGATTTTGTTGTTAATGTATCTTATTCATTTTGAATGGATGAAGAGCTAGTGATTTTGTTTAGTAAACTTCGCATGAGGGAGGGAATTTGCTAATGTGGCATGGTGGTAAAAGCTTGAAATTGCCCTAAATGATTGTGATACAAGCCTGTGGTGTCTAATTATTTCTTTAATCACAATGGCACTAATTATATTCCACATTTGTGTATATACAAAAAAGGGCCAAGTAACAAAAAAGAAGTATTCTTTAATTAAAATTTCAATTTTAAGTCTGCTATTAAAATAAAATTAGCTTTTCTAGAGAGACAGCATATTCGGCTGGTCAAAAAAATCTGCATGTTAATTAACTTCCTTTGAAATGTATATTACATGTGTGCATAGAAAGCTGGTAGGTATGTTTTAATACAACCAGGAAGAACCCCTGAGGGCATTAAGTTGACTTAATATGATTTCCCTAAAAAAGAATGTTGCATTTTGATTGGTACTTTAAAAGTGTAAACACGTATGAACAATGAAAGGCCTGCTATCTGTGTGGAAATAACTTAACAGTCGTTTGCCTTTTGTTGACAATTTAACCGGTTGATACATTTTTTAATTATAGTACCTTCAAGCTTTTGAAGAAGTGTTGTTACTTTTAAGCAACGGAAATCTCTGAGGCAAGATTTTCTATTGCTTTGTGTCAGGATGATCTAACATTGCTCCAGGCATTGCTACAGGCTGAAAACACTTTGAGTGGATTAAAAAAACAAGACAGATGGGCATCTATAAATTGATAACCATTATCAGTTTGAGAATGATTTTTCTAGAGAAAACGATTTTTAATGCACACAAGCGTGAAACATTATGATGATGCCATATGATTTTAAATATTGATGTGTGCAGTAGAGTGTAATGATTCTAAAAGAGCTTCTATGGACTAATGAGGTAAAACAGTTTTTGTAACCTAAAAATCTGTTTAAAAAAAACCAAAAAGCCACAATGGTTCTTGTGGAGTTTGGTGCTTTTATGAGTTAAGGTAGGGGTTTTTTTGTGTCAAACTCAAGTTGAATTTAACCCACTGAAACATATATTGAATAATATGTGTTATCAATTCCTGAGTATATTCTATAAAACAATGTTTTCCATATTTAAAGTTTTCTGAAGTTTTGTTTTAAATTAATATATGATCTCAGTAACTGAAGTTTCTTGATTATGAAATAATGGATCACAAGCAAAAGGAACCTACATGGAAAGAATTGCTCAAGATATAAAGAGTATATTTGGTCTTTCTTTATTATTTATATTGCGTTAAAACCTAGAGGCCCCAACTGGGATTGAACGGCATTGTGCTAGGCACTGTATGAAAATATATTGATAGTCCCCACCCCAACGATCTTACAGTTAAAATAGACAAGACAAACAAAGGGTGGGAAAACAAAACCGAGGCACAGAAATGTGAAATGACTTCCCTCAGGTTGCACAACAGATCAGTGATAGAGCCGGGAATAGAATAGGCTTCTTAAATTCCCATCAGTAGTTTATCCAGCAGGGGTCGGCAATCTTTTCTAAGGGTTGGGCCGAATCCTGCTCCCCTCTGTCTCCCAGGGCCATCAGCAGTGGGTCCTGACATAGCAACCAGAGCCAGATTAAGAGGCCTTGGAGCCCCAGGCTGTCCACCACAGAGTCCCTTCCCCCTGGACTGGAGCCTCACCCCCACCACCGCAGGGTCCCCCACTGTGGTGGTCTGTTGGCAGGCCATTGCTGGGGGGGGCACCTGGGGCCAGAGGGCACTTACACCCCAGCCCTGGTCTGGCTGGTCTGCCCCCGGGAGCAGGGCGCGGTGTAACCAGCAGTACGGCCCTCCAGAGCCATGGAAGGCCATGACGAAGGCCCCACCACACGGCAGCCGGCTCCGCTCCCCGAGCTGAGTGAACACATGCCAGCCCACCCTGCCCCTGGGGGGTGGACCAGCTTGCCTGGGGGCAGGGCACGAACACCTGGAGCCCAGAGCCATGTCCCCTCCCAGTGTCCCCCCCACAAGCAAGGGCCATCAGTGTGGTGGTGGGCAGGTGGCGGGGGCCGAATCAACACAGGGGCCATAGGGCCAAATTAATGCAGAGGCCTTAGGGCCAGGGTCTGGGGTTTCAGCCCCTATAGTCCCTGCATTCATCCGGCTTTGACAGCAACACACAAGTCCCCCCTTCACTGAACGAATCAGCCACTAGCAGCGATTTTTGACGGCAGCTCAAAACAAATATTTGTGCCCCTGCCACCGAAAATAATTCTGCTACTGAAGACACTTCTGGCGGTGCTGCGGTGCGGAATAGCCTCCCACTCACTGCTGAAAACGATTCAGCACCCAGGGAGGTTTTAGCGGCGACATAAAGCATGACTCCCCCCATGGCTGCTGCAACACACCTAACCACAAGGAGGGAGGGGATACTTTCGCCGGTGGGGATGGCTCTCTCAGCAGCAGGGAAAAGGGCTCTGCATCCCCTTTTTTGCTTTCCCCTGTAATGAAAGCTGCCAGTCCTTGTGTGGGCTGCAGTGGTTGAAGTAACAGGAAAAAAGTATGTTTTGGGTAATGTTCCTTTAACAAGCGGGATGGGGGGGCAAAGATGGAAAGAGGCGGTCCCCAGAGATTCCATGGTAGCTGAACCTCACTTCAGTTTATTGTTGCTACTGTACACGCTGAAGGACGCCAAGAGAAATTTACTTAAATAGCATTAGGGGTAAAATGATATCCATTTAAAAAGTCAGCTTTTACCAGCAGATGATATCATCTGGGATTATGGCTGTTTCCCCCCCTACTTAGTATGGAAGGTATCTGAGTTAACTCTTTTGGAATGGTAGGCAAATATTGACCTCTAAAGAATTACTACTCTATGTATTTTAGCTGATATAGTGAATGTCTGAACAAATTAAGATATTTAGGCCATAGTGAAAATAGATTTAGTTTTTATTCTGAAAATAGGAGAAAAAATTTGTTCTGAGACCTTGCAAGATAAGCTAAGAGAGTTCTGCTGTGTCGGTTTTTTTCATGTAAATGCAAGATTTGTGCACTCAGTTTGGATAGCCAGTTTTGAAAATGTAGCTAATAATACCCAAAGAGAAAGAAATAGAAGCCCAATTATTCTCTGAAATGACAGAAATAGATCTCTCCTTGAGTGCTTGTTCTCATAATGTTATCCACAATTGAGGCAAAAGTCAGACTGTCAGCAAGATAAATGCATTACATTGATTCAAATAATGCTCAAAATGATTGCACTAGTTTACTGTAGACTTGTAAATTAAGTATAAGATGGTGGAAAACTCACAGAACAATCACCCTTTTTGAATAAGGCTATAACAAATTCTGACAGGCATCTTTGAAAAAGTACTGTATTAGAAATGTCTGATTACTGGATCTGAGAAGTAATCAGCTACATATTACTGATCACCTTTGCATAGAAGTCCTAAATGATAAATTAGTCTGAGTTTTCTTTGGTGTCATGTGATTAACTTGTACAGTTAAGATAGCGGCTCTGCCTCATGGATGTTCTGTCATCTTTACTTATGCTATGTTCTGAAGGTGAGAATTACATGGCTGCTAAAAAATAAAACCAAAAAAGTAGTAACTTAGGCTATGTCTACACTTGTTAATTTAAGTCGACTTAGCATGTCTACACTCAAAAATTAAGTCGACTTAAAGGGGACCTTGCCAAATCGACTTAAAGCATCCACACTGGACACCTAAGTAGATTTCTAGGGGCTAGGTGGACCTGGGACTGGTCCACGGTGGCAGGGGGGCATCCCTTGCCAAGTGCCAGGGGACTCAGCATTTGCCCCATTGTATCTGGGTACAATGGGGGCTGAGCAGGACAGGGACACTGGCAGGGCATAGGAGCAGGGTGGGCAGAGCCCTGCCCTGCCCTGTGAGGTGGCACGCCAGGCTCTGCCTGTGCCAGCCACCCTGGCAGAGAGGACAGTGGGGAAGCCCTGAAGCCCTTTAATTTGACTTAAAGTCGATTTAGGGCTAATTTGCATCTACACTGGCTTAAATCAACTTAATAAAGTCAACTTAAGCATTAGTTTGAATTAAAACAAGGTATTATTAATTCAAACTAACTTTTCCTTAATTCGACTTAAGGAGCAACTTACGTCGAATTAAGGAAAATGTAGTGTAGACGCAGATTAAATTAAGTCGATTTAAGCAAGCTTAAATCGACTTAATTTGTAAGTGTAGACACACCCATAGTTTGCAATCAGATGACCTTCTAGGACAGCATGCTTTAAGGACTGATCTATTGGAACAATATAAAAAAGGTAAATTTAAACAGTAATACTGTTTATATAATTGGACATTTTCCTAGTAGTGTGCACTAGAGGGTACTACTATTCAATACAGAATCCACATACAGTTCATTTAAGAACTTCTTGAAAATATAGGCAGTTAAAGAGAGTTTACAGAGCTTCCTTTTTCCCTTCTTGAGAGCAAAAGGGGAGCACACTGGCCTATCTGTCAGCTCCTGTATTTCCTTCATGTGAGCACTGCTTCTTTTAAATAAACAGTTGTTAATCTGAATATCGGTGTCTCTAGGGGATTTGGAGTTGACTCTAACAACCTATAAATGCTATATTCTCTATATGTTTATTTGAGTATTGTAGATGCTCACTGAGTTTAATTTAGTACAGAGTTGTTAGGTAATGCACCCTGGGAAGGGAGATGATGGAACTATTCATCTATTAACACTCCAGAGACTTTGGCAAGTGAGGAGACCAAGGGCGTGCGTTCAGAGAACAAAGGGCTGTGGCAGTTTTTAAAAAGGCACTTCCTGAAACAGGTTTTCTAAGGATTCAGCTGGCCCCGCAAGAGAGAGAGCTGACATGAATAGAAACAGAGGCTGAGACACCAGAAGAAGTAGGCGTGCATGGTCACCTGCACTGAGCAGGCTAGGTATACAAATTTTGTTGTTTTAATTCTTTTTCTCTGAAACATTTTGATATTGTAATAAACAATAGGTTAATTTTGAAAGGGAAGCACTAGTTGCAGGAATCCACTGGTCACAAGCTCCTAGAAGGGAACAAAAAGTGCAGGTATCTAACCCCGGTTGGGCCTATAGAGCAAGAGCAGTTGGTACAGGATGTACTGCAGCCCAGATCTCCTGTCTGAGGGTGGCCTAATTGTGTGATTCCACTCTGACAAGATACCAAGCAGGAGGCCTAACACTCAAAGGGATCGTTAATAAGGGGCCAGAAGTGTAGCTATCCTTACGATGATAGGGGTTTGTTTTGTTTTGACCATTTCTAAGTTTGCCCTGCAAACAATTACTTTAAGATAATAATTTGATTGCATGTAACTAATTACTGTTAATGGTTAGTTTTATGGCACTGCATCTTGATCAGCAGGTAAAATTAATTATTTAAAAAGTACACACACAGTGGAAAATGTACCAAAATATTCAGAGATTTCAGACTGTCAATGAATTCTGGGGCTTGTCAGTTTTCATTACCAGATGCTTAGGTGACCATAAAATTTATTTTAGGTCTCTCTAAATAGGTTATGGTGATTATCCATCTTGAATATGTTGTTGAGAGTTTCGTCATCAGACTCTGTTAATCTTATTCTGTGCCAATTCAGATAACAAGTTTTGCATTGCTGCGTCACATTTTTCTTCTCTAAGTCATTTTCCCTATAGATCATCACCCTGTGAAATAATACAGCATGGCAAAACGTTACCAAAACTGTAAGAGAATTTATTTATACTGGATTGAGAATACATTTCCTTTCTGCGATCAGTCTGTCAGTCTGGGGCTCATAGCAGATGTCTTGTTTTTTTGAAGAAAGGCAGGTTTCTCTATCTGCAAATTATATGTGACTGTATTTGTCTTCCTATATGTCACTACTAACAAATTCCAAAGGGGTAGCCGTGTTAGTCTATTGTAGAAAGACAACAGAGTCTTGCGGCACTTTTAAAGACTAACAGATTTATTAATCGCATGAGCTTGTTTATCGTGTTCATAATATAGGTTGATATTTTTGCAGTTTGCCAAAGAAAAGTTGATGGAAAGCTGTGCATTACAGTTTTGCTGGCTTCACAAGTCTGGTGCACAAAGAGACTTAGAAGGTGTACCCATGTTAATCCGTTTCAGCAAAACAAAGAAGGAGTCCCATGGCACTTTAAAGATTAGCATATTTATTAAGGCTTAAGCTTTTGTGGGCTATAACCCACTTCCTCAGATGCATGAAGTGAAAACTGCATTATGTTAGCTATATATACACATGGAAAGAAGGGTGAGTCACATAAAGAGCCACAGGACTCCATATTTATTTTGTACTATTTTGCTACTTTTCTCTTGGGCCCGGCCTTGCCATGCAGGATCGACGAGAGATATATAATCTACATGCTGCAGAATGTGTATCTCCCGTCGACTTTCTTACCCTCTCTTATCACAGTATCTTCACTGGGCTGCGCCGACAGGAAATGCTCTCCGTTTGACCCAACATTACTCTTTTCTGGGGGGGTGGAGTTACTGCATCAAATGAAAAGCACTTCCAGGATCGACTGAGCAGGCTTCCATTGGCCACTCAGTTGATCGCGGTGCAGCAATGGAGATTGACACAGGGATTTCAGTGTAGACAAGCCCTTGTTTTTAACCACTGCTTTTTTTCTAAGAAAACAGGTGCCAGTACAGGGCTGGCAGGGGACAGGAGCAGTGTGCTCCAGGCAGGTGGGGGCATGCTTCTTTCCCCTGCTGACCCCGGCCCCCAATGCACCGCCACTCCTGTCCCCTGCCAGCCCCACTGCCCAGTGGGGCCGGCCAGCGACAAGAGTGACATGCTCCTTTCCTCTGCTGACCCTGTCCTCCAGCTGGGCAGCGGGGCCAGCAGGGGACAGGAATGGCATGCTCCTGGAGGACAGGGGGGCGCGGGCAATCAAGGAAAAGGAGACCTGCTTCTTTCCCTAGCTGGGCAGCGGGGCCAGCCAGCAATAGGAGCGGTGCACTCCTTTCCCCTGCTGACCCTGCCCCCCAGCTGGGCAGTGGGGCTGGAAAAAAGGGTGTGGTACTGGTGTGTACCAGCAGAAAGAAATCCCCGGTTTTAACTAAGCCCACCAAGCACTACCCAGAACAAAGGACAATGCTGAGCCAAATTAAACGGGGGGAGCATCAGGAGGCATTCTGTTCCAAGGAGGCAGAATTTATTTCTGAACTCCACCTCCTAGCCCTTCAGATACTGCAGGATTGGTTGCTCTTACCTTGCTGGCTGGCTGCACAAAGTGGAAAAGCCTCCCCCTGCTCCCTTTGTGTGGCTCTTGAGAAATAGAGAAGGAGCCAGTGCTTTGCTGAGTGTGGTTTTACAGCTTTACAGAAACCATAAAAAGGGTGGCTCGTTCTTTCATCTGGCAATAGGAGATTGTGCCTTCTCACTAGTGTGTTATCTATGGCCTTAGCAGAAGCATGCTGACAAGGTGGTAACATTCATTTTCTTTTAGCTAACGATGACAGTCTTATTGTTCTTCGACTGTACATTGTAGACATAGTCACTTTGACAAAGAGATGTTTTCACAATCATTGAAGAAGAAGGAATGTGAAATGATCTGTTTGCTGCCAGACTTTTTTCTCTTGGAAAGTAATTTAAAACATCAGGCAAGCAGAATGGTTGGGTTTTTCCTGCAATCATGTCTTTCAGTGTATTATATTACAGTATAAACAAGACTCTACCAAAAAAATATTTTTGTCTCTCATAGCCAGCAAGTGGGCCAAAACAAACACAAAATGATGCTGGAACTTTTTTTCTAGTTCTGTTTTGGTACTTTTGGATTTTTGTTGTGGATTGAAACAACAACAAAAACTTTTCAGTCCCATTAATAATTTTTTTTGGAAAAGAACCAAAAGTAATAACTGGAAATGTTTCTCCATGAAACAATTCATTTCAATATTTTCTCTATACATGTGATTGTTAATATTTCAATGTTTGTAACTTACAATGACAGCTTAGCTCTTGGCATTTTGGCATCTTCCAGGGGCTCAATTACAGACGTGTGTGCAAGCATGCCCGCATGCTTTTGTATACAGATGGATCTGTGTATGCACAGGATTAAGGTACATGTTAATAGGATGTTTGAGTGTTCCAAATACACACCAGAATAATTGTTTTAATCTAAGATTAGAAAAATGGGAAACTTTTCTTCTATTTCATTATGGAGCCAGGATACTAATGCATATGAACATAGAGGTAGGCATTCTATTTTAGCTCTGCAACAGAAGATACCTGAAAAAGGGAAGACTGGATAAGATAATGATTTTTAAATTTATAAAACCATCATTATCTTAGGAAGGATATTCATTAGTAGAGAGCTTTTCACAGGAGCATAGAAATTGCCATACTATAGCTGAACTGTGGTCCATCTAGGTCAGTATCCAGCCTTCAATAGTGGCTAGTTTCAGATGCTTAAGAATCCTCACAGTTCACAGATGTGAGACAATTTACCTCTCCCCACCATGAAGGTTTCATCTTAATCCATTCTCAGTAGAGACTGACTTAAACCCCAAGATGTGAGCTTTTATATTCCTTCCAATACTCTTTTATCATTAACTCTTGATATTCTTGTAATATATATAAATGACCAATCCCAACTGATTCTAAGTTCTTAGCCTCAACAACATCCTGTGGCAATGAGTTCCACCATTTAATTATACACTGTGTATACAAGTATTTCCTTTTTCAGTTTTTAATTTACCACCTTGTAATTTAATTGAATATTCCTTTGTTCTTGTGTTACGAAACAAGGAGAATGGTAATTCCTGATCTATATTCTTTATATCATCTGCTATTTAATACATCTTTTTACATCTCCCCTCTTTTGTCACTTTTGGAAGATAATCTCAGTCTTTTCAATGTATCTTTTTATATGAGAGTTTTTCTATGCCCTGAATCATTCCTGTCACTCTTCTCTGAAACCTCTCTGATTTTGCAGTGCATATTTTGAGATGGAAGTAGATAATGACATAATTTATTCCATATTATTCTCTATCTCATTTCTTACACATCTCAATATACTGTTTGTGTGTTTGACTACAGCTCTACATTAAACAGAGGTCTTCATTGCATTGTCCAGAAAAAAAAAATCCCACATCCCTATCAACATTGAATCTCACCTGCCATTGTGTTGCCCATTTACCTGTTGTTGTTTATTATTTGTATTTGTATTGCCATAGCAGTTAGGAGCCCTAGACCATGACCCTGTTGTGCTAGGTGCTGTACAGACAGAACAAAAAGATTGTTAGCTCCTTGGGGCAGGGCCAGCTAAGCATAAGATGAGACAATAGATGGCTATAGCAGGTGGGAGAGTACAAGGGGACAATGAGGCAATATTGGTCAGCATAATAGGCAGTAGTCAAGCCTCTCTAAAATGTCAGACTTCTCCGAACTTGACAAATGTAAATAATTTTGCATCCTCTGCAGGTGTTGCTACCTCACTGCTCACCCCTATTTCTACTTGCTAATAAATAATATTTAAGAACGTTGGACCTAATAGAGAACCTTGGAATTGTTGGTTAGAAGCTATATCCCACTCTAGGACCAGGCCATTTGTTCTTGTGCTTGGAGTAAAGTAGTGGGCATTAGGGAATTGGGTGTTCTAGTCCCAACTCTGCTACTTACTTGCTGAGCGATTGTAGGTCAGTCACTTAACTTCTTAGTTACCCTGTTTCTCCACCTGTTAAATGTGGATGATAGTGTTTCTTGTTAAAAGCACTTTGTGGCCCTCAGAGGAAAGGTGCTGCGTAAATGCAAAATACTCTGAAGTTGACCTGAGTACATTAATATAATAAATTACCTTTAGGATTCTGAAATGTTTGGTATAGGTATTTATATTATTATTCCACTCTCATGTTAGACTGGAATCACCAAATTGAACTATTGTGAGAAAAACTGTTCTCGTAATATTCCTGGCCATCACTAAAGGGACAGTGTATGCTGGAAGCCTCACAAGAAGACGTACTTGCAGACTTCCAGCCCATGTTTGCAATCTCAAAAAAACAAGCATCTGAATTGCATCTGAGTTTTGTTTGAACTGAAACCTAACATTTCTTAAGGTTCATCCATCATTAATTTTCTTGCTTTTGAACCCGGGGTTGGATTTGTGTCTGTCATCTAGATTTACTTTAGTTTCCCTTCTCCCTGTAACTAAAGAAACCAGTTCTGCAATGAACTTCACATAGGTGGAGCCCCATGTGTTTTCAGTGCAGTTTGACAGGAAGAAAGGGGTGAAATATGTTATAATGTGCTAGCTAAAATAGGGACCAATCCTGTGCCATTTCAAATCAATGTGAGTTTTTAACACTGATTTTAATGGCAGCAAGATAGACCCACAGAATCTGTGTAAAAGGATAAATGGGGGGAGGAGGAAAATATGCATCCCATCCTCAGTTTCCATCAATGTCAGTGTAAACTGAGGACACTCAGAACCTTGCAGAAGACCCTCAGTAAGTAACAGGATCAGGTACAGAAGGAGATACCCTTAGCTGAAGTAATAAAAATACAAGGCTCAGTTTGAAACACAGCCTGTCCCTTGATGGCAAACAGTAATGCCAGAAAGCTATAGGTCTATATCCCCTTGGCAGGTGAAAATGGAATTGTAAGTGGTGTGATGTCTTAATAATAAATTCATGTCAAGGTGTATTTGTGTATCTGATGTTATTTGTATTTATAAATATTTACTAGGAGCTCCAGTTGTGTCTTTTGGAAATATCTGTAGCTTCAAATACAAAGAAAGAAAATTTTAGCAAGGGGGTATAAGGTGGTGGCATAAGAAAAATACAAGACTTTGGAGAGACATGGTAAAGACATTGTTGGAAAGCTTTTTTAAATTTGGAAAATCTTTTTCCCTTGATGGCAGTTTTCGGAAGGTAATACTTTCTGATACCATTTGACACTCATGGTAGGATATATTAGTTGGGCTGGGGTGCCTGTTTTAGTTGGGCTACATTGTATGTCTCATAGCAGCATCTTGGATCTCATGGCCATGATATTTCATTACCTGCCATCCTCTGCTGGAATCCTCTGTAACTTTGCAATATGTAGGTTGTACTCACAGTTGCGTTATGACAGAAACATTAGATATCTAAATGGCAGGGGTCGGATAAAGATCCCTCTACCTCCCTTTTGCCCACGTTTCTCTTTTTCTCTCCCTTTCATTTTTATGAAAAGTTCCTATAATATCAGCTGGCCATGAATTCCCCTGACACACTGAATCTGCAAAGGGGAAGGCAGTGTCTCCAAAACATCAATTCAGTACATCTGATATGTGCAGACAGCTCAGTGACACAACCTTAGGAAGTCTTTAAATTTTGCAATTGTGGACTGTCAGGATCTGGGTCTGGAAAGTGCTTTTCATTGACCCTTTCTGATGGTCTTGCTCAAAATCTGATATGAGAAGCTACAGCTTCTGCTTCATGAGTTCTAGCAGACAAGGGGAAATGTGTTTTTTAAAAAGAAATGACAGGTACAGGGAATTCTTGGCTGGCGACACATTTAGGCCTAGAAGCTCAGCTGGTTGAAATCAACGTAGTTACACTAATATCAATGTTCCTGTGTTTCTCAGCTGCTGTAAGTAAATATAGCTACACTGATTATATATGATTATATCATTGTTGATATCTTGACTTATACCATATGAGACACTAGCCCTTAATCCAAGGAATATAAAACCATTGTGAATGTGTCAACAGAATCGTATGTAAGAAAGAGCGTCTACACTTCCTTTGTGTTTGTTTGGGGATAAAAGAGTTTGGTTGGTATTTTGTTTTGGGGGTGGTCTTTTTAAAGTGCCATTTATATTTTTTATTATTAAAGGCAATATGTTTTAGATTTTCTGGGGGTGTTCAGAGAGTAGTTCTACTATCTGAAAGTCAAACTTGTTTCACCGTTACTTTGAAGCATGGACAAAAAGACAATCGTCAAAAGTTGTCATTTCTATTTGACTACAGAATATGATCCTGAACCACAAAACAAGGCATGGGAAATGACATGCTAGAAAACGGCATCTCTTATCTTTGGAATAGTTTAAGAGCTAGTTGAAAAGAAAAAGAGACTTCTTTAAAATGCACACCCCAGCTTCTCATGAGACATAGTTGCCAAATTGTGTCCAAATTCATGATTAAGTCTTGCAAGAATCCTAAAATTTCTGTTTGGAATACATTCTAGAGTGGACAAGACAGCCACCCATATTATATCTGCTCTGCGTGAGACTCTTGAATCGTTGTCATCTGAGATTTTTTGCATGGCTGAGTGCTGACTCTGCCTTGTATTGCGAACCTCTGTTGTAGAGTGAGCTATTTCTTGCATAATCTTTGGAGCAGTACCTTATGTTAGAAACTTCCCTGATCCTTTATTGTTGGGAGACCAGAAGTCACAGCAGTGAGGTAGCAAGGCTCAGTTAGGAAAGCAATTGACAGCTATTAATTAACATCTTACTGTACCTCTTATCTATAGCCGTGACACATTCATTGTGTTTTCATCATTCACATGCTCAGAACAGTTGGCAGAAAAGCTTCTGCCATAAGTGTGTGTGCAGTCAGACAGAGACTCTGTAGCAATACGTGGGGTCCCGGCTGGGAAGGCAAGTATTCCATACGTTGTATTTTTTCATGGGAACAATACTTCATGCATACCAATAGTGCTAAGGTATTATTACTATGATGCAGCTAATGGTGAGATAAGATAATGAGGAATTAATGCCAAATTAGTGCAGCTCAGAAGAGAGGCAACACATAGGGACTTGTCAAAGCAAGACATTTGCTAGTTGTGGCAACAGGAAAAATGCTAGCGGAATGGGAAGATATCAAGAAATGCCTAGAGAACAATGCGCCAAGGCATTCAAGATACTGAAAGATATTACAGACCGCCACAGCCACAGAGTTGCTGTGTCTGTACATTTTATATAAAGTATGAAGTATAGAAGCATCCTTTTTAGGCAACTCTTCTGCTACCTATCTTTTCAAAATATCCACTCTATTGAGTACAAATCTGTTCTACTTTCATTTGAAGATAACTACAGTGAAGCAGACAATTTCTGTTGGCCCACTGAGTAATCACTTATGACCAGTTTCAACATTGTATATCATATATATGCATTGTATGGTCAATATAGAAATTGTATCTATGATATTTTGCAATCATGCAATAACTTTATTTATCATGTGCCTTTGACCAGGTCACTGATTGTTGCCTATTATTCAAGTCCCTCAGATCTATTCTAATATTTCAAGCCTCCCATAAACCTCAGGCATGGGATCCCTGTTAAAAACAGACAGAATGCGGTACAGATAAGGAAACTTGATACATTGAAACTTTTAATTTGAGGGTCATACAAGCCTTTTGATAAATAACTTTAGATATAGTGTTAATGGCACAGGTTATACAAGATCCTAAACTGAAAAGACGTGCTATTGTGAGCAATCGTGATTTGAAATACTTTTGCCAATGGAACTTGTCACTCTTCCGTGAATATAAAATTAGCCAGTGTATTGATTTACCTCAAAATGCTTACCCATTCTGATCAAACATGAATGCATGCCAAGTCAGTTTTCTATCTCAATTAAGAAAACCGAGAGTACCGTAGCTCAGAGCAGAGAAACATCCTTAATTTAATCATCATTAAGAAAAATCATTGGAAACTGGGCCACTTCAAAATCCTGATATAAACCTTGCAAACACAAGCTGATTACTGACACCTAAATCCTGATTTTTCAAAACATATGTCCTTAACAGTGATCTTTGTATAATGTATGTAGTGTTTGCCCACGTGCAGCAAAACACTTCTAAATAACTCTTGATTTGCATGGCATGGATGACTTAGCAGATATTTGAACTTTCTTCTCTTTCTTTCAGTATAATATATAGGAGGTAGAATCCTTGCCCACATTAAACCATTAGACCTTTGTCATTGATTTTACTTGGATAGGAATTTTACTCATGCAGTCTAATTTCTATACTCTTTTAATATTTTTTTCCTGTTTACACTGACATCTGTGTAATCCCAATGTGAAGGCCATTCAAGAGTTCATACAGTGTTTCTTGGGCTTTTATGGACTTCAGCCACAATGCCTGAAGTCCCTCTCTCATTTGGAACTAAAGATGCTCCTCCCATAACTCTACCAATGGCCAATACAACCCATTCTTGCCTAACATCTTTTCTATTCCAGTCTTCCATCTAGACGCAGAAGACAATGTCATGTGTGTTGATTTTTGTCAGACTATGGGCTGATGTAATATTGACAGACATGGTCTTATAAAGCCACTACACTCCTTTCCCCTTCTTATTGTAAATGATGTGAATACTAATGACCACAAGTTAAGTTATTGGAATATCTTGTGTCAACATTTAAAATGTTAGCTCTTTAGATTATCCTGTAACCCTTTATAGGTTAAGATCATGAGGTCCTGCTAACTGATTTAAAGTGAGTGTTTCCTTACCTAATTTCACTGTTTCTTTCTTTTATGTCAGAAATTTCTATTGATTTCAACTATGGATTTCACTGGGATGAATTGTGGACCCACTCTTCATAGATACCTCTTTGCTTTTTTTACTGCCTCTTTTAATTAGTATGGATTATATTATTAGTTATATCCATACTCAGTTCTTTCTCTTTCTCTGATGTATTCTCTTCATGGGGTCTCACTGTCATCATATTTTCAGCTTTAGTTCTGAAATGAACAAACACTAACATTGTTGAAAAGACCAGTTCTTCTGTGCATAAAACTGGTTCCCCTATATTGTGAATTTCTTTCTTTAATTTAAAAAGGGGTAGGTGCATGTAAGTAACACTAATTGTGCATTACATGTATAAAGTTTCATATGCAGTTAGCCCAAGGCTGGTACATATGATTGCTTAAATTGTTCCCATTGGTGGTGAAACCTGCATTGGTTTATGGCTTTCCTCAGACAACACTGTATAAAATGCTGCTATCCGAATTTTAACTACCATGCAGTGGGTTCTCTTAGTGTATCCCTCCAAATTTGAAAGACCTAATACAATGACGGCTTTTTAAACATCATCTGACATTAACATTGCTTAGATTTTAAAAGGTGATATTCAAGTTGGGCCCCTTCTGAATATCTGAATTTCTGTCTCCATTGGAATCCAGTTACTGCTTGTGGTCTTCTAATGCTGAGTATTTGCCTTTCCAAAGTACAAATGAAAGGACTACAGCACTAAATATACAGGGCGGGTCTACACCGCCTGTCCTTTTCAGTGGCAGTCGAATGTAGATATGCAAGTTACCTAAAATAACTTGCGTATCTACATTTGGCTTCTCTTCTCCCTGAACACACACTGTGAACCAGCGCTACCCATTTGTCAGGGTGGTGTTGCAGGATCAAACTTCCTGATCGGCTGAACAGGTCTTCAGAGACCCGAGCAGTCAATCAGGAAGTTCGAACTGATGGCGGCAAATTTGACCTGCCCACAAACTTAGTTCCTGAATTCATCTTTTTAATACATTTTTGGGAAGCTTTTTCTTGAAACTCATCCTTTCAGCATCTACCATTTATAAACAGGAAGGTTGCTGTCACAGATCTGCAAGATCTGTGCTATGCCTCAACTTTTAAACAGTCCCTTTGAGGTTCCCCTTCAGCCAGACACTCAAGGGGTCCCACTCTTCCTTCCTATTTCACACAGTGTGGTTCTGCCCACCAAATCCAACTGAGGTAGAGCTTTAATCAACTAACAGCATCAGGAAGTTCTTTGGTTAGCAGACAGAAACAAAGATTAAGATCTAATCTGAACTGGCCACACCATTATGAACTGCTCTGGAATCCATTTCTGGTTGAGAGTTTCTGTCATCCCAGGTAAGAACTTAGTGTCTCTCCAAAACCCAACTCTTTTCCCTGCCATCTGATAACTTTTGGTCCATTGTCTAACTTCTGCAGGCCCATACTGTGTTCACATGTTCTGCCTGCTCAATTTTCCCACTGTTAAGTGTTCAGTCCTTGGTGCTCCCATCGTCTTATTGGATCCTCCATTGATATGGATCAGTTTTAGCCAGACCTGCCATGACCCATTCATTTTACTCCAGACAGTTATGTGATATGACATCTCATTCCTTCTGCTGTGCCCCAAGAGCAACTTCTTTAACTTTTTTGTGCCCACTGGGGTAGCAGTCACTAGCCAAGTAAGTCACTGCTGAGTATATAATTCATCATATTTACAGGAAATTCCCACCACATCACAATGAAAGTTCAAAATAAATAGGGAAAGTAGCTATAATATAAACAGTGACTGCATTACTGAAGTCAGAGTGAGGGCTTTGCAAAGGGTCCTGATGATTCTTAGGGTAACTACTTAAATTCTAGCTATTAATATATTTGTTCTGAAAGTGAGCACCAGATAACAATACTGTTAAGTTTTGCTGCAATTCCCTATCTAGACACCAGATGGTATAGCAATGACAGCTTATTGTGGCCCACACCAATCTATTTCCACACCTCTGGCTGTAACTGTTGCATGTAAAAAGTCTCTTAGATTCCTTTAAGCTCACCTGAATTTGGCCCATAATGTGGATCCTGGGAATGAGTAAAAAGCCACATTTTAAAAGGAAGCTAGAACTATGGCCAGAGCACTGAAGTTAAGGGAAGAAAGGAAGAACTTTACTGAAGAACTGTGTTGAGAATTCACTTTTAGGATTTGTGACTTCAGCCATGATAATTAATACCATATGTGAAATACTACTTGAAGACAGCAAGGATTCATTTCAAATTGAGGGAATAAGGCTAATGTTAATTGTTTTCTAGGGTGGTTGGCAGTACCAGGCGCACTTGATGGGCGCCTTCTGCTGGTGGCACTGAGAAATGCTCAAGTGGTCCCCCATCAGGAGGTTGGTTTTCCACCCTCTTGCACACATAGCATCATAGAATAATAGGGTTGGAAGGGACCTCACAAGGTCATCTAGTCCAACCCCCTGCTAAAAAGCAGGACAACTCCCACTAAATCACCCCAGCCAGGGTGGACTCTGTCCTGGAGTCCCCTTTTTGGGTCTTAGCCCACAGGCCAACCCCTAAATCCACTTTTGGGATCTCAGCTCCATTCAGCTCCCACTGCAGCTCTCCAGGGTGCTGGCTACTGCAGCCAGCTAGCCAAAGAGAGGACCTTCTTCCTCCAGCAGACTACCTAAGCTGTCCCTGCAGTTCCCTTTTTACACTGGCTGCTTACCCCTCATTGACTCAGCAGCCCCAGCAGCTGATCGGCTGCTACTGTCAGGCCAGTTAACCCCTTTTTTGCGGTAATGGAACCACCACACCACTATAGTTTATGCCATACACTTTATACTATGTATGTCATTCTCTTCCTTATGATTTGGTCCTATTCAAATCTCTCCTTCACCATACTGAGTAAGCATGTCAAAATAGTACTTCCCATGTGCAATATCTCCATTAAAGGGAGTGAAGTTGGGCTTCTGAACATACTGATGATTGTGATGAAGGAGCTGTGATGCAGACTGATTTAAGGGAACCATCATGGATGTCCTGAATGAACGGGGGAAATCTGTGTAATGTAGATTAACAAACAACAAGAAATAAAACCCTGTAACCTACATTTCAGAACTAGCAATCAGGTATCAGTCAAATTAATGTGTTTAGATGCCTCCATATTTTAAAAGTAGTTTAGCTGTATTGTATTAGTATGTGCAGTATGTCTCATTCACAGATTATAGCAATCCACCCACTTCTGTTTATAAGACTGTGTATGCAAAATATAGGAGCCTCTTGAAAATGTACCTTACAGTGCTACACATCTGCAAAGAAGAGTGCCTGGTACTAAAATACATATGAAAACAAATTAAATTATTTATAAGCAAGATTGTAGAAAATTAATTCTCTCTAGTTTTTTACCATAAATCATTCTGCTGAAACTGCTTTGCTCAAATGCCTTGACTTTAGCTTGGTAATGCTGCCCATTTCTTTATTTCTAATCTTTTGATATATAGCGCTTTTTCTGAATTGTATTTATACTTATTTGTGAGCATAGATAGAAGCCATTTTTAAGTATTGTTTTGAAAGAAATTATAATATGACCTGGGAAATAAACTATGGTGGCTTGACCTTTCAAAATGACCACCGCCACGCGAGTCATTAAAATAAATTAAATACCAAACATTGTTTTCTTTCTCCTTTACTGGAGAGATATTCATCCTTGTACTTGTCCATTTTCAATCTAAGTCAAGCCGTAAAAGACAAAAGAACAAGTTAAGAATCCGATTAGCATTCAAACTGTATTTATCAGTCTCAGATGTACTGATTTGTTAGATATATTGTCAACAAATGTCGTAAATGTTTCTCTTTCCCAAATAGGTAGGCGGACATATACATGATTACTATATAACTACCTTTTTGATACAAGCTATCAATAAAGACTGGACTGAGAGAGAAAAAAGTTAATACGATTCCCTATACATAATTTTTTTGGAAGTTAGACAGTTCATTTCCATTGATTGGATTAACACTTCAAAAATACAGCAATAATCTGAAACTGCCAGTTAACAGTACATTTGATTGAAGGATAAACTATCTCTATAAGTATCCTTGTGTCCGAAGTCAAACAGATATTTTGAGAGATCCAGATGTGTTTCAGCATAAGTCAGGGAAAACATTTTTATTTTATTTCATTATTTCTTTGTTTCTTGCTTAAAGCAAGACTGCTTTGACTGTCTCTTCCCAAGTAAAAAGATAGCTAAAACACATTCTTTTAGTTTTGTTGCTCAGATACGTCATTGGCATTTGCTCACATTTGGTTTCAGTCTCACAAAGTGATGGGCACTAATGCATGGTCCTGAACCCTTCCATTCTCACTAATGTTAGTTGGAATTGAGTGTTCAGGGCCTTATAGGAACAAATTCTTCATGATTTTTTTCCAAAGAAGGGGGCTGGCTAGACAGCTCATGTGCTGTGACTGCTGCATGCTATACTAATCGTAATTGTCTCATTCTTTCCATATGCTGCCCTCATCTGTTTGGTGTATCTGTGTGCTACTTGTCTTATAGTTAGACTAAGTTTTTCAGGGTGGGTACCATCATTATCTTCCGTATGTGCAGTGCCTAGTACAATTGGAACCTATAGGCACTATATGCAATACAAATATATTTATATCCTTCATGTTTGCATTACCAGCAGCTCTAAGAGGATAGCTCTCTATTTGTTTCTAAATCTAGATGTGATACTTGGACTGTAATAGTAGTAGTAATAAGATACCTAGCTCTTATATAGTGGTGTTAATCCATACAACTAAAAATGCTTTCCAAAGGAGGTAGTATCCCCATTTTACACATGGCAGAAGCGAGGTACAGGGGTGAAGTATCCAAGATTGTACAACAGGTCAATGGAAATACCAAGAACACATTGAACAGAATACTGTCTAGCAAAATTATACGTACTTGGCAATTATTTTCTGCTTTTTCTGGACCCTGCTCTATAGTCATGCAAAAACACTATCATTATTCATGGTGGGCATAACTGCTCTCATTGGAGCCAGTGCTGAATGCTTTGAAAATCCACTAATGTTTTGCTACAGTTATATCCAACATTTTTTTAACCTCATTTGCCTTAACAAGCATGTTAAGCATCTTTTCCTAATGACCATTTTACTGTCTGTGATCTTGCTGTAGGATAGGCTGCTTTTTATCCTTGTCTTTCAAAGAATAACCTTGCCTAAAACCATTCCCAAATTCAAAGCACAATTTTAACTAGTGATAGGAGGGAATGTCACTTGCTTAAGCAGTATTAACAATTCTATAACACTGTTTGCCTTTATTGGACTAGGTTCAGGGATTTCATTGGTCACAAATACTGAATATGTAGGGAAAAGGAAAGCATTGATTTTTGCTTGGCGGCTGATGTTTGCCTGGCTTTTCTAGCTTCAGTCTGACCCAAGTAGGATGAGTGAGGGAATACAGAGCCTTAGGTTCTATTAGGAATTAATTTTAAAGTTTACAAGTTCAGTTTCTAATGCAATCACATTTCACTTACAACCTTTTTAGAGATCACAATGATTTATATTCACCATTGGCCTTAAGACAGATTCCCAGAAGTTGAAGCCCAGTTAGTACTTCTATAAACCACCATAATAAGATATTTTTATGGTTCTAAATGTCCTGCAGTGTACAGTAATTCAGATAAAATAATTAAAGGCAATTAAAGGCCATTATACTAAGGATTACTTTGCGCTAATGAAAGACTACTTGCGGCAAGGAAGAGTCCTTTCTAAAGTAATGCATGAAACCAGATAACTGGTTGAGGTGGGGAAAGGAGCAGATCATTGAGGGGGTAGCTAAAAGTTTGAAGAGTGGTGCAACCTTTAGAGCTATCATAGTGTTCTGTGACTTTTTAAAACTTTTTATAGCCAATTAAAAGTATGATTTTTATAAAGAAATGTATTCCTAACCAAACACTTCCTCAAAGAATCCATTTTCCTCAAGCAGCTCTTTCAAAGAAAAGAGATCTAGAATTATTCTGAGTTTTTCAAATTTTGTTTTAACATGTTCTCCTCTTAGGTGTGCTAAAATTCAACATTGATAATTTGCAATTTACACCCCAGAAGTGAGGCTGTCTTTTAATAAGCTTCCCTTTTTAAAATAAAACCCAGTGTCCTTGTTGGGAAGATATTCTAGGAGTGGAAACATTGGCCAATTTTTTCTGAGGAGCTCTGGACAAGATTGAGAGCTCAGCAGCTATGAAGGAGTCTAATTTTCAGAAACACTCACCACCCAGCAGCTCTGATATGACACAGAGGGCTGAATTCACCAGCAAGTTCTGCACCATCCATTTTTGGGTTACTGATAGGCACTTCTGGATGTTTATGTGCTGCAAAGCCAGTAAGGTGCCACTACCTGCATCATCAGGGGACTTTACAATACAAAATTGAGCCAAATAGTCTGATTCCATCTGAAGGCAATCAGGGCTCCTGGCTCCCACTCCACAAACCCTTTCAGTACAGTCCCATGTTGCCTAATCCCAGAAGGGGTAGAGGATAGCAGAAACAGCCACTTAATGGCTTACCTTAGGCCTTGCTGAATGTATCCTATCAGGCCAGGATACCAGAGTCTGCTGTTTCCTTGTAGGTGGAGGGGATTTGGTGAATGACCTTGGTAACAGTAGAGTTACTAGCTGATCTCTCCTAGAGGACCCCACAACTACCTTGCATTTCCTGCTTTTCAGCCCTTATTCAACTCCTAACATGATTGAGAGGGATGGAGTGGCAGGTTAGGCTTGCCCACCGCATCTCTTTAATCCCTTTGTCACCAGTGTGATGTTTATACACCCCATCACACCAACATGTGCACTTCTTATTTTGGTAGCTTTGGAGCAGATGAGGTCTCTTGAAAATCAAGCTCTGATTTTGGGTGCTGACCACTTCTAAAAATGTTGATCCCAGTATAAGTGTGTGTGTGTGTGTGTGTGTGTGTGTGTGTGTGTGTGTGTGTGTGTGTGTATATATATATATATATATTATAATTAAAATAAGACAGTGGGGGTGGATGAACTTGATTCAGATAACACAATCTTCTAGCTTTGTTACCATGGTAGAAATATTAAGTGAATAGTTGTGCATTCTGTAAATAGCACATAAAGGTAGTCATCTATGAACCTCACTTAAACAATGAAATCTTTACTATGTTACATGACATGTTTAGATCCTCAGAGGAAAGATTGAGAAAGATGGTAGATTTTACTGTTCAGTAATGGCAGAAGAGGAGACTTTGTTGCAGACTAATAAAAAGAAATAAAACCATTCATATTAAAATCATATTCTTAGAGTTAGGTTTTTTAATGAACGATATTCATAATGATGACCTAGAAAAAAATTAGAGATAGATTTAGGCAGCATGAATTTATATAATATGGCCTAGTGCAGATGTAACCCAAATTATCTAGATTTAATGCATTATCCAGAAAAATGCAGTGCGGTGGGCTAGACTGTACCTTTTGGCAAAGCCCTCACCAATCTGGATCAGCCCAGGTGTAGCCAGGGGCCTGTGCCTCAAACACCTCTCTGGTACACGGTTCCCTCCTGCTTCTGTACTCCTGGTGTGAGAAGAGAAATAGTATTTGCTATTGGCCTATACCCATGCCCATTGTGACACTTCCTTAGGCAGGCTACTCTTTTAGATTTCTTCTTTCTCACTGCTTCCTTTATTTGGGGTTAGTGACTTCTATGCCTTCTCCCAAAACTTGTGATTGTGTGTCAGGCCAATTTATGTGTACTAAATGTCCATGTTCCAGATCTTTGTTCTTCCTCCTTGGTCAACTTCCATCCATGATCCTCGCAAGAGCCATCCAGCTAATGTAGCTCTCATGTCTCCACTGGATATGCCCATAGCAATGCAGCCTAGCTTCCTTAATTCGTCTTTAATAGGAGCAACCTGCATTAACCCCTGACTTCATTTCTTTTCCTGTAACAGAGTGTCAAGACAATTGACCATCTCAATATCTTCATGTCTATGGTGGAGAGCATACTGATTACTTTTCTAGTGACTGGCTACAGCTCTGTGCCATACATTAGAATGGGTTGAATTATAGTTTTATATGCTCCACCTTTTACATTTTATTGTCATCTGTTTGTCACAAAGAATGGGAGCAGCTCCTGCCATTTTCAAAAAAGCATCATTGGTATGATGCCAGAAATCACTCAGGAGGGCACCATTGTCAGAAACCATAGGTCCTAGGAATTTAATCCTCATACTCTTTGTCTGTGTTATCCTCTGTGGGAGTGTTATGGTGTGCTCTCTTCCCTGCTAGTATAGCAGGTCCTCTTGGCCATTCTGGGGATTAGCTCCATGAGGATGATGCCCCATCTGGTCATTGCACACTATCTCTCCATCCTTCTTTCCCATCTGCAGCCCCTCTCTTGATCCAGAGCCTACCTTTTCATGATTCAGCCCTCTGGCCAGGGTTACACATGGTTTCCCTGGCTCCAATGTACTTGTACTTGAAGGAAAGACCTGTAGTTGGACTTGAGCAGAGTTGCATTCGTGCATGGGCTATTGGGAAGGAAATTTTCTGAGGAGCACAAATTCCTCTTTGATGTCTCTAATGCACATAGGGATGCAAAAGCTAAAGGGTGAGTTGATTTGAAAAAGCTGCGGAATTGGTACCTGAATGAAGACTTTGGAATTTACTCATACACTTCACTTACTGAAAGAACCAGCATGAACTGCAGTGATGGGAACCATAATTATTGTGAATGCATCATTTTGCACACAGTAGGCCAGAAAGGTTGTGATCCTATATCTTTGCATTCTTCTCGGGTGTGTTACTATTGTTATGCACATGGGTTGCCATTCGGTTCAGGTTATTTAGTCACATCTGCACAGTAAACTTGTCGCTGAACTTGTAACAATTCAGATGATTTTTATAATGAAGACTTCACAACACATTAACGTCAGGCACTGCTGATGTGGAAATGCACATTTCAGGAATAAAGCTGTTTTCACTCAAAATCAGTCCTGATGTCCTGCTTTGAGGTAGCAGCACTGTTTGCTTCTCCTGTGCAAAGTACCCTGCTCTTTGCTTTTTTGCCTTGGACTGTCGTGCACATCTCTCTTCACCTGTGCTTTGCAGGATCAAGTCCAATATGTTGCATCACACAGCAAGCAACTTAATGACAATCTGGAAGCAAGATAAGGTGAACAGTACTAATGTTTGCATTGTTCATTTGCTGGATGCCATTATTATTTTTGTCTGCATGTCACATTTCTATAGAAATGAACTAATTTGCTATTTGCCTTTGAATTCACTCTGAAGGCATCTTATATAAAACCAGCTAAGGCATGTCTACACTGGGGCAAGATTTAAAGTCAATGTCGAGATGCCGAATTAATAAAATCAGAGGAGCATGGTTGCACCACAATCCTTATGCCAGCTTCTTATGTCCCCATTGCTTGCTGTTAGGTCAAATTTAAAAGTATTGCACTGTAGGTGGCCATCCCATGGTGCAATGAAGCACTGTGGCTTGTGGGAAGTCAGCTGTTCTTCTGTGATGAAATGTGCTCCCCTCCTCCTCCCTTCTCAAACAAACAAACAAGAAAAGTTTTTTGTGCCATTTTTATCTACTGCATGCATGAAGCATGCTCATCTCTGCAGCATTATTGATAGCATTTCAAACACATCCCAGTTTATCCTACGATATTTCCAGCAGTGCGGCAGGATCCACAATGCAGAGGAGGAACTATTTGCTGATGACGTGGCTAAGGTGCATGAAAAGACAGAGTTGTAAGAACAGGGAATTCTGGGATTGATCCCGGAGGCTAGTAACATCGCATTAAACTGCTCTCTGTCTACACTGACATTAAATTGCATTGTTAAAAATGACCAAAATGCTACATTTCCTGCGAGGGTGGTGTGATGACGCTGACTTATAACAGCAGTTAGTTCAACTTTATAGCCATGTGAGTGTAGACGCAGGCTGTAGAGGGTCAAAGTAAGAGGCATTACATCAACCTGTGCTCTCACTGTAGACCAAGCCTAAGCATGTTTAGGCTCTTGGAAACATCTAGGTCATATTGGGGGAGCTCAGAGTCTCTAACAAATGGATTAGAATAGTCACTCTTCTAATAAGTTTACATCGTCTTATTTGATAAGTTACTATCATACCAGTGAGTACAGGAAGGGAATTGATACCAGAAAAACTAATCTGTAGTAATCTGCCAAAATGTATTTGAACTAAAATTCATGAATGGCTGGCAAAATTGACGAGTACAATAGAAATAGGACAAACTGATCATCAGTGTGTATAGATCACAAAATAGATTCTAGATCTCGCCATTGCAGAGCTTCAGGGAGACTCATCCAAATATAATTATGTCCCTGCTGCTCTTGCCCCTAAAGCTTAGCTCAAAGCAAATTCATAGTGTGTGCTTGCTGTTATTGAAGTTCCCCTTGAATTCACTGTAAGTTAGAATCATAAGTAGCTGCTGTGCAGTGCAGTCTTATTTATTCTGTGGAGGAACACATGCAGAAGAGGAATGGGCAACTGCCAAAATGAGTACAAACCGATACTTTATGGTGGAGCTGCTTAGCCAGATTGTCCTGTCACAGGCCACTCTCTGTCAGAACCTTTCCTCTGCAGATCTACCTCTCATAGGCTATCTACACTTACCAAAGTTAGTTCGAATTAGTTAATTCAAACTAACTAATTCGAACTAATTTTAGTTAGTTCGAATTAACTTAATTTGAACTAGCATGGCCCCGCTGGAATTTTAGTTTGAACTAAGCAAGTGCCATGCATGGCACTTGCTTAGTTCGAATTAGTCAGTTGCATTAAACTCAATGTGCCGGTTAGTTCGAACTAAGCAGTTAGTTCAAACTAATATGGCCACATTGACTTAATTCGAACTAACCGGCACATTGAGCTTAATGCAACTGAACTAACTAGTTCGAATTAAGGGTTAGTTCGAAAGGTATAATCAAATTTATTAGTTCGAATTAAGGAAGCCCTTAATTCGAATTAATGAAAGCCTAGTGTGGCCAAGGCTTAAATTAGTTCGAATTAAGCTTCCTTAATTCGAACTAATTTGCCAGTGTAGAAAGACAACAGAGTCCTGTGGCACTTTTAAAGACTAACAGATTTATTAATCGCATGAGCTTTCGTGGGAGAAAATCCCACTTCGTCAGACGCTTTGAAGATGGGAAAGTTACAGAATGGGAGGAAATTAAATGGAGGGGAGCATACACAGACACTCCCCTGTTGTCTTTCTATAATAGACTAACACGGCTACCCCTTTGGAATTTGCCAGTGTAGACAGCCATAGAAGATGATGTGGCCTGAAGAAGCCAGCCTGTAAACTAAAGCTCTTTTCAATAAGTCTTCTCACTTGTCATATGGAAAGGTGAGAAGATAGTGCCTTGCACAACTTAAGTGGGAGAGATACACATTGTTACAATATATGTGACTACTTTTATTGTATCACAAAGGGAAGAAATTGCATTTTTTCCAATTAAAATGCAAATAATGTTGATAGAACCTCACATGTATTGATGTCAGAGGAAGTAAGACTTCTAAAAATCTGAACATTTGAAATCGTCTAAGTCAATAAAACTGTTCATCCATGAAGGATGCAAGTGTTAACAGAGTTTTATGTGAGGCATAAAGACAATCTTGCTTAACATTTTATTTAAATAAAATACTCTTTATGTGGAAATAACCAATACTGTTTGTGATTTCCTTGCAGCTACTTTAAAACAAAATGATTGCTTCTCCTCTGAGATGGAGTTTTTCAAACACTAATGTTAATTGCTAATCCCTGCAAACTGGGAATAATTTTGAATTTCTTAAAGCACTTTTCCCACAAATACAAGAAATTTCAGTGAATGACAGGAAGGAAATGGAAAAGAGATTAACAGAGACTCCTATCAATGTAAAAAGAAAGGCTATTCTAGAATCCCACTTATCATTTCCTTTGCTAAGCATTCATTATTGGTCCATAGCGGAGTCTTTGTTTGCAATTATAGCATATTAAAAAAAGTTTAAAGTGAGGAAACCTTCTTAATTGTTGTCTAATTACATATTTAGGGATACTGTTTGTCTTTATTTAAAAATCACTCATTAATGTAAACATATTGAAATAGCCCGCAAAGGAAGAAAGTGATGTTTAAGGTCTCAGTGGGAGTCTTTAGAGACGATGTTTTGGATGTGGAGTCCTTTTCAGAGTGCAAATGTAAGAACCATCATTTTAAGCTTCAGCAACTGATTCTGGATTAATGCACAGCTGAATCATTGGCATGAAAGCCAGTTTGTTTCAAGCTTCACTTAGCTCTGTGATCAAAAAGGAGAGTAGAGGATACATACACTTCTGAGCTGAATTCTTTAGAATTCAAATACATGAGGTGCCCCATGTGCCAAATTTTAATAAAGTACAGAAGACGAGTAATGAGAATTTAAGAAATAAGATAGAACTATGAACATAGAGTAGTGAAGTTAGCAGAAAGCTTTTTCAGAGAAGCTCTATTTATCTACCCTTGGATACCATTGCAATGAGAATAGCTATTACAGAAGAATACAAAGGGCAATATATCATGTGCTCATAATAGATTCAAGTTACCTCTGGGATGGCACATAGGAGTGTTCTAAAGATCTGGACCGATTGAAGTCTTTGGAAAGGTTGTCATCGACATTAATGAGAGGAGAGCCAGGCTCTCAGTTCACAAATAATGAACTAAAGCGACACACATCCTTTGTAAAAGGCAATGGTATGCAATTCCCACCAACTCCGAAAACTGGTGTGATGGCGTTTTCAGCCTTGTCTACACTACAGAGTTCTGTTGACACAAGTTATGCGGATAATCCAAAAACACTATAATCACATGGCTTGTGCATGCTCTCACAGCACCGCTTCTGTTGTCAGAACATGTCCTCAGTGCTCAAGCGTTGACAGCGAGAGCAGGGCACTGTGGGTAGCTATCCCACTGTGCAACTTGCCATTTTCTGCAACTAGGAGTTGTGGGAAGGTGGAGTGGATTGCAGTGCATAATAGGGCTCAATGGCCCTGATGCAGTTTTCTGCCCAATCGTCTCATGGGTTTATGATGCATTTCCAGTGGTCCCTTTTCTGTGCACTCACTATCTGTCTGAAAGGATGAATCTGGCACTGCTCTCCACTCTTGTGGGTAATGTTATGAACACATTATGGACAGTCGTGCAGTATATCATGAGCTCCCAATCTGAACAGGAATCACGGGTGCCTGACCTGCTATGTGCCATGCAAAGAAACACCACCAGATTACTTTGGCATTCACAGAGCAACTGCACAAAGTGAGACATCACTTTTGGGCTCAGGAAACAAATATTGAGTGCTGGGATCACATCATTATGCGGGTCTGGAATGATGAGCCATAGCTGCAGAAATTTCAGATGTGGCAGGCCACCTTCCTGGAGACTGTGTGCAGAGCTTGCCAGCACTGCAGTGAAAGACATCAAAATGAGAACTGTCTTTTCAGTAAAGAAGTGTATGGTGATTTCTGTGTGGAAGCTGGCAACTCCCAATAAGTCACAAATCAGTTTGGAGTCAGGAAGTCCACAGATGGGACTGCCTTATTGCAAATGTGCAGGGCCATTAATCACATCCTGCTTTGAAGAATTGTGAGTCTTGGAAAAGTGCATGAAAGAGTAGATGGTTTTGTGGTAATGGGATTCCCTAACTGCATCTGGAGAAAGATGGTACACACATCCTAGTTTTGGCACCGGACCATCTTGCTATGGAGTTCATCAATAGAAAGTGGTACTTCTCTATCAAGTGCCTGTGGATCACCATCAGCATTTCACTGACATCGAAGTGGGGTGGTCAGGAAAGGTGCATGACACACACATCTTCAGGAACACTGGCCTATACAGAAAGCTGCAAACTGGGACTTTCTTTCCAAACCAGAAGGTTCCAGTGGGGGATGTTGAAATGCCCATAGTGAGCCTGGAAGACCTAACCTGCCTTTTACTCTGTGAATCATGAAGTTTTATATGGGAACCCTAAATAACAGCAAGTCGACTTAAGCAAAGTGTAGTGTAGATGCAGGGCACATTAAGTCGACTTAAGCCAAGCTTAAGTCGACTTAATTTACCAGTGTAGACGCAGCCTATAATATTTGTGAGGCTAAGGATGAAAAGTTTCCCTGGGGTGCAGCATGAAGGCAGATTGTCTGGTGGCTGCTTTTGAGCAGCCAGATACCAGAGCTATGAGATGGGCAAAATGGGGCTATTTGAATTAAGGAGGCCTTGAGGCACCATTTTACCACTGAGCACCAGTAATATGTTTTTCTATGCAGTACTCTGCCTTGAATGGTTGGTTTACTGCCTGGCATGAAAATGTGGATGATTCCTGACCAGGATTTGTAGTCTGCAAATGTTCCGATTACCACTGTGTATTAATTGCAGAAGAAACCACTGTGTATAGGAGACAAATTATGTTGCGGAGAGCGTCTTTTTATGAGATGGGCCAGGAGGTTGCAAGCAAGGTATGGGCAGAGTTTGGGGACAGCATGGCAAGCAGTTCTGTATCAATTGCAGCAGGAAGGCGAGCACCTATGTATTCTGCTCCTTATAGAAGTGGCAGATGTTTGGCGCAGCCCCAGAGTGATGGTTTGATTGTCCTGCCTTCTGATGAGCCTCAGGTTGGAGCAACTGACCCAGGAGCGAAGCGGGAGACCGGAGCCTGGCTTCTGGGGTGGGCCAGCCTGCTCCCTCTCCTGGCTTCTGCCACCTGGTTCCCAGCTACAGCTGGACCCTGGGCCAGCCCTGGCGGTGTCCTTGGATTGCTGGTTGTGGGTGGGACCAGTCCCGCCAGCATCAGCCTCTGGTTCCCAGCTGCGGCCAGGGCTGGGGCCAGCTTCTGGTGGCTTCGGCTCCCTGGCCGGCTCCTGGTGGCCTCAGTTCCCCGGCTGCCCCCCGCGGCCTCAGGTCCCTGACTGCAGCCGGGTCTGGGGCCAGCTTCCGCTGCTGGCGACGGAGGCTCTGGGTCCCTGGGGGGCAATTGGGGTTCCCAGGGGTGGAGCGGGCCAGCCTGCCCCACCCCCATCCAGCACGGCAGGGCCGGGGGGCCCCTAGCCCAATTGGTCCTGGACCCCACTCCTCCCCAAGGGATGGCCCTGTTTATGGCAACATAACCAAGCGCAGTATCTATACTGAACTTTATTGATATAATTGCTATAGAAAACTCAACCTCTATCATCCAGTGCGTTTATTTTATCAGTGAGTTTTGTTGATAGAAGTTGCATTATAATGTGCACACCTTCACTGCTTTGATGATGATGGAAGTTGACTTTTCTCAGCAAACCTCTGTAGTGTAGATAAGGCCTCAGTCTTGGAAGTTTCTCCTTTGGAGCCTGATAATGCATCATCTAAGCATTACTTCTATTACACAAGCATTGTTCTTTCCAATAATCTTCCACCTCACTTGCTGAAGAATCGTTATTTGGTGCCCTTCCTTCCTGGTACAAGTTGCCTATCACAATAACCACAGATAGGAAGATTCTGCTGATCAATATTTGTGTGGATAAGTTTATAATATTTTTAATTAGATTGGAACTTTCTTAAATCCACACTGTGTAAAATATAATAGCTAAGTAAGGATTTTTTCATACTTTTTTAAATATTATGATTTTTTGTACATTAAATTGCTTTGCAATGTTAAAAGTAGTGCTGAATAAGCTTTGAAATAACTTTTCTTAAACGGATACCCACAGGCTCTCTAGTGAAGCTCTCTAAGTTCTACTGGCTTACACTTGATTTGCTTTAATAAGGGTATGGGAAAAGAAAAAAACTATTGAAACTCCATTTAGAGATGCCTGGCAACAGACAGGTAGAAAAGACTTTGAATTACTATTTTTCATTACTGAGGGCCCCTAAGGACTATACTGGAAAGAATTCTGTCTGCCCCAGATAAGAGTCTCCCAGCAGTTTAATGTGCCAATCAGTTGCGCTCAGCAGCCTAGAATCATCATATTGAGCTATTGAATAGTTCCAGACCATATGCTCAGAAGGATAGGGAATGTGATATGTGTCACGCTTCCAAAGAAGGATGATGAAGAGAATTAATATGCTGATGAAGAAGAAAAAAATAGATTGAAATCTGGGGTATTAATATACCTGTGTCATAAAGCCTGACAGATATGATACACCAACTATGCCACTTCATATACAGTGACAAGTTTGAGTTAGCATAAGATCTGTCTCATAGTAAATTTCTCAGATCCTCTCTGTCTTGTCACCTGTCCTTTTTACTAGCCTGTAATTGCTTTGTAATGAAATAAAGAGTTAAATCACTCACAAAATACCTTCAAGGAAGCCTGTAACATCCACTGGGTCCCCTCGAAATGTGGTTGGTTGTGTTATGTATCTAACTAATTACCTTAAGAACAACTGCCTCCAGTTGAACCAAGTATTGTCTCATTAGCATTTGCTGTCACATCTATTGCTTGAAGGAGGAAAACAAAAGAAGACAATGAAAAGGAAAATATAGGAAAATATATCTTCAATTTCAGAATTTCCCCCTTTATGAAACTAAATACAATTAGCATGTGTCATGATGAGCAGATAAATGAACAGTGCCTCACAGCCAGATATATATGTATCTAGTTGTAAGCAAGGCCTGAGTTTCTGAGTGGTACCCCCTGTTGCACAGCCAGCTGAAGGGGGGTGCACTTTATTTCTATGGGCTTGATATTTCTAAGAGTACAATTAAGCCTTCAGCATGATTGCATTGTATCTGCATAAGCACATAGGTGCAGAGCATGATGGGAAATGGTCAATGTGGCTGGTATGTGTTACAAATCACTTTTATGTTGACTGCCGAGGTATTGAAATATTGTCCTTCGAGTATATGAAGAAATGGCAGTAGAGCTGTGTTTAGCCTGTTCCGATGAAAAATTCACTCATCTAAACAGAACTCAACAAGGGTGGCATACAGATGCTTGCGTGGTGTAAGAGCAAGTAGGGAGGGGTTGGGGGATTTCCTGCTGAGGCTGCACTAGTCCTGGCCCAAGGCTGCTCTCAGCGTGGATTGACTATCTCCTCCCACTGTTAAAAGGTAGAATTAATTATTCCTTCTAAAGTCTTCTGTTTCGTTAGAAGGCAGGGACATTGTTCTTACGTCACTAGAAGACTTTTGCATGAGCTGAAAACTGCTGTTCACTAAGAGCTGAAATCACTAAAGGAACTGGCAAACCTTGACTGACAACCAGCAGAGAGGACCCAGCAGGGCCAGAACCCGAGACAGCTCTGAGTGTGCTGAAGCCAAGCAAGGGCTAAGGTTCCTCAAAGGAGGGGACAGTGGTCAGCAGCTGGAGCAGTGGTTCAAGGGCAGGGAGCCAGGAGCGGAAAAATGGCTGGGCTCCAAGTGGTGAGGTGCTGTGGGCTTACAGGGGCTGCGGCCCAGGAAACTGTTGGCAGGTTGAAGTAACTGGAGGAAAGCGGAGCCTTGCTGGAGGCAACTAGGGTTCCTGGGCCGTGGCCTGGAGTAGAGAGTGGGCTCGGGTCCTTTTCCACTCTCCCCCCCCCCCCCCCAGCATGCCAGGAGTGGCACAGGCTCGCTGGCCCATTGAACATCTTACAAGTGGGCTGCGCAAGGGTGAGCTGGACATGGCCACTGCTGCAAAGTGGGCCAGTGGATTTAGTTGTACCCCGGAAGGGGTGGACTGAGGGCTTAGCCAGATGGTTAAGACCCCACAACAGGACTCGGGGTGGAGTCTGGCATGTGAAGGAGCAGAGCACAGACGGCACCCCTAGATGTAGAAACTGGACCTTTGTTGCTTCCGGCTCTGTCTGACAGAAGGGTTATGTAGAACACATGCAATATACTACAGCTTTCATCTGATACGTAGGAGCAAGACTTTCTGGGGTATATCTTCCAGAATGAAATTGAAGGGCAAAGTAAATTGAAGGGCAAAGTAAAACTTAGTATAAATAGCAAACACTGCAGTGATTACTGCGTACGGATCTAAATGGGGCTCAGCTTTCAACTTTTTATCCTTGTTCAGCTTCAACTTCATTCTGAACTGTAAATTAAAGGATGAGAAAGTACTCTGGGAAGAGTTTCAGATTAATGGTTTAAAACAGCAAAACAAAATGTTCGACATTGGGTTGTACACATTAGATCTTTAGAATTGAATAAGAACTTTGGCAACACAATGAATTCTGGGAATATTTTGTTAGAGTTGGCCACAAGATGACACTTTAAATTATATACAAGTAGTTATTATTCTCTGATACTAGTAGAGATTTCTTTCTGGAAATATTTACCCATTAATCCAGATATAAACACATTGTAGTTGCCTGGATTGCTTTGCCTATACAATATTGTGCTCAGATCAAAGTCACAGATCTTTTGTTAACAAGAGACTCAGATTAACTATATGATTATTTGCTCTCAGATAAATTGTGAGATCAATCATACTTGTTACTGCTTAATGCTATCAATTTGGCTTTATTATTATTCATTAGTTTCATTTGGACTTTGGTTTATTCCAAACTGAGATAGTGTAACAGTTGGTCATTTTACTTTGCATTATGTGGATATGCTTCTTTCTCAATCTGTATGGGGTAACTCCTGAGTTACACTTCAGTTTCAGGTTTGAATGAACCCAAAATCTCAGTGTAAAGTTCAGTAAGTATTACCAGAACCTCCTGGCTGTACCACCAAACCTATGTAAAACTACAGATTTTATGTTAAAGGGCAAACTTATATTCTAAGATAGGGTTCATTCAAAATAGTGTTCAGCTTCACAGAAAAGGTTTGTGATTCTTGGAGAGTATTTTTTCTATATTGTTCCGAAGGTAACATTTGTATCATCGTATTATCAACCCCAAATGTTCAAAAATCATGAGTCAGGCTCACCAAAAATCATGAGATTAGCTTCAATATCATGAGATGAAAAAAAAAAAAAAAGATTTGGTGTTCTTTTTATTTGCCTTATGCTTTTCGAGTCTTTAGAATGTATTGGAGTCATGTTTTGAAGTTTTCTCCACAGCCATGAGGGCTAGAAACTTACTTTTTCTTTAAGAATGAAGGCTTAAATTATCACATATCCACTTAACTACAGGAGCGGGGACTTCAAGGAAAGCAATGATTATCATGACATTCATACAAAATCATTAGAACTGGCAACTTCTAAACCTGGAGCCAGTCAAACAAGCAAGGAGTCTTGCGGCACTTTTAAAGACTAACAAATGTATTTATCACATGAGCTTTCATGGGAGAAAATCCCACTTTGTCAATTTGTTAGTCTTTTAAAGTGCCACAGGACTCATTTGTTTTGCTGAACTAGACTAACATGGCTACCCCATTGGAGGCAATCAGACTTCACATGCTTCCCCCTGCCTTCCCCCCAAAAAAAATTTCATGAGAAGTATTTCACAGCGGTTTATTTTAGACAAAGATGACCTTTCTGTTTCTTTAGCTGTAAAGAACAATTTACTAGACTATCCCAAGTTATCTTCATGATTGCGTTGTTAAGATTTAAACCAGATTAATACTTCTCTGTTCTTTTTTGTGAAAGTGAAGCACCATGACTCCAGATAAAATATCTTTTTACAAGAGATCAAAATATGTTGCACACTAGCAAGATGGCTAAGGAAAGAACTTGACTCTTTAATCTCAAATTTTCTTACATGGTCTCTAGTATTTGTTTATGAGAATGTCTGTCCAAAAATTTGTTTGCATGGGGTAGAAGTATTTTCAATTAAGTCTGTGCTTGACGCGGAGATCAGATAATGCTACCAATATATACTCTTCCCTTTCAAACAGTATTCTTATTTTCTTGCCTGAGGAGAGTTCAGGGAAAGTATTTTTTTCCGTGTAGTCAAGTTCCAGAGGGGTAGTCGTGTTAGTCTATTACAGAAAAGCAAACAAAGTCCTGTGGCACTTTTAAAGACTAACAGATTTATTTATCGCATGAGCTTTTGTGGGAGAAAATCCCACTTCGTCAGATGCTTTGAAGATGGGAAATTTACAGAATGGGAGGAAATTAAATACAGGGAAGTGTATGACATAGAATCAGGTCAGGCTTTAACAGCAAATCAGAACAGATGTTAGGATTCAAACACTGGGGAACAGCCCATAGAGGAAGGTGAGGTCAAATCCGTTGTAATGAGAGAAAAATCCATAGTCCCGAAGGCAACTGAGTCAAATTTGCATATAAATTCGAGTTCTACAGTTTCTCTTTGAAGCTGTGATTTGTTATTTGTCTCTTTCAGCACAGCTATTAGCAAGTCGTCAATGGAGTGAGCAGGGAGATTGAAATGTTCCCCTATTGGTTTTTGAGTGTTGTGATTTCTGATGTCAGATTTGTGTCCATTTATTATTTTGTGCAGAGACTGTCCTGTTTGTCCAATATATAAGGCAGGGGGGCATTTCCGGCACATGATGTCATAAATCACATTGGTGGATGAGCAGGTGAATGAGCCCTTGATGGAGTAGATGGCTTGATTTGGTCCTGTGATGGTGTCTTTAGTGTAGATATGAGGGCAAAGTTGGCAGCGTGCTCTGTTGCAGGGATGTTTTCCTGCTTTAATGTTTCATTTTATTTATTTTTTTCATGTTTCTTCAGCACTGTTTATTTTTCTTTCAGATTAAATTAATATTTTTCAAGCATTAAACATATTGGAAAAATAGCAACATGGGTTTTACCTTAGCATCCCTTCCACTAAATTAGCATTTCAAATGGCTAGATTATATGAGATGTACATCACTAATGGTTGTGTGATTCATGTAGGTGCAGATGAGGGAACCATCTGCCTTTCTTCACTTATACTTTCCAACATTCTCCACAAGCATTTTGTTTCACCAGATGATTCTCAGGCATGTAAAATGTGTAATTCCAAAGAACCAGTTACTTTTCCTCTGAGTATGTTGTTTTCATCGCAACTGGGTCAATTTTTTACCACCTGTTAAGGACAGTTCTGCAGTTGAGGTTGTGCGACACTAATGGTCTTCATGAAACTTCTCAGTGGAGGAGCATTCCTACTAATACACACCTTCATGGGATGCAGCCTGCCCCTTCCTGCAAATTGCCCACACTCTGTGGGCTTGTCCAGTGAAGTCCAACTCCCCTGCATGCCACTTTGGGAACCCCGTGAAAAAGAGAGAATGGGTAGGGTCTGCACTTTCCTGAATGCTGGAACTTCAGTTCTGCCTGGCTCTTGCTCCTACTTAAGGGCAAGGCAGAAGTTAGCCCATGCAGTGTGAGTTTTGTCTCACTCCTCTGCGCTTAGTTCTGTCGGAAAGTATTATGGAAACCACAAACTGTGACTTGTGAGCACAGCTTCAATCCTTTAATGCACCTGTGCTGACACCGTTTCCTAGAACAATGATTGAGCGCATCATATTCCAGTCTTGATCAGCTCAGAAAAACCCAACAAACCCCCTCCTCCCCATTAATGAAACTGGCAAATATTCACATAGGCTGCATTCATACTGTAATAAGAGAGATATTAATACTTTTATGAAGAAGCAGTTTTTATCATTTTTGAGTTGGCTAAAACAAATATCTCCAGATTTTTATAGTTCAGCTTCTGGGCTAAAAGAAAATACACAGTTGTCCCTCCTTGATCTTTGAAAATTGCTTTAAAACATTTCTTTACATAAAATTCATTATGCTGCAAGAAATACCACTGGTTGCTTTTATTTGAGTTATAGTTCGGGTCACAGTTCAGATCATCACAGTTTCTAATTCTCTTCTTGGCCATAGTCCTATTTAAAGAGACAAGGCGGGTGAGGTAATATCATTTATTGGACCAACTTCTGTGAGTGAGAGGGAAAAGGTTTTGAGCTTACACAGAGTTCTTCTTCAAGACTGGGAAATTTACTCAGAGTGTCACTGCTAAATGCAAGATAGACCAAATTATTTAGCATAAGTAGCTTCCTATGTGACCTTGAACTTAAGTCAGAGTTGGCTGTATTAAGTTAGGCACCTAATTACATATTTAGACATTCAAATACAGTAAGGAGCCTGATTTCTAAATGTGCCTATACACATATTCACTAGTTACATCTCTTCAGCTCTGGGGATGAGCATCAGCCTTTCCCCTTTCAGCTAAGCCATGACTGCCTTAAAGATCCTGAGATTGGGGCCAGAAAAGATCTGCATCTCCTGCAGGCTTTCTAAGCACTTCTATGCAGAGGGAGCAACTTCTGGTTTTTCCTTCCACTGTTCAGCTGAGAGATGGGAGAGGAGAGAGCAGCTGCTGTTGCTAGAGCAGCCATATTTGGTTGTAGGAATGGAGTGGGGGGAAATAGTAGAACTTAAGAAACAGCAGTTTTAAGAAGCTGCTGTTAAATCACTCTCCTTTTCAAACTCCAGTTCAAGTTGCATGTCATTATCTTCTGGACTACAAAGCTCTTCCTTGATCAGTTCTCATTTCATCTTGCTGCCTGCTTACCACTGTAGCAGCCCACATTCTCCCATTCTTGGCTTTGTTTCTTCTTCCAAGCTTTGCTTATGTTGGGAATCCCTTTCTCTTCCCAAATGCTAATAGCCCATCATATCATCTGGAAAACCTCTTCTTTAAAGTACATTTCTTCTATGGAGCATGTCACCTTTATTCCATCAAAGCAATAGATGTGTCACATAAAAATGTAGCATGTTTAGCTATAGATATACCTGCACAACTTTGAATTGGACTGTCTGAACAGGTGCATTATGAACCTGACATATGTTGCCTTGATATAATTTAGAGTTTGAGGAAGGGAGCATGTCTTTACTATAGACCACCAAATACACTGAAATGTTTTTTTTAAAAAAAGAGAAGATAAATAACAATAATAATTCAATCATGCCCTCAAATAGACAGAATCTAAGGAACATCACACTAGCCACCCAGGAACTCAAATAGAACTTAAGAGCACCTGAGCTCTTTGTAGGAAAGCTACTACATTGATCTCACCATGGTGTCACAAAGAGCCACTGTAGGCAATCGTGCACATCTTGCTACACAGACAAATGGGACTGAGTGATGAAAAGTTATTAAAACTTAAAATCACACTACATCAGTTTACTCCCAATCCCAAAGGAGTAGTCACTAATTCCAGGTCAATGAATACTCTTGATTTTATGCCAAAAACAATGCTGGAAGCCAATTTCTCTACTTTCTAATGAACGGTTTAGCTAAGAAGAAGAAATGAGAGGTTAAATCAAATGAAATACATTGACAGGTGAGTCCAAGTTTGTAAGTCCAAAATGATAGCAGAGATGTAATAATTTGCTAGTTTTCCATACGTCTCAGGATTACTAAAATAACTTTAGAAGATTTATGTCCTGTACCTGGGATGCTCCCTGAAGGTGTCCAAGCAGGTCAGAGATACAGGATCATTGCCTGGATCCATTCTTATAGCTGTCTTCCTCAGAAAGCAATCTGGCAAGTAAGTGTTTCTTTCATAACAGGGGCTTTTCCTCAGACAAATATACACAGATAAGGTCACAATGACTCATGCTTTGAACACAATTCCTCATTTACAGTTCCACAGCACCAATCCCATGGGGTGGGCAGAGATGTACACAATGCTGTTAGTTACAGCAATCCAAAAAACTTTCTTTAGTTTTCATGAAGATTACACATCAACTACATTCACATTTTAACACTAGCACACTTTAATCTAGGGTTATCTAATTACTGAGTATATGTAATGTAATGTGTTAATAAACAACTAGTTATAGGTAAATGAAGGCAATAACATTAATGGCTCTTTGATATCCACACACAAATTAATCGTTCTATGCCTCCTAGCCCACTTAACATTTTTTGATATTCACGCACAAGTGAATTTGGCCTATGGCTTTGATTTCAGCTGGAAACCTGCTAGACAGCATCACAAGGTGAATTAATATTCAGGGAGAAGAATGTCCAATAAAGATCAGTAGCTTCAATAAATGTGATCTAAAATTTCCTCCAAACCCTAACCAAAAATAACTTGAATCCATTTTTCAATACTACACAGTTATTTATGTTCTTTGACCTGAAAGAGGGAAATAAGGATCTTTATTTTTCTGCCGAGGCCCCCTACCCACCCCTTATGGCTCAAGTAGTTGGGACAATAAAGGATTTAGTATCAGGGAATACCTTTCTATGGACGTCAAGACCAGGACCAATTGTTAGTCTTTCCTGCAGTCTTTATTCCGCTTACCTGAGTGTGAGATAATCAAGTGTTTGTGATGTCAAGTGAAATGATTAACTAAATAAGTCACTTTCAACTTTCCAAACAATTGATTTAATCGCAAATGCTATTCTAGCAGATGGCGGGGGAGATGCATGTATGCACAGAGGGAACAGATGTATACCTTGTACACAGATCCATTCTTTCTCTTTAGGACACTGGTAAATATTTGGGTTGCTGGAGCAGATTCTGAAAAAAGAGAAAACCATTTTAAAAAATGCATATAGGATCAACTTGCAAAACATGGGCTTGCTTGGGACTATGGGGCTGCACGTTCAAGCTTGCCTACATGCCAACATAGTGAGTGAGCGAGTCTGAAATATGCAGTGTGCTAGGCTGCTGTGCACTGACTGGCCACATGGACACGCAACTTAATCATGTAATACAAGTTCCATGGTGCACATTTATGTACTCCCATTTCAAATATCAGTATGTCAAAGGGCACCACAAAACTTTTAGTGAACTCTAGCAGGCTCCATATAGTGAGTTAGTGCATGGCAAGCTAGTACTGTAGGCTTCTGGCTTGCCATGCAGTAACTCTCCATGTAAACGAGTCCTTAGTCTGAGTTGAGTATTATAAGTTCATTTATTGCGCATAAGAAATAGCATGCTAATGACTTTAACAATCTCATAAACATTGTCCCTCATACTCACACTATTACAGATAAATTAATTTGATATTAGTTATGTTTTGATCAGTTTTGTTTCAAAAGTTTGTTATAACATGTCTATACACTTTGCTATATGTTTGTTAGAGAAAGCAAGATCAAAGAAGTGGGCATTGCACTTGGAATGGAAGGTGGTCAGGTGTGACGATTCTTAGTTCCTGGAAAAGTTCATTCCACAGACTTGAGCTGACCCTTGAGAAAACTGTCTTCTCTACAAAAGAGCTTTACCCTTATTCTGTGAAGTTCTGTTCTGCCAGAGAAGACAAATTGTCAGTCATGGTTTTCATCCTAGAGCTTCAGTCCATCTTTTTACGTTTGGGCCTAGGCCATGGAACACACTGAAGATAAGGACAGAGATTTTGCACTTGACTCACCATTCTATGGGAAGTCAGCATAGAAAGTGGTGAACAGGTTTGATGTGATTACAGTAGCTAGTGTTGCTGAGGATACTTGCTGCAGTGTTCTGTACCAGCTGGAGTTTCCTAAGAGATGACTGCTTCATTCCAAGGTACCATGCATTGCTTTAGTCCAGCCAAGAGTTGAAAAAGCCATGAATAACTAAGGCCAGGTCATCATTGGCTAGGATGGGATAGAGTCCTATCTCCTAGTCACTAAGAGGTTCTAGAAAGCATTACTCACTATGTGAGAGTTCAGCGCTAATGAGGACTCTAAGAGCACTCCAAAATTTGATTGAATTGACCCAACAGAGGTATGTACTATCAACCAAAGTAGTACTGTACTATAAATGCAAACTCCTCCAAATTCTTTCCTTTGCACACCACCATAAATTCTGTCTTGTTTGGGTTCATCTTCATCTTCAGCCAGCTGTTCCTCATCCCTGAGCTGAATTCATTGAAGCAATGGACCCTCTTCGGGTAGTGACATGGTCATATGTGGTGAAGGATAGGAGACACTGTGTGGTATCTAGTTGGTACTTAAATCCACGTCACCCATTCAACTAGTGGCTGCATGTACACATTGAATAGTTTTTCTTGCCTAATTTAGTCTGTGTTTTAATGTGTTTATTTAATATTATAGTACAACACACTCCTATGACATGTGCATATTAGGAATTGATTTCCTTTCAGTACAACATCACCAAATAGCATAGCCAAACAACAGTAACTTTATATTCAGAGGTACATCTAAAATAAATATTTTTTCCCGTTTTCATGTTTGGGAAGTGGTTATCTAAGCACTTGAGTAATTACAAAGCCATGTTTGGTTCTGTTGGGCTTAGCTGTAGTGATTTTTGTAAACTCTCATCTGTAAAAAGTATTTGATTTGTTCTGTCTTTTAACAAAATCTGTACACATTGTTATCCATTATTTAATGGCACTATCCTACAATCCTTATGTCAGTTGGAGTTTTAATTGGCTTAAGAATGCAAGATCAGGCCTTGAATCAAAATATTGTCAAGTCTGTCAGCTGTACTGTGAGTTAGAAGTTGGTCAGAGCATGTATTTACCTTGCAATTTCATGCAGCTCATGTAAATAACATGCCATTATATAATGTATTAGTAGAGACATAGAACTACTGTATGTGCTGTGTGTGAATGTATGACAATGTAATAATGGTTTAGTTAACCATAGCTAGATATAGTCCAACCATATACTGATGTAATATCAGTTACATACCAAGTTCAGTGCAGAGCTCTGGGAAGAGAGATTTAAGAAGGAAAATCATAAGCATTAAGAGCTTTCATGTAAAATGACGTTAACATCTAAGGAGTATTTTCTCATTTTATTGCACAGGGATTTTTGTGCCTAATTCCTATTAACCCATCAATCCTTACTGATTGAGAGAAAAATATAACCCTCTGTATGGATTATTATAGTAAGCCATATTACACACGGCTTATATTTATTTTATTAATATGTTCAATTCAACCATCATTACTTAGGCTCCAGATAATATATATAGTGACTGATGCACTCAGTTTGAAGGTGTAACACTGATAATCATTCATTTTGTTTTAATGGTTTCTATACATTCTTTCAGAATTCTTTTTTCAAGTAATGGGGGGGGGGGGATGAAAGGAAGGAAAATGGGGAGCCCACAAAGAATGGAGTTAGACTGAAATTCAGATAACCTGGTGCAACATGAAACACTTGTGTACTGTATTTGCCCATATAACTCTGGTATTTTCCATTTGAATGTGTATCTAAGGATAGGTCTGAACTTTGAGCCGGTGATTTGATTCCCAGCTTGAGGAGACATACCCAGCTGTCACTGAGCTAGCTAGCATGTTAAAAATAGAATGTAGCCATGCCAACGTACATACTGAGCAGTTCTGACAGGCATGCCTTCAGGGCAGATAGACTCTCACCACCAAAGGTACATTTTTATTTAGGGCACTAGCTCAATAGGAGCTAAAGCAAGTATATGTCTCTTCAAGATAGGAATCACACTTCTGCCTCAAAGCAGAGACATACCCTAACTCTTTGATGAAAGCAAACCATAAAACTCTTCTTGTAGGTTTTCTGGTGTGTGAACAGCATAATTAGAAGTGATGGCTGAACCACAAAGGCTTTGCAGTTTGGGTTCAGGTTGCTTTGTTAGTACCCATATGTTAATCCCTTCTCCAAACTGTCTGGATTGGTTGAATCTTCAAAATCAGTCCTTGCAGCTGCAAAGAATAGGTCAAGGTTGGATCCCCAATGACCTAATTGAGGCCTGTTGTGGGGATCTATTCAAGCAGTCTCTTTGCATGATTGGGGCCTTGGGTTGAGAATCTTGTGAAAATAGACTTTCTGGTGAATTTTCTTAAACCATAAATACCATAGACAGAAATAGTCTTACAGTATTTCAGCCATCCTAATTTTGTTCTTCAGACTTATAATTGCAGAGGAGCTTAGAAATGTAAAACAATGTGTGGGAAGGAAGTGGAGTTAACATAACATTTTAGAACTTGAAAGGTTTTGATTTGATTCCAGAAGTGGATATGTCGGAGGAAGTGGATCTTGATATATTCTCTGTGTTGTGTAACTCTCTCTAATAATTATCCTGTGGCAAGATGTCTTCCACAGCAATAGTACTTTATCTTTTGTGTGCCATTGTATTTGCAAGCATATGGAATCTGATTTGATCGACACATTTAAGCACATTAGTGATGTATATTTAATTTCCAAATCTCTTTAAGTTACCATCATCGGCGAGGGAGGGGGGGGGAATTCGCAGTGACCCAAATGTGACTGAATTAAAATATTCTGTATAAACTGTTCAAGGTGCTAGTTACAAGTACTATTATTATAATTTACTAAGATGGTTTTTTATACGGAAATCAAAACTTTCACTTTCCATCTGGCAGAAGAAAGCTGCACTAATGTAATGTGGGAGGGAGAAATTATATTCAAAGATTACACCTGTGGCTTTCCACTTAGTTATTCTCCATAAACTTGTACTTCTGTAACATTCTATAGTAATAATTCTTGATAGGGACACATGTCACTGGTAGTGTATCTGTATTTTTTCTTATCTTGTGTGGTAAACCTTTTCTTCCCTAGTTTGAGTAGGCAGAGAAAAAACTCTTTAGGCTTGGGTAACAGAGGTTGATTTAGTAACTGTAAAGTCCAAATCTGGGACAAGGTTCATAGTGTATGGATTGGACCACTGATGACAAAGCTGACATCAAGTGAGAAGTGGGACAAAAATTTTCATTCATAGAAATGCATTGCTATTTGTCCAATGGGGATGGGAAATGTAACCACTTTCCAAGCATCAAAAAGTTGAAAAACTTCTGTTCTCAAGATGATGACTATTAAAGAGTACCAAAAAACCATCCTAATCACTTATCTAATTTTCTTTCTACCTTTTCATTTGTTTATTGATTTATTTGTTTCATTTTCTAATGCTAATGCAATAGGTAACCTATGTTATTTGATACTGCAACGCTTTTTTTTTGTCCCCCATGTTTAAGAAAGATGAATTCAAACTGGAACGGGTGTAGAGAAGGGCTACTAGGATGATCCGTGGAATGGAAAACCTGTCTTATGAGAGAAAACTCAAAGAACTTGGCTTGTTTAGCCTAGCCAAAAGAAAGCTGAGGGGATATATGATTGCTCTCTATACATACACCAGAGAGATAAATACGAGGGAGGGAGAGGAATTGTGTAAGTCCAACATCAGTGTGGACACAAGAACAAATTGATATAGACTTCTCATCAGGAAGTTTAGACTTGATATTAGATGAAGGTTTCTAACCATCAGAGGAGTGAAGTTCTGGAATAACCTTCCAAGGGGAGCTGTGGGGGCGAAATACCTAGCTGGCTTCAAAACTGAGCATGATGGTATGATGGGACAGCCTTATTTAGCAATTGACTGATCTTTGACTATTGGTGGTAGATATGCCAAAGGCCTGAGATGGGACTTTGATAGGGTGGGTTCTGAGTTATTACAGAGAATTTTGGCTGGTGAGTCTTGTCCACGTGCTCAGGCTTTAACTGATCATCATATTTGGGGTCAGGATGGAATTTTCCCCCAGAACAGATTGGCAAAGCTCTGGGTTTTGTATTTTTTGTTTGCCTTCCTCTGTAGCATGAGGCACAGCTAACTTGCTGATGGATTCAGCTAATACCGAATTCCTTCCAGATCTCCCTATGGTAATGCACTTCCACAACACCCACAATATAGTACTGAGTTTAAGGGCACAAATGAACCCTTACCTCAATCCAGACTGATGTTCTTTTTTACCACTAATTCAACACTTGCCCATATTCCTAGCTCCTTCACAGAAAATTATTCTAAGAGTAGTCTGAGAATTATGAATATATTGGGGCAATTTCATTCAGCTACTTGGTTTTTTTTTTTTATCTTCTTGAGTTAACAGATAGCCTAATGAAAATAAAAAGAATGGCTCAGAGTTAGAGCTATCTGAAAAACTATTCCCCCCCCCCCCCCAGTTGTTCAAAACATTGAAAAAAGAAATTGCTTTCAGTTAATCAACAACAAAAGATTTTCAAAATTTTGAAAAACTGAAACATTGAATATAAAGTGTTTTTGGTTAAATTAAATTATTTTTTCTGAACTTTTTAAAATCAGTTTTTACTGAAACTGAAATGAAATGTCATTACAAGTAGAAAAATTTTATTTAGAAACAAACAAAATGTTTAGATTTTTTGTGCTTTGTTTTTTAATTGAAACCATTTGGCAAATTTAATATGAATTTGTGAAATGTTTGTGTAAACCCAGATCTGTATATTTCAATGAAAGAAGTTTTGACCAAAATTTTTGCCCAGCTCTATTCACAATAGAACTGTTGTGTGTATTAAACCCGTAACTTTATATTAATAATTTCAAATAAAGACTAGTACTGTTACTCACTGGTATGTTAGGAAATGTTTAATTCATCCTTCAGAAATCACATTTTTATCTGCAATTTTTACTTTCTGCACGTTGACAGTGGTTTTCGGTGCCAATTTCAGTGTTTTGATGACAGTCATTTGTACAGTGAAATGTGAAGGACTAAAAACCACACAAATAGAAATCAAAGGCAAATATCTATGAATATTTGCAAAACAAGTGTTAGAGTGTTAGTCACACATTTTCAATATTTCTTTATTAGATATTTACTTTGTGCTGGAATTGTATGATCACAAAGTGCTTTGTAAACATCACTTGCTATTAATCTTACCAATTACTCTCAATTTGTGTTCCTTTAAATAGACATTGTATTACAGTTTACCAAATTGTTCAATAGTATGCACGAGACAGAAGAAAAAACTCCCCAAAAATCTATGTAGTAAATACAATCCTACATCAAAATATTTGATGTGATATGCATACTAAAACACTGTCTGATCCATCAGATTTTTAAATCATAGACATTTGCTTTTTGAATAAATTGAAAAAGAAAATATAATTTCAGCTTAATGCCACTATAAAATGGGCATTCTGGAGCCAAAGAGAGATTTTCAACAGAGGCAATTGATCTATGTCACGTTCAAGGCTGTTTCTACTGACCCTATTTTTTCTTTCCCTGTATTATTTTTCAGAGGAACTTTTCCAGGCTACTTAACCTATTTCTTAGACTCAGAAAATTACTACAAAATATCCGTCCAATGCCCTTAAATAGACTATTTTAAGGGGAATATAAGGAGGTAATGTTGAAGGTTTCCTGAACATAATATGGTACAACATGCTTTGTACCATAGATGAAACATTAAAATTAAATTAGTTCCATAGAAGGGTTTGGTTTCAGGAGTTCTTCATTTTTATTTGAATACAAAATGAATCTCCGTTATGTTCATAGCATAGTGCTAAAATATAGAGAAAATAAGAGCAAAACAGACCCACATTTAGAGGGCATTAGAAAATCATAAAGAGGTATTGTATATAGCCATGTGGGAACCTGTGGTTCTATACTAAAATTCAATCATATGTCACCTACGGTAATATACCACTTTTAGATATCTTTAATCTTCTATATCACCACCTAAATTACTACAAATTACTGGTTGCATCAGTTCTTTAATTTAATTAGGAACTTTATTAATGCAAAAGTTCTACTCTTCCATTAGAATTATACTTCTCATAATATAGTAGGGAGAAGTTTTTGAACGTAGTTTTTCTCTGAAAAGTGAGTGTAAAACTGAAGCCTTACTGAACATATTTGGTACCTATTTGCATATTCAGAGTCATAGCAGTTCAATTTAGTGACAAAAAAATGTAATTCTTACTTGTTTTTAACTCTAAAAGCAGCACTGCAGACACAACAGAACTTCAGGAGGTTGATCTGAATTCTGTTCTGGAAACCACACCACCAGAGGTTCCAATTTCAGGGCCAAATTCTGCCTTCAGCTTAACAGTGGTGACAGGCAGAATGCTGGGAATGATAGACAAGATAGAAAGAACCCATATTAACTTTCAGATCCTCAGCTGAGATTTCAGGTCTGACATTTTTAGAATAAAAACAACATCATTGTGCTTGTAAACTGAAAAAATATGATCTAGAAATCATTGAGCAATGACAGATGTCACCCACAGTGATACCTTTACACTCACTTAAATGTGCCAAGTATTTCACAGTAGAATGTAATTGTAGTGTCGTCATTAAATTTGAATTAAATTATCCCCATGAAATCTAGCCAATTAGAATGTATTTCCAGTGGGCCTCTCTAACTCTTTTGAGAAACCGACAAGAACATTCAGATTGTCTTGTTTGTTTGTTATTTATGCATTTGCTTCTTGTTGCTCCGTGCCAAAATTCTATCTGCCTGTATTAAGACGTAGTGTTCAAGTTTTCACAATTTAACTATTGATAACTACTGAATCTTTCTCTTAAATCATTGTTCTGTAAGGAATCAACCTCTTCATTATGGAAGAGATGACAGGCCTTGTTGCTGTCACTTAGGACTATTAAGTTATTTTCAAATAGAGAGATCCCATTTAGGTCCTGATCTTGCACCATTGGAGCCAATGAGAGCTTTGCCATTGATTTCAATGACCATATGATCAAGTCCATAGTGCTTTGAAATCCATTGAAGTCCGTTGGTAACCTACTTCTGTTGACTTCAGTGAGCTTTGGATCAACCCTTTACTTCAGTAATGTGGTATACTACTTAGACTGAAATCAATGACAGAAGTTCCACTGAGTTCAATGACCAGTCAGTTTCCTTAATGGAGAGAGGTAAAATAGTGGTACCCCCTGGGGTCTGTACTGGGACCAGTACCATTCAACATATTCATAAATAATCTGGAAAAAGGGGTAGTGAGGTAGCAAAATGTTCAGATGACACAAAAGTGATTAAGATAGTTAAGTCCAAAGCAGACTGAAAAGGATTACAAAGGGATCTCACAAACCTGGGTGACTGGGAAACAAAATGACAGATGAAATTCAGTGTTGATTAATGCAAAGTAATAGTCACTGGAAAACATAATGGGGTCCTGGGCTATGATGAGGCCCCCAGGCACTATGATAATATTAATAATAACCTGGTTATCCCATATCCTAACCACCAAATCTTAATTCCCAGGCTATAGTCAGTCTCACTCTCCATTTCTCTCTCAATTTCTCCTGTTGAAGCTATTCCTGTTTGTGTAAATCAGTACTCATTTGGCAGAGAGTGAGAAGCTGATTCTAGAAATTGGTGGTTAGCTCAATCCCCTAAAATATTGGAGATCCAAGTTCAAAAGTCTCCATTCCTAATTAGGCAGAATTGGTTTTGATGAAATAGTATTTTCCGACAGAAAAGTTTCAGCAAAATTTTTTAATCTGCTCTTTGGTTAACTAAAGTTAACAAGAACAATTGAGCAAAATTACATTTCAGCTAAATTGATTTCCTTCTATGATGAGATGACTGGATTTGTGAATGCGGGAAGAGCCGTTGACGTGGTATACCTTGACTTTAGCAAGGCTTTTGATATGGTTTCCCACAGCATTCTCGTCGGCAAGTTAAGGGTTGGACGAGTGGACTGTAAGGTGGATCGAAAACTGGCTAGATCAACGGGCTCAGCGGGTAGGAATCAATGGCTTGAGGTCTGGTTGGCAACCGGTAACGAGTGGAGTGCCCCAGGGGTCGGTCCTGGGGCCGGTTCTATTCAACATCTTCATTAATGATCTTGATGATGGAATAGACTGCGTGTTTAGTAAGTTTGCGGATGACACCAAGTTGGGGGGAATGGTAGATACTCTGGAGGGCAGGGACAGGATTCAGGGAGACTTGGACAAATTGGAACACTGGGCCGAAAGAAACCTCATGAGGTTCAACAAAGACAAGTGCAAAGTCCTGCACTTAGGACGGAAAAATCCCATGCACTGCTACAGCCTGGGGACCGATCAGCTAAATAGCAGCGCTGTAGAAAAGGACCTGGGAGTTATGGTGGACGGGAAGATGAATATGAGCCAACAGTGTGCCCTTGTTGCTAAAAAGGCCAATGGCATATTGGGCTGCATCAGTAGGAGCATTGCCAGCAGATCGAGGGATGTGATAATTCCCCTCTATTCGACACTGGTCAGGCCGCATCTGGAATACTGTGTCCAGTTTTGGGCTCCCCACTACCGAAAGGATGTGGACAAATTAGAAAGCGTCCAGCGGAGGGCAACAAAAATGATTAGGGGGCTGGGGCACATGACTTATGAGGAGAGACTGAAGGAGCTACGCTTATTTAGTCTACAGAAGAGAAGACTGAGGGGAGATTTGATAGCAACCTTCAACTACTTGAAGGGGTGCTCCAAAGAAGAGGGAGGTAGGCTGTTCTCGATGGTAACAGAGGACAGAACAAGGAGCAATGGTTTCAAATTACAGCTGGGGAGGTCAAGGTTGGATATTAGGAAAAACTTTCTCACTAGGAGGGTGGTGAAGCATTGGAATGGGTTACCTAGGGAGGTGGTAGAATTTCCATCTTTGGAGATTTTTATGGCCCAGTTAGACAAAACCCTGGCTGGGGTGGTTTAGTGGGAGTGGGGAGTTGGACTAGATGACCTCATGAGGTCCCTTCCATCCCTTTGATTCTATGATTCTAAATATTAGGATGGATGTATTGTAATAGTGTGCTCTATTGGGGCATAGAACTAAGAGAAGTTCTAAAGTCTTCATCGTGTAAGTAAGGAACAATCTACATCCATTTGGGGAACAGAAAAGATGATTTAGTAGTTCCTTTTCATCTCTAATTTTTGCATGGTTTTGGTCAATCTGTGATAATCCTGAGGGAGAAGATTTATGCATCCGTGTTTTGTGGGTTGAATTTTCAAACTCTTCTCACCCAAATAGTAATTTCCAATATAGCTTCTCATGGTGCCAAGTAAACTAACACATGAGTGTCTGGATTTAATGGCCCCTGGCTGTAACTTAATTGAATCCATGCAAAATCAATTAACCTGGCACCTCCTAAATAGTCCTTGTAATCACAATATAAACCACTGTGGATGCCCTGAAGGCCCAAGGCACATGCCCAGTTAACGAGGTTATAGTCTACTTCTCTTTAATCTTCAAGACCAACTTTCTTTCAGAGAAATAGGCACCACTAAAGAAATGCCTTGTAAATGTATCCAAAAAGGCTCATTTCCTTGTTTCCCCCATCAAATCCCTTATCCCCTTATTCTCTTATCCCCACCGATGCCCAAAGATTTGGGAACAACACAACTCCCTTCTTCAAGGTTACAACAATAAAATACTGATTAATTGACATAAACAAACCAAACTTAAGTAAAACCCACCATTTACAGAGATTGTCAACAGAAGTAACTTATGACCCATTCTAAGGAGCCATTTTAATATATATTTGTTTCTTGCTTTAAGTTCATCTCTTGTCTCTTGGATGTTTTTCTAAAAGATATGGTTTGGGACTTACTTTGGAGGAGTTCTATGTTCTGTGTTATACAGGAGCCAGACTAAATGATCATAATGGTCTTTTCTGGCTTTAGAATACCCAGAAGCATTGTTGTGTGTGCTGTTGTCTTATCTAGCCCTCCTAAACAGTAACAATAACTAGGAATACTGAGAATTTGTCAGTGAACATGAATGAAATGATATGTAGAAAATATGCATTGGTACTGTATATTTCAAAAGAGTGTCACTAAAGTCTTAACACTTAATGTGGTATCCTCCTTTGGAGCAAGTAATAACAGATGATTGACCATCTTCGAAGTGATGACCAATCTGTGAGCCCGATCCAAAGGTTAATGAAATCAATACAAAATCTGTCATTACCTGCAATGCATTCTGGATCAGACCTTCACTGGGATACTATTTTCCTTGATATTTGGCTGCCTAACAAAGAGCTGATATATACCAAAGGTAGGTTACATGTCCTATCCAATCAAATCAGCGTTTACTTTTTTATTTTAATTATTTATTTTTGTAATATGTTAGAGAGTTAGAAAGACCTAGGAGCCTTAGCTGACTTGCATCATACATTCAATATTATGTGTAGTGAATTCAAATGCCTTTAGCATTTACATTTCAATGTGTTTGAGAAGGAGAAATTTAAAGTTTTCATTCTGCTGATTTGCCTATAGCATTTATTCTTCCAGATACTGCATACCGCATATGGCATTCATGTGACAGAGGGAGTTAAGGAGGCTTAAGTCGACTTAAAATACTCCATATCTACACTGGGCTTTCCTTAAGTCAACTTAAACTGCTCCTTAAGTCGAATTAAGGAAAAGTTAGTTCAAATTAATAACACCTCGTTTTAATTCGAACTAGCGCTTAAATCAACTTTATTAAGTCGACTTTAGCCAGTGGAGATGGGGATTAGCACCTTGGTGGAGCTTATTAAGTCAACTTAAAATGTTAAGTTGTCTTAATAAGGTCAAAAAAGGGGCCACGTCTACGCTTGAAAAGTTAAGTCGACTTAAGAAGGTCCACTTTAAGTCGACTTAAAGTTGACCTTATTAAGTCGACTTCATAAAGTTTACCTAACTTTTCAAGTGAAGACATAGCCAGAAAGGGTAAGTAACTTGCCCGAAACAATATATAGCAAATCAGTGATACAGCCATTAAAGTCAATGGACCTTTGCATTAATTAATTGGGGCTAGGATTTCACACCAGGAGTCCTGACTGCAGGTTCCTACTACGTCCTTAGAGCCTGGAAGCTGTTTGGGAGACAAATTGCCCATGTGACTTATGAGAATGGTGTGATTTCATTGTTATTCATGTGGTGGTTATCAAAGGAACTGGCCTTTGCCATTGTCAAAATGAAGGCAGTTGTCCCAGATCTGTAATGGAATGGGCAAAGGACAGTTGAAATCAGCCAGTTGTTACAGGCAATATATTAGTGCAAGCTAACCCCCCACCCCGTATTTTTAACTTGATTCTTTCTTTAACATAGACCCATAACCCATGCACATTCAAACTTCCATGCAATTCAAGTAACTTCTACAAAGGAAGCATAAGCCTCTTAACAAGATTGAATTTGCTATTGTGCACGTTACAAGCTGAACAAACAGAGATTGGGCAAGTTTCGGTTCATTCATGTGCCTTCTTTAAAAAACAAATACCAGTTTAATATAAATGGAAATGAGGGCAACATTAGTGTGAACATAAATCTTGATCTATTGTAACCTAATAATGAAAGCCATACTTTTTAGAGTCTGGATAAATGGATAAAGCCATACATTTTAGAGTTTGGATCATTGCTATTTTAGCTAAGATTTTCTTTTCTTTGCTTGCTGCGATTTCAGTAAATGCCAGCATTTATGGAAAAGCACTTACTTGCCTCAAAATTGTACAAACCCAGATTGCCCTATTGTATGATGCACAACTATTTCTCTATAGTTCAAGGGACATTTAGAAATATAATGCTGCAAGATATTTATAAGGAAAAAATCTTTCATGGCTGACTTCCTAAAGCTTCATATTTTTATAACCTTTAAATAGTCAAGAGACTAAGGCTAATGACAGTCCTCTAACCACTTGACCTTTACTGAATGGAGGAATGGCAGAACACTTACAGAAGTTTCAACAGTGACCTCAAATTTCATTGAGCTATTAATGTACAGCATATACTGAGCCTAGAGCATCAGCACATGCTGAGCCTAGAAATTTACTCTTTCTATTAAATTAGTGTTGATTAGAAATGGTAGTGGGAGAATATATGGTTTGGGAAGCCATCCTGTTGGAATTTGTGAATGGTGATTTAAAACTGACTTGTATCCAAAAGTTGCAGAAACATCACACTTTTTTTCCCTGATAGGATAGAGGTGTAAATCAACCATTTTCATCTCCAAAAGCAGTTCATTTTCATAGGACAGGCAGTGAGCGTATATGAAAAGTTCAAGTGCTACACCATCCTAACTGCCTTTTAGAGACAAAGAAATTGTGACTTTATGTACTTGCAAATATAATTTTTAAAAAATCAAATTAAGGTAATAGAGAGCTGTAAGTGGATCTTTGGGAGTAAAAAGTGCTTAAACTAATCATGTTGAAGCACACCAGAAGGACAACAGCATTTTTATCACATTCTGCCCTGTCATAAACCCAGATCCCATTCTTCCTATGTGGCTGGAGGTGGGTTAAACAGGTTCATTTTGAATCAAATCACTATTCCGGGTTATAGGGCCAGATCTGAGCAGTTTTTATTACTTCAAGATAACTCTTTCTGGTATAAAAGCAGACATGTTGTCTAGAAATGTATTTACCTGACGTGAGTGTGAAGAGACCAGCACTGGAGGATTGAGAAGAAAGATGCAGACATGCTTTCTGTTTATTTTTAGAAAATGTAAGTGTATCAGTTATCATTGTGAAAAGCATGATTTAAGTGACTGCATAGCATGTGTGAAAAATTGGGACAAGGGGTGGGGTGTAATAGGCACTGAGAGGGAAATTTAAGATGGAGTCTGTCTTGCTTGTATATGAACCCTGTTCTACCTTGCCTACTTATTTTGGGCCTCCTTAGAATGTTAGGAGTAATAGACATAGTGTCTCCTCCCCATTTAACTGTTGTTAGACTCAAAATGCCTCTTTGTGTGAATAGTTTCCTCCTTTTAGTGTGATAAACGTGTCAAGGCCATAAAGCACCGTAAATTGTGATAATTCAGGGAGTGTTTAGAAACATGCTGTGAAAACAACTTGTGAACTAATGTTATCTCTAAAAGACGAACACCATGCATGGATCCGTCATCAGTTGACATGTATATGTCTTTTAAACATAGAACAAAGAGTTTGTTTGATTCGGTTGTATCTCTTTCTGTTATCTGTCTGTTCAAGTGAATGTAACCAAGAAAACTATAAAAAGTGTAAAGCAACTCTATTCGGGGCTCTCTCTACCTTGGAGTTTTACTCTAAGGGTCAGACTGCCATTCAGCTGAATAAAGCTTGATCACACGCCCTCAGTCTCTGTCTATTTGGTCTCAGCTGGAGAACGAGCCTTTGGGTGGGGGTGCCTGCTCCGGTCCTCTTGACCAGGGGAACCTCCTAAAATTCCCTGACAGCACCTATAGACTATCCCTATAAAAATGGGACATCTGATAACCCTACCTGAGTGGTAGATTTCATAATTTTTTTTTTTAAATGAAATTCTGGCTCCTCTGAAGTCAATGGGAGTTTTGGCATTGATTGAAAGGGTTCAGGATTTCACCCTCTCTTTATAAAGGAACAAAACATTATCTGAATCACAATCTTTTTGGTGCTGGAAGGCCAGAGATTTAATTGGCAATCTGTGGGATTGTTCCATCCAAAAGTATTTAGGAAAAACATCATGCATTGTATGAGAGAGTTATCTGTGGCACTGTACTATAATAATAGGAGCAGAATTGTTCTGTATTATTAAGGATGTAATATTCAACATCAGACCACAAGGTTCCTTGCAAACACTGCACTAGAGATCTCAACAACAAAAGACACATGGCTGCCATTTATTTTTTATTTGGATGTATAATCATACCCAAAAGAAATAGTCCTCAAAAGACTTAAGTGATTCATATAAATATGTAAATATATGTAAAATATGTAAATATGAAAGTAATGTAAAAATAGTATTTATCTGAGACTAGAAAAGATTTTCTTTCCCACCCGTTCACCGCACCCCTCACAAAAATATGAAAACAATTCAAAGGCAGAATGTTGTTGACTCTGGGAGCCATTATGATCTTTGGAGGAAATATGCAATTTGGCAGTTTTATGAGGATCACATAGGTACAATTCATGTAAAAACAACATGCTGTATAAGTAAACAATTTTTAAACAGAAGTAGACCACTTGACTTCTGGATAGCCCCACATTCCAATAATTCTGTTCTAAACTAAAGCAAAACAGAAATACCCCTCTGCCCTGTTCTACTTCACAGAAGTGTCCTATCATATTATGTTCTTCTAGGTGCTTAATAACATTTATCTTTAGTGATGTTCTCAGCTATTTTGCTTACCTTGTCTAAGATTTCTGTAATCAACTTTCAATCCTCTGTTATGAAAATTGTCTCTAATAATGTTGCATATATTTGGTAGTAGCCCAAATGAATTTTGTAGCTCCTTTAGTGCTCTTGTGTGAATACCTTCCTCCCTGAATAACGTAGTGGAACTTAATTTCTTGAGATTCCCTTCAACCTTTCTTTCTATCGGTGTCTCCTGTGCACTACCAGTAGCTAGTGAACATTATATCTCATTAGCCTCATAGGTGAAAGCCAGTGCAAGTGCATCATTTAATTTGACTGTTGTTTGTACACCTGGTGTCCTAGAAAAGTGTTTCTCAACTGGTGTTCTGTGGAACATTGGTGCTTCCCAGACAACCATGACCCCTCCCCATTGGCGGGGGCGGGGGGGAGGCTTAGTGGGAGGAGGAAGGAGCAACAAGGGGAGGCAGCACATGCTTGAGAGATTTAGTACACCCAAGCCACATCCAAACTTCCAGGCGTGCATAGTCATGCACTGCTTCCTTCTTCCTTTGCTATAGCTGGGACATTTTAAACTTCCTGCTGATGTTACTACTGGCATTGAAATTGCTTGGACATAACTTCCACAGTAAGACTTTCTTTGATGACCCTTACTCCAAGAATAAATGAACTTTAACATGCAGGTCCAAAATTCCCATTAAAACTTGTGATCATTTTCAGATTTAAACTGTGTGCATAATCATCATGTATCTATTTTTTAGAAATAAACACATATTTGTAAAATTATATTTAATTTGGTTTCCTGAATCATTTATGCAGGAATGTGTAGTACGCAGATATTACGAACATTAGAAGCAGTATATACTGGCTTTTTCAAGGAAGGTGTTGCATATAAAGAAATGAATACCTTTAAGTGTTCTCCACTCCACTAAAAGTGGAGAAACACTGTCTTAGAAGACCTGTTGATTTTCTCAGGCTTTCCTATACATCGTTGTTGTTCAATTATTTAAAATTCAACTGTCCTCTGCACTCTTGGTACCTCACATCTCCTCCTTGTGTTCTTCGGCTTCTCCCTTTATACATGCCTGTTGTCTCCCTTTCCAACACATATCTGGTGGGGGCAGCTTGGAACAAGAGGTGATTTTATCTTAGTAAATATTCTGCTTCCCTTTAGGTTTTATCCAGATCCTCACTATACTTTTTTTGGGGGGGAAGAAGGGGGAGTTTGAGCAACCCCTGAGGAAGACATCACTCTCAGTTCCAGAAATGGGTCAAACTTGATTTCTGTGTTTAATAAAGAAACCCATGTCTTCTAGAATGAACGTCAATAACATTGCCAATAACAACCAGCATCTGTTCCTCTCTGTCCTCTTATTTCACATTTTAAAATTAGGAAAGTAAATTGGAAGCCCAAAAGAAAATGTTACATATTGATGTTTTATTTGATCTTTCACAGCCATATGGCCTGCACCTCCAATCCTCCTGTGTGTAAACAAGGCAGTACTTAAGGGAATAATGGCTACTTTTACAAGTAAACGGCTTGTAGGATCAGGCCTTGGTACGCCTACAATCCCTTCCCTACTATTTATGACAACCTTGATGTTTATGTAACCTTCAGGTGGGCTACAATTCATTTAATTGCCCTTCTCCAGTGCCTCACAGAAATCAATCCCAATCCCTATGGAGAAAGCAGCTGGAGACCCAGGATCCAGTCTGTACAGGACTCACAGCGAAGCTTGCTCAGAGCTACACTCCCACATTAAAATACTACTACAATAAACATAACAATGAACTTTATTAACTACTAACTAAATGAACCTTATCCTAAGAAAACAAAATACAATTAACCAAGAACAATCCCTACAGAAAACCCCACATGAAAGATACCCAAGAGTCCCAAAGTCCCGGTGGAGTTCACCCAACTCTCAGCTACAGTCTCTGTTCCAGTGTAGAGGCTTGAGTGGCAAGAAATAGCTGTCCTCTTCTTCCTTTGCTGGGATCCTCTGTAGCATTCCATGCAGGCTTTCTCTTCTCCTCTGCAACCAGCCCTCAGTCCCATATGCATGTCTGCAAGGTCTGTTGCACATGACTCCATTACAGGGAGAAAACACCTTGTTCACTCCTGGCTCAGCTTCTCTCCAGAAAACTGAGCACATGGTCTCCTTTCAAGGCAGCTCCTGCCTGCTGTCTGCACAGACTGCTGCTCTCATGTCATCTGACTGACAACATCACATCACACCAGCAGGGTACACTGTGGAGCATGCTCAAAATGCTACCACTCCCTGCTTCTGGATGTTTCTAGTTGTGGGTAGCTAATCTGCCCAGCAACAGTAAGCCACCCTCAGCAGGTCTCTCAGAGATAGCCTTTTCAGGCATATGGGTTACATTTACATTTGGCTAAGACTCCCATTTTGATTTTTGCATGCTAAGTGTGTGCCAGTGCAGATCCTCAATACCCTCAGTGGAACAGTGGAAGGGCATAGGAGTCCAGTTGCGTGGATTGTATTGCAGAAGTAGGGCCAAATTTTTAAGATATTCAGGTGCCTCAACATTTTCAAAAGTACCTAGGCACCGATCTCCCACTAAATTCAATCTATCTGCAGCTTTAGGTACCTAAATACTTTTAAAAACCTGGCTCTTAGATTACAAATACCTCCAAACAGGAACCTATCGATTGTATGTGTCTGTAAAGTGCCAGACACACTCATCATTTATTTTCTCCTGTTATTGTTGTTTGTGCATTAGGATGAATGTGCTGCTTGACTAGAATTCTTCAAAGCTGGCTTCACTTAAACACACACACACACACACACACACACACACACACACACACACACAAAACTGAAAAACATGAGATTTCTGTTTATACTAAACAGCCAACAAATCCTCATAAGAACAAAAGAATATTAATGTCTCTTGTTTCTCTTCATGCCCCCGCATCCCCTGAAAACCCTTGTGCATAGTTAGAGAATGTTCCGCTGGAATCCTCTCCTGTTCTAGCAATTCTCATTAAAAATTATTTGCTAGCTTTTTATCCATTAGTAGAAGCAGGGTGTATTTTCATTTACAGTTTGTATAATAAATGTGATTATTAATACTTACAATATTTTCTTATTGTACACTAAGGAAATTTTATACACTGATGCAACTAGTCAGAGGAAGCGGGTGTTCTGCTAGAAAAAGACAACCGGGGCTCTTCAAACTCATTTCACTGCCTTTACATGCCCAGAGAAAAATCAATCATGCCTTTGTACCACAGTTTTTTCATGTTTATGGCTCCTGCCACATCTATTGCCAGTAATGGTCTTAATTGCAATGGGGAAATCTGACTTCCAGTATCCAGGAATTAACTTTAAATTTTGCTTTCCTATACTTATTAAAATGAACTTGAGGTTAGGTCTGAAGGAAGATTATTAAGGAGCTGATTAAGTCAATTAGGCTGTTTGGGGATTCCTTTCTGCTGTGTTGTTGTTAGCTGAAACCCTAATAGGACAATTAGGATTAATTAAAATCAGTCTGATTGATTAGGATATATAAATCTGCATCTGAGGCATGCCAGTAAGTCTGGACATTGAAGTCTAGCATACTAAAATGATGTCTTCTCTGGGTGAGAGGTGAGAATGCTGAATTTGATGCTCATTTTATGCTGGTGCAAGCTGGTAATCGCTGCCCTGAAGTCATTGGTGCTATGCTGTTATAAAACCACAGCAAAGAGATCTGACTCTGGGTTATTTCTGCTTCAAACCTCACCAGAAGCTTTATTCAGAGTTCTCAATGGAAGCCTTCTAGAACAGGTCTGGATTTCTAGAATTCTTTCCTAAATTACAAGTTAGGAGCCAGCTGCATTGTTTAGCTTTGCTTAGTGATACATTACTTTTTTTTTTTTTTTAACAGGGGGTTAAATGAAGCTGGGTTTGGTTAATTTCCCCTTACCTGAAGGGGAAAATAGTCACACAGCTGGAAATCTCTTTCCTAGACAACTCTTAGGGTTGCTTCTGACAGAGTGTAAAACTCAACCTAATAAACAATGGGTGACTTATGTTAAACTAGTAAACTTAAATTGGTTTCTTAAATTGCAAAGACTATTGAGTTTCCAGAAGCTCCCATTCAAGGCAAAACTACTCAAAAGTGGCTACGTAAGCATGGACAAAGGAAATTTTATGCCTCCTTACATGTCCTTCTAAACTTGTCTGAGGCATGGACCTGCATAGTAGTGTGTCCTTCCCAATTTCCCTTGTCACCCAGTTATGTCTGTCCATTGTTATGCAGGGAGAACTCATGGACCTGTGTTTTCTGCAGACCCTGCACTTTCTGTTCCATGCAATGCTTTTGCTGTTGGTGTAGATTAGTATACTTTATATACATTATCTAAATAAACTAACTTACTCAAGAACATTTCCAAAATGTAGGTGTAAAGGTCCTAGCTACGTAGGCCTTCCTGTCTCTGTAAGAGACTGTTTAAAAAAAACAAACCCTCCCCCTGTCTTACAGACTATAAATGCAAATATAAAAGTAGAAATAATAGCGAACTCTTCCCCCTCCCCCTCTCCTTTGAAGAAATGTTGGTGTTTCTTTTGGAGGGCAGTTGTCCATGAACAATGTGCTAACTTAATGTTCAAAATTCTTCTGTGCATGGGCAAGATTCACATTGTCCTCTAAATACGTAAGTGAAGGTAGCGTTTAGCCCTAAGTGGTGAAATGAAAGATTGCCCCTTTATTCAAGGTTCCCAGTTTTGATTAACAAATTAGATTTACCAAAAATAGTCATTATCCTCAATAAAATGTTTTAGGGCTCAAATTCGCAATAAGTTCTCTGCAGGTGGAATTCACTGACTTTAATTCAGATCTAAATGTGGGTTTCTGGGTTTGGTCTTTTCACAACTTCTAAGTTTCTTGGAGCCTGCAAGTTGTAAGAAAAGGCATCTGAGGCAGAATATAGCTACACAATAGAATTTTAATCAATAAACACTTTCATATTCACACAGGTGGTTGCCTGTACTTCACCCACCTGTGAGATTGCAAATTGTGTTATTTGTTAAAGATTCATTAGCTACATGTCAGGTAAAAAAGCTGATTTACCTCAAGCTGCATCTGGGTTTTTTTTAGTAAAATTAATTGGATGTCAACATCATAAAATAATAAAGCCAAATAGGTGTTTTCTTAAGTTTTTTATCTGTTCGCCATCTGCTTTTTGTAGAATATATGCACTCTGTATTAAAAATAGCCAAATATTGTTTTATTTCTGAAAGGTCTAGTTTTTATTAAGAAGTAAAAATATATGGAAAACGCATTGTTGTCAAGACTTTCTGAACTCAGTATATCTATGCTAGTTAATTACATATTCCCCATCACCATACTGAGTCTCTACCAAGTATTTATAGATTTAGCCAAAGAACTGCTGGTAAGGTGGGGAATTACTGTGATTTGAGTTTTTAAAATGTGAACCATACACAGAAAACACATGAGGAGCCTGCAGGGAGTGCTGATGATTGAACCCAGATGTCATAGATTATCAGGATTGTCCCTATAAAATCAGGATAACTGGTCATCCTAATGCTGTGATTAAGCCAGCTTAATAGTACTGTCTCATCAAATTTTTTGGATATATCAATTTTAGATTTTGTTCAGCAATTTAGTTTGCTGTTCAAAATGTGGTGGATTTAATCCCTCTCTCCCTCACTCTTCTGGTCATTGACTGTCTCCACACTAGTGACACTGCTGGTTTATTTAGTTTTTATCATCCTTACAAATGCTTTTAAAGTTTGTTTTTTGCAGAGCCATGAAACTATGCAGCGGTTGAATACATAGCTCCCGGTTCCTCTCCAATGCCTGAAAAGTGGTGAAATTCTCTCAGCTGCTTTTAACTCTTTCATTACTCTCTATAATAGAGGTGGGCACACTCCTTGGCCTGAGGGCCACAGCTGCCTCTAGGTGGGCTGGAAGAGAGAGGGGGCGTGAGACCAGGAGGGGAGCGTGGCCAACATGCTCCTGCCAATGTGCTGCTGGGCCCACATGGCAGGAGTGGGGAGTGGCCACTGTACTGCAGCCAGGGTGCTGCTTCTGGGCCCATGTGATGGGAGGAGACAGGGCTGGGAGTGGGAAGTTGCTGCTGTGCTCTGGCCGGGGCACCATTAGGCCAATGTGGTGGGGCTGGGTGTGGGGAACAACTGCAGTACTCCAGCCAGGCACAGCTGGACGCTCCTGTGGCCACATCTGCCCTGCAGGCTATAGTTTGCCCACCTCTGCTCTATAAGCAACCTACCGTCCTCCCAGCTTCACAGAACTATAATCTGTTCCTTCCCCTCCCAGTGCCAGGAACTTTCCTGTTTGTAATGGCTGGTCCCCTGCTTCAGAGCTGATGGAAGCTATCTCGTCCTCCATGTCTCTCAAGCGTTGGTGCTCTCACACCATTCTGGGCTGAAGTTGTACCTGCACTGCCTTATAATAGTCAAAGTTCAAGTGTTGCCCACTTGAAAACTCAGTGGTATTCTGAGGATTGTTCTAACATTGTACTAAAGGGCTCCTCTGCGGGATGGGAATCAGATTGATGCTGAAGGGACTGGAATGGAGCAGGGGGAATGGTAACCCAGTGTAAGCTGTTAAATCGCCTTATGTTTGTATTTTGGGGAGGAAAATCTCCCAACTTTCCAACTATTATACAAAATAGTAATTTCAAGACTATAACTAACCACATTGTTTTAGTAACATTTTTACTTTGGTGCATGCCTCAACTTGTGGGTTATTTTATAACTAGAGTAAGATGCTCTGGGTTCAACATTATATTAACCATTGCCCACTTGAGTGTGCTGGAGGCACTCTGCTTCCCCTCATTTGTGATACAGATTGAAATTGAGCATATTAGCCTTGGCTTCTCCACTCTAAGGGGTTTATAGAGGCACCTAAAGACCTCTGTCCTCTGCGAGACTCTCTGCCTCAGCAAGACTCCCTGATGCTGGAGATGTTCACAGCATGGGGGGGATGTCTGGGATGTTCCTTCACTCTTGCTGTTTTTGCTGTCCTAGAATGACTTGGGGAGCTGCTGGTTGTTGGGAAGAAGTTGGGACATACATTATGGCTGCTGTAAGCTCCACATGGGCTCAAATTGGCCCCTTGAAACTCCTAGAGGGAGAAGGTGTATGGCCAACTTTGCTGATCCCAAATTCTGAAAGTAGGGATGAACGTGGCCCCTGATATCATAGGTGAGATCCATGATGGGCTGGTCAAGTCTTAGAATCTCTGAATTGTCCAAAGTGAGTTTTAGTTTAGGGAAGATTGTAGTAGCTTGGTTTTAGTTATATTCACTCAATAGTCTCTAGGTCTGTCATGTTTAAAATGGTGGTGTGATAATTTATTAACTCTAATTAGGGTTATTATGTACATACTGCAAGTATCTTTTTAAAAAAAAATGTCATTACATTTACACTGAAGCTCTTTCTAGAGGCTTGCACGACTGGTTCCAGCTAAGATAAATTGCCTATTTAAAGGGATGATCTAATTTCCAGATACTCCAGTAATGAAGCTTTTTATCATATGTAAGATAAAAACTGACCTTAAAGCCTCAAACAACTTTAAGGGACTCATGAAGGCTTTCACAGAGTGGGGGAGAATTTTTACTGCATTCAGACTTCAGTGTGGATTGCGTCTAGAACAGAAATATCCTTAAGTGTTGAAATTATACAACTTCAGTCTATAGTGGTGTTGGTTTATACCAGTGGTGGGCAAACTTATTAGTCAACTGAGCCAAATATCAACAAAACAGCGATTGAAATTTCTTTTAAGAGCCAAATTTTTTAAACTTAAAATATATAGGAAGGTACATTGTTATTAACTTAAGGGTATTCCTAACCATCTCAACATACCTTTCTCAATTCTCGACAGTACATCTTCTTTCACTCCACAATGTTTCCTAAAATTAACTTAATAAACTTTACTTAAAGTTTTAAGTCTTAGTTAAACTATAGGTACGTTGAATAAAACTTGATAACATACTTAATAACGATATTATTTATTGATAAATTTAAATTCACGGTTTTCATCTTCCGTTTTTCGTTGCTTTTTCTTTGTAGCCATGTCAAACAGGGCACCTATAAAAACGTTTCATTTTAAAATAAAGCCACCAACACCAAATAATGAAAACTCTGTCTACAATTGATTGAACAAAAGTACCTGTAGATCCTACAGTGTAGGCCAGGATTTGCAGCTTCACAGCAGATTCAGAAGATTCACCCGTGTGGGATTTTTAAGGTTTTTAATTATAATTAATTTTTAAAGGTTGGGTTTTTTTAAAAAGGAAGGAAGGAAGAGAGAATAAGAGAGAGAGAGAGAAAAAGGAAGGAAGAGAAAAAGAAAGAGAAGGAAAGAAGAGGAAAGAAGGAAGAGAAAGAACAAAGAGGAAGGAAAGAAGAGAAAGAAAGAAAAAAGAAGGAAAAAAAGGAAGACAAAGAAGGGAAAAAGAGAAAGAAGGAAGAGAAAGAGAGGAAGAAAAAGAAGAAGGAAGGCAAAGAGAAAGAAGGAAAGAAAAGGGAAAGCAAAGGAGAGAAAGAAGGAAAGAAAAAGGAAGGGAGAAAGAAAAAAGAGAGAAGGAAGGAAGAGAAAGGGAGAGAAAGAAGGAAGGAAGAGAAAGGGAGAGAAAGAAGGAAGGAAGAGAGAAAGAAAAAAGAAGGAAGAGAAAGAAGAAAGAGGAAGGAAAAGAGAAGGAAGAGAAAGGAAGGAAGCAAAGAAAGAGAGAAAGAAGGAAAGAAAGAGAGAAAGAAAAAAGAGAAGGAAGAGAGAAA
>ML685771.1:14872426-14904809 GCA_007922175.1 Pelusios castaneus | reverse complement strand
CTCTTCATTAGGGGCCTGATCATCTTCTCTGCTTTTGTGCATGGATGGCAGCTAATAGCATGGTAGAAGGGAATGCAAGCTCCACAGGATGTTGCCTCTCTTGCCCCTCTTCTGCTTCTCCCCCATCCCCTTCCATCATGCACCTATAGGCCGACTGTGCTGATTTGGGCATGGGTCCAGTGGATGAAGGCAGGGAGTGTGTAGATACGTGGATATCCGCTTTTTATCCGCAGATATCTGCTTATCCGCGGATATCCGCAGTGCTGGGTGCAAATGCGGCTATCAGCAGACCCGTTGCTGCGGATTGCAGCTTGGGTATGGATACTATTTTTATCTGGTCACGGCTGTATTTGCAGAAAGCACCATTGCTCCGCCCAGAACATCTGAGCGGTTACAGCTGCAGCCCTGACTGAATCTAGGGGCCAGGCGAGTACCAGTTGCTCCCCCTCCCCCCCACTTCCAGCCACTCCCCCCAGCACCAAACAGCTGAGTGATCTCAGCAGACCCCGTTTCACGTGGCCAACCCTGACGGAATAAGAGTTGCTCAGATCTGGGCTAGCCGGGGCACTGAACAGCATCAGGCTTTTACTGGCTCATCTGGGTCCTGGGTCCCGCCCCCAGCTGTCCTTCAGTCTCTAACTCCAGACTGTGAGAGCAAGAGCCCAGCCCCTCAGAGTTGGTGTTCAGTTTCAGTGGCCAGTCCCCACCTCCACTGATCAGCTGAGAAACTGCAGCAGCCCAGACTGCCCAGCCCAGCCCAGCCCAGCCCAGGCAGAATAACAGTTGCTCAGATCGGAGCCAGTCGAGGGCTCTGAAAAACACTGGGAGCTGTTGGCAACTCTCTCCCCTTTCAGCTGTTTCTCAGGCTCCCTGAGCCTAGCTTGCCAGAGCCCACGCACATCAGCTGATGATGGGCTGCTGCTTCCCCCCTTCCCTGGCTGCCAGCCTCCCAATCTAATTGCTCAGCTGAATGAATTACCTTGCCCATGCTGAACAGTTGTGACCTGATCTTCGCTCTAGTAGGTGTATAACCGGATGATCAGGGCCAACAGGAGCTCTGAACAAACAGTATTGGGAGCTGCTGGCGAGTGCTGCCCTCCCTGCCCCCTTCCTCGGGCTCTGTGTGAGGCAGCTGCTGCACTCTAACAATCCAGGAACTGACAGGCAGCTGCGCCAGAAGAAAACACAGAGGTTGCACCAGGATCTTTAGGACTCTCTATAATGTTGTTTAAAATAAAAACAGTGTGTGCACATTTACTAAGCCCCTGCTTTTAAGTTGTTACATTACAGAACACACACAAGCAGGAACACAAAACAGAAGCACAATGTAATGACGAGGAGCCGAGTAGAGCAGAGCTGCTGCAAGGCGGGGGTGGGGGGGCAGTTGCGGATGCCCACAAAACATAGAGATGTGGATTTCTGATCGGCTACGTACTTACATGTCTCGGATATGGATCAGTTGCAGATCCACATTTTTGTATCCGCCCAGAGCTCTAGGGATGTGTGCAGCAACTTCACTCTACAGCAGGGGTCAGCAACCCCTGGCACGCATGCCAGAGGTGGCACGCGGGCCAAGCCTGAGCAGCATGCGGCGCCACTCAGGCTCCCCCACTGGCCCCACAAACCACGCAGCCAGCAGCTGCGGCACGCAGTTGAGGACCCGTGCTGGCCCCGCCCCCTGCTGGCTGGCAGGAGGGGAGAGGTGGGGGGAGGGGAGTGGGTTGCATCGCATTGCCCCGCCAGCCCAGAGCCGCGCCGCTGCCAGCAGGGCAGAGCTAACCCCGGCCATGGCTGGCAGGAGGGTGGGTTGGCTCAGCCCAGCCGGAGCCACTGCTGCCAGCGGGCGGCCTCTGGTTCCTGGCCCCGGCTCCTGCTGGCAGCAGCGGCCTCGGGTGGGCCGAGCCAACTCGCCCTCCTGCCGACCATGGCCGGGGTTAGCTCTGCCCTGCTGGCAGCGGTGTGACTCTGGGCGGGCCGAGGCAACACGACCCACTCCGCTCCGCTCCCCTTCTGCCATCCAGCAGGGGGCGGGGCCAACAGCCCCATGCCGGCCCTGCGGACAGGAGCCGGCTCTGGGGCGGGGAACTGGAGGCAGCCAGCCAGCTGATGGGCCAGTAGGGCACCTGAAGCCTGGCCCCACCCCCTTTTGGGCACCTGCTGAGGGTGCGGTGGGCGGGGCTGGCACGGGGGCCGGTGAAGGTTGCCAACCTCTGCTCTATAGCATGTTTTTATTTAGAAGGGACAGATGTCTGCACCTAAGAAGCTGAACAAAAATGAACAAATAGGCTTAATGTCAGAAACTGGATCTGGGATATGGGTTAGTTGAACAAGCTGGTAGAAATGTATTTTTCTGCAAAATATTTATTTTATCAGTTTTCTTACACAGTATTTCATGGTTTTTTTAAGACTAAAACAGATCAAATTTGAAGACCAGTGTTTTTTCCCTGATGACTATTTTAAACAAAATCCCCCAAAAATCTTTATGCACAAAAAATTCTATTTAGTTTTAAAAAAACCTTTTTATGGTTTTTTTTAAGAGGAAAAAATCTTAATGAAAGCTTTCTGACAATTTTGAATATTTGACTAGAAGTAGCATGGTTTGTAGTAGAGCTGCCCACAGTGGGGGAAAGTAGCCTCAACAGCTGCAGAGAGGAACCTGACATCCTTTAGCATAGAGTTTCTCAACCTTTAGTGGACTGGAGAACACCTACAGGTATTAATTACTTTGCGTGGAACACCTGATTAAAACCATTTTCAAAAAAAGCTGGTAACAGTAGCAGGAGACAAATACCCCGGTTGCAGGAAAGCTTCCAGGTATGCATCTACATCTGCTGCCAAATACCTGGAAGCTTTGCTGCGGCTAGGGCATTACACAGTTCCTCCCTCCTCTGTACTCAGTCTTTCTGATGGGGAGGGTCAGGGTGGGTTGCAGAACACCTGCACTATGTCTGAAGAGCACTAGTATTCCACGAAACACCAGTTGAGAAACATTGCTTTATCATTCCCCCCTCTTTATATATTTCAGATTGTCTACTCAGTGGCATATGGGGCCAAGCCCTCCTGCTCTTTCGCAAGATTCCCAAGATTTATACACGACTTGTGTGATCCTCCTTTTACATATTTGCTTGTAAGTGATCTGCATATTTATGCTTTCTGCATGGGGTATTATACATCACTGGGGGGGGGACGCGGAGGGGGGGAGACGGCTTCCATTTTATTTTATTTATTCCAAGAAATATCTTCTCAGTATCTTGTGGCTGTTTAAATTTTCCCCTTGAAAGAACTTTTCTGCTATATAAGAAGTTACTCCTAGAATAGGCTTCAAACTCTCCTTTATTCCATTGAGAAAGATAAAAATAAGAGGGTCCTGTGTTTCAGTTCTTATTAGGTTTTCTAGATGTTTTTAGACTTTCCAGGTGAGAATATGCACTTTTTTTCATATAAAAAATACCAGAGGCTTGATAGAGAACCAAGTCATCTTAGCTCTCAGCAGCTAGTTAACAGATGAATGTTGCAATTCAATAATTCCTTTCAGGTGTGTCTAAAAATAAGAATCAGTTTGCTAATAGAGGACAAAATGAATAAGGTTCTTAACATATTTACACAGAGATCTCTTAATTTACCCCCCAGTTGAGTTAATGCATACCTAGACATGTGCTATCCCTTATTTTATTATTAAACCTATTAAAATGACCCATCACTGACTGGCCTCTGGTCCTACTTTAATAGGAGACATCCACAAATGCAGCTCTCTGGTCCCTACCTCTACTATTTCCAATAGTCACTCATCTTCCTCTGAATTCCATGGCAATCATTACACAAATGTCTAGATTTCCTAACTCATGCCATTCAGGATTCCTTCAGTATGACTCATTTTCTGTAGGAGTTTGATGGCATATCATTTTATCCTATGTCTAGAGAATATTTTCTGAGAAGGACAGCTAAACCTCGGGAGTGTCTTTCTGGAGAACACTTAATTTTAGGAAGCTCCGGCTCTTAAAGATTCACATTAATATGCAGGAATGAGATTAAATAAAGCAGGAGATAATAGTGGCACTGAAAGAATTTCATTCTCAATCTCAGAAAAAGGTTTATATGACCGTGTCTAATACTGTGCCACGTGTCAGGACTGAGACTCTGTGACTGTCTTATCTCAACCTAAGAAGTCCAAAGTAATCAGAAAAGATAATTTTAAATTCTTTGGGAGGGGGGGAGAATCTTAGTAGACTCCTTACAAATGCAAAATGTTAAGTAAATACTGCAAATATTTTTGCTTTGTTTATTTGACCCCTTTTAGTCTGAGAAATTCCTATATGTTGTCATGGAACAGCTGAAAACTCATAAATCCTTTTCATGGAATGGCAATATTAGTAATCTCAGGAAATAACACAACTTTTCAGTCTTTTTTAAAATTCAAACAAATTTAAAAAATAAATTCTAGCCTCAAATCTGTTTTATGCGCTCAGCTTTTCTACAGTATTGCCTCAAATGATTAAATGCGTAGCTTTAGCACTTACCTAATTTCTCAAAGATTTAACTTCATTTTTCTTACATTCTACTCCTATTTTTTTCCAGAACATTCAGGGTAATAATGACCAATTCAGAGATCAACACATTTACCCACAGTACAGAATAAATAAAATTCCACTGTAAAAGCATCCTAATCTAGAACTTGAAACAATAAAAAAGCACATGAAGCGTATAATATGCTTTAATTTGTATAATAAATAGCTATAATTCTGAGTTCCCACTTTTCCCAGTACATTTAGCTAATAGCTAATTTAGCTATTTCTACATTTTGTTTTAAAATACATTTCTTCATGTTTGGTTTCACCTCACCATGAGGATATCCAGGCACTCACAGTATGGAAGTTTCCAGACAGCTTAGTGTCAGATTGTCTGGCCCTTTAAGAGGTGCACCTAGATAGGAGACGCCACAAGGAGCTGTCCTATTCAGTGGACTTTTTGCTGTGGAATCTGTAGCAGCTACAAAGTCACAAGATGGACGTTCCAGCCAAATGGCAGCATAATTTTCACTGGAAGTGTACTAGGTAGAAGAGGTCATTGATCTTCAAAAGAGGAGGTAGTAATATCCTTCCCCACAAAGTCTCAGAATGCATGAGGTTTGGAGACTTGGCACATTTCCCTTGAAGATAACTTTTGGGGAATGCTACCAGCTGAACTTTGCCATAATTTCTGGCCCTTATGGTGTCTGTTCCCAGCATAAGTATAGGACATTGTCCTAAACTCGTGAAAGGTTACGAATAGACTGATTCACTTGGAAGGTTGCGTTTGGATTCTCTGTTACTGAGAAGTTCATCTGGAGGTGGGGAAGCTGAAATATAAACTTACTATTCAGAACCACAGTACCATTTAACAGAAGGAGGGGCCTTTGATCACAGGAAGTAAATGGAATGGAAGAGAGTGAGATCTTGGTTTCCCATTTCATTTTTCCCATGCTTTCTAGTTTGGCTTGTGGAATGACTAGAATCTGACTTGGTTTGAACTAGCTACTGTATTACTAATGTCACAACAAGAACACTGATTGACAACTGGCACTTTGGCCTAGCTGTGGAGCTAATGCTAAATTTTTTTGTTTAGTAACAATCCCACAAAATGAACAATTAAAAGTTGAAACACTTCAAATGAATTGGAGAACAAACTAAAACATGCCTGTGGCAAGGAATACGTTTTTAATTTTGTCTAACCTCCATTCTCTGGTGAGCATCTGTGATGATATGACAAAAGTTCTGAACGCTAAATGAAGCAGCAAGAGCCCATGGGCCACTGCATTCAGCCTGATGTTATCACTTCTTTCCCTTCTTCTCTGTGGCTTCCTTACTTGCCTGCTCTCCTGTGTTCCACCCTCACTGCAAGGAATAAGTTAATACATGACTGGCAGCCAACATCATGGCGTGAGCGTTTTCATTTGTCAAATTCTGTTTTTGGCTGCCAAGTGAAATATGTAAGACCCATTTTCAGAGAGAGCCAAAAACTATAAGGTTCTTTAGGCTTCAAAAGTCTCTAATACTATAGTTTTGGAGGGGGGGGGGTAAAAAGATTGGGTCAAATATTTCAGCTAGTTTTTCTTATCTTCTGTTTGTTTTTTAACAAAAAAAAATAGCTGCTGAAAAACCAGGAGGAAGAGATGCTGCATTTCAGATTATTCTAACTGGATAACTCATAATTAAAGGGATTCTTATTTACACCTAGAGGCAATAGTAGTAACTGAGGTTCAAGCCCTGCATTTGCAGCATCAAAGCAGAAAGGGACGTTCTGTAACTAAGCTATAGTAGCAGGGTGTAGATCACTTGCACCAACCACTACAGCAGAATGGCCAAACTGCAGCTTGCAAACGGCATGCTGCTCTTTTCTAGTTTGTGGGCTTCCAAAGCCGCCCCAACCCACCCCCATGTTCTCCTTTTTCCACCTACCAGACTGGTGCAGTGTAGCAGAGCTATGGGCTTCTGCCTACTGGGGAGGGGTTTCAGGGCTTCAGTCCACGGCTGGAGCCCTGAGATCCTTTTTCCTGCAAGACTGAAGGCCCTAGCCCCACCAACATGTCACACAATGGAAGGCTTGAGCCCCAGCATGTACACCCAGGCTCTCAAACTTCTGAAGATCATTGTCTATGGGTCAGAATAAATATGGCCACCCCTGCACTAGGGGGCGATGTGCTCAAACTCACTGGGTTAGTATATTGCTCATGGCTGAGGTATTCCAAGAAGCTGTTTACTGAGCTCTTAGGTTATATTGATATGATTTTGTTTTAAAATGAATTCATTAAATTGTACAAATTAAAGAAATTTTCATTTAAAAATACTTGCATATCATTGCACTTTAAAACAACTCCTTTATTGGAAGAAGTCTTTTTTAATATAAAAATTAGTTTAATAAAACGTTATGAAAAGCATTGTAAAATATAGTCTGATTCCCCCAAATGGCTGAGCTTTCTCATTTCCAATTATGGTCACAGCATCAGTCCATGTTTCCAACAAAATAAAATCCTCCATCAAAAAAGGGTGGCTTGTGGGAAAACTGGTACTAAAAACAGCTTTTCCCCATTCAGCCACTGAAAGTGTAATGAAGATGGAAGTTTCAGCCAGTGTTATAAAGAAGTGGGAACATGTACAGTGGATGACTGTTACTGTATGCCTGACCTTGAACTCCTTCATCTTGTTTACAATACACACATGCCATTCCACTTCCTATGCTTGCCTGTTAGATAGAACACTTCCCATGAATCCTGTAATGCTAAATCCATTGAAGGGCCTGATTCAGTGCATATTGCAATCTATGAAAAACTCTGATTTGAAATCAGTCTTTGGATCAGGCCTTTGTAAATCAAAATTTTGTTATTCAAGGTTATCTGCTTCACAGAACAAGTGTCTTAAAGACCATCTCTTAAAAATTGTTCCCTTGAGGCTAATTTTTTTTCATCCAGAGGAACTCAACATTAAAAGCTGTCAATTTTCCTTTAGTTGTTAAATCAGAATAACCTCTGTGAGGAATCTAATTAAACCTTGTATAGGAAAATTTTCTCAAAGTGTTAAAACTACTACATTGAACTAATTTACTACTTGCCATGTCTTTCACCCTTGAGATGCATTCTCTACAAATACCAGGAGCGGGTGAGGGCAGAAAGGAATCCACAAATTTGAAAGGTAGATTTAAGCAATGATTGAGAAGACAGCATTTCCTAGGATTTAATGACTGCCGGGGAGGAGCTGTTGGCCTGAGACACATGAATCCTGAGGATCTGGCTGCCAATGTTGCTAATATGAACTGAAATGAAATAAAACAATGGATATTGATTTTATAGAGTTTTCATAAATATAGCCATAGGGCATTTCTGAAGAACTGTATATTATACAGGTAGATTGGATTCTACTGAAGCAAATTACACAAAACATAGCAGAAGCTAACATCTTATGAATTAATCTGCTATATAGCATCAAAAAGGGAAAGGCAACTGTTTTGAAATTAATTTTTAAAAGTAGAACGATAATTAGAAGTCTACACACATGGAAGATTTATGCACATGGACACCCCTACCAAGTACCAAAAAGCTGAACTAAACTGTGGCTGTGCACTTAGATTTAAGAAAATAATTACACACACACCCCCACCCCATCCCCCAAAAAGGCTTTTGTTTTATTTGTTGAAGTGTTGGAGGGGGAAAGACATATCCCTTTGTATTTCATTGTCTTCCTTCCTTTTTTGGCATATAGTTCTGGTTACTCTCTCTGTTTTTTCTCTGGTTTGTGGGTGGGTCTCAGTTTCAAAAGTTAACTACAGAAGATCCTTGAGCTTGATTCTGCCATGGGTACTCACTTAGTACCTTATTTCCAAAGTAGTCCCATTGAAATATTAAAACAGAAACATGAAATCCATGAGATGAACAGTGGCATATTATACTTCATAGCAAAAGTAAGGACTGAGAGATCTGGTCCACTATGTACTGTATACTTTTTTCAATAGTACAAAACAATGACAAGTTAATACCCTTTGTTTTATGTGGAATTCTTGATTAAATCTTTTAAGCATGTTGGTTTTTGTAGAATTCTCAGGGTGACATGAAAGCCAAGTATATGGCCTCCAAGTAATAAATCCCTCCTTGTGTCTTTAATAACCACTGAGGATCAGGGAGATCTGTTCACTAACTGCATTGATGTACTTGTCTCTCTGCTTCATCCGAAGTTCTGTTTTCATATTCTCTCAGTTTTAATATCCAAGGTTATTAAATTGTATTTGTCTGTTACACAAGTAATAGATGGCCATTTTGACAGAATCCAGAATGAAATTTGGAGGAAGTGCTTGTAATTTTATATTTAAAGAGTGAAGTTCATGTTCGCAAAAGAGAATACTAATATCGCCAATGTAGTGAAAATATGTACACCTACAGACCCTTTCTATGCCAGCACTTGGAATCTTCTGAGTAAAAACTGCCTACCAATTATAAAGAATTGTCCCAGGTCGCTGGGTTTTCTGCAAACATGTACATGTCACCCATTCTCTTTCTCTTGCGTGTTCTATTCCTGACTAGTCTATAGGGGATTTAAACTGCAAAGGATCTATTTTTGAGAGACGTACACAGGAGCAAGTTACTTTTCTGTAAGAAATACTGGTTGATGGCTACTCTAATAACTTGTTACAACCCTTCAGCTTGGGTGATAAACATTTCAATCCTGAGTAAATCTGATTTTGTTTTTTAAAATCCAACAAATGTAGTCTTGTATGATAGTTTTAGCATACCATTACCCAAATCCCAAAGGAATTATACCTTTCATTTGTAATTACTGCTAATCTGTTTCAAAATATTCTGTTGACATAACCATTTTGATACAAGTTATTTCAACATAAAGGACAGAGTGAAAACAGCCATCCAAATTCATGGAATGATGTTTACTTTTCTCATAATCCCAGTAGAGAGAGATACTCTATTTGGTGCAGCATATTTCTTGGTCAACTTGTTCTGAATCTTAAATCGGTAACTTCCATTCAAATTAACCCTTTCTTCTTGCATATAGTAACTTTGCCGAACAGTATAACCTCCAGACTGGCAAATTAGTAATCAAGAGGATGTGAAAGGTGAAATCCAAATTGTTCTGTTCCCTTCCATCTTCCCCCTCATTAGTTCAATGCCTCTGTTTACTGCTTATATGTAAATTAAGGTACCCACAGTGTTTTGTTTAGGATAGACCTATTTAACATGCCTCGTTAATTCCAACATCTTTCCATAACTCTCAACATGCACAGTGTACATAGATCACACAAGAATATTAATGGTCAGTGAGTTCTTAGTTTTCAAATGCTACTGGACAAGGCAGATTTTGTATGAAGATTATTACAGTTGTGTGTTGTGAGCGAATACAGGACTGCTTAGTGTCTCAGTTGCCCAATCTTTCAATTTTTGAGCAGTTTTGTGGGGGAGGAGGGGTGGACGGTTTTCCTGAAAGCTCTATCTACTGCAGTCATGTGACAATATTGGAATCCCAGCTTGCCCTTTTAAATAAATCTGTAACCCTCTTGTGGCCAAAGTCTCACGTTAGACGGGAAATAAAGAGAACTCAACTCTAAAATATGTGACTTGATTTAATGAGTTTTGAGTATTGGAGTTGGCAACAGTGCATAGCCCGGAAAGTGAAGGATGAGTAAACTAAGGGATGCCCCCACACTTTTTTTCAACAGCCAAGAGGCTCTGGAATAGGAGAGAGGACTAGAGGGGAAATGCACTTTCTTTTTTCCATTAGCCAAACAGATTGCAGTTGAGCAACTTCAGATTTATTAGACACCTACCAGAGAAGCTCAGATAAAAAACCCTCAGAGCCCTATTTAAGGGACAACTCTCATCATACCTTTTCCAGCAATTTGTGGTGTGAGAGATTGGGCTTCTCACTGAGAGATTGTCCCTTGGATAGTCCCTTTCAATCTTGTTGTATTGCTCTCTATTAGGTTTAGTCTTCCGATTCGTCTGTGTCTAAGACAATTTTCATTCTCATAGTGGATCACAGATAAAACCACAGAAACGTTGAGTTGCAAAAGCAAAGTGAGAATGTGCATAAGCACCGCCACAGTATGTACTTGCAGTATTGGAGAACACTAAAGGAATGGAAATCATCCCTCTTTAAAAATCTGTCCCCATTAGCCCACCAAAGGACATCTTTAGGGACAAATGAGGGAAGGTCTTTAACTATCTGCTAAAGTGCAGTTGGCGAGCCCCTTGATGTCTGTGAGGTTAATAGGCTCAGCCCTGGTGTTTGCTAACCCTGCATTTTAAAGATTGACCCTCAGCAAGACATGAGCCATTGAGCAATTTTGAACCCTTAAATGTCAAACGTTGTGTTGATTCTTCACAGTTTTTTGTATAATTTCCTTATGGAACATATCTGTCTGACTGTGCTGCTGGATGACTTGCAGAGCTGAAATGTCATTCCATGCAGCTGGTGTTCTGCTTAATTGTTATAAAGTTATAGTTCCAACCAGACACTGACTGGGCTGTTCTTTGTAGTAGCTTGAAAAGTAAGTTGTTGTCTTGAAATCCGAAAGGGAGTGTTGCGCAAAATTATGCGTTGCAATGAAAACTACTTCCCATGGTTTTAGTGGCATAAGAAAAAAGTTAACGTTTTAACTACCCAGCACCATCACAAGAAATGCAAACAGCTTTACTGACAAAAATCTTGTTAGGGCTTATGGGCATTCTCCTTTCTGTTACAGAAATCTTGAATAATGCTGTTAAAGTCCAATGGAGATAACTACTATTGCTGTCTGTCTGCTAATCCTGTGACTTGTAGGACTGATGCCTAACTGCCTTGGATCTTGATCAGTAATTTACATATGTGTAAACAGATGAATCTAGAATTCTGATGTGGTAGCTTGGTAAAGCCATTCTGCAGTGGTCTAAATGACTATGCAAGGTGCAAGACACTGGAAAATCAGGCCTACGTTCTAAAAGTAAGTGGTAATTCTAGGACTAACACAAACTCAATGGCCAGTAGTCTTCCTGCAGTATCTGGAGTAATGGCTTCTCAAAATACTGCTTAAGAACAAGGCAGTCTCCTCTTCAAAATTAAGTCAGGTGATTAAAACACTTGCTCTGTGGATGGACTGCATTTCTTGGAGGGACAAAAATCTGATGTGGCTATCAGAAACTTGTTCAAATATGCCTTATGAGAGGCACACAATTCAAAGGAGTAATCACAATAAGTGGCCATAATTCTAACTGGTCTATATGGTCCCCAGTAGATTTTTAAAATTTTTATTTGCTTATACCTGCTACTCAAATGTATTCAGTAAAGATAAATGCTGAAATTAGACTTCACCTTACTCAATTACCTGTGTAGAATTTAAATTCTAATTTTCAACAGGTCTCAGATTGGTAATGCAAGACCCCAATTTTTAAGAATGTCAGTTTCTAAATTATAAATCATATTTGCTGATGGAAGTGGCTAAGTATAAAATATGAATGCTTTGCATGTTACAGTACTCTAGACATGCAATCATTATTTGAAATGCCTTTGCAGGTCTTTACATTTATATTCATTTAGTTTGCTCAGAATGGACACGGTTTATACATTATTAAAGGTATAAAAATTGGAATGCATGTAGGAAATGTAGATGTGTTTTATGGTTCAACAGAAACTGATGTTGTAGTTAACTTGTGGTATTTGCTGGTCCACAAGTAAAATGCTCATACTATTTCTCTTTACATATATGGCGGACATCATTGATAGAATATAGTTTTGATACAGCAAGAAGGCAACTGATAACAAATTTTAAAGGGGAAGATTCGAAGTAGGTGGTGGCAACCATTCAGGAAACAAATGCACATTCTAAACTACTGTTGGCAATTAACAGCATAGGTCAGACGTCATGAGTTTAGACAAACATCTACAGTATTTGAGAATGTCTTTAAAAGTAGAAACACCAGTGGGTCTAATGAATGGGTTCAAGTGTGCTAAAACTCCACTTTTCTTTCATTACTATAGTCTGATCCCTTGGAGTTGTCCGACTTGTGTCAATTAGACTTTTTTAAACTTTAAGTGAGTGGATTTACTACTTGTTCAAATGTGTGATTAATCACTTTGGCTTGTGGCAGGACTGGTGTGTGGGGAGATGGTGTAAGTCCCCTTGTATGGCTCATCCAACACTGCTACTTCTGCTGACCTGCAGCACCCTCTAATATTTTAGCACAGGATGATTCAGGCAGACACTACCAATCCTGCCAGATTGCACGGTGCTGCTGGCATAATTCAAAGTGTGAACTGTTGCTGTTTCAGTAAAAGGGTCTAGTCACATGATCAGAGAAGTGACTATAAATTAATCATTGGTTACATTTTAAAACTCTTTCAGACAAAATAAATCTAACTGAAACATGTTTTAATTAACCTTGTGCGATGCTGGATGGATTGGGGTATCATTTATGATATTATTTCACCTCAATATGTCAAAATTACAGTAATTCAGATGAGAGAGGCCATGCAAGGTACCGTTAGAAAGGTTATAATTTGAGTATGATATTGTTTATGGGAATGTGTCATTATCAGAGCCAGATTAATGCAGGGGCTATAGGGGCTGAAGCCCCAGGCCCTGGCCTAAAGGGGGGAGTATGGGGGCTGCCCTAAGGCTCCTGCCTGATCTGCCCAGCCCCACTCAGTGCCAGTGGGGCTTAGGGGAGTTCTGAGAGGGCCCCTGCACTGCCAGTATGGGAGGGGTGCTCTGGGGCCGGGTGCCCCAACCCTGGGCCTGTTCACTCCACATGGGGGGGCAGGGCCAGCTGGCATGCGGTACAGCCTTCCATGGCCCTGGGGGGCTGCACCACAAGCCACACCATGCGCCAGGGGGCAGACTGGCCAGAGTGGGACTGGGGCAGGAGGCCCCTCTGGCCCCAGCACCACCACCCTCAGCGGGGGTCTGCCCATAGGCTGCCACAGTAGGGGAGTAGGGCCCCAGGCTGGGGAGGGGGAGGACCTGCAGCGGTGGTAGCCCAGAGCCCCTGAGGCCCTTTAATCCAACTCTGTCTGTCATGTATCTATTTGATGTAGAATCATAGACACTAGAAGGGACCTTAAGAGGTCATTGAGTCCAGTCCCCTGCGCTCGTTTCAGGACTAAGTACCATCGTTTTAAGAAGACACAGAAGGAGAGAACCCAGTTCATGGTGATGGATGCTTAAAGCGCACTGTGGACTGAAGGTCTCTGGGCTAAATTCCCATCTCTGCTACATGTCCCTAAGCGTGGGCTTAGTCCTGAAAAACGCTGAGCACTCCAGCTCTTGCTCCACAAAGCATGTGAGTACTTCACATTTAAGCATATGAGGAGTCCTGTTGACCTCAATTTAAGCATACACTTAGTGCTCTGCTGGGCCAGGGCCAGTCTGCTCAGCATCTTGTGGGACCAAGTCCTAGAGATTGTTTTCAGATCTTTAATGTTCCATCCTCTGTCTAGTGTTCAACCAATAACTAACCCAGTATCTCAGGATCTCCCAAACATGAACTGTTCAACTGAAGTCCTTTTTCTGTCTGGCAAACACAGAACAGACTCCTTGGTTACTGTCTGTATAGCTTGAATGGACACACAATATTCTCACTGGAATCTTAGTAGGTATGTGCTAGAAGGTCATTATGAGAAATGTATATACCAGGGTGACCAGACTTGCTGACTCCTGTGAGACCCTCTTGCCTGCTGGGCAGAATCCTTAAGCCCCACCACCCTGTCACGGAGTAGAAGCTCCAAGCTCCCCACCCCGGGCCGGTAAGCACAGAATGGGTAGGGCACAGGGGGCTCTGTGAGTCTCCTTTTAATGATCAGCACCTCATGGAGCTTATGAGCTGTGGTTTGGTAACATGCAATCAAATGATTCCAAACTCTAAGCAGGTTGCTCAGTATTTATGGTCTAAAAGCTGGAATAGCTTTTCATCTCAGTTTTAAGTTAATATCAAGATGGCCAACTCTCATGTGGTGGCGCATTGCACTTAATGTCCCCTTTTGTGGGGGAATCTGTTAGCGCCAATGGGAGTGAGATGCAGCTCCGACATTAAGATGACTTAGAATATTAAAGAGTCTTGTGTGATCATAAGGTGGTACTTCAGCCAGAAATCTTTCAGTAAAGCAACATTCCCATCTGCCTTGGGGATAGGTTGGTAACATTTGGCTGTATATTTTATATACCTCTAATATAATAGTGTAATCTATACAGAATTTTTTTTTGCAGAAATCTGTATTTGCATTAATAGATACATACTTCTGACTTGTTCAAAGCAAATTATAAATTGTCCATATCACATGTTATTGCCAAGTGGCATTCCTCAAATCTCCATTCACTGTGAAATTTATTTTCTGAATGTTTTTCAGCACACAGAGAAGGGAAATCAATACTGAGCTGCTGTTTGCTATTGTTGGCTAAGATTGTTTTCAGTGTGGACAATGGGAATAGCAACAGGCTGCCCTCACTTATTCTCTAATTCATGACTTATTTGGACATCATGGAAAAACTAGATAGAGCAAATGATTAGAAGTCTAGTGAAAACCCCCAAAACTCTGGAGACCTATTTTGCTGTAAGTGAACTAATTTTTCAACTCTCTGAAATTTCCCAAGTCTCAGATTGGAGTCTGACAGTACCCAGAGTGGGTTACAAATAGATCAAACATAAAGGACTTGGCCTTTTTATTAAATTGAGAGGCTGATGTGAGATGCAGTGACCGAAATAATGAAATCCGTGTTAAAAATGATCAGTTCAATGGTGCTATGATAGCTGCAGACAGAAATCTCACTTAGTGCCCACTAAATGCGCAGAGTTTGTCATTTTCCATGACTGAACAAAAATACCTTAGCTCAAACTTATTAAGATTGAAGGGTTTCATAAAAATTGTCTCTGAAGCTTCTCAAAGCTTTTAGGCTCTTGTAAGTGCTAATATTAAACATTTCCATGATGTAAAGAACAATTTCCTCTAAACCAGTGCTCCTCAGTCATAGTGCAGGTGTTTTGTGACCCCCCCCCCACCCCCGACATCTCCCTGTTGGTGGGAGGGAGGCTGCGGGGGCAAGGGAATGGAGCAATTTAAAATGTCCCAGCCACAGCAAAGCTTCCAGATGCACAGAGGCAGATGTTGATGCACACCTGGAAGCTTTGCTGTGGCTGGGGCATTTTAAATCACCTGCCATTGTTACCAGCTTTTTTTTTTTTCATTGGGTGTTCTGTGTAACGTTACTAATACCTTTAGGTGTTCCCTTGTCCAGTAAAGGTTGAGAACCACTGCTCTAAACAGTCTTTAGGCAAAAATTTCACTGCAATTTTTGCACCCCAAACTTTTCAAAGATGAGACTGCCCAGCTGTGCTGAAAGGACAGGAGCCTATGAAATGGTTTTAATCACACCATAACTTGATTAGATGTCTGGGACTACCTTGCATGTAAGTGTACAGGGCAGGTGATCCCATGTTCATTTAATAATTACCTTCAGGGTTTCTGCCAACTCCCCCTCTATTTTTCCAGAAACAGGTTGGCTGGATCTTACCATCCACTCCCCTCTGCCTTGTAGGAGGTTAAAGGGGGCGATGAGAAAGGGTTGGCTCCTTGCCGTATCATTCATAGGACCCCCGCTCCATTCCATTACTTTCATAAACTCTTCCTTTTAAGTCCTTTTCCAAGCTGTTCCTCTAGTCGCTGTATATCTTTCCTATAGTCAAATTCCAAAGGGGTAGCCGTGTTAGTCTATTGTAGAAAGACAAAAGAGTCTTGTGGCACTTTTAAAGACTAACAGATTCTGTTAGTCTTTAAAAGTGCCACAAGACTCTTTTATCTTTCCTATAGTGTACCTGCACTGAAATCCACCACACACTTGTATAATGACACATTGAACTACCTGATGTTTCATGCCAGGCATGAACAAATCCTCCCTGACCCCGATGTGGGAAATGTGAAAAAATCCCACCTAAACCTAGGCTAAGCTGGTGATAAAAGAAAAATTCGTTCCCAGCTCCTGTAAAAAAGAGGCAGCTACTGCAATTCCCACAGCAGGTCTAGACCAAACCTAATAATCGACCACCAGAAGGGGAGGGAGGGTGGGTGCTGCCTTAGCCTGCTCTCTGTAAAAGGGGGGGCTTTGTGCACAGAGCTGCCCCTTTTAAGCCTTTCCACGTGTCCGGTTCCCACAAGATGAGTCAGTGCTGCCACATTGGTCCGGTTTTGCAGCAGTTTGACCCCTCTCCTCCTCAAAACACCCATAAAGCACTCTTCCCTTCATTCAGCCAGTCAAACCTCCCCGCTTTGACCGCACTGCAAATGAATCAAAGTTAAATCAACTTCACTGACGTATGCATGTTCCTTTGGCTGATGGACAGTAGAAATAGTGAAAAATAAACAGGATTTATTAGAAAACTTTTTTTACTGGCTTCTAAAGTGTTTGGGGTAACAACTTAAAATGCCTACATTGTAAAGAAGTGGCTATTCATGTTCCTTACAATCTGTACATACAAATATTTCATTGGTATGTGTACAACATCTTGGAGATGGTGCCCTTTCCACACCTTTATTTTTAAAGCCTCACTGCACCTAAAATGAGTGTGTCTACACTGCAGCATACAGCTGCTCTTAACTAAGGGCAAAACAGAAGGGGAAAGAGGCCACTCTATTTTTCACCTGGGCTAGCAGCCCAGGCTGCCCTTTAGGCTTCTCTCCCACGGCTAACATGAGGTCAGAACACACCTGCCTGGTTTGCAGTGTAGACACACTCTTTCTACCAGGGGTCTACAAGTTCTAGAGCATATAAGGAAGCATTATTCTGACAAGGCAAAGGCAGATTTTCCATTTTCTCCGTCTCCAGATTCTGTCTGTATTGCTAAGGTCCTACTAAATTCACGGCCATGAAAAATACATCCTGGCCCTGAAACTGGGATAGTGCAGCCAAAAGGCAGGTCTGGGGCCACCCCAGCTGGAGACTCTTACCAGCTGCTAGTCCTGGCCTGGGCTAGGGAGGAATGGGACGACTACTTCCTCTGCAGAGGCTGTTCCCAGAGCAAGGTCAGATCCACTTTCAGGGAACCTCTCCCATCTGCAGAAAACTCCCCTCACCTGGGCAAGAGGCTACAACCTCCAGTACCATGCAACCCTTGCTGCTGGCCGTGGCACTGGTTTTATAGCTGGTGCCTGGCTAGCAGCCACTGCTCTCCAGCTGTCCAGCTCTGAAGTCAGCAGCCCTGCCGGCAGCAGTGCAGAAAAGAAGAGCTGTAATCTCCTAACGCCCCTGTTGTAGGAAGGGCCCTTCCCTCTGCAGGGGTCCCAGATACACTCAGTGAAACCACACCCGAAGCAGGGACATGTTGCTTTATTGTGCTGATATTGCACTTTAGCATTATGGAGAATGCATCACCCACAAGCAGGCAAATGAGGCTCAAATGCTCATGCCTCTTCTGCTCCGGAGGCAGCCCCATACCCTCTATTCCCCGTACCCGAGGGCCCGTAGTGAGTGTTGCTCCAGCATGGGGAGGGCCCTAAGCACCCTGCAGGGATCGGAGTCCCAGGTGAGGCTGCTGCCTTGGCAGGTGTTCCCAATTCTCATATACCTCACACCCACACACAGACACACCCTTTCAGGGGAGAGTGCGTTCCCAGGGTGGCTCTGGCAGAAAACAACCTGCTATCTTGTAGGCAACACTTTCAAGGTTAGCAGGTTCCCAGCCTAGTCTGCAGCTGGAGTGGCTTCAAGCCAGCTCAGCACTAGCTCAATCCGGAGCAGAAGTGGTCCTCAATCAATCTGTGCAGGTCACCCCCAACAGGCCCTTATAATAGTGTGTAACTCAACACTGAAATTTCAGGTGTAAACATCAGAAACTGTGGAATTGGCTATTTTAAAATCCTAGGGCTGTGAAATTGACCAAAATGGACAGGCAGTTTGCTAGGTCTCTAGTCATTGTCCCATCTCCTTTGCGCGCCCCCCACCCCCCCATGTTCTCTTGTCTTCCCATATTTGCCCACTCTTCTTCTCTATCCTTATTCCTCAGATTGTCTTTCTGCTCACTCAGGTTCCCTCCTGTATCCCACCCTCACCTCATTTCCCTCCTGCCCTTCACTAGATAAACTCTAAATCAAATCAGCTACCTTCTATTAAGGGCTGAGTGTGTAATTTTCAATGAATTCCAACCTTTTGCCTTGATGGATTGTCTGTCATGATTTATCTCAACACATCATGACTTTTTTTCTTGAATATCTTCATTAGGCAGATCTATTTGCATAAATAACTTCTGTAAGTAATTCTCTGCCATGATTTTGTTCATAAGCAATACATTACACAGTAAGCAGTGATCAAATTTTGATCCGTTTCCGTTGGGTGCAGTGGTAATAGGTACATTTCTTTTCCGGAAGAGGATAAGTTTGAGAGTTGGAATAGGTTTCGTGGTGCAAACACAATTATAATTTTGTAAGTGGCTTCCCACAAGCATTCTGGTCTTGCCAATAAATTCATTTGCCAAAATAGTTGTAGGGTACAAATAAAACAGAGGTATGAACATAACTGAAGCAAAGTATGTAAAAATCAAGGGCCATTTCTTTGGCTAGTGTGCATTAGTATTACTCCAGTGAAGTCAATGGACCTATACTGATTCACACCAATTATGAAACTCACTCTGAATGAATATTCTCTGAAATCTTTTCAATAGCTGCCAAGCTTTAATCATCTCTACAATTAACCTTCCTTTCAGAAGTGACATAAATGGCTACTGTACAGAGTAATTTCATGTATGGCATAATTAAAAATAAACAAGACCCTACTTTCCCATGACAGGGAAGGGAAGATTTCTCTTCCTCAATGACTAGCTAATACAGTAGCCCTTCATGAGGCATTTCCACACAGAGGGGACATTGCCACTTTACCCTAAGATTCTATTAAGTGGGGTGGGGAGTTTTTGCACCATATATTTTCTAAATGGAGGAAGAACTGATATGTATCTTACTGTTCACTGATTGGTGTAGTAGGAACAGGCCCAGTACAAGGCCTTTAGTACTTACAGGCCCAGTATAAGGCCTCTAACCTGAACCAAAGTAATGTCAAGACATTGCTAAACCGAGATACGTCATTAAAAGTTGGCAAGAAGAGGGTAAATGTTGCATAAACATAACTAAGCATATTATATAAACAAGGTACCAAGACACCCAGGAACATTCCATAGATAAGGAAGAACAGGCTGACCCATCCCAGTAACAAGGGAGTAACATGATGGATAGTTAGAACCAACATGAACAAGGTGATTAGGCGGCACCTAACTACATTCCTTAATACATCAGAAATATTGTGAAAGTTGTTTGTCTAGGTGTATAAAAATGTATTTCTGGGGTGTGTTCGGGGTCCGGCCTAGGGGGCAGTGGAAAGTCCCGCCACTGACTGAGCCGAGTCCATTGTCCTAGGGTCAGTATCCGCAGTGTGCCCTTGGATGAGTCTTAGAGCACTCCGGGGGAACTGCTACTGTATCCACCGTGACAATAAACCCGGTCGACGTACCTTCGTACCTTGCTAGACTCTGTGGTCATTGGGGGTTCTCTTCGGGTCTGCTGTGTCAGCTATCTGCAGAAGCTGGGGCAGCACTCGCACGCAGCCGAGTGATACCAACATTGGAGAGAGCCGAGCACCACACCGGTAGCCTCGGATAACAATTGATAATCTCAGATCACCTGGCTATCTCACTTGTGATTTGACATTTCTGAAAAGGTCATAGTTGAAAGGAAAAGCTGTACTTTAAAGGAGGGTGTTTTGGTTTTCATTTCAACCGTGATAGAATAGAGTGATTAAAAACTGGAATCTTATATATACCAGAATGAGGATACAGAATATATTTTCCCCCAAAGTTGCTGCATAAGTAGCATTGTATAATGAGTTCTTGTCATCACAATAGTGTTAATAAATCTAAGAAATGAGTCTGTATCTGAATACAGGATAAGCTAGTTCTCCACTAAACTGACCTCCTTTAAAACTGATTATGAGGCATTTGTATTGAAAAGCAATTATTAGAACTTAATTTTTCAGCCACAACTAGATTAATCACCTACTCAAAATTATATTAATATGTGGTAATGAGAGTGCTGAAAAATAGATGGCTTTTCTTTTCATACATTCCATAGCCTGATTTATTATTTTAGTCAGGAGTCCCATTGGCAGTTGTGCTAAGACTCTTTAAACACAATTCATTAGTATACGTAATCCAATTAATTGAGTATTTTATACAGGGCTGAAATAAAATACTTTTCTTTTCCCCCCAAACAGACAAAAAATTCAGCAAACATACTTGAAAATACAATTCCTATTGAAAATATTTCTTTCGTCACAGGAGGTTAATACTGTGCATCTCTAGCATTGGCTTCTATGACCTAATTAGAATATGAAAGAGATGGAGATGCTGAGGATCTAGACCAGCTATGAGGATGGAATTGTAAGAGGACCACGTATAACAAAATAGTAGAGTGCTTTTTTTTTTTTTACTGCTATCCTTTCTCAGTGACATGTACCAACACTGATAATATAACTTTTTCTTTTTTTAAAAAATGGAATCTATTGCATTATTTTTATATACAGAAGAACACAGTCACTCCAGTGGTTTGTAGTGCATAGAGTTTTGTGCATTGCTGTGACTGTCAGTTATCAGGCAGAATGATTAGTCACTACAGAAGACTATCTTCACGCAGTGCATTTATGCTTCATGACTATTAAAGTAGAACCTTTCTTCGGTTTGAAGGAAGGCCCTTCCAAATTATCCTAACAGCCTTTTCAATTCACAAGTGAGTCTTGTCTTGTTGTATGGCCTGCTATCTGCTAAAATGCTAAATGCTTTATTTTAATGAGAGAAAAGCTGGAGGTGAGAGAACTTGTTTGCAGAAAAGCATAATCACCATAGACATAGATCAGTTCAAGTTGTAAGTTAGTATCTTGCTAAGGGTTAGGCTGTGGTACTTAGGACTCAGGGAGTCCTGTGGCACTTTTAAAGATTAACAAATTTATCACGAGCTTTCATGGGTAGAATCCCACTTCATCAGACTTATGAAATGGAGGTTACAGTATGAAAGGGGAAGTATAAATGCAGACAAGGGTAAGTCACAAGGGCAGTTGATAATTTTTTCGGCAAACCAAGTAAGCTATTTGCATTCAAACAGTGTAGAATAACAGATAAGAAGGTCACTTACACAAGGAAATCTGAATTGAAATTAATGAGTCTTCTAATGGGAGTTAAGGTACCCTTGCTTAAGAGGCAGGGTATCGGCCTCTGGCCAATCTTGAGTTAATTTTGCATTGCTTGCAAATAGATTTCTATGCTCCTGGTATAATTTAAGGGTTTCTGGGTCTTGGAAGGAATGGCATTTAGAAGGCACCTGAAACAAATAAAGATGTATTTTTTTCTTCACCAGAAACCTTTGACATTGAGAATTTGTTGTTCTGCCTTTTGGCAAGTAATCGATTGAATCACCTGCATAAGTCAGTATTGAATGTGCCAAGTATTTAAAAGCTTCAGTGTCATTTTAATGTCCTTTTTAAAGCTTTTCAATGTCAATTGACAAGCTTCACCATTTTTATAGAAAAAGCAGAATGGTTTATAAAATCCTTCATTATTGAAAATCATGAGAAGCAACACAGCTTAATCATATGCATGTTAAGGCTAAAACTTGAAAATTTCAGGGCCTGAAGTTAGGCACTAGTCATGACTCCACAAATAGGATCAAATTTCATTTTTTCTGCTTAAATCGGAGATTCAACTTCTGTAATTTATGAAAAAAAAAATCCTTCCCAAACATAGTGTTTGCTTTTTGAGAGTAGTAAAAGAATTTAAAGAGAATTTACAAGTAAATCTCTCAACTTTGGAAGAGGGTTAGGGCTATACTTAAAAGAAATCCATACTTAAAAGAAATGCACAGTGAAGGCACCCAAACAACCTGAACTCTCCCATGGGGTGACAGTAGGTGGGGGAAAATATGAACAAAACTCGCCTTTAAATATTGGTTTAATTTGTAGCCACAAACACTAAACTTTCATAATCATGACTGCCTGGTTATTGCATGGCGTCGCAACAGGGAAGGGAGAAGTTTCTTTGGGAGCTTTAATTGTGGGCTTGTTGACGGAGCTGTTCACTGAACAGCAAGCCAGGGTGTGACTATATAACGCACAAAACTTGTGGTGCATTAATTGGCCGTGTGGACTCTGCTACCTGCTACTAGAAGTTTCAAAGTGCACTTTGACATGGTAGCAAGCCAGTGTGCTGTACATTCACACTCCGTCTCACAGAGACTAGAGTCACTTTCCTATGGGCGGTGGAACATCTTCCACATTGGGGCAATCTCCTCTTTTCAAGAGGGTTCCAGGAAGTACAATCAAGGGGCCATTAAACCAACTTGTTGGGAGCCACACTGGAGCACTAGGGCTCCTGAATATGGGTTCAGTTGGCCCTGTACCTTTATTGGATTGTACCAAGACCTGTGAAATATGGCCTAGAATCCAATTTTTCCATGGGCAGGAGACTGAACAAATCACACCTTCCTGAAAGAATAATTTTGAAGGGACGTTATGTCCCCCTCTGACCCACGCTGTTTTACTTGAGGAAGTAATTGGGTGCTATAATCTGTTTCATAATTCACCAATAGTGGGGTTGATAATTTACAGCAGTAATAATGAAGATTTGTATTAGTCTGGTGGAACATTTGGGTGTAAAACTGGTGATTAAACTAATCATTGGCTATAGCTAAGAAGCCTGGCTTCACTGTTGGATTAATTCCCTGCACTTCCACATTGTATCATTTCTGAATTTATTTTATATGACAGAACCAGAGTGAATATAGAAATGTCCATTGGAATCCAGCTTTTTTTATTGGGTTCTATCTTTTTCTAACAGAACTATAGAGCATCAATTTAAATCTTTGGGATTAAATTTGTGTGACAGGTTGCCATTCTCACTAAACAATATATCCTTCTTCGTTTATTTATTTGCTTTGAGATTTTCCTGACAAGTAATAAGGAAGCAGGTCCTTTCTTCCTAAGGGTTTGTTGCCATCTTCCACAAAAGCCTTACAACTCAGTAACTCTTTTGCTGCCATTCAACAATATTTGTTTTAAATAAAGGGGTCAAAAGTTCTCAAGCTCAGGAAAATTCTAGCGAGATACAATTTAAGATGAGCTTTGTTTATGTGATTAAAAATCTCTTTGTAAATGAAAGTCCTTATGCATTATCATGCCTTGTAGATTTAGATCTTCTATTAGATCCATAACTACACAGAGTATCTTATGTATCAAAAAAACTGATCTTCAACTAGATAGTCTTTCCAATGCACAGATGAAAACCCCAAAACTGTGAGTTAGAAAATTAGATGTTAGTTGCTTAACTATAAACAGTATTATGAAGCAGCAGATAAAAGTGTAATTTGCAAAGCATAAGAAATTAAAATACTAGAAAACAAGTGTGACCACACTTTGAAAATAAATTCATATTTTTCATGAGTATGGAGTACTGTCTATCTCAATCATTGTCATTTATACTGGCAATAAAAAGATAAAGTTGAAAGTTATTCATCCCTAAGTTAATGAGCATGTTATTAAAAAATAATGATGGACACCTTCAGAGAAATAAGAAACTGTATATTAAATTTAAAAATCTCATTAGCTGGGGAGAATTAGGTTTTTAGAATGTTATGTTTCAGCCCCGCTGTCTCAGACAGTGGGTTTTCTCTTCAGATCCAGCAGGCAAGTCTCCTTCCCAGTGGAATGCATTAACTGTTATGATTGTTTAAATTGATTTTACTGTTTATCAGCTACTGTTGAGCAAAATGGCAAGGATGCTGATAACGCACTGTAGTGCAGATATGTTCACACAGATTCTATCAGCTCTCTCATTCTCTCGGAGCTATCCCAGCATAAAGGATTTAATACAGCACTGAAAAAGATGTAGAAATGGTCTTATGTATTTATAGACCTTGAAAATAAATTTGTGGTAATTGCTGGCAAGCACTGACTTTTGAGTGGCTGGTACCATATACAGAGCCTGAGATTCCCCAAAAGAGGAGTAAACCTCAGGTTAGGGTGCTAGCCTGCTATGTGGAACACCCCATTTCAGCTCCCTGCCCTGACCCAGACTTTGTCTTCTTGATTGCTCAGCCTCTTTGCGCTTCAATTTCCCATCGGCAAAGTAAGGTAAGAGTGGCAAGTCCTACTTGAGAGGGCTATTGTGAAAATAATACACTGACCATTATGATGCACTCAATGGGGACCCTATTAGCGCTCTCTATATAATTTTGTGTACTTAAAATGGGGAACAACTAGTTCCCAGATGCTGGCTTCTTAATGTTGTTGTGTTTAGTGGGATGCCAATCTCATTTTAGATTTCTAAAAATATAGAGGTGGATTTGCTGGATAGGTGGCAATTGAGACCATGTGATGTGAAAGAAATAATCAGTCAGTTGAAGTCCTGACCCTACTAAATCAGAGTTTTGCCACTGATTTCAATAGGGCCATGATTTTATCCATTTTTAAAAAAATCTTAAGCCTAGCCCAATTATTTTAAATATGTCTTAACTGACAGCATGATTCTAGGTAACGCTTACTGACCCTCCTCTCAAGTTCTGGTATAATCTTTTGTGCCCAGTTGGGAGTTTCTCCCACAGCTGCCTACACTTTTCCAAACATGCTGTTATGCATGGAATATCCTCCCTGAATTGAGCTGTACCATTCAGCTTCTTTTTCAATTCCCTTCTCATGGCCATTTCTATTGACAAGAACAAACAAAGCAAATGATAGCTGATATTTATATACAGCTTTGTGTATGGTTGATACATGAACTATAGCCAAATGTTTTGCTCTCCCTCACTTTCAGATATCATTTAGCTTAGATTGCCAGACCTCTGAATTGGGGTTCATCTCTCTTGTGTGGCTGTACAGCATATAACACAATAGAGTCTCATTTCTTTTTTGGGGGGAGGGAAGGGGGACTTTTTACTGTAACAAAACTTGTAAATGATTTAATTTGCAAGGTATGGAGACAGCAGAAATAATATGCAGAGAGCTTAAAATACTCAGTTGTAAGCACAGCATATTAGGTCGGATTAAAGATCTCTGCTGAGAATTTCAAAGTAGTATAAGAGATTTAGTCATCTATCTTCCATCAGTTTTTCTGGAAAATACATAGCTAAATCCTCTGTACTACTTTAAAAATCTCAGCCTTTATGTGTTTGTACTACTCCATCTTGATTATTGTATATGGATAAGTTGGGGGTGGGAGGGGACTACTAATTGGAGATGTCTTGCAGGGAGACAGTTGTATACCTTTTCACTTAATTCATTCCCTGAATTTCTTGCTTCCAAATTCTTTGCCTTTTATTTATACAATATGGGGACCTGTTTGTAAAACTGTTAATGGAAGTCATGACACTTTGGTTTACAAATCATTTAAAGTATTAGATGTAGTTAAAATATTCAGCTGCTTATGAAGACCGGATTCATTTTTGTCTTTTGCCCCATGTTATCTCAGATGCATAATTTTAAATGAGTCCCATTACATACTATTGTCATTTAAGATGCGTGAAGTCAGGGTAAATCAAGACCTTTGAATCCCAGCACTATAATCAGGTTCATATTTTCCCTCAGAGTTCTTGAGAGGAAAAACATTGTAATTTATAATATCAAGCCCTGTGATGGGACGTCCACTCCACACTAGACCTCAAGTGGTTAACATTGGCAAGAGAGGTTGATTAGCCATAGCCTTCATCTGGCAGTAAGGTAGGAAGCAATGAGGCTTAATTGAGGATGAAGTTCACCTGGGCAGAAACAGGAGGACCTTCTGGAAATCCAAGGAGATGGTAACAGAGAAAGGCTAGTCCTGTGAGGAAGCTTGCATGTACACTCCTTGGCACATTGGCTGGAAGAGGAGAAGAGTAGAAGCCTGTAATAGGCAGTGGGATGGAAAATTAAGAACTGGAAGTGTAAAGTCCTGAGCTGCTTAAGGGTCTCTGCATTAGAAGCTGGTTTAGAGGATGGGCTCACCTTCCCCCTACAAGCCACAGCAGGAGTGGCATAGCAGGGGCAGCCTATTTGGGGACTGCTGGAGACAGTTTGGAAAAAGTGTTTGATAATACCCTGGAAGGGGAGGAACTTCAATGGGACGTGGAGGAGTAAGCCACAAAGAAGAAAGCACTGCATTTTCTGGGAGCATGAGAGGGACTATGGAGTGGGTTGTTGAGGTAAGCAACTGCAGGAAGGGGCATTGGGCTATGTGAGGCGCTTACCCCAGATGATCCCTAGGGTGTACTGGAGCAAGGAGAGAGCATACACCTGTAAAAGCAAGAACCAGCCTGTATGTTCAAAAAGGGGTTCTCCAAAGAAGGGTTTTGCAACTTTATTTTACAGGCAATTTGATGATCCTTGTGGCATGGCTTTGCATAGGTAATGAAATGAGTGCCAGCCAACAGGATGCAGTACCCTTTGTAAGTTGCATGACCTTGAGTAGACTTTCGGCTCCTTCCTATAGATGGTTTTCTTTCGTTATACAGTGAGAATCCAATAATGTGAAGAAATGCTGTTGAGGAGCAAGTTCATTTTAAAAAGCTTCTTAGCTACTGAACAGGTCAGTCTTTGAAAATCCCATTTCAACCTGTCACTGAAATGGGAGACAGCATGTTTTAAATCATGCGGGAAAATACATACAGTGCTAAGCTCTGGTGGTGCAATACAGGGAGTTAAGTTCAAGTCTAATGGCTTGTTCCTCACTCCTTGGCTAGCGAGGCGTAATGAGTACTTTGGAGGTAGCATATACATTACCTGGAGGGAAGGAGATGCCTCATGTTACACTCCAATGAATCTCAGTGGGAGGGGCTATTGAAATAGTCCTCTTTCCAGCCCTCCTTTTGGGAAGATAATTAGGGCATGAAGCCTCTTAATGAGAAGGAGAAAGATAGAAGGAATGGGAAATACTTCAGGATTTCCAAATATGCATTATACTGCTCTTCATTTTCCTTCTCACTTCATAATTACAAGATTCTCTTATCCTACCATCTCCCTTTCTCTCCAGTTTCCTGAGACAGCTCATTGAAGGTTGGCTTGGCTTAATCATAAAAATTTCAATTGACTCCTTCATGCAGGACCAGACCAGGTCTCTCTCTTATGGCTAGGTGAACAGCTGTTTGTGCTTGAACATGGGCCTATCAGGAAAACAGTAGTGGGATGAAGCCCAAAAGTTTGGAGGGACTTGGCCATGTTCACCAGAGCCCAAAACCCTATTGAATGGCTTACCGCATCTTTAATCATCACTTGGCTAGGCCTTCCATTGTTCGAGGACTCCCTCCCTGAGAAAATGGTCCATTACTTTGTGATTCGTGCTGGAAGTAGCAGTTCATACAAAACCGAAGAATCAATACAGCACTGTAATACACAGGACTTCTGATTCAATGGACCTTTGCTTTTTTTTTTTGACCTGTAAAAATTATTTCTTTACAACTGTGTTGAAATTTGCCATGTGTTTTTCTACAGATGATTGATAATTAGGTTCTAACTATCCACTTTACTCCCTGCTAGCCAGATTCACATTTGGTCTCCACAGTGAAATTATTAAACTGTACAATAAAGCCACTCATGTGCCTCTAAATCTGATGAGCACAATCTGTATCCATTGTGAAAGCTGGGACTCTTGGCTTCTGTAGTCAGTCTGCCCAGAATTGATTTGTCTCTAGATTAAAAACATGGCCATTGAGGTGAGTGTAATATCTGAGATTGCCAAACTAGAAAGCAGATTTCTCACATTCCTAAAACTTGGGCTAGTTATAAATTACTGTATTTTCAAGGTCCAAGACAGTCTTCAAACAAAAACATAATAACCATATTGGGTCAGGCCACATCCATCTATCACAGTATCCTGTCTTCTGACAGTGGCCAATGCCAGGCAGCGCTGTCCCGTGGGGGGAGGGGGCCCAGGGCCAACTGACCTAGGCGGGGCCCCACCCCCCATGCCTCAGGGGAGTCGGGCTGCTCTGCCAGCCCAGGCGGGGAACCTGGAAAGGGGGACTGCCGGTGGGGGGGATCTGGCTGCAGCCAGGAACCCAGGCTCCTGTGGCTGGTGCCCAGCCAGGGACCCGAAGCCACCGCCAGTGAGGGCTGGCCCTGGCCACTGCAGGCCGGCCCAGAGGCGGGTCCCAGCCATCTGCCCCACCCCTGGACCTACCTGCTCTGCCCCAGGGGCGGGGAGGGCTAGCCCAGGGGCCGGGCTTAGTGCTCCCTGCCCGACCCGCTGCCTTTGGCTCCCTGCAGAAGGGAGCAGGGAAGAGTGTGGCCTTGGGGGTGCTGTGGTGCAGGCCCCGCCCTGCCCCACTGGGAGCGGGACAGCGCGGGGCCCGCGTAACCATGGAGCGATCGCCCCGTTCACCCCCCCTCAGGGAGGGTCCTGATGCCAGGTGTTTCGGAAGCAATTAATAGAGGAGGGAATCATCAAGTGATCCATTCCATTGACCATTCCCATCTTCTGGCAAACAGCCTTCTGACTAATAGCCTTGATGGACCCATTCTCCGTGAATTTATCTAATTCTTTTTTTAACCCCATTATAGTGTTGGCCCTCACAACAACTTCCGGCAAGGGGTTCCACAGGTTGATTATGCATTAGGCTTTTTCCTTCAGGATCCCCTGTTTCTTTGCCTTTGAGAGGCACTCATTCTTAATGTGTGGCACTTATTTCGCATAGGACGTAAACAGTCTTTATATGATAGCTACTTTTGGTCGTCATAAATCTGCTTTCAATAAAGAAGTGCTGATGGAGCTTCCAATCTCTAAATGAGTGGTTCTCAACCAGGGGTATACAGCCTTGTGTTGGTGGGATACACAAAGCTCTTCTGGGGTACATCAATTCATCTCGATATTTGCCTCATTCTACAACAGGCTACATAAAAACACTAGTAAACTAAAATTTCCTACAGACAATGACTTGCTTTATACTGCTCTATATACTATGCACTAAAATGGATTTAAATTCCAAGCTTTTTATTCTATAACTATACTTTAAAAATGGGAAAGTAAGCAGTTTTTCAGTAATAGTGTGAGATTCTTTAAAAAAAAATCAGACAAAAATGTAAGTAGTTTAAGTGAGGTGAAGCCTGGGGCTATGCAAGAAGAATCACACTCCTGAAAGAGGCACAGTAGCCGGGAAAGGTCGAGGATCATTGTCCTAAACCATCTAGTCTTCCCAGTTGCTTAACGTGCCAGGTATCCCATCCTCTAACTCTAAACCTAACTGAACAACCTTTGATTACAAATCAGTGGTCTAACATTCAAGGATTACTTTGACCCAGAACAATTTTGTAACCTCAAGGAGCTCTTGGCTTTCATTCTTAAATTAAACATACAAGGACTTCTTGAATCACCTTTTAAAAAGAAATAAACTTTCCAGGGCTCTTGTACAGAACGTTATTGTGGAATAGAGTGACTCATGCTGAAACAATGATTTTTAGTAAATTCTCTCACAGCCTGAGGATATGGTTTGATCATTCATGCACCTGGAGGGATTGATCCTAGTTCTTGTGAACAATCTCTCATTTTGTACTTGTTTGTTGAATATTTTTTTTTTTGTCTTCCTGCTAAACACTGATGAACTTGGTAAAAGTTTTAAGTATCTGACAGATTCATTCAATACTTTTTATAGTTTCTTCACTTTATCAGAATAAGTGCACTGAAAGAATACTTAACCCTGTCAATCAAGAGTTTTTCAAAAGGTAAATTACAGAATAAAACAAAAGTGTGTTTTTTTCACTCTGAGGTTGTGACCTGTACTTAAAAGTGGTAAACAGCAGAGTGCATTTAAAAAGAATAGGCCATGTAATTGGAGGACAGGACTCCCTTTGTCTGACTCACTTTGTATGACATGCTTATGTTCACATTTGTCTTTGGAGCTACTAGCCAAATTTCATATTTACCATATTTTTTTTTAAAAAGTACAAGGAGTTTATAGGAAGAATGAGCCATTTTGGCTAAAATGACACATCACATTAAATTTTTTGCCCAAACACAGAGTGAACTCTTGATACAAAGTATCTTCTATGTGCTTCTTTGTGTGTCTTTCTTTTAGAACCTGATTCCTCTATGAACTTTCTGCATGTCTCTCTCTAGCTCTGTGGCCATATGGACAGTGCTTTCTGACCCAGCAATACCTGGACAGGGAGTCTGCATCTCCTCTCAGTTATACTTGGGAAAATATCATCCTATTATCTAGACTCGTGCTGCTCAGTCATCTTGCTTGCTGAGGCAACTGAAACCTTGTTTGTTTAATTAAAAAAATGTTTGGCTACTGTTACTTTTCAAGTGCAGAATGCTTCTGGGTTCCACCTGAGAATAGAAAGCAAAAATGGAAAGGTACCATGCAGGAGACAATTGTTGGAAGAGAAGAAAGCTGAAGCAAAGCTGAAAATGACCATATAAGACACCTCTTGATTTCACCACATAGATGGATAAGAGGGTGGAATGAAAAGTCTGTCACCTTCACAGTGCTATCTTCCTCAATACTTGGGTTCCCAAGTCATGGATCCTTAAGTTCCTCCCACAATACTGTAGCTCTTCATAGGAGACGGTATTTTTTGCCCTCTAGGAATCTCTATTTAAGGGACTTCTAAGAACATCTCTGATCAGATTGGTATTTGGGATCTGGCACCGGCCCAGAGGCACCTGGCCTTCACGTGGATGGTGCTGGATACATTTCTGGGGATTCTGACAGGATTAACAAGGTTTGAGGGTAGAACTCTGGCCTCTATTAGGGTAAATGAGAGTAGACTCTGATTGGAAGCTATTTCATATAACTCCCCCACACACAAATCATATGATGTTTGCCAACATCCATTTAAAGTTGAATCCTCCCAAACATATTAACAAACATCAATTTCAGCTGACACACTGAAATTGACAGTGCAGCCTAGAGATTGAGCACCCAGCCACGGCTCACTCCTCCTTGTAGTCCTGGCTGGAGGGGGTCATTGCTATGTCCGTGTAGAGCTTCAGCCTGCCCCACACCTTGTGCCTGTGTGTGTTTTGAGCCCTTCAGCAATTTCCAGAGCCACTGGAAGTCGTATACCAGTGGTGGGAACTCTAACACCACAACTATTCTCTGCCCCTAACTTCCAGCAGTGAAAATAAAAATCGTTGATGGATTTATTTTTTTATTTATAGTTTGTCAACCCAATTTATAAATTTGAAGCTTTTGTCAGGTTCAGATTGGTGGGGAGATTTTTGTACTGGAATTTTTACAGGTGGATTAGTAAATATATTAAGTGGTTTTGATTATACATTAACCTATAAAATCTCTATGTATTGGTTGCTGATTTTTCTTTCAATCACTTCAATAACCTTTTATGTGAATCAGAACATCTGAAGGGAACACTTTATAAACTTAGTTTAAATCACTGCCTCAAATATGTGAGACCTTTTTCTTTTAACAACATAGCCATAGGAATTATGTGCAATGTCTCTTTGACAAATCTTAGTAGGCTGATGATTATGTGAGATAAAATACTATTTTGAGTTTTAAAATGCCATTAAAGGAATAAAATTAAACTGACCATTTGCAGAAAAATATAAGTCAAATTATTTCAGAATCATCTGGCACACATTGTATTACCTGCTTTTTTTATGAACAGTAAGTGCACTGAAGATACAATAGGAACTTTACATTATAAATTTTAATTTAAAGTCAGACGTGAGGGCTCAGGCCTCCAGCCAGCAGAAATTGTGAGCATGATGTATTTTTGGCTGTGCTCATGATTCTTTTAAATATAGCAAAAGCATGTTGAAGAGGGTAGGATGTACATGTCAAATGATATGACAGATGAACAAAACAGAAGCACTGGGGGAAGAAGTGTGTGTGTGTGTGTGTGTGTGTGTGTGTGTGTGTGTGTGTGTGTG
>ML685771.1:14792886-14872416 GCA_007922175.1 Pelusios castaneus | reverse complement strand
TGTGTGTGTGTGTGTGTGTGTGTGTGTGTGTGTGTGTGTGTGTGTGTACTTCATTTCCAACTCATTAGTGAGGTAAGTAGTATGATCTGTGCAGATGGTGTTAATATCTTAATTCTCCTGTTTACCCTGATATCACTATTTCATGAAAGTAAATGGAATTAGATTGCATTTTCAATGCTGTAATTAAGAGCAGAATTTGACCATAAATTGTTTTACTTGTAAGGAGTGGAGGAAAGGTCAAATCTCCTGTTGTAATAAGAAAAAAAAAAAGGAGATCCCTATTTAGCCCTGAGGCAACTGTGTCAAATCTGCATTTGAATTCCAATTCTGCAGTTTCTCTTCAAAGCTGTGATTTGTTATCCAATTGTTTAAGTACAGCTATTAACAAATCATCAATGGAGTGAGCAGGGAGATTGAAGTGTTCCCCTTCTTTACAAGACTTGCTTCCCTCCGCCTTGAGAATGTTCTTAAAGGGACTGAAAACCCTCTCATCTGCTATATTGGGACCCTTACTTTATTTAAAGTACTTGGTATTCTACTATTCAAAGAACAAAAATAAATATTTCATGCCCAAATGCTACTTCATTAAGTCATGTAACTAATGAAAGAACTGGACCTAATTTATAAGGGGTGAACAAGCACGACTGAGCCATGTTGTGCGCTTCTTTTCTTAGAAGATTGCATAATTAATCAATGACATATCAGTGGAATGGAGTGTGGAAGAGCACAGGAATAATGGTGAAACCAAAACATTTAGTTTTCCCCACCCCCCAAAAGATGGGGTTTTTTTTAGTTAAATTATGATGGTCCTAAGTTTAACAACTCTCCAGATATTTCCCAGTCCATCAATGTCAGTTATTTATGTGTATAAATGAAAGAAAAAGCCCTTAGTTTCATGGCATAAGGCAAATGTCATGATACTTTAGCTCTAAGAAACCATGGGAGCTTCAAAGAGATGTTGAGCTTTTCTACAATAATACCCCTCTGCTCTTGGACTTTTATGGGTTTTTTCTAATTGTAAACCTGACAGTGTCAAAGCTAAAAACAACTTTCAGCATCTTTGCCTGAGTTGTTCGTTGGGTGTTTCAGTTAAACTTTGCTATGAATGAGAGCCTATATCTCTTCCACTTACATATGAAAATGAACTAGGCAATCAGCTGACAGTACTGAAGGACTAATACAAATGTATAAAATCATTAAAGAGTGTTCCATTACCCTTTTACTTTGGTAGGCTTGCTGTTCATCATTCATTTTAATGTATGACCTGAAAGGGTTCTACTGAAGAATGTGGGAAGTTATATTTGTCAAATGTCTTAATTTCATTACCTTGTAGAGATTTATTGATTCACATACTTAAATATGTTAAATTTACATTTGGATGGCAGAGAGATGGAGTAAAATGAGACAGTCAACAGAAATGTATTAAAGTTTCTAGCAGAAGAGAGCTATCCTGAAAATTAAAATGAGATATTGCATTTTACCTTTCTAGGCAGAAAAGTGGCTAGAGCTTCAGTAAATAAGTCACATAGACTTGCAAAGGGTGGGTGAATGGCAGTGGAGATATGGCATTTATATTTGTAAATTGAAATTGATCAGTAGATGAATTATATGCAATGTATTGGGCCCTTTGGCCCAAATTTTCTCTTGATTATGTTGATGGAAATGAGGAACAGTTCCATGGAAGTAGATAAACTTATATTGGTGTAAAAATAGAATAAGTGACAGCAAAATCTTGATGATTCATCTGACTAACTCATTGCTGAACTAAGCTCCCAGCTCAATGTTGGGTTACTCTCATTTTCCTTCCCACTAATTGTACCAACTTTCCTACTGTGATTCTAATAGTTGTAAGAGCTCTTTTTGTTCCATTGATCTTCATGTCAAAATCTGTCAAGAATGTTAATATGACTATTGTTCATGCAAAGCAAACCTAACACAGTATCTTCTGTAGCACCTATCAGTCTTACACTCTTCCCAGTTAGCTCAGTAGCAAAAGTCTGTGCTGACTTGAAAAGATAATGTATGAATCTACAGTTCACCCAGTCTCATGCTTTAACAGAATGTTAATTGCTGCTTTGTAACAGGAACTTCAGAGAATTTGTTTCACTTCCAAAATGTATATTCATGTTTTATAGTGGGCAAGCGGCTTTGTGAAATTTCTAGGAACCATGTTAGTGAGGCTAGGAGAGCAGGATTGATCCATTAATTTGTTACTACTTTCCTTCAAGTTTTAATTCTCTTCACACATTCTAATTTAGTGTATAAAAGTTGCTGGGATAAACTCATCTGAAAATATTGCTGTACCTATGCATATTCATTGGTACCTGCAGGAACTTGGGCATTTCTTAGCAAAAAAAATGTAGTCTAAGTATTAAAACAAATTCTTTTGATTTTTTTCTCCACTAGCAGTAAAAAAAAAAAAAAAAAAGTACATTACAAAGCCCTTTTTTGCAAACAAAGAAGGCAAATATTTGCTGAATTTTATAGCAAGGTCGAGTTAATGGCCTTCTGTTAAGTTAGGATGCAATGTCCTTTGATTTTTGTAGTTTCTTCGTTAAAATAAATACTTTTTTCATTTTATTTGGGGAGATGATGTTTGAAAGAAACACAAATTCTTATTAGCGGGCTTTCAGTAACTATCAACTGCTTCTATTTTCTTTAACAGTGTAAACGAGGAAAAACCTGACCATATCTTGACTCTAATGGAATTATTTAAAATTCACAACAAATTACAGTACAGTAAATGTTAATCTTCACAGAGAAATTAATGTGTTGTAACTTGTGACATACATAGCATGACCCCATTGTCTGACTTTATTCTGGCATAAAAAAAACCCTACTTCACAGATGCTCTACTGCAGCTTTTACACTTGAAGACTTTAGAATAATCTAGGCTGAATATTTTTGGAAAATTAAAACAATTTCTGAAATGAACAGCTAACACCTCTTGGACACTCCATTTATACTTTTTGAGCAAAAGTTGTTTGACTGAATAGTCAATTCATATTTTAGAATTTGCAAAGTGACTTGCATGTGATGGAAATACAGACATGCTGGGATAAGTAACAGTTCTTATTTAAATTCCAAAGGGGTAGCCGTGTTAGTCTATTGTAAAAAGACAACAGAGTCCTGTGGCACTTTTAAAGACTAACAGATTTATTTATCGCATGAGCTTTCGTGGGAGAAAATCCCACTTCGTCAGACGCAAGAAGATTTTCTAAGATTAAAACTCATTATTTAAGCCCAAGAACCTATTCTATTAAGAAATGCTCTATTTATTTAGGGGGTGTTTTTAAATTGTTGAATACGGGATTGCTGTTTAATTTTTTGACTACAAATGTCAATTTTGCCATTGTTTCATTAAAAAATAGTCATGCATATGTTAACTCTTAGAAATGAAATATTGATGCGTTATGTTTGTTCCTTCATGCTTATTCTTCAAGGTAGAACTAAAAAAATCAGCTATCACAAATGAAGAAATTATACAAATTTTTGACCTATTTTTGTGCTGTAAAAAGTGATCTTGGATAGCTTTGTATACACATGCTTAAAGTAACACTTTCAAGAACAAACAAGGAGTCTAGTAGCACTTTCAAAGACTCACAAATTTATCGTAGGAGAAAATCTCATTGCGTCAGCCACTTGTGTGACAAAGTAGGATTTCCTCCAATGAAGGCTCATGCGATAAATGAATTCGTTAGCCTTTAAAAGTGCCCCAGGACTCCTTGTTTGTTTTGCTGAGCTAGACTAACACAGCTAACCCTTTAGAATTGTCAAGAGTGAGGCCCAAACATTCCCCTGCTTCTTTTTCCACCCCCTCACTTTCCTTCAAAGTTTAAAGTCAATTGCTGTCTTCAAAACAGACTTGATTGGTGCTTTCACTTGTTTCTTGAGTGTCAGTGATAATAAAATAAAATATTTAATAGTATTGTGGGAGTTATAGATGAAATACTTCTGAACTCAAGTGAGACTGGACACCTAGTACTTAAGATGGTGTATGCTGTTTCGTTTTTTCTTCTCTCTCTCATTTCTCTAACAAAGGACCAATATAAAGTTGCACTCTCCCAAAGCAAATTAAAATAGCTTTTAGCAGTTAATCAGCCCTTAAAGTGGTATGGATTTAAATACCTATTATCTGGCAACTTGGTGTATTAGGTGTATGAATTCTTTAGTGGATTTACTTCAGATTGTAGGTTTTGATGTAGAAACCCTATCTCTTGAAATGTCTTGGATAAGCACCGCTTAGCACAGAATAAATAATGGATATTTACAAATCATTGATATCACTGCAAAGTTGCCTTATAATGAATACCTTACTTTCTGGCACTTCCATTTCCACTAGACAAAGGTAAGTGGAGCAAAGGCAAAGGGATTCTCCCCCATCTGCTTAGACCAGTGGACTGAGTTCACAGCCACTGTGGGATGAAGGCTAATTCAAACCAACAACTGATGTACCCTTGTGCACTCTGAGCATGTTCTCACGGTGGGAGGGATGTACTGGAGCAGTTGCTGGGGACAATTGTGGCTGCAAAGATGTGGCAGATTGAGATTTCTATTTACTCTGTAGCAATATTTTCAGGATGTATCTTAGGACCAATCTCTGTGACATGCAATTGATGAATATTGATCCCAGCCCAAGGTGGCAAAAGCTCACTAAGTACAAGAGGAGAAGCTTAGTTGTTGGTATTTAAAATGAGTGAGAGGTTCTCCACTTCCGTCTCTCTAAATGATTGCCCCTATTTCTTCAGTGCTAGTTGCCAGAATCAAGGATCCTCCACTGCTGCTAGCCAGTCTTTTCTCACTTATTTGAAAATGATTTTTATTGCCTCTATAGTTCAATTGGAGCCTTCGAAGAGTAAATGAAAGAAAATGACATATAATGGGAGATGGATTGAATGATGTTTTGAGGAAAGTGATGCATTCAATACTGCCTATATCAAGGAGAACTCTGATCTCAGTGCAACCTGTTTCACACCAAGAGTAACTGTACATAGTGACAAGCAACTGGGAGAGAGCTCCATGTTCAGTAAATTGGAGAGAAGTCTATACATTAAAAAAACCTTAAATATTAATGGGCTGAGAAGCAGGTCTACAGAAAATTCACTAATTTAGTTAGTGTGGGCTTGATGAGCCAAGATTTGAGGGTTTTCAGCTCTTCAGATTTGCTTTCAATTTTGGTTTGGAAACCTAAAAATTTCCTGGCATTCAGATTTTGTGAGACTCAGTGAATTTGAGTAATCTTAACTACATTGCACAGGCCTGGGACTCCTTCCTTATTCCCAGCATGATCACCAACCAGACTGACCTGTGAAACCCAATGGTCTCCATGCCCCACCCAACCTGAGGCCTACAGATATTTTGTCTGATGTGATTCCCCCCCAGTGTTAAGTTGTGGGGTGGCAGGGAGGTGGATGGTCCATGCCAGCTGAAAGCAAACTTTTTCAGGAGGCTGGGGATGGAAAAGACCTTGATCTTCCTTCTCCTGTTGCTTCTGCCTTTATTACATTGGGAACATGGTATGCTCCCCTGACTTGCAGAGTAGGCTTTTTTCCCATGACTGTCAGTGAAGGGAGATTGATTTCAGTGACAAGAGGAAGGCTTCTGCAACCAGCTGGTGGAGAGGAGAGGGTGACCTTTGAGATTTGAAAAAGGATAAGCTCATGGAGTGGCATAATCCTCTCTAAAGTATTAAATCTAATTTTTTTATTTTTATTTTGGCTCCATGAGACGCAATACAGAGTCTGTCTTCCATTTATCTGAAAGATCATCCATTCCGTGATTTTAGGTTCATGTCATCAGTAATTTTTCTGAGTATAAAACAATATGCCCCAGCTTGAAAAAAAATATCTCCCCTATGGAAAAGCTTATTCACAATTCTGTGGCAGCATAGATTAAAGAATCCCACATGCTTTTCATGAGCATCAAACAATACATGTATTCTGAATTGAGAATAGTAATCACATCACAAACTGTAGCTGATACTAAGACAGAATGCAAAATCCCTGGGTGCTGTGGACCTGCTGGGTACCTGCAGTAAGGAGCTGTGGTCCCCCTCAAAATCTGTCCCAGGGGTGGGACTTGCCCCCCACTGGATGGCCCTGGGAACTACAGGTCACGAAACCAGAGGCAGAGGGGTGGGGCCAAGACATTAACCAGAAGTACAGAAAGCAGCCCCTGATGCTCAGTAGAGAAGGAGGCACGAAGTGGGGAATAGATGTAGTGGTCTAGCGGCCCAAGCCTGCTCTCGTGGAAGCCTCCTGCCCCTGCTGGGAAGAGCGGCCCTGGAAGCAGCTAGGCTCCGACCTTGAGGAGCTGACGGGACTACTTACAGCTAGCGACCCAAAGGAGCTTCTGGGGCTGCCTGTGGGAGTAGCCCACGGAACAATCAGAGCTGCTGATAGAGGAGCCTGAGAATTGTTTAGCTAAAGACATGGTGGAATCTCCATGGCGGGGGGGGGGAGAACTTGCCAAAGTAAGCCATGCCCTTGGCTTGAATGTAAGTGTCTTTTCTCAGAAGGGTTGCTCCCTTTCTGTACGTCAACATGAAAGTCTATCAGTCTCTGTCACAGGTGCAATAGTGGGAGAGATTTCCAAATTCACAAATGGCAGTTAACCTTCTAACACCCACCAAAGTTAGGGCAAGCAAAGCATTTAAATAAGTGACCTAATTATCAGATGTGTCAAGCATCCGTAGCACAATTATCTGAATCATGTCTTGGGGTGGCAAAAGTGGGGCCTAAATCTGTAAAGTAACTGAAAAGGTAAGATGAGGCCTTTTTTTTTCTTACTGATTTTTACCTTTTTTGCACATTCTCAAGATGTTAGCTGAGCTATGGCACTCTGAAAGTTTAATTAAAAACAAGTCTGATGCACAGATGCACATTAACATTAGCATAGAACTGTCATGCCTATTTCTGCTGGAAATCCACCTGATCAAGAAACTTAGATCTGATGGTTTCTGATATGTGAGGAAAGGCTAACTTAATACATCCAGCTATTCATATTCATGCATGGCTCATTTTCCTTTAGTGAAAAATAACATGTGACTGGTTGGCTTGACATCTCTTACGCATCTTCTCAAAGAGCTGACATTCTTTAAGTAGGTCTTCTACTACTTAAAAATTCACTTTTGCTTGTTCCATACTAAGATACAGAGCATGATGTTGTTTTGATTTATTACGCCCACTCTATCCACTGGATTCACTGCTTTTATTTGCTGTTTATGTGTTACAATGAATAAAATATTAATAAATGAATTCCTTTGATTTAGCTAACAGTGTATATAGAGGGTATTATAAAATTATCCAAATTCAATTTTATTCACTGTGCCTCTGTGCCGAGTAGCTCTTTAGTACTTTAATTCATGCAGAAAAGGTTAGAATCTACTGAAATGAAACAGTTCCTGAACCAGCAGCCACATTATGTTTGTGATTGTTTCTCCTTGAACTACAGTAAAAGCTGAGGCTTGGAAAGTGGGGATGGAAATGAATACTGTAGAAAGGTAGGTAAAGAAGCAGGTTTGTTTTAAAAAGAGAGGACTTTTTTTCTACCTAAAAATTATGTATGTTTATTTACCAAAGGGGAAAATAATTTTCAGAACAGTGGGTTCTCATGAAGGACCGCATTAGACCAGTGGTTCCCAACCTTTGGCCTAGGACCAAAAGTGGCCCATGGAGGCTTTCATAGTGACCTGCAGCTCCCATCCTGCTGGCTGCAGAAGGGAGCTGCTGCGTAAGGACACAGGTAGCGTGTGTTGCCGAGGGCTACAAGTCTGGCAGGCTCCTTGCTATAACCAAAGGGGATGGGAGATCAGTGTTCTCCTCCCCTCAGCTGTAGCAGGGAGCATGGCAAAGGGCTCCTTCTTGCTCCACTGATGCTGGGGTCCCTGCTGGAGCCAAAGGGAAGGGAGCACTGATCTCCAAGCCTCCTGGCTACAGGCTACAGAAAGAAGCCACTACCTAGGGACCAGATGGACCGCAGCAGGCTACAGGATGCATGCAGGTTGCCTGCTGCAGCCAGGAACACAGGAGATCAGTAAAGAGACAGCCTCCTCTCTGAACTCACTCAGTCCTAGTCTACACTTTAGGGCTAAGTCAATGGGAGATAAGCGCTCTGCAGCACGCAGCTTGCATATCTCCTGTCGGTCGACGCAGTTATTCTTACTTACCGCAGTGTCTTTCTTTGGCTGCGTCGACTTCGAGGGCTCTCCCATCGACACAGCATTACTCCACGTGGAGGGGTGGAGTTACTGAGTCAACGGGAGTTTGCTTCTCGGATTGATTGAGCGGGTCTACACTGGCTGCTCAATCGATCCTGCTGCGTTGATCCGTGGGAATGGCTGCAGCATTGTCAGTATAGACAAGGCCTCAGTCTGCCTGCAGTGGGAAGCTGGAGACAAAAATCAATTCCTTCTAGTTTGTAGTTTGGCCTTCACTTAGAAGGCCGCCAATCCCCCCCTCCCCCCAGTAATCTTAGCTGCCAGGCCATGTATTTCAGTGTGTAGTGACAGTCACTCATCTACACCACTGTTTTTTCTCTGAGTGTGTGACAGACTGTGAGTAATTTGTAGGTGTAAAAGAGTGAATGTAAAAATCAGCATAGTAGCGTCAAAATGTTTTCTTTAAATAGGTAGTGATTTGTGTTCCTTAATAGTGGATACGTCCATACATTTTTATGAGTTGATAGTCATTTGGCCCTTTAGGGTGTAAACATGATATTTGTGGCTCTCGAGCCAAAAAGGTTGTGAACCACTGCACTAGACGTATCCTTGGTTTCAATGCATGCTATGCCCACAGCAGAAAATCTACATAAAAGTACACTTTATTTCTGCATTACCTGTGCTATAGCAACAGCAGATCATTTCCAGCCATCTCCTTTGTAGTGCAGCTGAGGTCATTTATAATTCACCTCTGTATTCTGCCAGAATACAATAATGTTTGCCTCTCCCCCACACCAAACCTGAACTCTAAAGCAAAGCTCTTTGGAAGATTATGCTACAGCAGTGCACAGATGTTCAGCTCAAAATATGACAGTGATTCATGCAACACATATTGCTACGTTTGTGACATGTCCTATAAAAGAGATGTTGTGATTTCTTAAGTAGTATTGGCAAAGTAGTAATTTGCTGTTTTTAAGCAGTCCGTCATGTTCCTGATATTTATTGTTGGCTGTCATAAATTGTGATTTTTTTATTTTATTTTTTATTTTTGGGGGGCACTTAAAAATAGGTATACATCATTATGAGGTCTTGTATGGTCACAGGTTATAGAGTTAGCATTATCTAATGGTTCAGTCTGGCTTCAGTTTGTGAAATAGCTACTTGCTATAGTTATTAGGCCTAAATTTTCCAGTGCTTCTCTTGTGCCCAGCTTGAGGCACTTAGTGCCTGATTTCTGGAAGTGCTGAGCACCTGTGGCCTGTGACAACTGGTGGTGTGGGTGATCAGGGCCCTGATATTTTGCCCACCCAAAATTAAAACACCACTGGTAATAATTTAGGCTGTAATCTCTTATCTACCACTTTTTCAGTCTGTCTAAAATATTACTACACTGATGGTAACTAGATGTCATTACCTAAACCACCTCACAAGAGTCTTATATGACACGTTTTTGGTCAAGTGTTAAGATAAATGATGATGTTTTGGAAATGCAAAGAATATATTTTGTTATTTCTGCACCTATGAACTTATTAATTGACAAACTGGTGAAATTGTCTTAGATAAATTGGATGAAATTCAAGGACAAATGCAAAGTACTCCACTTAGGAAAGAACAATCCATTGCACACATACAAAATGGGCAATGACTGCCTAGGAAGGAATACTATGGAAAAGGATCTGGGTGTCATAGTGGACCACAAGCTAAATATGAGTCAACAGTGTAACACTGTTGCAAAAAAACCAAACATCATTCTGGGATGTATTAACAGGAGTACTGTACTCCGCATTGATTAGGCCTCAACTGGAGTATTGTGTCTAGTTCTGCGCACCCCCTCTTAGGAAAGATGTGGACAAATTAGAGAAAGTCCAGAGAAGAGCAACAAAAATGATTAAAGGTCCAGAACACTTGACTTATGAGGGAAGATTGAAAGAACTGGCTTGTTTAGACTGGAAAAGAGGAGACTGAGAGGGCACATGATAACAGTTTTCAACTACCTAAAAGGTTGTTACGAGGAGGTGGGAGAAAAATTATTCTTCTTAACTGCTGATGATAGGAGAAGAAGCAATGGGCTTAAATTATAGCAAGGGAGGTTTAGGTTGGACATTTGGAAAAAAATCCTAACTGTCAGGGTGATTAACCACTGGAATAAGTTGCCTTGCCTAGGCAAATTGTGGAATCCCTGTCACTGGAAATTTTTAAGAGCAGATTAGCAAACACCTGTCAGGGATGGTTTAAGATGGTACCTGGTCCTGCCATGAGTGCAGGACTCATGGTCTGTTTCAGTTCTATGACTCTATGATATCTGTGGTCGCAGAATAAAAACCTGCAAGTTCTCTGAAGAAAGTTTGTGGCTTTTAAAAAGGTACATATATATTAAACGACTGGCTTTCTACAGTTGAAATACCCTACACATACCATTGAATTCAATGGGAGTGGAATTTGACTGAAAATACAGTTTCTGTAGCCTTCCTTAATAGCCTTTTGTAAATGAATAGATGAACACCCCAGTCTTCTATACTTCTCTTTAACTTGGATGTAAGTAATTAGCTTTTGGAAATGTGGTTCTTTAGAGACCTATGAAACTCCTGTGTTTGATTCATAGTAACTGAGATTAATGCATTAAAATTTTGTTGGGAAACGTTATCCCATTTTTATTGAATTTTATTCATTTGCCCAAGTGATTGTATGAACATTTGCTGTTATGCGGGGAATAGTCTAGTGACTTCAATTAAATTATAGTTCAGATTTTATTTTCACTTTGAAACTTCCTTTTGCAGATGTTAAATACTTCACATTGGTTTGCCTTCTTTAACCCCAGGCTTGCCAGTTTTGCTTTTGGTATTAAATCTTTTAATCTGCAAAATCTGTGAAAAGAAGGTCTGGCAAAATAGGTTCTGGTAGTAGATGCCAATAAAGTTTTCAGTGCTAGAGGTGCATTTGTTTAATAATGCAGCATTGCGCAGCCTTGTTATGAATATATTTGAGTCATCTAGAAGAAACATTGATCGTCTTAGGTTTTTCAAGGCTTTATTTTGCAGATGGTAAATATGCTGGCAGACAGGAGAAGGGAATAAACTGCATACTGAATAGTTAAACTGCCATGTATTACTCACTGTACAAAATTGTATTCAGAAATGCTTTGGGATTTGTATCGACAGCTACCATTTTATTCAAGTCTAGACTACAAGTTAATCCACTCTCTAAACACAAACCTGAAGAAAATGGTTTTAACATCGGTCCACGCTTTCCTTTTTCTAAATCTGTTCACTTGGGGGAGGGCTTGTTTTTTGTTTTTTTTGTAACATTTAAACATCCATGAACATATGCAGCAATACCAGCATGTCCTTAAACCAGGCTACACACTGGAAATATAACCACAGTCCAGGAATGATTGGACAATTTCTTGATGTGTTACTGAGCAGACATTTACAATAAATAATATGCAGGGTGCCCTTTATATAAAGTTTAATTATCTGTAAAACATCATGCTGCATAAGCCTTCCTGAAAGATACAGTAGGGTGTTAATGGTTGAATAATAATGCATCACATTTGTATAGCTTCTCACATCCAAGGATATTAAATGTTCACAAATTAAGCCTTACAGCACCCCTATGTTATAGACTCCCCCCCACCTGGATGTGCCATCTCTCAATTCACCAATTCCAAGGTGTTGGCAGTGCTAAGGGGAAGACATAAGTATACCACAGTGTACTTCCTCTTTTTATGCTCCCTGGCCAAGTTTCACAGCTGTAGGCTCTTCTTTGTTGGCAAAAATGGAAAGGAGCATTTGACCTTCAAAAAGCAAGCAGGACATAATTACTACTACTCCTAAAACTGCCAGCCCCAGACATTCAAAGATCATAAGCCAGGCTGAAAAAAAGTACCCTTAATTCATGGATTTTTTTTAAAAAAAGAATAAATACATTTGAATTATCTTTATCTGCCTGTCTAGGTTTAGGAATCACATATTCAGGCTTTTCTCTGAGGGCTAGAAATTTGTTTTTAGTGAGACGTAAGATTCTTAAATAATCCCCTGACTCCAGGAGTAGGGAGTTAAAAAAGTGTATCCTCTGTGATAAAATCATGAGTTGGCTTCACTGTGAGCCACATTGACTTTTCTAGTCCTAGGTAACAGAAACTCCGCAAATCATTCCATGATGAAAACGACATTTCCCCTGAGAATAAGTAGCAGGTCCAGCCCCTGAATACTAGGGATCTCAGATGTCTAGAAGAAGGGAAAATGATTCCTGCCAGGTATAGCTCTTCAATGAAGCCACATTTCCAGCCCAGTCAGCTTTACTCTACTCTTCTCCCTCCTCAGCAATGAGGAGAGGTTCTACAATACTGGAATTTCTGCACGAAACAGTAAGATAGCCTAGGTTTCCATTAACCCAAGGAGGGTTGGATTGCAGACTTCTGTGCAAATTACCGAAAAAGATGATGGGAGAAACCATGTGCTCCCACAGTTTAAGGTAACCAGAGCTCCTGATTTTATAGGTGCAGTCCCGATTATTCAGAGCTTTGTCTTGTCTTAAATAGGAGCCTATTACATCCCACTTCCTGTCCTAATTTTTCACACTTGCTCTCTGGTCACCATCTCCCAACCCCAACTCATTGCTTCTGTACATATGGCTACCGAGAGGTTCAAAAAGCTTTTGGGGGTGCCAGGGATGCAACTGAAACCCTGTTCCTTTCACACTTTGGAGGATGTGTTCAGGGTGGCATGTAAGCTTAAACATATTGGCTATGTCTACGCTTACCAAAGTTAGTTCGAATTAGTTAATTCAAATTAATTAATTCGAACTAATTTTAGTTTGTTTGAATTAACTTAATTTGAACTAGCATGGCCCCACTGGAATTTTAGTTCAAACTAAGCAAGTGCCATGCATGGCACTTGCTTAGTTCGAATTAATCAGTTGCATTAAGTTCAATGTGCCAGTTAGTTCGAACTAAGCAGTTAGTTCGAACTAACATGGCCACATTGACTTAATTCAAACTAACTAGTTTGAATTAAGAGTTAGTTCGAAAGATATAATCGAATTTATTAGTTCAAATTAAGGAAGCCCTTAATTCGAACTAATGAAAGCCTAGTGTGGCCAAGGCTTAAGTTAGTTTGAATTAAGCTTCCTTAATTCGAACTAACTTGACAGGGTAGACATGTCCATTAATTTAATGCCTTGTATGTATCCTTTTGTCACATCAGTCAGTCTTCATATTTTAATTGACCTGGAACTTCTTTAAAAGTGAAATGGTGTCTAGCTGTGCACATTGTAATCTGTGTTGTTCAAAGCTTATGAAATCCATATAACTTAATAACTTGAGAAGCAAAATTGCAAAATGAGGCAGTTTTAATTAGAGACTCTGTTTTTCAGCTTCCTCTCTTGCTCACTTTGAGTATATATCTTTGGCTACTTGTTACTGTTTGGAGGGGTTGGGTAGGGAAGAACAGTAGCCAATGACTGTTTGGCTTGTGAGCAGATACTTTTTGCATTAACAAACCACCCAACCAATTTCCCATCAAAATTTAACTTAAAAAACCATGAATTTTTTAAGTGTCTCATTTTTACTATTTGCATTTTTATACGGTGTGCCCCAGATGTGACAGATTGGTCATCCCACTGCTGCTGTGCTTGACCAAGAAATGAACTTTAAAGAGCAGGAAGAGGAAATGATACTGGACATTGTAGGGGAGGCCACAAATTGTATTCCATGTCCCTTTAAAAAAGGGATCTTTGCCCTTGCTTCTTAAAAAAAAAAACACTACATTCAAAATTATCAGTCTGCTACTTTCACTAGTCATTTCCACAATATCTGCTTGGAATTGCTGTTCAACTTTCAAAATCTAAAATTTTGAGGGAAAGACTGTTACCTGGAATCTTTCTAAATTGAAAAAATTTTTCCCTTAAGTGCTTAGAAAATGTCATGTCCTGGTATCTACACAGGAATCAAGGAAGTCCCCAAGTACTTCAGTTTCCTAATGCCATATAAAGTTTTCTAGTTGGAAAACTTTATGCCCTGGATTCCTCAAGGCTGAAGAAATGCTTTCTTGCCTAGAAATCTGTCTATGCAGAAAGTTCTTTCTGTATTGGTCTTTTCCCAGTGCTATTCATTATGATGCTGTGGTAGTCTGGAGGTAGAACTCTTCTTCACCATCATAGGGCTCAATGCTGAAGTCTGAATGTAAAAGTTTTTTTTTAAAACTAGTAAAACTGTGTGTGTGACAAGCAGTAGGAAATTATGAAAGACAACAGTAATAACATGGGATTCCACAGGTTGATTACTGCCCATATCTAGCGAAGCACTTCAGCCCATTCCCATTTCAAATATATGAATAGCCCCATTGAAGTCAACTTAACTTTGACTGTTTTAAATGCTTTGCTGGATTTGAGCCTATTTGCACAATTTGCTGGTTCTGAATATTATTAAAGGCATGGGGTGGGGGCAAATATATAAGTGACAGCAATCCCCACTGGCCCTCTCCCTAGTCATTATCTTTGAGTAATTGCCATCTGCGCACGCGCACACAGACACGCACACACCCCTTTAAATTTTTAGTATTAAAAAGTGTAAATTCCAGCCTTGGATTATCCAAAAAGTTGAATGGATTTTTCCTGGAAAGTTTTAGCTAAGGAGAATGATTATTCAGAAAGACTGTGATCCATTAGAAGTAACCAGCATAAATAACAAGCATAAAATGTAAGTTCCATTGTAAGCTTAACTTTTTTTTAAAAAAAAGAAAAGAAATTAAAGGGTAGCTACTTATACAAGACACACCTACTGTTTAGAGAACTTTACAAGAGAGTTATCATTTTTAATAATAAAAATAAATTAGCAAGTGTAATAAAAATGATTCTACAGGAATAGCTGCCTAAAATATTCCCCAAGACATAGAAAAGCTACTGAATTTGAGTTATATCACAATTAGCATAAATTCTCATTCCTTTGGGAACTATTTTATCACCTTTGCGCTAACTCCATCTCAAAGTCAAACCAAACAGATACAGTAAAAAATTGAACATTTACCTCACCTGTGGTCAGTTAATTAATCAAAGTAGAATTAATGGCAAATGCTACATCCACCATCAGTGGTATACTTGTCCACTTAAAATGATACCTGCATATGCAGAGCATTATCTATGCTACACATTGTCTTAAAAACAAAATCATAAACAATTTGAAGCATAACTCAGTGGGCTTACTGTAGAGTTTTATTCTCTTTCTTCCGCCCAAGTAGATACATCTCTCTGATTACTTTCTGATGTCTTGTTATAACCCATGGCTATGTCTACACTCACTAAAATTAGTTCAAACTCCCACTAAATCATCCCAGCCAGGGTTTTGTCTAACCGGACCTTAAATATCTCCAAAGATGGAGATTCCACCACCTCCCTATGTAACCCATTCCAATGCTTCACCACCCTCCTAGTGAGAAAGTTTTTCCTAATATCCAACCTTCACCTCCCCAGCTGTGACTTGAAACCATTGCTCCTTGTTCTGTCCTCTCTTACTACTGAGAACAGCCTAACTCCCTCCTCTTTGGAGCAGCCAAAGAATTCCTTTGTAATACAGGCCCTAGAACTTCATAAAGCCTATAGCCTCTGGTTGAGCTAGACCACAGATTTTCAAAAGGCCCGGCCAGTGCTGGAGGATGGGGTACAAGGTTGAGGGGGTCCGGGCCTCGTGACCCAGCTGGCACTGTGGGGGAGGGTGTGGGACTGAGGAGGGTCTAGGGCCTGTGGGATGGCCAGTGCTGGGGGAGGGTCTGGAGACTGCGCCTAATAGTGCTGTAGGGGAGGCGGAGTCTGGGGCTCAGAGCCCAGCCAGCTGCTGGGGGGGTCTCAGGCCAGAGTCTACAATGCTCCTGCCCCACTATCAGGCTGGTTGGTCTGTAGCAGACCAGCCAACCGAGGGCAGAGCAGGCAGGCTTATGGTGTGCAATGGCAATGTGGGGCCACGGTGCCCCCCTTTAGTTCAGGACCCTGGCTGCAGCCCTAAAACCCCTGCCTTAAATTGGCCCTGCTCCCAGTGCAAAGCCAGGACGTAGGGCTGCCACATAATTCATGGACAGGGTACTGGGAATAGTGAATCCAGATAATTCAGGAACGTGTATTTCCCCCAGCCCATCCCCAAAATAACCAGCTGCAATTCTTCTGCATTCAGAGTGTACAGACATCAATGTGTGGTGCTCAGTGGATAGATCCTCATGCAGCTTAAATAGTTTTGTTGGGGCTTTCGATGGAGGGTAAATCTGACCTTTTCTGAATTGCTCACTGTCCAGCATGTACTCAAAATGCATTCGAAATGTCCCTAAGGTTTTACTGCAGCCTGAACGGACCCTGGAGAGTACAGCAAGGCTTGAGCAACTCTTATTTTAAAGACTAATGCAGGCACGTTTGATCAGTCAACAAAATGTGCCTCCTGTCAGTTGCTTAACTAATGGAGAATCCATAGGAGAGGAAGGAAATGAGCGCTGTTAAAACACTGATTGTTTGTTCCTTTCAACTGCGATCTTATCCTTCTCATGCCATGCAAGTCCTGTTGTGATAATATCTGGTGTGGCATGCATGCTGGCATTCATTGGCTATTGTGTATTTCATTTGTACTGAAAATTGCTGCTGCTGGAAAACAAAACAAAACAAAGCTGTTTGCATGGGTCAGGCTTTGCAGAATCCAATTTTATCAACAGAAGTCTGAAATGCACAAACTATAATCTGATGTTTTTAAAGTCCCTAAGAGCAACAGTGAAACAGTTCAATAAGAGGTGTTTTTAAAATGTAAATCATATAGAATTTGACTCTTAAAATAATTGCCAGAAAATATAATATGCCATTTGTTTAACAAAATAAATATTTCACTATTTTTTACGGCGAGTGGGACTTGAGCAGTTTTACTATACAAGCTTTCAGATATTTTAGTTGTTTAAATAAAAGGCAAATCATATAAATTAAGCATTTTATTGAAACAAAACATAAATGGGGGCAGCATAATGATTGTGTTTGCTGAAGATTGACTTATCTATCATGGATTTTATTTTGTGGTTAGCCATGATTAATTCTGGAGTGTTTCCAAGTTTATCTTCTGCAATATAGCCAGTTAAAAAGAATCCTCACACTGAGAAAGAAGTCTGTCAATAATGTAATAGAATAATCACACTTTACATAACAGGTTTGATGTTAAAAGCCATGCATTTTTTAAAAAATAAGCATCTTATAAAATGTAAGAGAGATGTTCGTAAACATTGCCTTATGTAGAATATTTTTCTGTCCCATTCTTTGTAGGCAAATTTAGATTTATTCTGCTTATGTGTATTTTTGGCATCAGTAGGCCAAATATTTTGTACTAGGAATAGCTTCAGAACAAAGAATATATTTTTGAAGTCAAAATCGTAAAAAAGTGACCCTGATGATGATTTCAAGGTAGATGCTCCTTAAATTAATCTTTGTTGAAATTATGCATAATTTACACATTTTGGTTTTTCCAGTTAAAATTTTCAAGGATAATCCAGAAAAGGGCTTAAATTCAATCTGGAGCAAAATTAATAATACTCTTAATACTGTGACCTTCATGTAGTAGAAGATCTCCATGTGTTTAATGAGTATTACTAAATTTACTGCATCCTTATATCATTTTAAGTAATTGATATACCTATACACTCAAGTCTTCATTCAACAAGTTACTTGAACCTGTAAGCAGACAATTTGTTCCATTGTCTGCAGTGAAATCACTCATTTGTTTAAGATTACACATGCTGAAACAATGTCTAGAGCAGTGGTTTTCAAAATACGGGTTGGGACCCAGTCCTGGGTCACAGAACCTCAGATACTGGGTGACAGAGCACCCTGCTGCCGCTGCTGAAAGACTGGAGTGCATTGCTCAAAGCTGTAATTGTTCGGTTGCAGGAATAAATGGTTTTTTTTTCAACTGAGTCCTAAGGAAAAATGTTTGAAAATCACTGGTTTAGGAGACTCAGTTGTGCCAGCCCTACACTGAGAGTGTTGCAGGTTATTCTATATTCATATTGTTCCACCACCAAACTGTAGTGTCTCAGTTTTACTACCTGTGGATTAAGGTGTGCCAATCAGCATCAAAATGGCAGATCAGATGCTCGATGACACCCATGGTATAGGCCATGAATGATACTAAAATGAGCCCTCAATTTAGATAATGTGGAGGAACCTACATCTTACTGATTTGACTGAAATTATTTTTTTTTAAGTGTAATTTCTCACTTTTTTCCCTCAAATAACTTAAACCTGTGGTTTGCAACATTCATCAGATTATGATCAGACTGTTCCTGGCCCACTGCCAAGGGAAGGATGATGAAAGCAGAGTTCTTCCCTCCCCTTTCACTGCCCGTCACTACTTTGGGTGGGAAGGGGCCATACAGTAGAAGCATCGAACTGGAAGGGACCATGCAATGTCCTCGAGTCTAGTCTCCTGCATTCATGGCAGGACCAGGTACTCCCATCCCTGACAGGTGTTTGTCTAATCTGCTCTTAAAAATTTCCAGTGATGGAGATTCCACAACCTCCATAGTCATGTCCCCATACCATGTCCCCATTCTCCTTCTGCAGATGAGGACCATTATGCAGAAGGCAGACCCCACAGTATTCCCAAAGAATGCCTTCTGGTGCTCTCCCTGGGGCTGTTTGGCCCCACACATCTTTTGTTATGCCCCGTGACCTAAAGGCAAAACATAACCAGAAGTCATTATGTATGTATGTAGATTTTGTATGCATCTGACAAAGTTGGTTGCAGCCCACAAAAGCTTATGCCCAAAGAAATTTGTTAGTCTTTAAGGTGCCACACAGGACTTACATAGATTGAGGCTATGTCTATGCTGATTCACTGCCGTCAGTTTATTTTTCCGGTTTGATTGAGCAGTATGGTAATAAAGACGATCTAATAAATCCAACTCCAAAAAAAAGTGTAGTGCTGTGTCAACAATAACGCCTTTCTTCCAGGCATGACTCAGTGGAGACTGCACACTAAATGGAAGTTACCAAGTTGAGGGGAGTTACACAAACTTCTCTGCTTAACTTGCGTAACTCCCAACAACTGCCGCTAAATTTTGCTGACAGTGTAGAGCAGGCCATTGATATAATATGTAGCAGAATCATGTGTTTCATGGAAATTCTAGATTACATTTGACAAGAAGAATGTTGTTTTCTCTTTATCAAACGTAAAGTGTATAATTGTCTGCACTAAAATAATTCTGGGCAGCTAGCCAACCTCAGAAAAGTAGAACACAAACTCAGGTGTTTAACAATTAACTGATTATCACCCTTAAAGAGTTTGGAAAATATGTTTTAAAGATAATATTCACCAAAACTAATCAAACTAATGCAAAAAAATTTGAATCAAATTTTGTATTTATCCATATATTGTGCAGTGTATTATTTCTTAAAAGTCGGGCTTTGCATTAAGCTTTCATGCTTATGTAAAGAACTGAAATAGGATGGAAATTTATACAGGCACTTCCCGAAGAATAATTTCCTATGCATTAGCCAGGACAAAGATTACTAAATCCAGACAATGAAATCCACTCTCGCATTATGATTTGATAGAATTTTACACAAAAGGCTATGCCCCATTAAAATGTCTTGCTCGCTCATCATTGTAGCAATCTAATTTTTAAACTAACAAATAAGTTAACCGTAAAACACCTCTCACCTTAGATACACTTGTCTTGTCACCAAGTTCCCAAACAAACAGTGGGAGGTTATAACAGATTTCTTTCAAATTAAAAAGACTGCTGTTGCTGGAACAAAAAAAAAAAAGTTGTTAGTTTCGCCATTAAACTTAGCAAGGCTTGCCCATAAATCATCGGCTTACTGATCACTCATAAAGTTAGAGAGAAATGTGGTAACTCAGGTGTTTTATGCATATAGATATTACATTTTTCAATACAACCTTTGATTTAATGTACATCAGATTTGTTTTTCATTTTATTACTTCACAGGATTTCCCATTCTGCTTTTCGTTAGGTCCTAATTGCTATGGTCTCTGTTCTCATATCCAGGCACTAGGATTTAGAAGTACATGCATGACTCCCACTTATCATCGTAGGAGTCATGCACATTGTTCCCACACACCAAGATTAAAATACACTGTGTAATTTCTCCACAGTAAACTTTAATTTTATCCCTACGTTACGTTTAACCTATTTGCAAATAAAGCAGAAATTTACACTATCTTCACCACAATAACTTAAGCTCAGAACAAAGATGCCATGTCACATCTTTTAACTGAAGTTGTTAAATTTTACTGCAGCGATGTTTTAAGTGATTGTACATTTTATGAAAGTTATGTGGAGGAGAGAGCTTTTGTTCACCTCCACACATTTTTCATTTCCCCTCTCTCCCTCCTAGCTCTAGCTCATTAAATTCATTTAAAATGAAAAAAGATAAAATCCCCAGCATAACCATTGTAATTGTGTGCTGGGACGCTGGTGTAATTGACTCAAAGTTGTTAAAATTCAGAGAATCATCAACATACACCTCACTTAATCAATTTTTTAGAAACACAGAATTGACAGCTTAATGAGAAAAGCTTTTGCTGGCTCACAATCCCCTCCTCCTCATTAGTAGATTCAGTCTTACATTAAAGAAATGGTAAATCCTGTTTGATTTTTCTTTCATGGAAGATTGAACTGTCCCAGGTGTAACCTTTCTTTATGCTGGATGAGGAGCACATACCCTAGAAGAGCACTGAGGTAATTGATCAGTATTGTGTTGATTGTTATAGTATTACATAGGTTCACACAATACAATATAGTTTCCTTGGTTCAGGATCACCTGCTAGCATGGTCTATGGCTGGCAGAACTTGAATGCAACTAAAACCTATTCAAGGCTTGACAATTTCTTAGTTTCAGATTTTGCTTTGACCATTCTCTCCTTGTCTTTTTGGATTAACCTTATACTCATCAACATAGCTTTCAAAAATGATGCTAACATTATAGCTTAATGGACTGGGAAATGACTTTGTTGACCTTCCAGTTCTAAAGGAGACTACATGGCTTCATTGCTGAACTCATTGGACTCACTCAGAAATAACAGCCTCTTTTACCAGGGGTATGTTTCCACAGTCCATACTCAGAGCTAAAAGCTATCTTTCCGTTTTGCAAGAGCATTCTCCTTTGCGATGGCAAATCCCTTACTTACAATTGGCTTTCTGACTACAGACATTTACTGGAGGTATTTTATCATTTCATTGAATAGTCAAATTATGCAAGTTTCAGTATATTAGAAAACTCAAACCAACAAAGAAATTAAATATTTTTATCCTATACCTGAGAATTACACAACTCTTTACAAATAGAGTCTCTGAGGAATCCCTCCAATGACACAGATAAGGATAATTGTTTTTACAGATGGAAAAATTAAGCCTCAGAGAAGGTAAACAACTTGCCAAAGACACAGAGTGAGCCAGTGAAGTAGCCACGAGTCAAACCCAGAGATTTTGTCTCCTAGCCCTTGCTGAAACTATTAGATACACATTCTTTACTTTAAATTCACTTAACAAGGAACTCTTTATTAAAGGATCATTAGAGCAGGGATGATCTTACTCTGCCCTTAGCTGACCTTACTTCATTTAGTCATTTTGCTCAGACTCTTTTTTTCCTTAGAATCCTTGAACTATTGCTCTTTTCAAAATTTGATAGGAAGGGAATTACAACTTGTAAAATAAGGGTAGTATGCTACTACATTATGGACATCTTCCATCCTATATAAACATCTGTCTTATCATTGAAAACAGTAAAAGCTTTGTTTAAAAAGTAAGGATCCAAATATGGCTCTAAGTCCAGTCAATCATTTTTGTTTTAATTTTAAGGGGTACATTTCAATAGGACTTATGTGTGCCCTCTATCTGCGCAAACTGCACACCTATACCCCAATCCCAGAGAAGCAAATCAAGCCTTCTGTGTATTAAGTTCTGAGGTGTAGCTGAGGAAATTATTTTCAGGAGCACGTGTTCACTTTGGCATGATGTTCAGAGACATTGTTTGACTAATGTACAAACCTTTTATTTTTCCTTTTTCCCCATTCGTGGTGTGATTTACATAATGATTCTTTAATTTCTGGGCTGTGAATATGATCTCATTAACATGATTACCTAATTTATAGTTCTGTGAATTACAATAGACAAGTAACAATCGTCTCACTTTAATATCACTATTTTCATTCTCTCTTCTGTATCATAATAAACTGATTAAAAATGTGGCTTTCAGAATGAGGGATTATTCAAGTAGGGAGAAGACAATGCATCAGGAAATTGAAAGTTTATATTACAGCATTTTTCTCAGCACCTTTCTCTTCCATCTACCTGCAGTGTTTGGTTACTGTGGCTCATATGGTATGTAAAGGTCAGTCACTGTACAGCTTCCTAATCAGAGACTAGATGTACTGTACTTGTGTACCATAGTGTGAGTTAAGAACTAATGTAATCCTTAGCTTCTTTAGGCTAAAAGTAGACTTTTAAAGGACATACTCCCTGCAGAGATTTCTGGTATCCAGAGCAAGCAATCAATGCTGGGTATAGGGAAAGAATTTGTTCCTGTATTAATGACGGTAACTTTAACTTAAAGATGTAAGATTCTGTCTTAAGCACACGAGTTACTATATTGATGTGAGCAGTCCCAGAGAATCAAAGAGACTGCTTACATGAATGAAGTTATTTATCTGATCACATGATTGGGCCTTCTGATAGGGTTGAGTAGGCCCAGAAACCCCTGTTGAAAGCCTCTGCATCCTGCCATACTGGTCCCAGCAAAGGATCAGTGGAGAGATCCCCCAAGCAGGTCAGAGTGGCTGCAGGGAAGTAGCCAATTAGACAGGCTGCATGGAGCAGCCAATCAGGTCACAGGAGGGCCTTTAAAAAGGAGCTGTAGAGTCAGAGACAGTTAGTTCCCTGCTGGAGCTAAAGGAGTGCAGACAGTGATCCGGTCTGGTCAAAGAGAACTTCAGCATAAGGGACAGTTCAGTGCTAGGGGGAGTGAGGAACAGCTCCTGTGGGTTGCTGGGACTCATAGGAAGATAAGGGCTGCGGGAAAGTGGCCCTGAGAAATGCAGTTAGAGCACTTTGGGCTGTGGCTCCTTGGGTTCGGGACCCAGAATAGTGGGTGGGCCCTGGCCCCCCGCCATGAGAAAGGGTGTTGAAACAGGTCCAGGGAAGAGGCTGCTGGTTGGACTCTGATATAACCCTAGATGGCATTTGTCTTGTCACACAGAGTCCATGTGTGAAACTCAGCCAGATGGCTGAGTCACTGAAAACCCACTTGAGGAAACACTGACAAGGTTCACCAGACCAGAAAGACCACACACTCCTGGCTTGATGAGGGGCTTGAAAGAGACGGTTTTCATGCTATTATTGGCCTCTACAAGGATAAAATCTCCTTTGGAAACATCTAGTTCTGAGGGGTATTTTATGCAAGTCCCCATTATTCACCCAGTGTTTCCAATTAAAAGTTGTGATATTAATATTTAATCAGTGAACCAAAGAAGCTAATGGTTTACAGTAAAATAGAACTTTATTTTGTCTTTCATAATAACTGGTATCACAAAATCTCCATAGATTTAAATAATACAATTATAATTGTGTAAACCTATATTCAGGATTTTATAAGAGGATGGTTTTTAGGGCCTTGTAGTTGAAGTCCCACTGAATGCTTAACCCTAAATAGGGAGCCTTTTCAGCATGTGTATTTGGTTTGTGGGTTAACCATATCACATGTGGGAAATGACTTCTACAAGATACAATTTTCCTTAGGTTCAGTCATATGAGTGAGTGCAAATAGGGGTTATGCTTATTTCTGTGCGTGGGTTCTATATCCTTTTCACCGGTAGCTTCTAAAATACCAAGCTAACCACATCCAGAGGCCCCAAATTTTACCACTATAAAGTGGTCCAGAATATCGTCGTCAGCATCATAAGAATTTGTAAGGTGCTCATCATTATGGAAGGATCATGCAATCTCTATATTTTGTTAATACGGTTGGTTTATTTTATGCTATTTAATTCTAAGTGAAATGACCAGAAACACACACAATGGGTGGCGGGGAAGGGAACTTCTAGCAGTTTTGTTTTACTCTTCACAAGAATAAGCTGGAGAATGGCAAAGTTCTTTCAAAATTTCTGCTTTTGTCAATTAAAAGTATTTTTGTTTGGCTAATGAATTAATGTTCAGAAAGTATATTAGACTGAGACATTTTCTTAGTAATACTCTTCTGCATGTACTGTTCAAACTGTATATTAAAGAAAGGCTGGGATTCATAGCTGCCTGTTTCTGCCTTCTCTGATTGGAACAGGAAGCAGATATTTTTAGATGGTACCGAGATTCATAGTGACAAATGCTGAGTCTGTGATGAAGAGTTGTAACCAGAAATACCTGCTCTACATAATAAACATCCAATAGAAAGTTGCTAGAGGAAAAGAGACATGATTAAGAATAGTGATCTTGTTCTACTTCTCGAACTTAAAGGTTAAAAAGATTTTGCTCCACATACTGCTTAAAACCAAACTTTTCCAAGCTTATATGTTTTTCACATACTGTACTGTAATGCAAAACAAATAGAGTCTTTAAAAGTGCCACAGGACTAACAAATTTATCACACGAGCTTTCGTGGGAGAAAATTTTTCTCTGAACTAGAGTAACACAGCTGCCCCTCTGGAACTTTACTATAAAGAACATTCAAACATTTGTTATAGATGCCTTTAAAATGGATTTATAAAGGCAAAAATGACAGACTCCTAACTATACTGACGACACTAGGATTTACTTTGGATATTCACAAGTTCTATTAGGAATTAGACAATCTCCGGCACCCGTGAGGCTCACTCATTTCTGAGAGGGTCCACGTAACTCAGTGGAGTCTGCTGAGTATCCTGTAAAACACGTGTCACATAGTGGATGGGGGGAGAGAGAGAGAGAAAGCAATGTTATTTTATTTGTGTATGCCACAAGCTAGAGAGATACTCTAACCAGGCTGAAAAGTTCTGAGTGGAATAACTGCCAAACAATTTTCTGGCTACACTACAGGTCTGATGTTGATGGTGTTAACAACTGCAGATGCTATGGGAAAGCAGAGCGCTCCAAAATAAACCTAGACAAACTTCCTAATGGTCATTCAAGCAGTTGTAAGTAATCCCTTTTGCGGAGATGGGAGGGAACATAGCTATCCATTTAAACTGAGTTCAAGCAGAAGCTGTCTTGGACTCTAGTATTTTGCCACAAATTCAGCTGTCATCTGGCTATACTGCAAGAAGGACAGAGCGCATTGGATGTGGTTAAGTTCAGCTGCAACTTTATTATTAACTGTGTGAGGGTTCCTGGCATGGAGGTTTTCAGAGGAGATAACTCCATGTTAATTGCAATAACTACTGTGGAGGCTTCTGTCAGTTCCCAACCCCAGAATCAGGATTAAGGTAGACTAGAAAGAAGGGGGTTTTGACTGTCTGGTACACCAGTCAAAGGGACTCTGAACCTCCTCTGCTTCTGCTGTTAACAAAGACCGCCTTCAAAGCCTTTGTTAAACCATTTCTCTGATTGATATCCATTCCCGATGCAGTGCCTGCAATGACCATCAGCCCCTGGCTTATGTAATGAGTTGTGATGACATAGCCTAACTCCTATTCTATGCTTGCCCCCCGCTAAGCTACCCACTGTGAGAAAGGTGGGGAAAAAACCCCACTCTGCCTTGGCCAATCTGGCACTGAAGGAAAAATTCCTTCCCAGACCTCCAAGAAAAGAGTGGCTGGAGCTGTGCCCACAGCACTTTCTGACCCAACCTGGTATTTCACCACTTTCATGGATGGGAAGGTGGATGCTGCTCTGCTTGGCCTGGGTGAAATGACTTCTTCCACCCAGTTTGCACCTATATATCTCCCGTCTCTTCCAGTCATCTGAGGATGAGTCAGTGTCCCCACTCAAACCCACTCTATGTCTGCAGAAACATCCATGGCTCTCTACCCTTAGAGATGTGCTGTTTCTTGTGAATCTAGCCCTCACTAGCCTGCCGCACAATAACTGTCCGTGTGTACTTGCTTATGCACATTAATAATTAGTTAATACATTTTGATTTAGTCCACTTTGAAACTGCATCAGCTTGGTGCACATGGAGCATGGCAGGCCAGTGTGGGATAGATTTATACTCCAGCTTCCTGATGAATTAAGGGTTTGTATGGATGAGCCTTCATGAAAATTAATCCAAATTAACTAAAACTGTAAATATAAAATGTATTAGTAAGAGTACACCAAACTCCTGTTGGAACACTCTCCTTCAGCATTAAAGTGGCCTTAATTTGGTTTAGTAAAAGGCCACTTTAATTTGGATTCATTTTCCTGAGTGTCCCCATATAGAAAAGCCCTAAATGATTAAGATCTAGAAACTCAAAGATTTGTTTCACTCTAGATAAACACGCATTCACTGATATGTCTATTCATTATTTATTTGCCCTGCTGGGGGAAAATAGGAAAAAAATGTGATGACAACAAACTTATGGTACTTTGTCATCTTTGCTAAAGTCTGGAAGAGCATTAGGTGCAGTTTAGAGCAAATGTTTGTGATAAGGACAGAGTGATTCCACTGTACTTGAATCAGATTAGCTCACTAGTAGTGAAAGTGTTCTTGATTTCCAGGCTTTTAATCATCACCTAGAGAGCACTCATCACCATAGTAGTAAAGAACTAAGATTATTGGCCACCAGAAAGACCCTGCTAATCATTTCTTACTTCAATATGTGTTTGGGGTAAGACTGAACTATTTTAAATTCTCCAGTCTTCAGAGGCTAGAAATGCTGTACTAAGCTACCATTTATAATATGGAAATGCTAGTGGATATGTCTACCCAGAGTGACTAATATAAATATTTCCAGCAGAGGTGCTTCTTATTTTTCCCAGAATACTTTATACATTAAAATGTAATACTGAATGCTAGTGTTGAATATTAAGATTAACATTAAATCCAAAGAGCAGAAAGGTGCTATGTCTAAAATCCACCTTAGAGTAGATTGTTAGTAGCCTTATTATTCAGCAGTTATCCTAGGCCACAAACGGTGGGCTGTTGCTGACATATCCCTACTGCTAGTCAGGTAGGGGTCGATTGTGACACCTTTGTGCATGGTAAGTATGAACTTATTTCTTGAGTTGTCCTTTTTTTCAGGAGGAAATACTCAAGGAATAAAAGTGTTAGGGTATCATAATAGCCTTACCGTTTCCTACAGCACTGCATTTTTCATTTGAGAGCATCCTATGTAGAACTGCAATCTGATAACTGACATTTTTCTACCATTTTTCTTCATTAGAATGAATGACAGCTCTTTCTTTAATCCAGGTTTCAGACTATATTATAGTATCTGCAAGCAGGCACTGCCTGCGTCTATTTGACTACAATGACCTCTGCAAATCCAAGGCAGCCCCCTTGTAAGACTGCTGTCAGATTCTCTCTTTTATATTTATTTTAGTGAGGTCAGACTCCAAGAGAGGTGTCATGTTTACTGCTGTCATATTTATTCAAAAATGAAAAGCCCCTTCTCAAAAACATCTTAGGCTTCTGCTTCAGAGTTATTTTCAGTAATCAAGAGCCTAAGAAACATGTTTACGGAAGACATATAAATGGCCTTGATTGAAGCTAGAAATTGTTCCATATCTTCAGTTGCTCAGATAATGCGTACTTTACAAATACGTCATGCAAGTGTCGCATAAAAGAAGAGGAGAGCAGTGTCACTTCACACTCACCAGACATCTTCTTGGCCTCAGTGGCTTTGTACTTCTTTGGCTATTAGCTGCACCCTCCTTAAGCAGGGGCGGGGGCTGCTGGCTGGCTTGCCAGACCTGGCTCGCCATGAACTAAGCATCCATTGTCCCCATTTATATAAGCCCTTAGTGGTGTTGACTTGTAATTCAGGTTAAGTTACTCCTAAGGGCTGAATTTCCCCCCAGTGCCAAGGGCCAGCTCAAGACTAATGTTCCATTTAAGTCCCAGTCAAGCCCCATCTGGAAGTACTTGTGTGTAAATTGCTTTGCATAAACAGTGAATTTCTCCCTATGGAACCTGGGAAAATGCACTTAATCCATTATCAAACCAGACCAACCTGTGCAAATGTAGATCTTCAACAGGGGATGGAAATCAGATGCAGACCCTAGTTTATCGTGGATGCATACACATCATAGAAAACGCAAATAATCAAGAGAATCTAATTTACTTGAGGACCTTTGTAATGAAATATTCTTCAAAGAATGGGCTTCATTGAATATATTGTAACAATTCCAGATTGACTATATAGAAAGTTTTATTCAGGTCTCCATTACCTCTGGGTTTGGTTTTGTGTTATTTTCTGTAATGATCTGGATATGAGGCTTTTCCAGAGGATTTTTAATTAGACATTTATCTAAGACAAGATGTGCATAACTTTACAAACCCATTAGCTAACATGCATTTAAAAATCTGTGATCAACAGCTTGAAAATCCTACCAGTTCTTTGGGCTCTAATTAAATGGTCATAAACATAAGCACAATAATCATTTATAATATTTTAATAAGTCTTCTTTGTAGTTAAATTGTTCCTACTCCCCATTCCTATAAATAGATCAGCATTATCCATACTTCCTGTTATTTCAGATGACAATTAAGCAGGCCAAAAAAAGCTAAATAATGGAGTCTTAGCAATCTCTTGATAGCTTTTGTCACAGTTCCTGGGTGAACAGCGCCTGCTAGGTCTCAGGCCTCCAGCTGTCTCTTGTGATGGAATCATGCAATTCTCTCACTCCGAGATGAGGCCCTGGATTGGTTTTCCCTGCTACTCCTTGTGATTACCTTAGTAGATCTGAGGTAAGCTCAGATCCTGCAGTTCTGCTCCTTCTGGGGCAATGACCCTGGTAATCAGTCACCAAACAGCTAAGACTGGTTGGAAAACAACATTTTCCTTTCATGAAACATTTCAAGTTTTAAAGAAGACCTTTCCAAATATGTTATAGAAAAGAACAAGAGGAGAGAGACTAATTCACCCACCCCAGACTAGTCAACAGCCGGAAGATGAGGGTGGGATTTTTCAACCTTTAGATCACAATCCAAAATTGGGTCACCAGAGTGTTTCAGAGGTTCATGTGGTGGCTTCCACGGGATTTGCTGGGCTCAGCTTCCACTCTGGGTATTGAAACTCCCGTATCACACTGCTCAAGTTTAGCCCAGCTGGACATCCATCATAATGAGGTAAGGGCTGGTTGGGCCAAACTTGAGTGGCCTATTGCTGGAGTGGGTGAGTGTAGTCTTGAGGCCTGCATTTTGCAGGAGGTCAGACTAGATGATCGTACTGGTCCCTTCTGACCTTAAAGTCTATGAGTCTATGAGTGAGTGCCACTGTCCCTCATGTTCCAGATCAAAGTGGCACTTGCACAAATTTAGTCTGTCTAACCCTCCACTGAGAACAGAGCCAAACTTGAGCAGCATTGTGTGCTGCAAGCCTGGCAGTCACAATGCCCAGAGCAGGGAGCCAAGCACAACCAGCTGGAGGAGCTGATATCCTGGAGTTAATGTGGAAAAGCCCCTAAGATCGTCTAAGCATACCCCCCAGGGGGGGGCAGGACTCAGCACATGTGGTTTCTTTAGGTCATGACAGTCCATCAACACTTACAAATGGATTCTTAGCCCCAAAAATGGTTTAAAAACCACTGAGCTATTACACTCACTTGGGACACAGGAAAAAAGTCCAAAGCTCTTTTCTCTCTGATTCAAAGAAGGGACTTGATCCTGAATCCCCCACATTCCAGTGAGTGTTCTAAACCCACCAGTTATCAAGTTAGTCCCCCTCTCTCTGGTTCACTGAATCTTTAATTATTTATATCAGTGGTTCTCAACTTTTTCGACTTGAGAGCCACAGATGATATTCTTACAACCCCGAAGGGTGACCAGTCTCTGCCAGCAGGCTCTCCACTACTGCAGCCAGACGGAAAGAGTTCCTCGGTGATCTCCCGTCTCCCTGGCTGCAGCAGGGAAATTGCACATGTCCTGCAACCCTGTGTGCTCCACCTGGGTCCTGAGACAGTGACTCCCTTCTGCAGCCAAGGGGATGGAAAATCAGTACTCCCCTCTTCTGACTCTAGCAGGGACCCCAGTGTCTATAGACCTAGGAGAAGCGCTTTGCCATCCTCCCTGCTACAGATAGGGGAAGGGGAAGCACTGATCTCCCATCCTGTTGGGTGCAGCAAGGAGCTGCACCAGTCTTTTAGCCCGGAGGAAATGTGCTCTGACTGGGCCCTTAGGCAATGGCTCCCTTCTGCAGCCATCAGGAAGGGACTGCAGGCCACTTTGAAAGCCCCCGAAGGCCACTTTTCACCCCCAGGCCAGAAGTTGGGAACCACTGATTTATATAAAGCGGAACAGTTCCATCAGGAGAGATTGAGAGAGATGAGAGGGGAACCAGGATCAAACCTCTCAGAAAGAACAGAGAGACTTGAATTAAGATTCCCACATCCCTGGTGCGAGTGTCCAACCACCAAGCTCTTGGCTATTCTGCAGCAGACCTTCTTTCTCACCAACTTGGATTCTACATCCAGCTTTCTTAAAGCAAAGCATTGTTGACTTAAAATTTAAAAATTTCAGAGAAAATATATCTTAAAAACAATAAACCAAACTGTATGTATATCTAGGTTTTCCCTGAAGCTTCCTGTTCATTGGAACGTCCACTTCCTTTAGATTCCCTTCAGAAATGCTCTCTCTCTGTGTCAGCCTGTTTCCTTAGACAAGGCTTTTTAATATTTGGGTGTTGGTTTCAAACAAAAGTATCACTTCCACCTAAGGTGCACCGGTGTTTTAATTGCCCTCTAATTGCTAGGAAGTTTCTTTCTATTGACCCATTGTGTTGCCCTCAAGTACAGTCCTCATTTAACTTGAGAATTAGTGATGTATAATGAACATTCCTCTACCTCCAATATCAGTTAATCCAAGAACTAGTGCAGGATATTATAATAACCTTCCACATTCATATAGTAACATTTCTAATCTTCTCACTTTCAATACTCAAGCCATTATTCAAGTTCAGTGTTAATAAATATGAACTCCACATTTCTCTCACTTTTTTCCTTAACAGTAGAACTGCTTTCAATATCCCATTTCATAAGATTCCTACTATCATAAAATAAATGACTGTCAATCTAAAGGTGAAAGGCCAAGCTTTTTAAAATCTATTTATCATTAATCACTAATTATAATAAAAATTTGTTTTATTTATATTTTACATAAAAGGGGGATCATCTCTAAATTGCATAGAAGACTTGCTCAGTTCAACTTGATGTCATTTTGCTTTAACTACATGTTTACAAACCAGTTTTGGATTCTCAAGTAAAAAATATGATCAGTCTGGTTCACTTTTTCTCAAATAATAATTGTACAATTAGAACATGGTGAATTTTATTCCTAATGCACAACCAGAAAGAATCCATTTAACTTTCATAGGATTGTTGTCTCTGCAGATCTACTGGGAGTATACTGTGGTGAAAATATATTTGCCTTTGGGAGCAGAGCTATTCAGCAAGACTGGGGTATTTTGTATTGTCATATTTTGGCCATAAGTTTTTGTTGTGATTGGTTGGTTTTCTAAAGTGTTGCCAAACATGTTCTGTTATTTAGATTGTAGGTTCTTGGGGCAAGAACTTTCTAATCTTGAATGTCTGAAAAAAATCTAGCACAATATTGGCACCTACCATAATGAAAGAAATGAAAATATTAATCTATAAGTAACTTCAAAATTCCCACAAAGCTGCAGTAAGGTAAATTTTAGGATTACTCAGGATACTTCTGTGAATGAAAGACAGACACTGGAATGAATTTTAAGAAGCAGGTTGCAACCTTAGGCTATGTCTACACTGGGGAATTTAGGTCAACTTTACCAAGTCGACTTTACGTCGACCTTATAAAGTCGATTTATATAGTCCACACAGGACTCCTAAGTCGACTTAAGGTGGGCCATACTAAGGGAGCATCTACACTTACAAATTGTCATCTTAGGCTTGCTTAAGTCGACTTAATTTAATCTGCATCCACACTACATTTTCCTTAAATCGACCTAAGCAGCTGCTTAAGTCGACTTAAAGAAAATTAAAGTCTACTTTACTAAACCCAGTTTTAAGTCAACTTTTCTGGCTAAGTCCACTTTAGAAAGTCGATTTAGCCAGTGTGGACGCAGAGTAGCCCTAAGTCAACTTTAAATCGAATTAGGGGGCTTCAGGTCTTCCCCACTGCCCTGCCTGCCAGGGTGGCTGGCACAGCCACAGCCTGGCATGCCCCCCCACATTGCAGGACAGAGCCCTCCCCACCCTGCTCCTGTGCCCTGCCAGGGTCACTGTCCCCCTTTGCCCCATTGTACCAAGGTACAATGCAGTGGCTCCCTTTTTGCCGGGACCCACTCTTGGGTCCCGGCTAGAAGGGAGCCCCGCTCCAGCTGCAGGGAAGCCTCTGGGTCTCCCTGCCAGCTGGGCGCCGCTGTGCCGGCAATTGCCGGCGCTCCAGCTCCCGGGAAGCCTCCAAAGGCTTCCCAGGAGCTGGCGCGCCAGCAATTGCCTGCACGGCTGCCCTCCAGCTTCCGGGAAGCCTTGGAGCTGGAGCACAGTCCTGGCTGGGAGGGAGGCAGCTGGCTCTGCTGGGACTGAGAAGCAGCGAGCGGCTTCTCGGTCCCGGCTCAGCCAGCTGGCGTGCGGCTGGCTCTGCTGGGACCAGCCGCCCGCCTCCCCGGCTCTCCAGCCAGGGGTCCAGTGTGGGATCCCCTCCCGCTGGAGCCCTGGCTAGGGAGCTCTTCTCCCCAGGACCGCAGCTCCCCTGGCAGGGAAGCCGCAGGTCTGGGGAGAAGGGAGCAGGGGCTCCCCAGGGCAAGGGAGCCACAGTGGCTCCCTTCTGCCAGGGAGCCATTTGATGCTCCCTTGTCCCCCCTGCCCTAAGTCGACCAAGTTCACTTAGGGCGTCCACACTGCTGAAGTCGACTTGAGCAGTAAAGTCAATGTAAAACTAGATTTTACAAAGTCGATTTAAGGAAACTCCAGTGTGGACGCAGAGTAAATTAAGTCAACTTAAGCAGGCTTAAGTCGACTTAATTTACAAGTGTAGATGCACCCTTATTGAGTTAATACTAGGTGGGAGCTATACAATTCCAGCTGTCTCTCGTAACAGGCATTTAACTGGTTCTTTCATGTGAGTTCAGGGTTCCCTCCATATAGCCTACCCTAGGAGACAGGTCATTCTGCATCCTCTAACCCTCCTTCCATCCAAGAGGGGAACTGATCCTACAAAGAGTCAGGCTTTCCCTTCTCCCTAGAGACACAAGAGCCACCAACCCATTCCTGGGTCTTTTACCTCTGAGAGTGGCCCTGCTAGTTTTTATCCACTCTGAACTGCAAGTAGCAAGAATTACAACTTTCTGTGTTATCTCTTAAAATTGGGCTACTAAATCCTATTCTTCTTTACCCCCAACTGCATCTCCACAATGCTTCAGGGAAGGTAACACCTACACTGGCCCTCTGCCAATTTGGCCCAAGAAGAAAAAGATGTCTTCTTGATCCACTGAAACTGGGGATCAGTCAGATCCACCACACTCTAGAAACACAGCTCCCTAGCTACACCAGAGGGAGAGCTGGTCAGCTGCAGATTCCTTTAGTGCCAGGAAAGGTTAAATCATTTGGCTTCACCCCTCTCCCAAATCTGCTACTATCCTTTCCACATCCAGCTAGCCACTGGATGCAGCAAAACCGAAGCGGAGAGGGGCCCAGGTCCAGCATGTTATTTTCCCCTTGACCCTACCTTTCATGAACAGCAAACTTCCTTTGGTCTGGTCAGCAACATTCCTCCACAAACTTTTGAGACTGCAGGTGGCAGGAGTAACTTTTCTGGTGCATGCTCTTACCACCTCCACTTTCCTTCTGGGGATGATACAGTCGCACCACCTGTGACCAAACATCCTCTCCTCCCAGCTCAGATCATGTGGGATTTTCATGATCAGAAATCAGTTTCCAGTGATGCATTGCTTCTGGAAGCATAATTTAGATGGGGGCTAATTCAGGCCTGAAGAACAGTGGTGTAAGCACAAGGAATATAGAGCGGCATAAAACCCTTAAGCCTGAATAATCCTTTCCCACATATTCAAGGCAGCCGACCACCTCCTTTTTCAAATCAGAACAGTCCATTTCACTTCACTGTAGTCCTCTCTTTGCAATGTACTGTTTTGAAGGCAGTTTGAATTACTTTACTATTGGGTTTTTGAGTCCCTGGACTTCCTGAACCAACACTTGATGCTTATTCACATGATTTTTTGAGCAATATTATTAGTAACATTTTGCTTTTAATAAACATGATTGGGCTTTTTTATCATCACTCATTTAGGTGATTCATTTAATTCCACTGTCTTCAGCCCTAGAATTAAATATTTGTATTAAGCATGAATAAGCAGCCTGAACAATTACCCATCACATAAAAAAAACAATCAAAATCCTACAAAACAGCAAGGCTTTTTTTTCTTTTTAATAATAAAAACAGGGTTGCATATTTAAGAACGCTTTTACTTTAAAAGTTTATTACTAAACTACTGCTTGATTTACCACTTTGATATTGAGCGTCTGTTTTAATTGCTGCACTGAAGTCCAGCAGTGATGGAAGTTGTTTTTGTTTTTAATTATTCCTCATTACTTGCATGCCTTTTTTCAGCTGTGACTTGCCCAACATTAAATAAATATCTCTAAAATAAAAATCCTCTTTTCCTTTTTCACACATGTCAGTTCCCACCTCTGATCCCCATTATGAGTTTTGATTAGTGGTTTACTTCATAAATCAGCTTTGCTTCTTGCCTTCCCTCTCTCATGTGGAGATTCACCACCTCCTCTTCCTCATTCCCAGCCACAATTATTTTTATATATAGAAATTCTTCCTCCCCCTCTCCTTTTAGATACTAATTCCCATATTATCCCCTTTAGAGGCTCCACAGTTTAAAAAACTATTTGAAACATCTCCAAGTATCACTGCCACTTGTAATATTTAATAGTTTTAACTATAGGTTGACCTAAACCATGGCCATACGGCTTGACACCCTGCAGCTATGGATGTTAGAGTTGCATCAAAACTTAAATTCTGTATCTTGAATAATCTCCAGGGCTGTTTTGTTTTTTGTTGGTTGGTTTTTGAGGCAGTGGGAGGGGGGGAAGAGACCAAGCTGCAGCTCATGCTTGCATTGAAATAAGCAATCTGTTCAATTCAGCTGTTGCATGGATGCATAGAAAAGAGATAGTGACAAACACAGAAATGAAGGGTTATGTCTTCACTTGATGTATGGCTATCAGAGACTAGTTCATGAGATTGTTTGAATGATTAGGATCAGCTGAAGTGGCTACAGCTGTGCATACAAAGGCTGATATGCAAGATAGTCCACACCTATGAAATTGTAATGCTTGTTCACATCTCCATTCAATCCATTAGACTTTCATCAGGTAAAGGTAATCAGCAAAGTCTTTTTGGTGAAGCTGGTGTGAGGGAGTGGCTGAGATTCTGGACAAAGCATTCAAAGACATTTAAACATTTTTCGATTAAATATTCCTTGTATTAAGACAGCAATTTGGGATAGGGGCCAATTGGGGGATGGAGGACAGAAGGAAATTACCAGTTTGAATTTAAATGCATCCATTTGTTAATCAGGGATTTTTCAGAGGAGAGACGGAAGACAGAAGAAGTGATTTTTTTTCTTTTATTTTAAGCCCTGATTGGCATGTAGTGCTCAAAGCTGGAAGGAAAAGAGCAAAGGTTAAACCATTATTTTTTATTTTATGTGATGCATATATTTGCTGGTTGAGTATTGGATTGGAAGATGCTTGTACTCTTGGGATAATGGGCAGTGGGGGGAGAGAAATACTTTTGTAAATCTAAATAAATCATGTGGAGATGTTTATATTTGTAAGTATTAATAAATAATTTAAATTAAGTGATATTCAGGAATTTAGTGAGGATGATTTTGTTTGGTTTGAATGAAAGATTTTATCTTGTAGTACCAGCATTGCTGTTTTTATGGCAGCTAAACTGGTGTCTGGGCTTCTGATCGATGATAATATATGGTAATATATGCTCAACAAGGATGTCCCCTTCAGTTTAGCATCTAAGGTGGGACCAAAAAAAATTGGTGCAACAAATGCATCAGGAACCAAACTTGTAGTATTTCCCTTCCTTCCATTCTGCTGCCAGTATGAATACACATCAATTTGTCTGTCCTCTGTGAAATTTTCTATGGCACTGAATTCATGTTGTGTCATTTTCTCTACTTATTCTTTCTTACCAGAACGACACATCAGAATTCTGAAGGCCAGCAGGGACTGTGAATGAAGTAATATACTGCACTGCTTTTACCCTGTAAACATTCTATAATTAACTAGATATAATCTTTAAATAATGGATCAAAAGGTTAAGTTAGCACAGCAGAGCTCTCAGTCACATACCAATGTAAGAGAGTCTGGAGATAAAGATTGGAAAAATAACCAAAGCAAACCCCTTTTTGGGGTGGCCTGGAGGATGGGGGGCGGTTGCAGCACAATGCTGGCTCCATCAACCCCTATGCCATCCAGGAAAACCCCTAGTTGAGGCCACTTCTCAAGTGAGACGGTCATGGCTTTATGACCCTTGCAACAAGAGGAGCAGACTGAAAGCGCCATGATGCAATACAGGAGCAGGTTTCTCTTGAGCTTTCAACATGAGAGTTCTGGCAGTATTTTAGAAGTATGCCGAAGTTAGCCCATCATAGTGTGCACATGACACCCCCCCCCACACACACACACACACTGGTTGAAAACACAGAGAGAGAGAGAGAGAGAGAGAGAGAGAGAGAGAGAGAGAGAGAGAGTGGTTGAATCGCTACTAATACCTCACTTGCTAGGTCCTGAGGGAGGCATTTAGATACCAAAACAGGTTGACCCGGTTGTTCACAATTTGCCAGTAAAAAGGAATGAGACTATATAGCTGATTTGTGGTACATAAACTTTCCCATTTTTTGCTAAGATTGCAAGACTGTTTCTTTTTTGCTATTATCTTGCCCCTGGGAGCAGCTGCACCATCAGCATCTGGAAGTGTGAGATTTTCCATATACATTTATTCATAAACTAAGTAGTGTGTTTTCATATCTTTGCCTTGTAATTAGTACTATGGTTTTTCTCCCTTCTATTTAACCTCAGTTTGGGAGGAATTATAGATTAGATTTATTTATTAATTGATTTAGTGACAGACACCTAAAAATGTACCTTACCATTTGATAGTGTTGTATATTTATTATCTAATAAATCTACTTGTTATCTGTGACTTAAAACTGTCACATGGTTCAAATCTTCCCTTTCCAGATGCAAACAAAAACGGAGATCACCATTTTTTTCTAACTTCTAAAGATGGTCTTTTCCTGGATTTTGTTTTGTCAATTTTATTATATCTACTGTACTCAAAGAACATGACATATGTCTGGATAAAAGCAAGGATTTATTGAAGTACCTACTCTTTTCTGTGTATGCAGTAGGAACAGCACTGAAGTAAACACCGTCTTACCATGGCATAGCACAAGCAGATCCTCATAAGGCTTTGCAAATTGTTTATAGCAAACCTTGCTTCCCTCAGACAGCAAAACAACTCTTAATTTCTGAAACTGTAATTTAAGTCTTGAGTGAGTGAATACTGGAAGAACTTGATAGTGTTGTCTTCCTAGCTCTCCAGTTAAAGCGCAATTCTCCAAATGCACATGTATTTGAGTTAGTTCAGAGAAGTATCCAGAAGTCAGAATATTTCTGTCTCTTGGATCAGCCTGGAAATCTTGTGTGGATTCTTGCAAGATATCTGATTGTGAGGGAAACACATAAATACGGGACTGAAAATAATGGGTTTATTTATTTTTTTCCCTTCCCTTTTCCTCCACGCTCATTTCCTAATTCAAGAGTGCAGTGTATCCAGGCATGAGTCCTTGAACCTTTAGCAAAAGTTTCATGTATAAAGAAGCCAGAGCCAAATTAAGACATGCTGAGGCCCTAAGCTTTGTCATGATTCAGAGGCCCCATACCATAAAAAATAAAGAGAAAAAAGTGTGTTACATTACAACAGAAAGGGTAATGAAAAAATAAATGATAAGTCATTATATTTGCTTCTATATATAGTCATAGATGGAACAAAAAACAACTAAATAAAACATACATCTTGCAAAAAGCCTTTTTTGCATTATCAATTAGTTATCACTGACATATTTAGAGTCTCCTCATAATGTGAGGCCCTAAGCCATGGCTTACTTGGCTTGTGCGTAAATCTGTCACTGGAACATGGCCTTCTCATACCATATTAGCAAATCACTGTGTAACCCTTGAAAGAATTACTGTATCCAGGTGATCCTTCATCTGTGTTTTCTTTTAACTTTATTCATGGTGCCTACCCCAAAGTCTGGAGATGGATTAGGGATTGATGGTCATTTTTGTGGGGCCTGACAGACCTGACTGGGTCAGAAGGGTCTAAGGACACCGACAGAAGGTTTAACAGAGATGTTGAGGCCTGCATGTCCAGAAGGAAAGTGGAATGCAGAATAGAATTGGTTATTGTATTTGTGATGTAAATTTTAAAGAAACATATTGGTGTAAATTTTAAAGAAAAATATTTTCAGTCTGGCCAGCTGCTTGTCTAATTTATTGGTCTAAATTAATTAGAGGCTGAAGGCTGAGTCCAGTGGGAATGAGTATCTCCTCCAAATCCAGGAGTTCTGGACAGGACCCTGTGTTGAAGAGAGCAGACCCAGGGTTACACCAGATAGGTCTGGGACCATGGAGCTCTAAGTGTTGTGGCTGGTGCTGTAAGAATAACTGTTCTCTCAGAATTGTATTGCTTCCAGTCACCGCTAAAATGAAGAAACAGATTTACAAAACAACACCAAAGACAAAAAGCTAACATGCCATTTTGATTCTCTCAAAAGGGTGTGTAGAGTTTTGATGTGACAGTTTGAGTCACTTTGTATTAGTACCAAATTTGTCTGCTCACTCTTAACTTGAATGTTTTCTCTGTACCTGCCACTTTACCTGATCTGAAGCCAGTCAAAGGGCTTTGGAGCAAGCCGTATGAGAGAAGATTATCAGATATAATAGCAGATTTGGTACCAACATGGGTCAGAAATGTCTGAGGTTTGGTTTGGCAGATTTGGGAAACGGGTTTTAGATACCCAAGCACACTGTGTTTTAATGGATTAGAAAAGCACTATTTCTGTGTGTCATCTGAGAACATGACCTCGTGATGTGATCTGATCCATGTGAGCTGACCCCTGCACCCCAGTAGATCTCCAAAAGACAAGAGCCGCCTGCATAGATCAGATTGCAAGACTGCAGCCTTATACAATAACTAGAGAAAGTCATGATGAACTAAACAATAAAATGGTTTACACCAACTATAAAAAGCAAAGTAGATTTCAGAAGTATGCTGGAGTAACAGAGACTCTACCTTCACAGCTAAATAAAAAAAATTTAGAGTGAAAGTGTTTATTCTGCAGTTCAACACCTCCTGCATTCCTAAAGTTAAATAAGCAGTCCTTCTGTTGTCAGATTTCTGTTGGGCTAATTTAATTATTTCAGTCTCATCTTGCTGAAATCCAGTTGAAATACCAATAATCTCCCTATTTCCTTAAAAACAGAGGGGCCAAAGATGGCTCTTGTTTATACCCAATTAATTCATGCCAGTGGAATTTATATGGTGTTTACATGGTGTAACAGAGAGCAGAAGCCAACCCAGTAATTCTCATGTGTTCAGCTATTATTCAAATATGAGTCCTCTGCCTGTGTTTGGAATTGTGTTTGTAGTGTTTGCTTTATTGATAAAATGTATATTATTACAATAGTGCTGTAACTCAGCTCGTGCTGTCTAAATTGAGTTTATGCTCCACTTAAAGGTGGACTTAAATGACTGATAAGTTCTGAGACCACATATTTGTGGACAAACAACCAAATATTACTGGTTTTATGCCAAAGGAACGTTAATTAAAATGAGTGGGGGATTTGTGTATTTTACTGCATCCATTTGGTTCAGTAAGCCAGGGACTCAAGCTTGTTCTTAGATTGAGACTGATCCTGTTTCTAGTTCAAGTCTGTATTGCCAGTTATTAAAGCAATTAAAGAACACTAGGGCTATGTCTACACTTACCAAAGTTAGTTCGAATTAGTTAATTCAAACTAACTAATTCGAACTAATTTTAGTTAGTTCAAATTAACTTAATTCGAACTAGCATGGCTCCACTAGAATGCTAGTTCGAACTAAGCACACTTGCTTAGTTCGAATTAGTCAGTTGCATTAAGGTCAATGTGCCGGTTAGTTCGAACTAAGCAGTTAGTTCGAACTAATATGGCCACATTGACTTAACTCGAATTAACTAGTTTGAATTAAGGGTTAGTTCGAAATAAAACGAGGTTTTACTAATTCAAACTAACATTTCCTTAATTCGACTTAAGGAACTGCTTAAATCGAATTAAGGAAACTCAAGTGTAGACACAGAGTAAATTAAGTCGACTTAAGCCTGCTTAAGTCGACTTAATTTACAAGCGTAGATGCACCCTAGAAGTAAAGATGTACTTCCATGTTTTGGATGTTCAAATAAGTATCCAACACTTCAGATGCTTAATTGAAGCCCATGTGAATCATTCGGTTAGAAAGCTCTTGTGATCAGGCTTTTTGACATTTCTGGAGCATCTGGAAAAATATCCTTGGATCCCATCAGAACAGAAGTGTGGAGAAATGGAAAATAATGGGGAGTAAACTGTTAAAGGAATGTGTTCACACAAAAATCAAGCTGAACTTTGATCAAACTCTAATAATTGGAAATTTTTATAAATGAGTTTGGATAGTTTCATGCAGATCTTTTATACTGGAGGGCAGTGTAGCCTTATTTTACTTGGCAGTAATTCAAAGAACCTATAGCCCTGCATCCTGTATAACACTGGCTAAAGCAAGTTAGTGTAAGTGAAGTATAGATTTATGACCTTTAGCACAGATAAAGTTACCTGACAGCAGAGGCGTGGTGGCCGTTGGGCTCACAGGGCATCGGCCCCAGGTAGAATAGCCTGAGCCCCGGATCTATTTTCCCCAGCAGGCACATGATCAGACAGCCTGTTTGCAAGTGTAGACGCACCCCCTGTGAATACCTTTGCCGTGCTTCCTAGGGTAAGGCTTACACCATCCTATTCTCAATGCTTTTTAAATCTTTGTCTAACTAGGTACAAGACCGGTACAGGCTCTTTGCTGCAGCCAAAGGGACGGGAGATCAGCGCTCCCCTTCCTATAGCTGTAGCAGGGAGCAAGGCAAAGCACTTGACGTAGGTCCATAGATGCTGGGGTCTTTGCTGGAGCCAGAAGGAGGGGAGCATTGATCTTCTGTCTCCCAGAAGGGAGCTGCTGTCTAGGGACCCAGGGGCAATGTTCAGGGCTACAGGACGCATGCAGTTTTTTGCTGCAGCCAGAGAGAGGGGGATCAGTGAAGAGGCAGGCTGCTTTTCATGGGGAGGCTGCTGGCAGAGGCTGGTGGCCCTTCATGGCTGTAAAAACTATCTGTGTCCCTCAAGCTAAAAAGGTTGGGAACCACTAATCTGTGCTATAGATTTAAAATACGGTGTTATGTATTGATTGATACAGTAGCTGGACTTGGTGTGCAGCCAAATTATGTATATTTGTGATTTAGGCTGGCTTCATACATAGAACCGTCATTGCCTACATGGACATGAGCAATAAAAATTCGGTGTATGCAAGAAAATGATAGGTTTACCAGGGTATGAAATGTAAATATCATATATGAAGCAACTGCATCTTAGTGAGGTTCTGGTGGAATTGTATGAGTACTGTAGTTTAGTTGTTCTCACAAGTAGTAAATAATAGGTCTTTAAAGACCTATTGGTTCTTGAAACAATCCTAAGATTCTGATCTAAGCTATGATTTGTTCCATACCCTATATTTCTTAAAACATTAGCCGTATCTTAAATGTAAGTATTTCTTTGTATGAGCCATATTCTGTGGATGCATTTTTCCCCTAGTAGCTCTTAAGAATTTGGATAAATGTCACTTGGAAAAAGATAACAGCAAAGACAGATGTGATTGTATAAATTAGTAGTAACAGTAATCTCAGTAGTTCCAAAGGAGATGGTTAGTTTTAAGAATGGTTTAGGCTGTTGTCATACAAGGATTTTATTTCTGGGTGTATTACCATTACCTGGCATCAGAAATATTCTTTGTTGCCTTTACATGATTCAAGGGCCTGGATTACTAAGGGTAGATTTTTCTCATACTGTTATGACCTCAACTTGAAATTTTGTTTTGCAACCAGAAATAAATCTAAGCCCTTGTCATATGCTGCAGCTGACAATACCCAAGTGTTTTGGTTGTGTGCTGCAGTATAACAGAATATCATTTGTGTATATAGACACATTTTTTCCCCACTGTATGTCTGTTTATTGAGTATCCTGCTAGCCAGGGACTCCATTACAAAGGTAGAGAGTAACAGTAGTGAATGGGGTTTCTTCGTTAGATTTCATTTATGCCTGAAGAATTCTGAGTTTAGGCCTCTCACCTGGGTGGTGTAGGAAACTTAGCTTAATATAAGTCTTTCATTCATCAAACAAATTCATCTTGGAATCCCACAGAGTGTAATATCACAATGGATGTAACTAGAACAGTATCAGGCTTTTTAAAAATCTGTTACCTCATAAAAAAAGGAGGAACAAAAACAGGATAAAGCCCATAGCAACACAATTATTCTTACCATCTGCTTGATTTATGTCTACTTTATACTGCTTGTATTTTAGAAAGGAATCGGTTTTCTGTCTTCAAAAGGATGAGAGCCGACATTCCTCAGTTGCTAATTTTTAGCCCTTAAAGGCTCCCTTTGGCTGCTGTCAGCTACAACTTATTGCATAGGTACTTTTCACTAAACTCATTATAAACTCATTAGCCTTAAGGAAGAGGTCCTCCAAAGCTTCAGCCTGCTCACATCAGATGCAGCTTTGCAGCTGAATTCTGAGCTGTCCTATCTTATCAGATGGTGAGCATAGAGTTATGGAATTAAACAGACAGTTCGTTAATAGTTATTCTGTCGCTTTTAGCCATAGCTGTTAATAACTATAAGAGACAAGATGAGTGAGGTGATACCTTTTATTGGATGAACTTTGTTGATGAAAGAGGCAAGCTTTCAAGCTTGCACAGGGCTCTTCAGAAGAAGAAAAACTTGAAACAGCAGTTGGTCCAATAAAAGATATTACTTCACCCACCGTGTCTCTCTAGGGCTATGTCTACACTGGCAAGTTAGTTCGAAATAAGGAAGCTTAATTCAAACTAACTAAAGTCATGGCTACACTAGATTTTAATTAGTTCGAATTAAGGGCTTCCTTAATTCGAACTAATAAGTTTGAATAGCCTATTTGAACTAAGGGTTAAGTGAATGGCATTTGCTTAGTTTGAACTAAAATTTGCTAGTTCAAATTAAGTTAATTTGAACTACCTAAAATTAGTTCGAATTAGTTTGAATTAACTAATTCGAACTAACTTTGGTAAGTGTAGACATAGCCTAGGTTAGTAAAATGTACATTAATGTGTACAGCATTAGTGACAGCTAAGAATAGATCAGATATAGGGAGGAAGAGTTCAATAAGGGATGGTTCTTTGCTTCTAGAAGAAGGGGTAGTCTTTTTCTTTCTGCTTCATTTTTTAATTCAACCAATTAGACAGAGGTGCAGGATGAACCTTTCCCTTTGTTTCTTTTTGAGTTGGGGGCTCATCAGAGACAAAACAGCACTTACAAGCTTCCAAAGAGTGCTGTGCCTCTTAAAGATACAGAACTTTCCATACCCTAATGTTAGAATTTTTGTTCCTTTGGAGAAAAGATCTTCCAGTTTATATTTCGTCATGTACTCAAAGGTAAATCAATGAGGGCCAGACTTAGCTATTTACCTGAAGAATAGGGGTGCAGAGAGTAGGCCATTGTGGCTTGGTAAAAGACAAGAGCTTTCCTAGTTGATTTCCTCACTTGACGTTGCTTTATTTGCTTTCATACTGTACATCTCAACTTCTTTCTCTTCATGTGTTTCAAAAATCATTGGTGCCATTGGTTTTGCTAGCCTTAAATATTTCTAGGAGTTTAGATGAAGCTGTGCTGTTGAACTCAGCTCAAAATGTCCATGTTTCTTAGCACCATTAAATGTGTCCATATAGAAAGCGAAGGAGATACCAGCCACCACCGTCAAGAAGTGGTAGAACTTTATGGGGCCAGCAATGAAAGGTGGACTGTCCCAGTAGGAAGCATGGAAGACCTTTGCCAATTGACAAGCTTCTTCCTCTGGGAGTCTCTAGCATCCATTGCCCCAGCTGGGACAGAGGTGTGCTAATTGGGCAGCATTCCCAAACTCACAGGAATTAGCAAGTGTAGGGCCATGTGGACCATCTTTGGGCTCCATTCCAGCAGCCAACCCAAACTAGGAATGGGGAACCGTGCCTGATAGATACTGCAGGTCCTGTTTAGGAAGGGATTTTTCTCTCATGGGGCAACTGGATGGAGGGTCATGGAATTTTTTGTCTTCCTTATAGCACCTGCAAGCCACAGTATGTGGAATAGGAAAGTGGTTAGTACCTAACTAGGATGGAGTTGTTTATTCATCATACATATAGTATCTAGTTTCCAATGCAATTAAGAGAAAGAAATGAAGAGTTCCCAGAGGAAAAAGATGTGTGATTTTGGTGTTGGGGTTAAGTCTCATGATAAGATCAAACTTTGTGGCCACCATGGGCCAAAGTCAGACCTTGTGGCCCTTGAGGGCCAAAGTCCCCACCCTGCTGCACCACCTGACCTCCTCACAGGTAGAGCTGAGTCCTTTGGCATAGGCTGAGGAGAGCCTGTCCTTCATTATGTGTTATATGGTAAGGGCTCTGTAAACACCGCACTGGAACCAATTAAATGTCTAGAATATGAGAGAATGGGTGATGGATGGGTGGTGCCCCACCCCATGTAAGTTAACTAAAAATTGCAGCCTGCTGCTTAATTATATGCATGTGTCTGTCCTAATTTTGCTGCTGTGTCCACATCAAAAGCTCTTACAAAAACATTGCTCATAAACAGACTCTTCACAGTTCCTAAAAAGATGCTCATTTTGCAGAGCAGAAGAGGAGCTGAAATGTGAGTGCTGCAGCTGAAAGGATACCGTCTGTTCAGGATTTCTTGATAATGAGAATCTCTACAAGGGCAAGTCTTCCAATAAAAAAGTTTAAAATGACATATCCCTTTGTGCCTTAAAAATCCCTAATTAATTACAACGGAGTTATTGGAGCTTGGTGCTTCTCAGTCCTGCCACCCAACAACCTTGGAGCTGAATAAATTGTAATTGACTGACTGCTGTGGAGTGATTCCAGGTAAAGAAAGCACCATACCTAGTTCCAGAGGGGAGCCATGTTAGTCTGTATATAGCAAAAACAATGAAAAGTTCTGTGGCACCTTAAAGACTAACAAATTTCTTCAGGCATAAGCTTTTGTGGGCTGCAACCCACTTCATCAGATGCATGAAGTAGAAACTACAGTTAGGAGGTATATATACACTTGCAAAGGGGAGAAACATTACAATGAGGAGGGCAAATGCTAACAAAGTCAATTCAGTTAGGGTAGATGAGGCCCATTCACAACAGTTGATTAGAAGGTGAGAATGTGTGAACAGGGACAATTACTTTTGGTAATGCGATCACCATTCCAAGTCCCTATTCAGACCCAGTCTCACTGTGTCAAGTTTGCATATGAGTTCCAGCTCTACAGTTTCTCACTGAAGTCTGTTTTTGAAGTTCTTTTGTTGACGTATAGCAACTTTGAAGTTTGCTACAGAGTGTCCAGGGAGACTGAAGTGCTCTCTTAATGGTTTATGGATGTTACCATTTTTTATATCGCATTTGTGTCCATTTTATTTGTGTAGGGACAGTCTAATCTGGCCAATGTATGTGGCAGAGGGGCATTGCTGGCACATGATGGCACATATTACTTTAATAGATGTACAGGTGAATGAGCTCCTGAGGGTGTGGCTGATGTGGTTAGAGCCAGTGATGGTGTCACTGAAGTCGATGTGCTGGCAGAGTTGACAACAGGGTTTGTTGCAGGGTTAGGTTCCTGGGTTAGTGTTCTTGTTGTATGGTATACAGTTGCTGGTGAGTATTTGCTTCAGGTTGGGGGGCTGTCTGTAAGCAAGGATTGGTGTGCCTCACAAGGCTTGAGAGAGTGAGGAACCATACCTACAAGCTTTGTAAGGAGCAAGAAGGATGTGCAAAGCCACAGAACAGAAAATAACCACAAAAATCTCTTGCTTTATCATATTGTGTTGATATGGAACACTTGCACAGTAGAAGTAACCAGGGCCACTACATCATATGTCTGGAGGCAAAGCTGAATGTGAATCATGAGAAATGTTTTCATTTTCTTCAGCAATATAACCACTAATTTGTTCTCTGATCTTAGAAAGGAGGTGGTGAGGGGAAAAGAAGGAGAGCAGTGTAAGCAGAGGAGGTATTTGGATCTTTTAAAACAACACAAGCAGACTTGCAACACTCTTGATGGAAGTCGGCTCACCTTTCCTGGCATGACAGCTTGTAAAATATAAGCACGTATTTGAGTGAATTTCAGTGGTCATTCGCAACTGCCCTCATTGCATTTGTACAAAATAACAGTATACTTCTGTCTGTTTCAAACATGAAAAAGAGCTAAAATATTTATTGACTAGATTGGTTAAAATCAGACAGGCTCTAATGCAGGGGTCGGCAACCTTTGCCGGCCCCTGTGCCAGCCCCCACCACCACCCTCAGCAGGTGCTGGAGGTGGGGCCAAAAGGTGCCAGGGGCAGGGCTAGGGACTCCTTCTCCCTGGTGGTCCAGCCGCTATGCACAGGGCTCCTCTCCGCTGCTGGCTACTCTTCCCAGTGGGGGACAGGGCCAGTACATTGCGACTTCTTTTTCCTGCTGGCCACACTCCCCAGCGGGGAAGCATGGCTAGCAGGGGCCTGGAGCCGCTGCATGCATTCCTGTGGCCACAGGTCCTGCTGGGGGGCAGGACCAGTGCGGGGAGCCTGAGTGGTGCCATGAGCCATTCAGGATCGGCCCACATGCCAAGTTTGTGCCCGGGGTTGCCAACCCCTGCTTTAGTGTGTCATTTGGAAAGCAGAGGATGTGTCTTGCTTGAAGACTTTTGTTGCTTCAGCGCATAGGCGGTAGGTGAAGCTTCCCTTGGGGAAGACAAGCTTCCTGGCCTTCCTCTTCTGCTCCAGGCCCCGCCCCTGCTCTGCCCCAGGCTCCACCCCAGACCCCTCCCCACAGCGGCTGGATGGGTCTCTGGTTGACTTCCTCCTCCCCTCTCTTTCCCTCACCACTACCTACCCTCCCCACTCTCCTCCCAGCACAAGCTGTAGCCTAGATGCATCTCCAAAAGCAAGAACTGGGTTGATGTGGAGGCCAGAGTAGAATGATTCACCCAGCCTGTTCCCTTCTCCCTGACTGACTGGGGCAGTGACTGCACCTACAAACCCAAGCATGGGGGGGGGGCACAGGAAGTTTGGGCTGGAGAAAAGAGGGGTGCAGACAGTCACCTGAGAGGAGACGAGCTGGGGGAAAAGCTCCATAGCCCAACAGAAAAATTTGATGTGTGACTGGACAACCTCCATTCGTCCTGGGCCTGAGCAGAATGCTCACGCATATTCCTACCTGCCCTGGTGACAGGGGTGTTGCTACATAGGAAAAAGATTTGGGGCACAGGTCCCCAAACCCACATGCTTCAGGCACAGGCCCCCTAAGGTTGAGTGGGGAAGAATAGGCAGAGTTCAAGCCCTTAATTTGGGGGAGAGAGGGGAACAGCCACCAAGGTGATTCATGAACCACAGCCCTGCCTGTTCCGCCCCCCTCCTGTCACAGACCTGCCCTGATGAGTGGCCGGACTCTGAGCCCCAGCCTCCAGTAGGCACCACCAGCCAGAGTGCCTGATCCTTCAGGTGACTGCAGTGCTGGAGGGCCCCAGCACCAGTGGGGGGTGGCCTAAGCACCTCACTGCCCCAACCCCCACCCTGTCCCCAGAGTGGCTAGTCTGACCCCCAGAGTGCCAATCCTCCTTCCTCCAGGCTGGCCTGTAGCCAGCCAGCCCACAACCTCACACCAGCCCGGGGCTTGGCCAGTCCAAGGGTAGAAATAAGGGAAACAGTTGTTCCACTTCCAAAGGGGCACCTACAGAATACTAGGGCGCAGCAACATTAATCATGATTCCAGGGTTTACTCAGGCACCTGAAACCTCTAGATTTTGGGGTTTCTTTTCCCCCAAGTATTAATTAGAAATTTAACTGACATGAGTATTGTAACTAATTCCCATATAAAGGAAAAATAAACCCCAATTATGCCATATTTTAAGTTTTTGTAAATTTAGAAGTTAGGAGATAATACAGCAAAAGATTCCCAATGATAAATTTGACTGGCACATAATAATGACAACACTGATTTTAGGCCACTATAAATGAAAAAAAAAAAATTCATGCAGATGGTACCTTATGTACTTTACTTTCTGCATGGGGAAAAATCAGTTCTTCTATTGGTAATTCATTTCACTTTGTGTCCTAATAAGTGCTCCAGTGCTTGAATTGCAAACAGTGTACAGGAATCCTGGTCTAAGTCTAGAACTATTTTCAGTCAGATACATTGCCTTTTTAAAAAGGTTTTGGAATCTTTTTTGTAGTCTGTGATTTTATAATTTTGATTTTTTTTTTAAATAAGCCATAGGTGCTGGATCTAAGGGTGCTGGGGTGCAACATGCCCCAACAGGAAGTAGTTTCCATTATTTAGAGGAGCAGTACAATGGCTGCATGATCTCTACATTATTCTTAGGCATATTGTTGGAGATCTTTCAATTATGAAAGAAATTTTCAAATTATGTGCTGTAATTTGATCATTTTTCCCTATTATCATAAATGGGCTGAACTACAAGGGTAAGATGAACATTTAAAAGTTGTCAGGGAGGAAAGTAGTAGAGAGAAAGTGTATGTGCATTATAATTAACAAATGAGGGAGAGGGTGAAATTAAAGATGGCTCACATCTAGTGTGTAGCTGTAAGTATTTAACGCTATGTCTACACTTGCTAAAATTAGTTCGAATTAGTTAGTTCGAACTAAGTAATTCGAGCTAATTTTAGTTAGTTCGAATTAGCTTAATTTGAACTAGAAAAAATTAGTTCAAACTAAGCAAGTGCCATTCATGGCGCTTGCTTAGTTTGAATTAGCGATCCCCATTCATTTCAATGGCCGGTTAGTTCGAACTAAGAAATTAGTTCGAATTAACATGGCCACATTGGCTAATTCAAACTAGTTAGTTCGAATTAAAGCCTTACTTCTGAAGCCCTATTCAAACTTATTAGTTCGAATTAAGGAAGCCCTTAATTTGAACTAACTAAAGCCTAGTGTAGCCATGGCTTTAGTTGGTTCGAATTAAGCCTCCTTAATTCAAACTAACTTGCCAGTGTAGACATAGGTAAGAGCGTTAACACCTAACTTCAATGAAATTCATGGAGTTTCAGACTCCGGCCCCCTCAGAAATATTAAAAAGCAAGAGGAACTAAAAGATGATATTCAAGGTGTGGAGTTTATAATAGGCGGGGGGAGGCATTGCCTCCCCTGATTGGCCGCTCTTTCCCTCCCCACTGATACTAGATACTGCAGGAGCCAGATCTGGCAGGGAGATGGCGAAGGGGCATGGCTGGGGGAGAGGCAGTGACTGGGGTGCTGTGGAGCTGCCTTCCCTAGAAGCAGCTCCAAAATCCATCCAACCAAGGGTATTATTTACTAGGACTAGTTGGATGTACACCACAGACATTACACAAAGATACAACTGCTTGATGAGGGGAGACACTGTATCAAAGGACCAGCAACTCCTCAGAAAGCAAAAAGCAGGTCCTAGAGAAGTGCAACACTAGATTAGTAAAAAACCGATTCACATTATTTGTAACAGCCTATTTCAAAGCAGTAACTGTGTTAATATAGTTCATCAAAACAAATAAGGAGTGTGGTGGCACTTTTAAAGACTAACAAATTTATTTATTGCATGAGCTTTCATGAGAGAAAATCCCACTTTGTCAGATGCTTGAAGATGGGGAACTTGCAGAATGGGAGGAAAATAAAGGCAGGGAAGTGCAAGTCGTAGGATCAAGTGACCTAATGAGTTTGCTTTGTTGCATCCATAAACTGAATGTTTGCTTCCACTCCAAGATCAAACTCAGCCTCGCCATTCCACACAGGAGATCCACTCTCTGGACACTACAGTTCAAATAAGTAATGGACACATAAACACCACCCTATACCGGAAACCTACTGACCGCTATAGTTACCTACAAAGTTACATCCAAAACACACCACATGATCCATTGGCTACAGCCAAGCCCTAAGATACAACTGCATTGGCTCTGATCCCTCAGACAAAGACAGACAACTCCAGGATCTCTATCAAGCTTTTTTAAAAGTACAATACCCACCTGGAGAAGTGAAGCAACAGTTTGACAGAGCCAGATGGATACTCAGAAGTCAACTTCTACAGGACAAATCCAAGAAGTAAAACACCAGAACACCACTGGTCACCAACTACAGCCCACAATTCAAACCTCTACAACACATCATCCATCAGCAAGGATCTGCAAGCCTTGGGAGGCAGACCTCTCCTTGCTTACAGACAGCCCCCCAACCCGAAATGGATATTCACCAGCAACTACAGACCATACAACAGAGAAATAGTAAGACAGGCACATATCCCTGCAACAAATCAAGTCTGCCCACATATCAACACTAATGACATCATCACAGGACCTAATAAAAATGGCTACTCCATCAGGAGCTCATTCTCCTGCTCATCCACCAATGTGAGTATATGCCATCATGTGCCAGCAATGCCCCTTTGCCTTATACATTGGACAAACCGGACTGTCTCTGTGCAAAAGAATAGAGGGACACAAATCTGAGATCAGAAATAAGAACATTCAAAAACTAACAGAAAATCACTTTAATCTCCCAGGCCCCTTAGTAATGGACTTATCTGTATGTATTCTCAGGCACATTTATTCTAGATCAAGATTTCAGGGAGAGATTTCAGAGTTAGAATTCATATGCAAATTCGATGCCATCAACCTGGGTCTCAATGAAAGAATGAACTGGCTCTCCCATTACAAATATTAAACTTTAACAAACAAAGAATCTAGTGGCACTTTTAAAGACTAAAAAATTTATTTATCACTTGAGCTTTAGTGGGAGAAAATCCCACTCCTCAGATGCTTTTCTCCCACAAAAGCTCATGCGATAAATAAATTCGTTAGTCTTTAAAAGTGCTACAGGACTCCTTGTTTGTTTGGCTGACCTAGACTAACACGGCTACCCCTTTGGAACTTGTCCACAAGATTTATTTTTCACTCCTATACTGTAAGTTTTTCTAAATGTAAGTTTTCTCCACTCTGGCATCTGACGAAGTGGGACTTCACCCACATAAGTGAAAAATAAATTTGTTAATCTTTAAAGTGCTACAAGACTCCTTTTTTGGTTTGATTCAAGATCTAAAGTGCTGTGAGGCTCACAGCCTTGCTATTGCCTCTGCAGCAAGCTGCAGGCAAAGAGCGCAAGAAAAGATGCTTTGGCATGCCATGCCGAATGCTTTCCCAGCAGGGAAGGAGGAAGGGAAGGTAGGGAAAGGTTCAGGGGAGGTGGGGAAGCGAGGGGCTTTGCCTCTTCATGCCTACAGTACCAACCTCCATGCTTCTGCATTGGCCTAATACAATGCGGCTGGAGACAAGGGGCTATGCTTGAAAGCCTGAGATTTTGCCTGTGCTGATTTTCTCAATATTTGTCTTGATAGTCAAAGAAATTGTTCCTGAGTTTTACTTTAAGGGTCCTTCAGTGGTGTCAGAGGGTTAAAGTAGCAAAGTAACAGACAGAGAAACTTAAGGAGCTAGTCTGTAAAACAAGTCAGTGCAGGTTTTTTAAACTTTACCTGACTATAAGAACTGACCTGTAAGGTCTGTGTTTTGCCATTTTTATGCTACTTATGGCAGGAAAAAAAAGCCATTTCTCATGTCCCTCACCTGGGTTTTCTGAATCACCTTTTTTTCTTAGTATAGTACGTTATTTCATAAAATATGTTGCTCAGATTTATCACTGAAATTATGAAAATTAAAGCCTTTGGCAGGATTTTATTTACAGTAATTTTCTTAAGATACAAATGTACTGCACCTGTGGCATTAGATTCTAAAATAAGTTAAGAAAAAATTGAGCTCTGGTTGTATAATAAGTCTAATAGATCTCTTAAATCTTTCATTGAAATCTTATTTCTCCTATTTTTGACTGAGAATAACTCAGCACCATTTCGGTGACTCAGTGGGGCTAGTTAAATAGAAAAATAAAACCATTAAAATGCTAAGTAAAGTATGATACATTCTAATGTAAGAACAAGGGCTAGTGTTCAGCAATTGAATAATGGTATTGTAATAAGTTGTTCAGTTCTTTTTGTTTTTTGGGTTTTTTTTCCTGGTTTCAGTCTTTCTATAAAAATATGTTCTTTACTCATTTTCAGTGTCAGCAGTCACAGTGTCTGACATTCATTACCTGTATTACCTTACATTGCTGACACGCTCCGAGATGGCTTTTTGTAAATACTTACTGCTTGGGCAAATATTACCAGGTGATAGATTTTCATACAAGGATAATGTTTCCTAATGTTCAAGGGAAACTTTCCATTTAACAGCCAAAATGAGCCAGCATGTCACCTTACTTTTTTTATTCATCAGTGGTAAGTAACCTTTCGGCAATCTCTTGATTAGTTTGCCTGAAAAATGACTTACCACCCTGATAGTGCCCATTTATAGAGCTTTGTTTCCTTTAAAGTATAATTGTGTGGAAAAATGCTTCCATGTACAACATGTCATGTGGTTATTGACACATTAGTAACCCTAACTTTTGTCACATATGGATATTGCTATCTATTTTATACATGCAAGAATCAAGAAATAAAACTATTTAAAATCAAACACGTTTACAGTGGTTACTACTGAAATGAGAACATAACTCAATGCCATAGTTAGAAATGGATAATAAGTGTGATATCTCAAATATACTAGGTAAACTTTAACCTTTTATTAATAAACATTGTATGTCATCTTCAATTTTAACTGTTCCAACTTCAACATACTTGTAGGTCATAATGTGATTAGTGTTTGAGGAAAATTTTTCACCAACTATGAAATTCTGAGAAAAGGGCATTGTGGGAGTCACCGAAATTATTAGGTCAAATTCAGCAAATAATTTCAGCCCCTTTCCTCCCCCCCCAAATCTGAAACTTTTTTCATTCATGTCAAAACAGCTCACTTCTACGTTTCTAGAACAAAAACATTGATTCAAAACAACATTTTCATTTCAAAATATGGACTCGAACCAATTTTTTTGTTTTGAAAATGTCATTTTCAATCAACATTTTTGTTTCAAATGAATATTTTCATTTTAAAATATTGATTTAAATCAACATTTTAGTTTTTAAAAATGTGGATTTCATAGTTTTTTCCATTTTGGCATTTTTTGATTTGGCCTCTGAACCAAAAAAATCAATTATTTGTTCTCTAGAAGTGCTACCATTTTCAAAATTTGGAGATTGGTTTGGCTTTGCATGAAACTGTTCCCATGTAATAATGCATTAATAGACCTTGCTAGCATCATTAATGTTGGTGAAGATCTTGAAGAGTTCAAAGAGCTATGAAGGTGGGAACTAGTCTTTTGTGTCTCTTTTATGTGTAGTTTTAGTAACAGTTGTTGGAGTTAAAAAAAATAAAAACACAAATTAAAGGCACTTCCTGGTAAAGGTCAAATGATATGATCTTTATTTGGGATTGTTTGCAGTCAGGTGGTGTCTAATGCATGTGATCATCTTAGTACAAATATGACTAAGTAGATTGTTACTCATTTAAAACTCATGTCACTTTGTGAGTGAATATAAGAGTAAACCCCTATAGCCGACAAGAATGATTTTTCCAGTTAATTTGAATTTTGTGGTCTTTGTGGGAGGAGAATCTTCACCCAGGAATAGCTTTTAAAGAAGGAACTTGAATATGGTATCAGACTACATTTAAACTTTAACTTCATTCTGTTTTCCATTTAATCACTTGGCTTGCTTACTCCAATATTTAAGACTCAATCCTTCAATCTTTATTCACTGGAATAGTGGTTCAAGGATTATACCCTTCCTTAGCTGTAGCGGTCTTTTGTCTCTTGGATGTACCATAGCCTCTGAGTTGTAGTATTTTTGGCATCTTCCCATTGTATTGGTCTTAAATAAAAGTGTTAATATGACAGACTCTCATCTAAGAAAGTGCAAGAGATTTATAAAGAAAATATTGCCAAAACACTTTAAACAAATGTAAATAGCTTACCAACTGTACCATTCTACCAGCCCAGAAGTTAAAAGAGCTGTTGGTGTTCATCCTGCTTTTCAAACTAGCTTGTGAAGCATGGGCCATCTGTCTCCTCAACTTTGCATCATGCGTCACTTCTTTCTATTCATATAATATCTAGCAGCTGGTTTTTGTTGTTGTTTTTAAAAAAAAAACAACAACCATTTTTCCGCAAGCTTTGTTAGTATAGAATTATGAGGACTTTTTAAAAATGTTTATGTGCGACTGCCAAGCAAAATTCAATATAATTTTCAGTCTGAATAGTTTAAACAGCTTTTATTTTCACTGCATCCCAGCATGTTCAAGTCACTATGAGCAGAACTGTAAATATCTACAGGGGTTTAGAATGCATTTTTTTTTTTTTTACTTCCCAGTGGTGTTCACCTACTTCCTATGTAGGGTATGATGTCAGCATCATTCATGGTGTAGGTAATGGAAGGGGAAGATACTGCAAAGGGAAAGATATTCCATCTCTCAAGGTGATCAGAATCTTTCTCCGTCCCCTCCTTTGGAATGCTTCAATGAAGGGGAGAAGGGAAAACCAATAACTTTTTAGAGACAAATGGAAAACCAAAATCTTTTGGTTGAAAAATGGAACAGCTGCAGCAGAAAGCTTTTGTCTGAAAGTTTTGAATCAGAAATGGCACCACGATGCCTCATACATTCTCCTCTGTGTGTAGACTACATCCTTATGATGCACCATGGTCACCATTCTGGGTGACCCAAAACAGCGTATTTTGGTAGGCCCTGGTCACATTACATCATGGGGAGAAATGATCTGGCAGGGGAACTCTGCCCATTGAGGAGAATAACGGCAGGAGGTACTGTGGCAACATTTTTCAAACCATGATTCCTGGTTTTCTGTGCTAAAAGCTGAAATCTTTTTTGGTTTCAGATGTTCAGATTTCCAACAAGAAGTTGAAAGTTTCTGCAGAAACCAGACTTATTTTTTTAGGGGAAAAAAAAGTTTAATCAAAAAATAAATTTTCCTTTGAAAAAATAGGCTGCATAAGAAGTTTTGGACCAATCCTATTCCATAGGAACACAAAAAAGGACAGTAGCTGAGCAAAGTGTACAAACGTTCACAGGGATTTGTGTAATAATGTTTCTTAGTTGGATTCATGTAGAAGTTCACAAAGACAGATTTGTTGAAAGCCAGAAATGAAACTCACTTTGAAACAATCCTCCTTTCAAACACAGCACAGACTCATCCCCTTCCTGGTGTTTAAGTTAACACAGAAACTACAATAACAAAATTCTGCTCAGTCCTCTCCTCAGAATGCTCAGCCCCCATACTATATTTGAATTCTAAAAAGCCGTGCCTCTCTCTCCTATATTCTGCTGGGGTGTTGAACCACCTCCCCCAGTAAGTCACCGTAGCCCCTGCAACACTTTCCCAGAAGAATCAACATCTGTTATCTGGATGGGATGTTTCAGGTAAATGCTGGTAGCTTATTATACTGAATTTCACTGCTCATCATTAGAAACCAAATGAAACTGCACCTTTCACATGATTTTGATGTGAAGGAATAAACTTGCACCTTAAGAAACCTTTCAGTGAATCTGACTTAGTATTAAACCTGAACCTCTCAAAGTATTGGGGTCTCTCGTGTCCATGATTCACACTGCTCCAATGACATATTTTCCTGCCACTTTCCACTGCATTAAGGCCATGTCTATACTGCAAGTACTACAGCAATACAGCCCTGTTACTGCAGCGATGCTACTATAGCTCCATAGTGTTGATGCTTCTTGCAGAGATGGAAGGGGGTTTACTCTTGCTGTAGGTAATCAGTGGTAGCTAGGTCATTTGAAGTGTTCTTCCATTGTGGGTTAGCTCAGCATACTATGGTGCTCAGAAATATGATTTTTTCTTTTCACACTCAAGCACCATGGCAACCAGTTTTAGCACCCTGTCGCCTAGCTCCGCTGCAGAAATGTAATGGAGGAGCACCCTCTGGCAACCAAAAGTAAAATTGCTGGCACCTAACTGTAAGCCAATTTTGTCCACTCCTGCATTAAATGCTGTTCATACGTTTATTATAGTGTATCATTGGGTAACATATTTGCTTAAATTGTCATTTATATTGAAAATATATTCAAGGGTTTGAACCAAATGTTTTCTAGAGCCCCAAACTTCCACTGGGATCCACTAGCTGGATGTCTGCCCCACTAGTGAAGACTAGTGTGGTTTGAATAGCATGTGTGGTCTGTAGAATACTAAAACATAACATTATCTCCCATCTCTCTGGAACTGTAGGGTGAGGAAGTCTCATAACAAGCAATTTCTATTCAACAAAAAAACCTACAGTACATGTAAACATTGTGTTTATGTGCTTCTATTTAATTCTGTTTTTCCAATGTAAGTGAATAGGTACATGAGCTGTAGCCCGCAGGCAACTAGCAAATTTCGAGTACCCTGACCTAAATCAATCAATATTACCCAAATAGTGTTATGAAGCACACTTAGGGATGTTTTCTTTTCTAGTGAGAATACTTCACTATTTCTGTTTATAATTTACTCCACACATTTGTTAATTAAGTATTCTTGGCATTTCTTTCATCTTATGAGATTCTGCTTGAGAGCGGGGAGTATACATCTTTATTCTTGGGAAATAAAAGTTGCTCTGAGTTTTACTTTGAACCACCCAGTGATATAACTGAAATGTCATGAATAATGTAACCAAACATTGATGCAAAACCCCGAGAAATAATCAAGCAACTTCAGATGTTGTAAATAAAAGCATTTTAAGAGTACATTGGATGTATTTTCAAATATTAATTTTATATATCCAGGAAATTAGGATTGAATGATATTCTGGTGCATATGTGACACTCCACATAGAAATGGAATGAAGAGCATGTGCCCTAATGCAGGCTACTCCTTTGGAAATGAGAGTATGAAAGTTGATATCAGACTTCAGCTAATTCATAGCAGCAAAAAATTGGATGCAAAAAGCCCAGTGCCTTTCACTTTTTAGGGAAAGATTTTGAAAAGTGTCTGAATGATTTAGGAGCATACATCTTTTTGATTCTCAGTGGTTTTCACAACCTTCCCCTTACTCCAATCACTTTCGATCTGGAAAAATTATTATAAGTAAACTGAGCCCTTTTTTCTGTTCGCAAACAGAATTTGATTTTCGTTAATTCTGTTAACTATTCGTAATTATTACCTGAACCATCTAAGAGAGCAAATTTTAAGCTTTAAAAAGTTTTGTGAACTGTTCACTGAATGGTTGGTGGTAGCTTTTTGCTGTGCAATTGGTCACATGTTATTGCTATTCCCAGCTGGGCAACTGAAACTTTAATCAGGAGACTAACAAATAGCAAATATAAATACTTTTGTTCATGCATGAATGTACTTCTTTGTGCATACATTTGTGTATTAATATGAAGAATATTAATTCCCTATAGTTCATGTTGACAAAAACCCATTTGTGAATAGCAGATAACAGGATTCACAGACATTGGCTAATTGTCTACTATTTTGAATTTGTATTTGAATCCTTCCTGTGCCATCAAACATCACTTAAGGAACCAGCAAGGCTTCACTATCCTTGTTTATTCTGGGGTGCTCTTTGCATGTCTTCCTTGTTAAGTCCCATAAGTTTCCCTTTCTAACTTTTGTTCCATGAAGGGCTTCATTCAGCCAATCTCTTTTATCTGTTCCTTTAGCTGCCCAGTGGCATCCTTGCAATTGGAAATTCTTTCACTTCATTCTTAACACACAATCCCATATTTCTATTTTCTGTTCTGGGTAAATTTAAAAAGAAAGGGTTGATGAACTCTTGACAGATCTCTAGATTGGTTACAAATTCATTGAATTTAATAGTTAGTATTTCCCGAGGCATTTGCTTTCAAAAGCATTTAAATATGTCTTTACATTTTGTGGATTCCAACTTTCACATCCAATGTGTTAAGGGGGAAATAACATTCAAGTTGCAAACATAATTTGGTCTTTAAATTGTAGATTTTATTTTTATGATCAAATCTTGTTTAAGCTAATGAATGCAGCTTCTATCTTGCCAGTTAGTGATATTATTTCTTAAGGTGTAAATTTTTAATGGTCAGAGTAATTAACCATTGGAACAGTTTACCCAGGACTTTGGCAGACTCTTCAGCACTGACAGTTTTAAAATCAAGTTTGGATTTTTCTAAAGGTTGTGCTCTAGGAATTATTGTGGGGAAGGTCTATGGACTATGTTAAACAGAAAGTCAGACTAGATAATCACAGTGATTCCTACTTACCTTAGAATCTCTCGCCATCCATATTGGCTTGCTCATTACTGCCAAAATATGTGCATTGACTCACCTTTTCTATTTCTGTGCCGTCTCCCATAATGCTTGAGATCAATTTTGCTGGGGTTCTCTTAGATTTGCTTTTTCATAACTAGTTATTAATCCCATCAGTTTTGTGATACTGGACTTTAAGTCTTTGCATATTTGCTGAGTTGTCCCTAAGAACAGCAATGCCATCAGAAAAATCTAACTTTTCTAATGTATTGTTGAGCCATGTGATACCTATAGTTTATCTGTCTAGGCTTTTTCTTCTAATAAAGAGGCAATGCCAAATGAGAGGTGAGAAAATGTAGTCTTGTTTGGTACCAGCATCTGTGTTAAACCAAAACAAATAAGGAGTACTGTGGGACTTATATGCTATGTCTACACTTGGCCAAATAAGTCGACTTTGCTTTGTTAAGTCGACTTAGAATGTCTACACTAAAAAATTAAGTCAACTTAAAGGGGACCCTGCCAAATCGACTTAGAGTGTCCATACTGGATGCCTAAGTCGACTTGCAGGGGCTAGGTGGACCTGGGACTGGTCCACAGTGGCAGGGGGGCACCCCTTGCCAAGTGCCAGGGGGCTCAGCATTTGCCCCATTGTATCTGGGTACAATGGGAGCTGAGCAGGACAGGGACAATGGCAGGGCATAGGAGCAGGGTGGGCAGGGCTCTGTCCTGCCCTGTGGGGGGGCATGCCAGGCTCTGCCTGTGCCAGCCACCCTGGCAGGGAGGGCAGTGGGGTAGCCCTGGAGCCCTTTAAGTCAACTTAAAGTCGACTTAGGGCTAATCTGCGTCTACACTGGCTAAGTCGACTTAATAAAGTCGACTTAGCTAGTAAAGTCAACTTTATACTAGGTTTTATAAAGTTGACTTAATTTAATCTGCAAGTTGTAGACACACCCATAAAGACTGACAAATTTATTAAGGCCATAAATTTTCAAGGGCTATAACCCAATTCCTCAGAAGTTGTGTTAAGCCCCTCCGTTTTTATAGTCGCATACATCAGCATTCTTTGGTATTTTAGCTGTAAGTCATTTAAAAACTTTTTTGAGGCTTTTCTGGTTCCAAATTTTGTAGAAAAAATTGGTGGGCTTTTTGTTTTGTTTTGTTTTTTAATTTAGTGGTTTAATTACAGCAAACTTTCATTTCTTTAGTGATTCAGTCTTCACCAACAGCTTTCAATGGTTTTAACTTTTTGTTTTTATTGCATCCTTCACTACTTTGCATATGAGATGTTAAAATATCTAGTTCTGGGTACTCTATTGCTCTGTGAAAGTCCATATTTTCTTGTGGACTTGGTCTGTTAGCACCTTGTGAACGTGATTTACCCGCTTTATGTTGTAAAGGTCTTCCCTTGTTTGCCTTTATCAGGCTGTCCAGCTAATATAAACTTGCCAACTAAAATCTTGTAAGCTGATAGGCTATGTCTACACTTGCAAGTTAGTTCAAATTAAGGAAGCTTAATTCGAACTAATTTAAGCCTTGGCCACACTAGGCTTTCATTAGTTCAAATTAAGGGCTTCCTTAATTCGAACTAATGAATTGGATTGCTTAGTTCGAATTAATGGTTAATTTGATCCTTTAATTCGAACTAACTCAAATGTGGTCATATTAGTTCGAACTAATCAGCAGATTGACCTTCCTGCAACTGACTAATTTGAACTAAGCAAGTGCCCTGCATGGCCATGGCTAGTTCGAACTAGCGTTCTAGTGGGGCCATGTTAGTTCGAATTTAGTTAATTCGAACTAAATAAAATTAGTTCAAATTAGTTAGTTCGAATTAACTAATTTGAACTAGCTTTTGTAAGTGTAAACATAGCTATGGTGTGTTCATTCTCATCTTTCAACAGCTGCTTCATATTCTTTGATGTTCATGTACTTTTTATTGTCTCTTTCTTGCACTCTTTGGGTGTTTTTGTCCTTTGTTTTATACAGATTATTTTGCTGTTTCTTTTTTTTTTTTTCCCCCAGAGGTGGTCACTTAGGCCCCCGCCCCCCGACAGTTCTAAGTATCCTCACTTACATTTGTTTGTCTGGATACCGACTACAGCTATTGGTGAATCTGATATTGTCATCCAAAAGGGACCATGACATGTCAATGTTGACTATTTGTGGTGAATCAAAGATTTATAGCACCTAAAATCATTTCAATTTGAAGTGGCTGCTGAAATGTCTTGTCTGCTAGCCTTTGATGTAAATTTTCTTGATCCTTTTTTTTTTTATTATCCTAGAGAGCTGATCTGATTTTCCTTCCATTAGATAGATGGTCAGTCAGAATTCCCCATATGGAGTCACTGGAAAGCAAAGTTAATTTATGATACCTTTGTGTGGGAATAGTGTTCCACCAATTATGAGCTTTGACAGGGCCAACACAAGGGTTTTTGGCACCCTAGGCGAACTATGACTTTGGAACCTCCGCCTCCTCCCCTTCCTCCCCCCACACATTATAAGTGATAACATATTGATACATTTTTTTAAATAGAGAAAAACACTTCCATCTAATTTGGTGCCCCTTAAAGCCTGGTGCCCTAGGCGACCACCTAGTTCACCTATATTGTTGGGCCAGCCCTGAACCTTGATACCAGACATCGCTGTTCGAGTCTTTCACCATTCTGATTTTGGGAACCAAGTTTACGCTTTCCTTGTGATTCCTCTGTTTATCCCAGCTTTGGCGCTGAAGGTCCTTTTACTAAGCAAATGTCATGCTAGGGTGCATTGTCAGAGTTTGTAGTCAATTGTAGACTTGATCTTTGATCTTATCATAGTTGTCTGTAACTGTGTAATTTCATTTTCATATATCTTGTTTGAAACCTAGCTCAGAGCAATTTCCTGTTAATAATCCCCCGTCTGGTACGCAATTTTTCTGCTTTGAAAGTCATGATTAATGCTAATTTCTCTGAAAGGTAACCATCTTGCCTTCTTCAATACATTATGTCTTTAATTTCTTTCTTTAATGCTTTTTATCAACATTTGACCATCAACATTTGTGAACTTCAAGGATCTTCCATTTCCTTAATTATCTGCATGATTTTTGGTGTTGCAGCCATTCCCAATGTTCTTTGAAACCTACTTTCATACTTTTCTTTACCATGAGTAAAGAACTTCTCAATTCTTGACTTTATAATGACTTTGACCAAGACTCCTAATTTCTGCTGAGAGAGTCCAACTTTATCAGGCTGTTTGCTGAAATGGCTACCTTACTGTGTTTCTAGAATTCTTTTTTTTATATAATGGTAGATTGTTGGTCTATCACTGATCCTGGAGGACTGCTTTTATGTCTGGACCCTACCCTTTGATCTGTCTTTCTTGGGTGACTATATGAGGAGTTCAAACTCCCACAAACATAGCTCATTGAAGCATACAAGCCCTCCCACCCAGGGCCAGATTATCTGAGGGGCTTTCGGGGCTTAAGCCCAGGGCCCCAGCCAAAAAGAGGACCCCGGGCTCAAGCCCTAAAACCCTGCAATAATCTGTCCCTGCGTGGCTCAGCACCAGCGATGGTGGGGGGGGGGCAGGGAGGAGCCTGGAGCCAGAGACCAGGCTCTGTGCTCTGCCCTACCCAGGGCTGGCTGACCCATCCCTGGGGGCAGAGTGGGGTGGGCAAGCCCCTCTTTGCTCTGCCCAGGGGTGGGGCCGCCTGGCTCGCAGCTGCAGCGAGGCCTCCCCCACCGCTGCTGCTCCAGGACGACTGCATTGGAGCAGAGCCCTGCACTGCGTGCCACCCGACCCTCCAATTCGCCCCTCCCACCCACAACTGGCCCAAGTGGATCCAGAGCGGGAATGCCCTCTGGCCCCAGGGTCCTCCACAGTGATGGGAGCCCCTGTGGTTGGGGGTGAAGACGGGGGACGCCCCAAGCCAGTTAATCCAGCCCTGCTCCCACCACGCCAAGGTGCAATCTTTAGGTAGAGAAGGATAATGCATTCACATGGATGTTTGTCATTTTGTAGTATTTGTCCATTTTTAAGTCACATAATATCTGGTGAGGAAACCTCAAACTGAGGAAATTTTCTCCACTCTATTCCAATTACCTTACATCCATTTGTGCTCCTTTGGAGTCTGAAAGTTGAGTCTTTTTTTTTTTTTTTCTTTTTCAGTGAAGTTGGGAGGACATAGCAGACCTCTTAAAACTGTAAATAAGGGTAGTGCTTTTTCAGGGGAAAAAAGCACTGAAATATCCTGCTCTACGAAACGCACTTTCTCAGCTGCACCTCTTGTGCTCTCTTCTTATCCCTTTGACTGGCAAGGGGTCATTTTGGCAACACGGAGTCCCCCAGTTTGGTTTCTCTGGCCATGAGCCTATACTGGAGAATATGAGGGATAATGCAATCCCAGTGACACTGGTCCTGTGCCACCTATAGAATCCCCTAAACCAGTGTAATCAGCAGACAAATTCTGCAGCTAAACAGTCCAGTCTGCAATGTTGTGACTGTAATGAGCTATAAAAACATCCATTCTAGAGCTCGAGTGCCATTTTGGATGGCCTTTGAAAGTGAAGAGAGCAACATATACCAAGCAAAGGAGCAATCTCTCCTCCCCCTCCCCAAGATTCTAAATAAAAATGTTTAAAACTCCCCTCCTACTCCCCCCAGATTATGGTGGTAGACAACAGGGTAGCAGATGCAAGTGGATGTAAAAGAAATCATGCAGGTAGAAGTTCTGCTATCTGGGGAGCATGGTGATATTTGAAGGTGGCTGTGATACAGCTATTAATATGAAATTAGGAAAAGCAAACCCCACTTCAAAGAGTGAACTGATCAAACAACGGTTTTCATGCCAAACTGAAGGTCAGGCTATACCATGAGATTGTCTTGAGTACATTACTGTACAGAACAGAGACTTAGTTGACAAAAAGAGATTGAAGGCTGCTCATCACAGATGACTGAGGAGGTTATCAGACATTTTATGGGAAGATGATGAGGAAGCTGACTGAACAGAAATATAAGAAGACATCGAAGAAAGAAGGTTCAAGCGAAGGCAGTATAGAAGATGGGAGGCATGCTAAGCAAGAATTAAATTGGATTACCACAGAAGGAAATTGAAAACAAGAAAGGTAAAGGAATTACTGGCAGAAGTCAGTGAGTGAGGCTACTGAATCACCTGGAAAGACAGTCCACAACTAATGAGCGTATATAATCAATGGAGGAACTAGGCTGCCCAATGGCACAGGAGGCATTAAAGTCGAAGGTAAGTTAAAGACTTCTGTAATCTTTGATCATCAGACAGACGCATCAGAATATGATGCTCAAATAGACCTCCTAAAGAATCAAATGGGTATATAAACTACTAAAAAGAGAAAATAGAATATAATTGAATATATAATATGTTCTAAAATTGAAGGATTAAACAGAATATATTGTAACTATAGATTTATATTAACATACTGTTTACCTTTTTCATAATTATGAAATACATTAGGCTGTAGAGATAAATCAGAGCATGATCAATAATGATGAATATGTTTGAAAAATGCATCCATAATTGATTCAGAAATCTTAAGCAATAAAACAAGTATTGAGATTAAAATTAATTGTGTGGTCACACAAAGAAAATTGGAAAATGAGCATTAACCGTTGGAGTACCAAAGACTTTTTTATTCTCAGAAAATGTCAGAATTATTGAAGAACAATATGTATGTTTTCCCCTTCCACCCTGAGAAGCATCACTGGATTAAGACAGAGTCCATGGCAGAGGCTAGTGGCAGCAGAAGGCATGTCTGGTCACAAGCTATACAAGACCCATCAGCTGAGGCCTGCTTCCAGGTGTGAACCTCTGGTGCACGTGAGGGGAAGAACTAACACCGGATATGTCTACACTTGCACTTTTATGTCGACTTTAACTAAGTTGACTTAAATTCGACTTAGTTAAGTAGACTTAGTGTGTCTACACTTAAAATTAAAGTCGACTTAAAGGGGAGCTTACAAAGTCGACCTAGAGCGTCCACACTGGATGCTCTAGGTCAACTTTGTGGTGCTAAGGGGACCTTGGGCAGGTCCACAGTGGCAGGGGGGCACCCCCTGTGTACAATGGGGCAAAGGGTACAGGGACCCTGGCAGGGCAGAGCCCTGTGTGTGATGCTGTCTGGATTTAGGGAAACATTTATGATATTATTTTCTATGGATATCTCATAAATGCTATAATCCATTGGAACTATGTCATGTTTGGTATCAATAGAAAGGTAGTAATTTGCTGGGAATGATTATATAGTTTATGTCTAGGAATTCTATTTTGATTAGAAGTTAAGAATTTGATGTTATATCCATACTTTAACTTGTGTCATTCTGGACAAATGCCTTAGACGGGAGGGTCAGAGCAGGAGGTGTCCCGGTGTCCTCAGCTGCCCAGGGGAGGGAGAGTTCTGTATCTGGAGATGGGAGAAGGCTTGGGGGGGTATAAATACATGCCACAGGCAGTAGTAGGGAAGCTAGAGACAGGTGGGGGTTGGGGAGGGAGGGCTGTTGCAGCCCCCACCCTGTCCCTCCTTTCCTTTTACAGTAGGAGACTTGCGGGGAACTCCACCCAAGCAGGTTCCATCCAGCTCTTAGCTCCCCCAGCTCCAGGATTCCCCGTGGCTCCCACCCTCCTGTACTTACCACATTGCAATGCTGAGGGATTCCCCCATCCCAGCCAGGTAGGTCAGAGAACTGGGAAGCCCCGACTGTGTCTGGGCTGAGGTCCTCTATGTGCAGCTCTAGGGGGTTGCAGCCCCCAGCCTTGCCCTCCCAGACTCCTTCAAGGTGGGAGGCAGCTTTTCAGCATCAGTCCCTTTAGCTGGAAGTCTGAGGGGCAGTTACATCCCACTCTGAGGCAGCCAGTTCCAGTGAATCCAGGTCAGCCCTTATCTCCCGCAAATACTCATCTGTGAGTGCGCAGCCGCACCCACCTGGGCAGGATTTGGTGAGGGGCTACCCAGGGGTATGTCCCTCCGCCCCCTCCTCAGAAGCCAGGGCCTCTGTTAGGAGATTCCTCCCCCACACTAGCTGAAGGCTTTTTGCGTGGCGCTCCTTCCACCTTGGCAGAGGGCCAGAGTTAAGGCATATAGGCATGGAAATTTTATGGTTAATACAGTCCTGCTCAGAACTGCCCCATCTAAACCCACTCTACTTGAGCTCAAATAAATGGAATGTGGGTGCAGATCAGACCACGTCACAGATAAGATCACGGGTTCCGTTTTCAAAAATGATGTTTTTTGATCAAATGAATACACAGTAACTATTTGATCAAAAAATATGAATTGACTTTATAGTTTAGCTTTGTGCGCATTGCGGGAGTTTTATTTTTAGCAGTCTATGTATTTGACAAAGGATGTGTTGTTATTGATGTGTAAAGTACCAAAGTACCTGACAGTGACATGAAACTGGTATCCATCCATCTGAAAAAGAGGAAAATAGTCCCTCTAACTGTGTTGTGGGTTCAATAGGTAAAATAGGGACCGCTGTTTTTATCCACTGACTATTATTCCTAGAATAAGTTAGAAAGTATGCTATCAGCAAATGGTGGAGAAAAATGTAAATAGGCTATGGAGTGAAATGTGAAAACCTTTCAGTGTGTTCAGCTTTCTGCTAATTATTCCCGTTTCAAGATTAACAAAACAAAAATGAATGGGGAGAAAAGAAAGTGAATATGTATCCAGATAATTTTTAATAAACAATAAGAAAAGCATAAGCCAGTGCAAAGCCACTGGCTCTTTGTAATGGTAGCCTAGCTCTTTTATCACCATGTCTAATTCAGGTATAATTGTGTTTGTCATTTATTCCTGAACACAAAAGATTTCAAAAAATACTTGAAAGATATAATTAAAATCTATCCTTTCACATTTAATACTGCCTAATACTTTTAATTAATCTGACTGTCCTTAATTACATCTGTAATTTTTACCATGTGTAAATGGCTAATTAAAATATTAAACCATCCTCAGTTATACTCTAGAATTAAATATATAAATGCGGTGTCTGATTAAAAGGATTACATGAAGATTCAGGTATGAATAGTTTCTGAATGTGAATTCAGACAGATGTCTGTTCACACTAGATTGGTCACAGCAGGAAGGGGCTAGGGTGAGAGAGAGAGTTACAGTGTCTGGATATCAGAGCAGTTTTTAGACTGCCAGAGCCCCAGCAGAGTTCAGAGCAGCTGGTTGGATCTGCAGCTGGATTGCTGGAGTGCAGTATGTTCTGCACGTTTCTCCAGCTTCCACAGGGGAGGGACAAGATGGCAAAGGAGACAGTCAAAATGGCTCCACATCCACAGACGGAATCCCATAGTGGGGAAATACAACCGCTTTACCATTCCATTTGCAATGAGTGCTAGAAAGGGAGCCGAAGGGGACAGAATCTGGTAGTAAAGGTGAAGGCTGACACTTTCATCAATCCCCAGAATTGCATGGTGGTGAGTGTAGGGTAAATACCAAAATAGAATAACTTGGCGTCCTTCCACAAAATGCCATCAGTTCAGGAAAATCCTCATTTCAGATTATGCACTGTATCATAGAAGGCAACATTTAAGTGCCTTGAGCAGGTTTTCATTCAGATTTTTTAACTGTGATGATAGCCATAGCTGCCTATTGAGAAATTCAAGAAGGATGTAGTGAAGAAATACAAAACATCAACTTTATTCCTGTTTTCAACTGTCTTGGATTATGCAGGAAATCCCTTCAGAAAATTCTCAGACACTTCACAATTTTATTAAATTATTTCTCCAGCTCACTCCATTTGAAAGACCACATGTGCAGTTGCTACCAGCTGACTTATTTTGATCAGATGATGGGACAGAACCATCATAATTATTGTTTATATAGTGCCAAAAGTGTGCAAGGGCCTTTAAAACTAGGTAAATTACATTTCTGTCCTGAAGAGCTCACAAGATGTTGCTCTAGGCTGGAATTCCTGTCAGGGATGGTTTAAGAGGATACTTGCTCCTGCCATGAGTGCAGGGGACTGGACTCAATGACCTCTCATGGTCCCTTCTAGTTTCTATGATTCTAACAGGACGTTGGAGACAAGGAGCAAAAATGCTTCTGAGTTGGCTTTCGTGAAAGGCTGAAATTCTTTTCTCTTCCTGGACTATCTCCATTTCAGATAAATGAGGCTTAATTTTAAAACCAACCAAGATCTCTCACTGAATGTATACAAACCCTCATCACTTTTTCTTGTCCCTCTTTCCCAGCATGCAACAAAAGATAAGCCGTCTCATCAGCAATTCAGCAACCTTCTAGACATAGCCATTGTACCTCCAGCAAACATATACCAAGGGCTTCCAGATTGTCAGTGAAAAGACTGTAGACACAAACCTGGCATTGCTAAATCTGTTTGTATGTAAAGTTAGGCTGAGAATAGAAAACATGCCACTTCTCATTTGAGCAATCGATCCTGGTCTCCATGTCCTACCACTAGTGTTTGCTAAGGCTTGTAGGTTCTGTAAAGCACTCTGTAGGCAGGCTCTGTGATCTATTGCTGGTACCAGTGGATTCTCTAGCTCAGATGGTAGACACCAGTGTGGGGAGCTTTTTGTTTTATTTTTTTAGTGTTTTTATGATTCTGGGAGACCATGTTTCAAGTCCCATGATCGTGTGCATATATGCACACAATTCAGCATGTTTGCCTAGAGTACAAGGATTTATTATGGCTTGTATGTTTTGATCACAAGGAGCTGTTCTATTAACCTGACACTGATGTAGCCCAGAGGATCCCCAGCCATACCCTCTCTTTCCTGTCACGCCATCTGTTTCAGGGGGGTAGTGAATATCCAGCTCTCTGCTGCTTGGGTTTTTCCCCTGCCATGGTAAATGCCCATTTGACTAGGTAGGGTAACTTCAGAGCTTTCCACCAGTGGAGTGGTGCAAAGGGTCTGTGGTGTTCCTGAGAATCAAGCCCTTGTTTTTATGGCTTTTTTCATATATAAATCAAGAGCAATGGTATTAGAAAGTATCACTGGGCTCATTAAGTGTTTTTTATTGCTGCTTAAATATTAGACATATTTTACAGCTTTGTACTTTAATTGATTTTTAGCCAAAAACAGAAAATGTTAAATATTCTTTTTCATAAGCCAGCTTCTTAGAAAAATTATCTATCAGCTTTGTTGTTGGGCATTAAGAGTTCTGTCCTTCACACCCTACGGTATATTTTACTGGATACTGCATTTCAGTTTTTGAGAATTTATCCCTAGAGATCCTGAAAATCTTACAAAGTTCAATTTCCCTTCTCTTCATTGACATTTTGACTTAATTAGCTAAAATGATAATATCTCTCTAAAGTATGGGTAATTATCACTGGCATCGTTTTTGCTGAGATACGTGGCATATTCAGAATCTTCTTAAACTTTATTATGAACTTATTTTAGACTGATAGTATTTCTTACAGATTCTTACGAAACATTTACTCTGTTATAAAATTGTTCCTTTAGAACTATCTGGCATCCTTCAGACTACCCCCCTTCCATGCCACTTAGATGGATGATTGGCAAAAATCCAGTATGCAATCTCTCTTTTCACCTTGACCCCAGGATGTATGTATATGGGGAGAAGGTATTATAAGTGGAACAGGTACACCCATCTATTAAGGCTGCCTGAATGGATTTGCTTTAGGGGTGGATCAGGGTTATGTAATGAAGGAAGTTGTAGCTTGTGGGACCCTATCAGTTTGATGCAGAAGTCAGAATGTGTATAGTGGATGAAGCAGGGAATTGCAGGGATAGAAAAGGGAATTGGGGGCATGTCTCAGGCTTAATTCAGTTGAATGCTGCCCGGCAGAATTGGATTCTATTTGTACCTCTGCCACACAGATCCTGCATGATGTTGGGCAAGTCATTTAAACCAAACTTTCACAGTTGGTCACTGATAGCATGTTAGGCACCCAGAAAAAGCCAAACTTGATACCTGGGGTCTGATCTATAGAAGTGCAAAACTCATATTAACAGCTGAAAGCAATGGACGCTGGGCTCAAAAATATAAAGTTGCTAAATACTCTTAAAAATCAGATCCCAGGTGTCTCAGACTGGGCATCCAAAATAAATGGATATTCTTGATCCCTCTGTAACTGAGTTCCCAGTCTGTATAATGGGGCTAATACAATTTCATGTCACAGGAGTGCTGTGAAAATTGTCATTTATGTCTGTGAAGCAGTCACGTACTGTAGCAATAAATGCAATAGTAAAGCCCATCAGCAAATCAATAATTCTGTCTTCAGAGCAGGGTTCGAATACTGTGTGATAACGAAGGAATGGGCTCCCACATTGAACAGTGAGGAGAAAATAAAATATTGAATTGCTGCTTATTAAATAGTATTGTTCCTCTGTACATGAAATGAGACAGATCCTGTATGTGATCGTGTAATTAAAGTCTGTGCCATGATGGGGATGAATTAAACCTTAATTTTGGGATTTCCTAACTTTTGAGTGTTTCATGTTTCAGCCTCGTAATGTAACTCTTTGCGTGGATGGGGGATGCATTAATAGTTGCAAGAGGCTAAAGCACACTCATTGAGGATGGACTCCTCAGAGATTTTTAACAACTAAAATCTGAAGTCTCTGCTGAGCATGTGTGAATTGCAATTTTACAAAGGCTTATAACCTGGACAAATATGGGCAGACTTTCAAGAGCATGGGAAAAGGCACATTCCTTATCTCTTCAGAGGGATCAAATATGGCTGAACTTTGCAATGTTAAGCTGTATGTGAGTGTGTCTTAATGAGCAGATATATGTTTTCTAAGTTTTGAAAAATAAATTGGCTTTTCAGTAAAGTTATAAATACATTACTGACCATGCAAAATTTAATTCAACTCTTAGCTGCACATTTAAAGCTTGATTCTTTCAGGGGCAGAGCACTTTGGCAGTGTACAGGGGTCTCAACTCACAAGTAAGTTGCTATGTGTTCTGGAAAAGGTGTTTGATATCCCAAAAGCACTCCACATCCCGTGGAAGATGGGGGCATTTCTCAGTTTCATATGTGAGCTTTGTAGCTATTTGGTTACAGAATTCCCTAACAGCAGTTGATGAATCTGAATATTTGAAAAGGCCAAATTATTTTCCAGAGATGCATTTACAAGCTCTACTAATGAAGCCCATAAAACTGCATAAGTTTGAGTCACTTTTGATTCCACTCCTGGCTTTTTTTGCTTTTTTTTTAAGAAGGATGTGAGGGATTAAATGCAAAAATCTTGTGTTAAAGGAGTCTAATAGCTGTGCGATCAAGCATTCAGGGTTGCTGAAGAATCTTTATATTTTAAGAATTTTATAACAGTAAATTTGATTTAATACCCTTAATATTAAATTCATGCTAATTCATGCTTTAAGTCACTCTTCCAATGCTGAGACACACGTGCCAAATTGTTTTTAGTGTGTACTTTTCACTGTCTCACACTCTGCCCACTGATCAATGCTCCTTAGACATATTCTAGGATTATAAACTCAGGACAGCTTTCATTTTTCTTTATTTCCTATTTGTGTACACAGTTCTGTAATTTGTTTGGAAAGCCACAATAATTGTGTGCAAATCAGATGTGCAATTGCATCCGGCCACTTAGAAAACCAGGCCCTGTGTTTCTGTAGTGTGCTTGTATATCAACACATTATTAAAAGAGCATGTTTAAAATTGAAATAAGGAGATTCAACAGTTCTCTTAGTAGCATTAACTTACCTACGTTGTCAGGACAACATTGCAAAGTGATGATATATCCTCCCGAGTGACTGTGAGTGCCAACTTTTTTCAGCAACTTTTTTTTTCTCCGTGTTGCTAACATGTGACGTGTTGGCTTGGTACAACTGCCGGTAAATAACCCCAATAATTCAAGTTCTGCTGGCTAATGAGTAATCAAAATACAAAATATGTACTTTGAAGCCTTAGCTTTTCTTGTTATGGTTGTCTTGCGCAACTTGATAAACTGTAGCATTCTTCCAGATATTCACAAATCTCAACTCCAGAACTTTGGAGATGAGTGATTTTTCTGCATCATTACAATTCTAAACATATACCTCTCTAGAGATGTAGAAAAACCTAGCTGAAGCTATGAAATTCTGCAACCTTATATTATGTAGCGTATATAACTTATAATACAGAAACATCCTATTCAAAAGCAATTGTATCACTTTTACCCTCATTATTTTGGTGGAAATAAAATCAAGGTTTCTAAGTGACTCTTCCTCACGGAGCTGGTAACCACTACAGAGTTTAAAGGTCAGCCTTTTTTTTTTTTTTTTTTTTTTTGTTATTTGAAGGTAAAGCAGTCTTATGAATTTTATTTTTAAATGGGAAAAGCTACTTGCCTCATTCAAAAAGGGCTGAACAGCTTCGGTTTACTTCTGCTACACATAAAAAAGTCTGTTTTGTGAAACCAAGTACAGCATTTTTTAAGAGAAAAGGAGAGTGTTAGAAGTTATGAACAGGAGAAAATAAGGATTCTAAATGTGAGTTTGCAAAATTATCTCTAATAAGTATGTACAACTGTCTAGATTAGGGCAAATTTTCTACAGCATTTCAAAATTCAGAGGCATTCTGCTTGCATATAGTCAGTTCAAGAGGCAGTAGTCAATAGACAGATACTTGCTGTGATCAGCTTTCCGCACTGAGTTATGGCAGGTTGTATTTATGTTTGTGTGCAATAAGTGAGATTAAAAAAACCCCAGCCACTTACCTTATATGTGTGTGGAAGTATATATATTTTGATCTAGAGGTTTCTATTTCATGTGTGGTATGACAGCTGCTTTTGGAGAAAGCAGCTTGACTGATTCTGAACTTGATGTGACATTGAAAACGGTTGCAACACACGCTCCAGTGCAGTGCCAGAAATTGCCGTCAGAACATGAACATCTGCCCAGAAGCACTCTCCTGGAAGATTCTAACAACATTTGGAAAACAGCTCAAGCAATGGGAGAAATTATGCTTAGTTTAGCTTTCAATGCCACAGTGTGTGGTGAGTGTGCAAAAAACCCAATAGGAACGAATCAAAAAGAGACATATGCCTACTGCTAGCGCTCAGCAATGCTTGCATCTGCAGCCGCCTAGTATTTAGATCAGTTGTTCTCAACCACTGGGTCGGGACACATTACTGTGTCACCCCACAATGGTGTGTTGCAGAGAGCTGGGGAGATGGCTGAATTCAGCATGGGGGCGATGGGCTGGTGTGTCCTGTAGGGTCGCAATATGCCACCAAATGTGTTGTGACCTGCAAAGGTTGAGAATCACTGATTTAGATAATAAGAAACCAGCACAGCCATCTTTCGTTGTGTATCCACTTACGCTATTTGACAAATATCTGAGGTGTGTTCTCTGATGCAGAGGCTTACATTTTACATTTCAAAAGTTGCTCTGCTGCTGTCCAACAAGAACTTTTGCATCAGTCCATGACAATGCAGCATTCACTTCAAATGGAAAAAAGAGGGAAGAGTTCTGCCTTTCATTGATTCTTCAGTAGTTACAAGTTAAAGGTAGCCGCCGTGAATTAAACAACACTGTCAGCAGGGAAGCCACAGTTTGAACACTGTTGACTTCTGGTGTCACAAAGACTATAATAATAATATTAATTACTGTACCATTCTTAGCTGTAAATTGTTTTAGTGTATTTACAGCACTGGAATGCTAGTTTAGTTTCTCCTTGATGATTTTTCTTTTAATTATGTATAAAGTCAGAAATAGAGAAGTTGTCAGTTGCATTAAAAGGAAGATAAGCCCTGATCTTGCAATGAGAGCTATATGGACAGACCCCTGAGTCCACTGGGTGATGTTACCTTCAGTCAGGTTCATTGCAAGAAGGGTGACCAGATAGCAAATGTGAAAAATCAGGACAGCAGATGGGGAGTGGTAGGCACCTATCTAAGACAAAGCCCCAAATATCAGAACTATCCGTATAAAATCAGGACATCTGCTCACCCTAAATGCTGGTACAGAAGTCCATCTGGCACCTGTATGTCTTATTACAGGACATTATTGTGCCCAATCTGCAGTGGCCTTCACTCTAGGGAGTTTTGTATTCCAATCCCAAAATTACATTTTATAGGTTGGGTCCCTCTTCTGTATTCTCCTGTTAAAAGCTGCCACTGTCATCTCCAAAATGAAAGCATTGCTGCAAAATTTGAACTGGAATAAAAAAAAAAAATCCTAGGGAAATATACAGCACATCGCTTTCCGTTCCTATATTCTGAAGTCAACAGGATCATTTTAAAGGCACAAAATGCCTTTTTCTCAAAGAGTAATAACATCAGTAGTAATTGGGTTGGTGTTAAAATACTGAGGGGAAAAAGGAGGTTCAAAAAGATACATGGGGGTTTGGAACAAGCTATTCTGCCACATCACAGCCATTGCTTATGGTAAAATTGAAAATAGGAACTTGAACACAAGGCCCGGGTAGAGATTTACTTGTCTTGGCTATAATTAATATTTTGATGGTAAAAAGTGAGCTTGCTGTTGGTAGATCTATATCAGATAAAATTTGCCAGAACAATGCATCCCAGAGATACTAACCTGTCCAGTATTATTTTAAAGATAGTTTGTTTTATATGAATGACCATGGCACAAGTGAGATTTGCTGGAAGGCTCCTCTAACTTGGATGTCTGACTTTTCAATTATATATGTTTTCATTAGAGAAATAATGCTTGTTCATTTATCTCAGTTGTAGTCCTTAGAGCCTGTTTTACCCTCTAGTTTGTTTTCACTCTTCTTTCAAGTAAAACTCTACTGCTGCATCACATAACCAGTTATAAAATTTGCTGTTGTGTATGCTACAGAGAGGGAGACATTACATACAAGTTCAAATTCACATTCAAAATGACGAAGCAGATTACTTGAATAGAAAGAAATGTTGAATCTTGTAACAACTTCCGGTATCTCTTTCAATTTTTCTCCATAAGTTAACTAATTACTCTTAAAATATTAAAATGCTGTATATTATTAAAGTAGGACAGATATTGTTGGAAAAGACAGGCTTATATTCTGGAGTAGAAAAGCCTTCAGGAGACCCATGGGGGGGGGAACATTGTTTTATTTACACCCAGACTACCCTGTTGAAGTCAAGACGACCCATCAGTGAAGTTATTGAGCTGGTAATGGTAAATTGAAAGCCGAACTTGCATGATTCTAGACTCTGCGCTATGAGACAGCATGCTGATGTTAATTTACGAAATGTGTTTGTGTGGTGCTATTCAGAAATATCCATACGTTGTTACCTTAGTTATTCATGCACTCTGACAAAATTCTAATCAGTTTCCCCTCATCTTTATAATCTGTTAAGTATGCAGTTGAAAATGAGAAATATGGAGTGTGTGCACTCAGTTCATTTAAAGTTTCACATTGAAGACCACAGCAAACCCAGCCCCACCTTAAACACTCATACATTTTTGAATTTTAATAGACTTTATTACAGGCCTTCAGATTAAAAGCTGTCGGGAGAGATAAAAGGTTAGGGATTTGGACTCAAAAGGACTTTGATTAGACATAAAGGTCAGCTGTGGTGGCAAAAAGTCGATGCATCTAAATTAAGCATAAACCTCTGTAGGAAAATATGCTAATCTTTCATGTAAAATACCTGTCGCGTTGATCTTGGCTCATATCCATAACAGTTAAACTATTTTCTGTGATGAAATTTTAACAAATGGTAATCCATGTGTAATTTGCCTGTCAAGTATGTGCAATTTGTTATTACAAATATTTGTTTTTAACTAGTAAGGGAGGATGTTACGTAATGAGTTCTTGATGTACAGTCTTTGTTTTATAATCTTTAGTTCAGTTTTCAGCTGCAGCAGTTTTCTTTAAAAAGAGGTGCTATTAAAAACATTCAAAATATCATTGGTATTTGTAAAACCTAGGTATACTTGTATACATTACATTTTAATTGGGCTGCTACTTTATATGCTTAGAGCTATAAAATCTGTTAATATTTCCAAAAGTCAAATAAAGATTCTGCAGTGTTTGTGAGAAAACTCATTAAAGACATAAAAGAATGGCAGGATGAAAAAGGATTTACATTTGTAGAATCTCCTATAAAATTATGAGAAGTGACAGGCTCCGTTTTTTTCGATGCTGGAATCAAGGCTGCATGTCTAAATCATAGTGACAATGTGGCTGGATTCAGCATAGCTGAGAACTAATGGGAAATTAATAGAGTGTAATATAGGCCTATTGAATTCAGTCTAACTTTGCAGCTTTGCTATGTAAGAACAGTAGACATAATTTCAATCTTTGTTTAGTGTCCTGGACAGCCAGCTTCACTAGCATCTAAGTATGGTCAGGATTAAAAATGTGATGAATAGCACCACAGCACCTTCTTGACAGCTTTTCTGTTCAAATACAAATTTCTGTCACTGTCCCAGAATGTTTGAAGGAGCATTCAGAGATGAAATATCATAGCTGCAACAAGCCCGGTGTGAAGCTATTATGTTTTGAAAGGAAAAATAATTACAGACTGTACATCTCATAGGCACATATCTGTATTAATAATGCATAGTAATAAATACACTGGAGTGTACTAATGAAATGTTATTGAACATTTTAAAGTTTCGGGAACCATGAGGTTATGAATCTATGAAAAAAATGTCAATGCATCTGTCTAATTTTAGATATATCTAGCTGTTTTAGGCAAATAAATATTTAGGAGCATTATGATATATTATGATTTATATCAGCTTTCATGATGTCTCTCCAGGATATTTTTTCAAAGTTGAGATTTCTGAAGCGTCCATCCATCTCTATATTTTCCACTCGCCCCCAAAAGAATATTTCCTTTCACCTAAAAGAATCACATTGTTGGCTCAAAAAACCCTTTAAATTGTTTCTAGTGAAAAAAATGCATATTTGTGTAGGAATGCCCTACAGAAGGAATACTGTGGTTCTCAATATTGCAAAGTAGGTCAGAACTTCTGTCTGGCAGATGTTATTGCAAAAAAAACCCAACCCCAAGTTACTCATGAATAAAAATGAAGGGGAAAGGAAAGCCTATTAGTTTAATAGAATGCTTGACGCTGAAGAACCAACACCTCTAGTAATATTCCCCTTTGTATCTGATCTTTAATGGAGAAGAGGGATTTTCCTCATTTTATTATCATTCATATAAACGCCAGTGTAGAGAATCTGGCAGACAAACTCCAAGATAGTAGCCACGCTGTGCCTTAAGCCATTCTTTTATGCATTCCTACTTCCTGTGTCCCCTTGTGGGACAAAGTGATCGCAGAATCTCAGTCATCATTGGTATTTGATCTCATGTTCACAGGTTTTCCTTAAAATTTGGTCTACTATTGTTATTATTAAAATATCGGCAATTACTCACTGTGGTATGAGATAATTGAGATATCTCCTATTCGAAATAGAAACAAATAATGGTCTTTCATATATCTTTTTGTAGTTATATATTGTGGCTATGGAATCTTTCATAAAGGCCATTATGTTAGAATAAGAATACAAACTGCTTCTGCTCAATAGAAGTGTCTACGACTTTTGCATGAAAGTGTGTTTCATGTTGTAGTCTACCATACCTTTTAGTGAAAACACTAACAAACATCAAAGGGTTACATTACTTTACCTGCCCCAGAAAATGTGTATCAAAGAGAAAACACATACAAACCCCAAAGCAAATAAGAATGAGAAAATGCAACTGTAGCAAACCTCACTCTTATTGGAATTTATTTATGTATTTCTAAATTTGGTGTTAGCTGGGCCATGACCGTGCTGCAAAGAATCTCTGCATGCTTCCCCATCTTCTGAACCAATTCAGAGTAAACAGACCAACTCATTTCACAGAACATTGATTGCATCCCCGCTGAAATAATGTACTAGTTTTATTTGTTCTTGACTTAATCTGTCAACCTTATGAAGCTCACAATTTCAGCATTTGGGATCCTCCCCATAAAATTCAGTGATTGATATATTTACTTAGGAAGGCTGAACAGCTAAACTACTTGAAGAATTTATGTTAGTGAAAGCATACAAATATTCATGGAAAGGGGGGGAAATAGCCCCCCTCCTGTGAGCAACAGACCTTCTCAGAGCCAGCCTGATTTGTGTGACAGGAAAATCTCTTTTTAATGACTTCTTTTTTAATAAACTGAGAGTAGAATGATTGGAACCCCAAAGTTCCTCAAATGTTCTCCTCACAGCTGAATGGATGCTTGACATAAAGATTGTAAGAAACAGGGGAATGGAGAATCAATGAGTTACTTAGCTCAGAGCAGTAGCTAAGCAGAAGAAAATCACCTTTTTCACTGCCCAAATAACTCTGGAACTTTTCTAAGTCTGCCTGTCTTGCCTGCATGTTTAGTTGGCTTTATAGATAGATGTGCCTTTCCAAAGCTGTGAGTTGTTAACGATTTAAAATATCTCATCCAAACATTTAAAAAGACAAATTCAACCTCAAAACAAATCACCAATCCAGTAATACTCCTCCCCGCTCTCTTTAACAAATCCAGCCAATTCCAACTCTCCTCATTCCCCAAATTTCTAAAAAAAAATAGATGGTAATTGTAGTGCAGCCTAAAGGGCAACAAATCTGGGCTGTTTGGGATTGAGGGTGGGAGAGTGGTTGCAGTCCAATTTGAAGGCGTATCTTGGATAATGTCTTGCAAGCACCTTCTTCCTTTATAAATGAGAGGCCTTCCAGTTTGGTGCTGCCTCTTCTGACAATTGTAGTATAACCATTTGGGGAGAAAGGTGATCTCACAGATAGGCAGCAGCCTGGGCATTAGGATTTTAAATTTGACATGAAAGAAGGTAGGGAGATAAGATTAGGAGGTGAATTAAAAGGGACAGCGTGGTACTGTAATCCGGGAAAGTTATTGCCAGTCAAGTAAGAAATATGGGTGAAAATCTAGCCTAGTGAAGTCAATAAGGGTGAGTCTACACTTACAAGTTAGATCAACTTAAGGAGGCTTAAATTGACCTAAACAAAGCCGCATCCACACTGGGCTTTCCTTACGTCGACTTAAGCATTTCCTTAAGTCGACTTAAGGAAAAGTTAAGTCGACTTAATAACACCTCGTTTTAGGTCAATTTAACGTTTAAGTCGACTTTATTAGGTCGATTTAAGCCAGTGTGGACAGGGATTAGTGCCTAAATCCATTTTATTAAGTCGACTTAGAGTGTTAAATCGACTTAATAAGGTCGACAAGGGGTTATGTCTACACTAGAAAAGTTAAGTCGTCTTTAAGTTGACTTAAAGTCGACCTTATTAAGTCAACTTAACAAAGTCGACTTAGGTTATGTCTACACTAGAAAAGTTAAGAGCTTTTCCATTGACTACAGCAGGGCCAGGATTACATCTTGTATGTTCATATCTGATTTCACTCTGCCCCGAGGTGTCTCTGTCCAGGCGTATTGAATTCTGTCTATCTTCTATATCATCAGCCTCATAAAACAAGATCTTAGTGTCCCTAATCATAGAATCATAGGCTAAGTCTACATTGGCAATTTAAGTCGACTTAAGAGGCTTAAATCGACTTAAATTAAGCCACATCCACACTAGGCTTTCATTAAGTCAACTTAAGAAATTCCTGAAGTCGACTTTATAACTACAACTCATTGGGTCGACTTAAGCCTCCTTAGGTCGACCTAAGCCCAGTGTGGACACATAAATCCACTTTGTTAAGTCGACCTAAGGGCAGTTAGGTCGACTTAACAAAGTGGACTAAGTCGACTTAAAGTATTGCCACTTA
>ML685771.1:14776146-14792876 GCA_007922175.1 Pelusios castaneus | reverse complement strand
TCTGTGTGATTGCCCAGACTGCTTCCTGGGGTTAAATAGAGGCACTTGGCCAGTTAGAGGGCCACAGGGTACTGTCACTCTGCGTTTTGTGAACTGTTCTTCCTTCTGCACCCGTTCTCCACAGTGCTCCTTGGTGATATATCTTCAGTGCCTTCTAGTGGCATTGAGGGAAAAACAGTTGCCACAGGCTCTCCAGACACAAGTTCTAGTTCCCAGATCCTTTCCATGTACAAACAGAAAGAACGGTATGGCCAAGACCACATTGCAGACGTCAACACCCAAATTTAATATATGTCCTGCAAATCTCGATTGCTCTGCTGACACAGTTTTTGAACATTTGTGTCTTTTTTCAGAGGTGTACATGCAGCACCTCTTTGGTAGCATGGATGCATTGAACAATATCCTTCCATTCACATGTTTATATGCATTGGGAATTTTCAAGGTTAGGTGCTTACAAAAACCTGTCATCTTGAAGTTTTGTTATGAACTGACTGCTTTGATACAATTCAGCCTTTTTTTTTGTTTTAAATGGTGACCTAAAAATGTCAGGCTAATACTATGTTCTTCTAACTAGTTATGGTTTCTAAAATTCCGGTCTACTCTGATGTGTTGCTCGGGGATGTGAAAAGTGATGTACTTAAGTTAGCATGACCCCCAGTGTGGACAGTGTTCGGTTGATGGAACAATTTTTGCATTGATATAGCTACGGCAGAGCAGCTGTAGCTGAGCTGCTGTAGTGGTTTGACTGTAGACAGCATCCGAGTGCACGTTCAGGGGTAATTTGTATATTTAAGTAGGACAACATTGGGCCATATACTAAAATATCTAAATCCTCCTAGCCCTGCCTTCTCCTTGGACTAGTTTGATAAAGTTAGTGAATGGAACATAGCAAGCTTTTTTCCAAGCACTATTTCCTTAGCTAAATATAGAAAATTCAAACTTACAGGATGCATTCACGGTTTAAGCCTATTTTATATTTTTTAAACCTCTTTGGGAGACATCTGGATGATGTGTTCACTCAATTACTGATGTTTAAAAAACTGTCCAAACCCCATTTTCAGCCATTAAAAAGGCCTAAGTTTGGGAAAGAGAGCCCTTATTCTCAAAGGTACCTGTGTAAATAAAGGAACTTACTCTGGTATGAAATAGGTCTCTAGAATCCCAAAGCAAGTGATTGGCATAGAATTTGGGCTCCTAGACTAACAGAAAAAAAGATAATGCTGTACTGTCACTATACATCCTCCTTAGGCTGAAGAGCACATTTGATCTCTGGCAGCAGCAAAGGTACATGTTGTCATTAGTTCCTCTCGCAATTCCAAGTAATCTTAAGGGCTATGTCTACACTTACTAAAATTAGTTTGAATTAGTTAGTTCGAGCTAGCTAATTCAAACTAATTTTAGTTAGTTCGAATTAACTTAATTTGAACTAGAAAAAATTAGTTCGAACTAAGTAAGTGCCATTCATGGCACTTGCTTAGTTCGAATTAGTGATCTCCATTGAATTCAGTGGGCCGGTTAGTTCGAACTAAGCAATTAGTTCGAACTAACATGGCCACATTGGTTAATTCGAACTAACGAGTTCGAATTAACCCTTACTTCGAATAGCCTATTCGAAGTTATTAGTTTGAATTAAGGACGCCCTTAATTTGAACTAATTAAAGCCTAGTGTAGCCATGGCTTTAGTTAGTTCGAATTAAGGAGGTTTAATTTGAACTAGGTTGCCAGTGTAGACATAGCCAAGGTGAATGAAGCCTTTATTCTTTGATATCAAATCATTTTTGACTCATTTCAGATCTCTCCTATTTTTGGGTTCAGTTATGCTACTTTCTCTCCTCCCTGCCCCTTCTCACCCCCCCCCCCCCCAGTAATTCACCTGTTGTCTCAGGATCAACTTCAAAGGGGTAAGCAAAAAGTTAATTTCCATAACTGAAAAGGGCACAAGCAAATGGCAAACATTACAGAGAATTTTGAGCAATAATATGAAAATTTAATATACATATTTTGCTTTCATTTCTCCCTGGTAAAGTGAGGGATGAGAAACCAAAGCTCTTCTTGACTGTACAAAATTGAAACCTTTAAATAGAATCTTGAAAGGGATTTCAGTGAGCGATTCACTTACTTCAAGTGAACCTCATTGACCATGTAAGATCTGGGGGTAACTTAACAACAACAAAAAAAATCTCATTTTGGTTACGAGTTCAACAAGAACCTGCTGAGGAAAAAATTAGAAATAATCAAGAATACAAACCATGGAATGCCGCAGGGCTCTCCTGTGGTTTTTACTAAGCTGCGTAAGGTGAAGTTTGAGAAGTCTGCTAGAGAAAAACTGAGATTAAAGCACAATATTAGAAAATGATGTGCTGTGTAAATGGATTTTTAATTCAGTGTTTCAAATTTTTTAGATATAATATTAATGATTTAGTAAAGTGTTAGTAGCCTTTTCAGTCTTATCCCAGTAATGACAAGCTTTCTTTCTAATGTTTAGTGCCTGCTGTGCAAGTGGTACTTTTAACAAAATACATTTGCTGCAGGCTTTTTGACATGGCCTCACACTGAGCTAAACACAATTAACAAGAGCCATTTAAATTTCCTTTCTTTTGCACTTATTTATGGCTTGTAAGATTTATTTTTGTTATTTTAAAATATATGTTTATAACAATTTTAGTGGCAACACTGAGGCAGATTTTAACTGAAGTATTCAAGTATTGAGAAATACCTGTGATCATTCGTATGGTCTTGGAGTTGACAGTGCTTGTAGAGAGCTCGGTTTACAAAAGGAAGAATAATAGTGTGGGGGAGAAGGAAATTGAGGACAGAGCAACTAAAGAAGGCAATCTACTACTACTACTAGCTAACTTTATATAATCATTTCAATATAAATTAAAGATATGTAGTGCATTTTGTTTTACTTTTCTAAATATCACATCAAAATTGCTTAAAAAATATATAGCTGAAATGGCTATTGGTGAGGTGAGTGCTGAATATGTATGGAGCCATTTGGAAGCAAGAAATAGTCTTTCAATAGACACAAACTATAGCAAACTATAGTTGGTGACTTTCTTTCTAGAAAACACTTTTCGAGTACAAAAAAGAAAGTAAAGACCAATTTGTGGGTGGACGTTACCATCTAGTTCTCATGGAAGTCAACAGAAAAGCCGTAAAGAGAGTCAGATCACATCCTTAAGGCATGCTTTTAGGTGGGGAGCAATGTGGAAACAGGAAGCGTGTGCCCCAGAAAGACACTGCTTGCTGGAGCCTCTAGGGAACGTAAATGCAGTACAATCCCTGAGGAGAGTATTGTGTTCCCAGGGGAGTGCACAAGATGGTAATTGGCCAGAGTACAGAACTCCTCATGCCTCGGGAGGAGAGCCAACTCCTCTGGCCCTGGGATTGTGTGGAACACAAAACATGCTCCTCCAAAATTGACACATTTTTATTTCTGTGCACACCCTGTGTGTTCCTCTCTTCAGCCCATCACCTTTGCTGTCTGATTTGCCATATCCTTATCTCCTCGCTGTCCCCATTGGAGAAGCTACTCAAACACTATTATTGTGACCCCACTGTTGGTGAAACAAACATGTTCTTGTATCTTCCCCTTCTGGTGCCCTCCTGTGCACATGCCCACTACAGTCTGTTTTGAATGGATAGATTTGCTTAGAGTAAAAGGTTGATTCTGCTATAAGAGGTAGATATTCACCTGATCAAGGTAGTAGAAATTGTAGCTGACCAGTTCAGTAATTGAAATGCAGTACATTTGTATATTCACACATCCTGGCTTTTCAATCCAGTCACTTCTTGCACAACTAGCAGAAAGTGCTAGTAGACACAAGTAAAGCAAAGTGCAAGGCATAATTCTCTGCACTGAATAATAACTTAAAAGCCCACTGCACATCCATACCTGGGTTCACAAGTGCATTTTGTGTAAAAGGATGTGGATGTGTAACCATATGCCTAAAACAGGCTAGCTCTTTAAGAGACCCATTGAGGGTTGGCTACTGTTGCTGGGCAGATTAGCTGTCCACAGCCAGAAATTTCTGGAAACAGGGAGTGGTAGCATTTTGAGCATGCTCCACAGGATTTCCTGCTGGTGTGGTCAATCTCATGACAGCAGCAGAGTGTGCAGACAGAGAGAGTGGCAGGCAGGAGTTGCACTGAGAAGAGTCCATGTGCTTAGTATTCAGGAAAGAAGCTGAGCCAGGAGTGAGCAGCAAGATGTTTTCTCCCTCCTATGGAGTCTTCTGCAGCAGAGTTTGTGCATATGCATATGGGACTGAAGGCTGGTTAACCAGCAAGCTGACCAGATGGTGCTAGTCCCAGAGGAGAAAGAAAAGCCTGTATGGAATTCTGTTGAAGATTCCTACAACCAAACAAGAGGAGGTCTTAGACCTTGCGCTGCAGTCTGAGCCCACATGTCTATGCCACAATTAAACAGCTCTTTAAACCAAGCCCCACAAGCTCGCGTCATTGAGCACAAGCCAGCAACTGGTTTTCAATTCCAGTGTAGACATGGTCTGTGTCTGAAGCTGGGCAACCAAAATGGAAGCCACTGGAAATGAGTAAATGATTCTGAAACTCCTAGCCTCATCTCATTGATGTAATGAGTGTACCAGCAGTGAGGTTTTTTCCACATTCATTTCCCATAGAGAATGTTTGTCACAAGTAAATGTTTCTGAAATAGAGACTTTGTTAAAAACAAAACAGAATTATTTTAAGGAATGTTAATGAGGTAGATCCTCTGCTACTACAAGTAGTTCTGTTGACTCAAATGAAACGGAAACTCCAAAAGGACTCCTACAAAAAGTGAAAATTAAGTACAATTACAGAGGATGACTATAAACAAATAGCACAAGTATGTAGGGACAAAATCAGAAAGGCCAGGGCACAAAATGAGATTAGACTAGCTGGAGACATAAAAGGTAACAAGAAACCATTCTACAAATACATTAGAAACTTGAGAAAGAGCAATGACACGGTAGGTCTGTTACTCAGTGGAGGGGGGGAAATAATAATGGAAAATGTGGAAATAGCATAAGTGCTAAATGATTTTTTGTTTAGTTTTCACCAAAAAGTTAAGTAAGAATTGGACATCTAACTTAATGAATGCCAGTGAAAATGAGGTAGGGTCAGAGGCTGAAATAGGGAAAAAACAAATGAAAAATTACTTGGCCAGGTTAGATATCTTCAGATTACTAGGGCCTGAGGAAATACAACCTAAAATATTCAAGGAGGTGACTGAGGATATATCTGAGCCATTAGCAATTATCTTTGAAAAGTTCCAGAAGGGTAGCCATGTTTAGTCTATTTCAGCAAAACAAACAAGGAGTCCTTTGGCACTTTTAATGACTAACAAATTTATTTAACCCATAAGATTTTGCGGGTATAATCGTACTTCATCAGATGCATGAAATGGAATGCAAATCAACCTAATAGCTTTCTTTGACAGGGTAACAAACCTTGTGCATGGGGGAAAATGAAAGATATGTTACATCTTGACTTTAGTAAGCCTTTTGATATTGTTTCACATGATTTTCTCATAAATAAAGACCTGGGGAAATAGAACCTGGAGAGAGCTACTATTATAAGGTGGATGCATAATTGGTGGGAAAACAATTCACAGACAGTAACCATCAGTGGTTCAAAGTCAAGCTGGAAGGACATTCCAAGTGGGTTTTGTAGGGATCAGTTCTGAGTCTGGTTCTGTTCAATATCTTCATCAATGATTTAGATGATGGCATAGTGAGTATACTTATTAAGTGTGCAGATGATACCCAACTGGGAGATTTTAAAAGTGCTTTGGAAAATAGGATTAAACTTCACAATGGTCTGGATAAGATGCCAAAATGGTCTGAAGTAAATAGGGTGAAATTCAATGAAGACAAATGCAAAGTATTCCACTTAGGAAGAGACAATCAGTTACACGCACACAAAATGGGAAAAGACTGCTTAGGAAGGAGTACTGCAGAAAGGAATCTGGGGCTCATAGTAGATCATAAACTAAATATGAGTCAACAGTGTAACAGTATTGCAAAAAAAAAAAAAAAGCAAACATTCTGGAATGTATTAGGAGCAATGTTGTAAGCAAGACACAAGTAATTCCTCAGTTCTGTACTTTATGTTCAGAATTGTAGTATTATGTCCAGTTTGAGCACCACATTTCAGGAAAGATGCAGTCAAATTGGGGCAAGTCCAGAGAAGAGCAAAAAAACCCCAACAATTATTAAAGATCTAGAAAACATGACCTAAGCGGTAAGACCGAAAAAAACTGGGTTTGTTTAGACTGGAGAAGAGAAGACTGAGGGGTGACACAACAGTTTTCAACTATGTAAAAGGTTGTTAGAAGGATGAAGGAGAAAAATTGTTCTTGTTAACCTCTGAGGATAGGACAAGAAACCAGGGGCTTAAATTGCAGAAAAGCAGGTTAGGTTGGTCATTAGGAAAAACATCTTAATTTTTAGCATAGCTAAGCACAGGACAAAAATTGCCTAAGGAGGGTGTGGAATCTGTATCATTGGAGATTTGAAAGAGCAGGTTAGACAAACACCAGTCACGGATAGTCTATATAATACTTAGTCCAACTTTGAGTGCAGATGACTGGACTAAAGGTTCCAAGGTTCCTGCCAGTCCTACAAATCCAGATTCAATGAAGCTATTAGAGCTCACACCAGCTGAGGATTTGCCCAATAAGTTTAAACTATGTACCTTTCTATTATGCTCTGTGGAAACTTCCATAATGTTAAAAGAATGTTAATAAAACTATGGCATTTATCCAAAGGCTATGCCCTCATAATTTAGGCAGAACACCGATATTTAACCACAAAAGCCCTATTAAAGCATGATTGAAAATGAGTTATATCACTATGCCATACCCATTGTTTTGGACTTGCATGTGATTATTAAGCCTTGTAATTCATTTAAGACATCTGGATTTCGTATTGTCTGATTACTGATACCCTTTTCTTTCTTTTTTTAAACTCATAAATTGGCTGTCTGTAATATTTAAATATTTATAACTTAGGTTCACGAAGATCATAATAAGTACAAGGGAAAAGAAATCCATTATTCAAAGGGTGATTAGTTTTATCACAGTCTTCTACAAGGCAGCTGTTTATTTTCAGTGTTCATTTTCTTAGATCAGTTAGGTAGCCAGCTGTTCTATAAGGGCATTTCTGTCAATGTAGGTAACTTCTTTGAACTATAAATCTATCACCACATTTCTAAAAATTCAGCCCGGAGCTCATAATTCCATCATCAAAAAAATCTTTACATCACACATTCAAAAATATCTACATGCCAAAGTTATTTCAAACAAATACAAAGCATATACACTATAAATCACCTAATACATCAATGCCTACACAAAACTTGAATGTAAAATGTCCAGCTCCATGGGGTTTCTAAATTAAAAAAAAAATAGTATACACTGTGTACTTTCCCACAAGACCATATTCAGTTTGAAATACCATTTTGCTATTTGTTTGACTCTATAAACTCCTATTTATATCAATGTGCCATTGCAAAAATAGAAATGTGATAAGTGAACAAATATGCTATGGGGGAGTGATTTGAGGAGCATAATTGTGCAGGTTTATAAGCACAAATCAAAGGAACTATGTCTTCCTCTGAAAAATGCAAAGAATGCTATCTAAGGGCCCAATCCTTTCCATTTTAGCCATACAAACTAGTCTTTAGTGATGCCTGTAGGCCCTATTTGTGGTAATAAGGAAGAATGGTTTGAGGCCACAGGATTGTACCATAAATGTGTAATCACAATAGAACTGCAGCTTGAAGTACTGATGGAAAAAACTTTATTTTCAGCTCCTATAGTGTGTAGTAACCCAAGCCTATTATTGAAAAAGTTTTTCCTATTGTAAATGTGTTTATCTATAGCATGTTACATAATTGCTCTATTATCTAGAAATATGACTCTTAGTCAATGTCCAGAATTCATATTTAAATTGTCAAATGTTTAGTGACTGTCAGCAACATCCTGGAGACTGGGGGGCCAAATTCTACTCTGTTACACTGATTGAAACATAGAGCAACTCTGATGACTTCAGAGGGAGTTCTGTGAAGGCAAAATCTGGATACTCAAATGACATTATTCCAAGTATATGCTATGAGAAGTTGGCTCAGAGAATCCATATGTTAACTTGTTAATGGGTCATATTATGACCTTGAGCACCCATACTGGGACTGCTCATTGACTTGTGTACATCATAAGGTATACTTTGGTGCTTTGGCCAGAAGGGGAGACCAAGTTTTCCTCCCACTCTCCATTTTGCACACCAAGGGAAAGGGCTAACCAAAATTGCAATCCTTGTACTCAGTGAAGTGACTCATTTTCCCTGTCTAAACAGGTGTGCCATCCAGTACAGAGTCTGTGGAGCCATTTACTTCTAAGAATGTGCATATGAAAGTCTATGGAGTCTTTAAGGGCTGAAGGCAGCTCATTACCAAATAACAAACTGTCTTTACTGGTATCAATATGGGTGGGAATCCTTCCCCTTAGGCCACATACCTGTTGCAGAACCATTCTGTGGAGACTGCTATAGCTCAGTGACCAACCATGGGGAGAGGACAGATGGAGTCGTGTCTTTGTAGAGAAATGTGTCCATCCCTATCCTGCATCGCCCCTACATTCAGTCTCTTGGCACTGAGGTGCTAGGGGCTCATGTGGCATGAGCAACGTTTGGTGCAGGAATTGACCCATACCACAGGCAGGACATTCTTTAATCCTGCTCTACCATTTCAGCTGGAAACCACATGTTGCCAAGTTTCCACAGTTGTTAAGCTTGGGGCTGGATTTACCTCTCTCTTACAAAAGATTTTAGAGTATAATTTGGATTTTCTTGACCTATAGTAGTGCACTTTGAAAACAAGAACTTAATTACAATGAAAACTGGGGCTTTCTCTTAATTTAGGGGTTCTAGCTGTTACATCCATAGGAATGTAAAAGGTTCTACCTTCAGGCGAGAGATGGGAAAAACCTGGAGTTCATGGACCCAGCAGTCACAGACTAACACAGAAGTACAAGGCTGGATTTACACTTTACATCCCCCTACACACAGCATCTTCATCACCTTCCTCTCTTCCCCCACCTACTGCTGACCTTTATTTTCCAAATGGGGGATGGGCATGACAGGGACGAGAGGGGTAGGCAGGGGTAGCTCTGCATGAGCAGGTGGGGTTGGGTGGGCTTGGGTCACCAGCTCAGCCAGCTCCAGGTGGGGGGAATATGCTTGCCCCTGGACTCCTGCTTCTGGTGTGGCTAGAGGGCAGGACATCAGCTGGAAGAGGAGGGGCAGGGCCCCAGGAGAGAGAAGGAGGAGCAGGGGGTGAGACGAGAGTTCCAGTGTTCATGTTGTCTGCTATGCATGGGCTCCATTGGTAATGTGATAATACACCACTGTTTAAGGAACTTTGAAGAGTATGATTTCTTCTTTTTTACAAGATGTGTCCCAAAGGGACAAGCTTAAAATATTAAAACCAGTTGCTTAACATTCTTTTCAATCTCTTAGGCCAATTGCTTGGACTTCTAACGGAGTTAAAATCTAAAATGGGGTTACATGAGCTCTCACTGGGAAGTGTAGATTCAACGAGATAATCTACAAGTTATTTATATTAAAGAATAAAAGGGGATATACCACCTTTGAAATGAAATCTCACCATGTGTCCTCAGTCCTAGGGTGGGAGAAGAGACCTTTCCACGCAGCTGGTCTAGCTGTTGGTCCCACTGAGGATTCTGCAGCTTATTGTATTAGGTTCAGCCAACTCTCCTGAGCACTTGGGGTGCGTCTACACTTACAAATTAAGTCGATTTAAACAAGCTTAAATCGACTTAATTTAATCTGCGCCTCCACTACATTTTCTTTAATTCGACTTAAACTGCTCCTTAAATCGAATTAAGGCAAAGTTAGCTCGAATTAATAACACCTCATTTTAATTCGAACTAGCGCTTGTCGACTTTATTAAGTCGACTTAAGCCAGTGTAGATGCAGATTAGCCTTGAATCGACTTTGTCGACTTAATGGGCTTCAGGGCTCCCCCACTGCTCTCCCTGCCAGGTGGCTGGCACAGGCAGAGCCTGGCGTGCCCCCCCACAAGGCAGGACACAGCCCTGCCCACCCTGCTCCTATGCCCTGCCGGTGTCCCTGTCCTGCTCAGCCCCCATTGTACCTAGGTACAATGGGGCAAATGCTGAGCCCCCTGGCACTTGGCAAGGGGTGCCCCCCCTGCCACCATGGACCAGTCCCAGGTCCACCTAGCCCCCCAGTGTGGACACTCTGTTGATTTGACAGGGTCCCCTTTAAGTCAGCTTAATTTTTGAGTGTAGACATGCTAAGTCGACTTAAATTAACAAGTGTAGACATAGCTTTGGTGACTTCAGTTGATTTACCCTAGTTTTAGGGTTCATAAGAGTGGGTCACTCTCTTATTCCTCTTAGGTCCATACAATTGAATGCTTAGATTTTACCTTTGTTTCTTTGCAACTTCCATTGGTATCCAAAAAAGTCATGTGGCTCTTGTAAAGATCAACAAGTTTATTTATCGTGTAAGCTTTTGTGGACATAATCCCACTCCATCAGATACATGAAAAAAAATTCTCATGCATCTGATGAAGTGGATTGTGTCCACAAAATTTTATGTGATAGATAAATTTGTTGGTCTTTAAAAGTACCACAGGACTCCTTTTTTGTTTTGCTGAAATAGACTAACACAACTAACCCTGTGGAACATTCATGTACAGTAGATGGTGATGGTATGTCACAAATTACTTCAGTCCTTTATTTTTTGGCAGCGTTTTGAGTTTGATTCGTTTCAAGAATGGTATTTCTTTATTAGCCCGAACTATCAACTGAGAATCCCACCCCCACCATCCTAAGCAATTTCTCTTAATATCCTGGAGTTAAACCCTAGTTATATCTTTGAACATTTCTCTGTCCTATTGCCAGAAAATTCCTATTATTTCTAAAGTGGAACAGTTAGTTATAATGAAAACCAACAAAAGCCTTGTCTTCTAAATCTGGAGGACTACAATAGTACGTTTTTGATTATACATAAGCATTTCACATTATTTAGGACTTACAACAGAAGTCTGTTTAAGCTTGGAAGCTTGTTTCTCTCACCGACAGATTTTTTTTTTCCAATAAAAGATATTACCTCACCTACCTTTAATAGAACAGACATTTTCCATATATAGAAGGATGAAGATCTGACTCACAAAGTAAAATGTACAAATTCTAATTTGGAGTGAAAAAGACTATATTTAATTTACAAGGAATAAAACTTTTAGTTTATAATTTGGGATGAACACATGTGGCCTGGATTTCTTGGGGATAATGGTTTGTTCAATTTGACCTTCACTGTAACAGCTATGTTTTAAGTTTGTTTAACTTGCTGTTTTCCCACCCATCTCTTTTCTTGATCCGCACAGTGTACAACTGGCAATTTGCATAAGAAAGCAGGGTAACTTAAAGTCCTTTTTAGCAAGAAGAGAGGGAGAGGATTTAACCATATGCATTTCCATATTACAAGAGAATCTTGTCTGGGTTATTGGCAATATTAGTACTCATCCATTTTAGTTTCTATTCTTGGAGATGGGAAGGCCCAACCTTGGCTGATTGTAGGTCCTTAGATGAAGTGTCTCATGTGATGTGAACCATTTTCTTATTGTCTTTTATAGGTGGATCCTATTCTGGGATAGACAGAGGGGAATAGCTTTTCTCACAAAAGGAATCATTAGTTATTAATCATTCGAGGCATATTCTTGATAGACCTCATAAATTCCAATTAATATCATTTGTCTGACTAGTGTGCTGCTAGCGGGGAAGGTAAAAGAACAGTTCACAATCCCAGACCGCAGTATGGGGTTGGGAAAAGTGGTTGTAGAGGAGACCTATAAAAAATCCATTTAGTGTGAAACAGATGGAGAAGAATGAGAAATCCTGGAGCAGAAAGAGGTGAGGCCTGCTATCTAAGAGACGTGATCTCAGCTGGAGTGAAAGACGGTGCCTGAGTCTTAGCTAATCAGCCCAGGTGTTCAAAAAGTGTATTGATGAGAGTACATTACCAGAGCAGAGGGAGCCTGAGAGGAGAGGAAATCTACAGAAAACAGTCAGGTTCCTAGGACAGGAAAAAGCTTTTAGAGGGTATAATTGCTTTGTTACTGTTTACTTTGCTGTCTCTGAAGAGCTTTTCTTGCTTGGCAAAAAGCAGGATTCAAAGCTTTCATTTCTGTCAGGAGGCAATGCATATTTAGGCTTGTCAAAATGACACCTTCCACTCTAGAGAATGTAATCTGGACCATTCTCAATAGTTTCACTTGACGCCCATGCTTGATAAAGACAAAGAGACTATTTCTAATCACTTAAGTCTTTTACTAATAGGCTTGTTGTTAATATGCAAGCATCATTATGGTTCATTTAAACATAAGCTTTAAAAAAGGAAATGTGCAACAAGTTTTGTTTTTTCTTTATTTTTCTTGAGGTTTTTCAACAAATATATATTTTTTTTAAAATCCAGCAACTGCTAAATGGAAATTAGAACTCGGCTGATAGGAACTGTAAACTATAAAAGTCAGAGAATGAATAGTAAAACAAATTCTATTGTAGTGTTGCTTATCCAGTGAGATTAATTTTTCGTGATAAGGTAAAACAGCTGGGACCTTTAATCCAAATTGAAACCTTATCACATAATTACTACTGAGGTGCACCAGGGAGTCATCCACTCTTGCTATCTTGATATTTGTGATCCAGAGTTCTCGGTACCAACTATATTTGCATTAACACTTAGCACTGAAATAATCCAGGCTCCTTAGATCAAGGATTCATTCCCACTCCATGTGAAGTCAATTGCAAAACTGCTAGTGATTTCAGTGACAACAGGATTGGGTCCTAAGGGTGAGATTTTCAAGAGTCTATGTGAGTTAAATCACAATTTCTATTGACATTCAGTGGGATTTCTATTCTGTAACCACAGGAATGTAGCACTGGAAGGGACCTTCAGAGGTCTGTCCTCCTATATCCCCCTAGTCCATCCCCCTGCATAGAGGCAGATCATCCCTGGCAGGTTGTCTAACTGTTCTTAAAAGCTTCCAATGTTGGGGGATTCTGTAACCCCCCATGATAACCAGTGCTTAGGTATCCTCATAGTTATTTTTTCCTAATATGTAATCTAAATCTCCTTTGCTGCAAACTAAGTCAATTCCTCCTTGTCAGCCCAGAGCGGGCATAGGGAACAATTGATAAGTGTCCTCTATGTAGCAACCTCTTACATATTTGACTAAACATGCCCAGTTCTTTCAATCTTTTCAAAGGTCACATTTTCTAAGCCTTTTGTTGCAGAGGTGATTGTTGTTGCTCTCCTGTGGACAAATTGGAGTGAATCCAAATCTTTTTTAAAGTGTGTTGCCCAAAACTAGACACAATACTCCAGCTGCGGCCTTACCAGTGCCAAGCAGAGTTGAATAATTACCTCCTATTTCTTACATACAATACTTCTGTTAATATCCCTCAGAATAGTTGCTTTTTTTTCCCCAGCAACATCACACTGTTGTCTCATATTCAGTCTGTGATGCACAACATCCCCCAGATATTGTTTTGCAGTATGGCTGCCTAGACGGCTATATTATACTTTGATTTCTTTTTTCATTCCTAAGTGAAATACTTTGCACTTCTTTTTTAGTTTCATACCAATTCATTGCAATCGAGATCATTTTTAACTCTAATCCTGTCCTCCAAAGTGTTAGCAACCCCTCCCAGCTTGCAGATTTTATGAGAGTATCCTTTAGGAGTTGTTGAAAATCCTACTCTAAGAATATTCAGTTATGGAAATGGTGTGTGAAATCCTGATTGCATTGAAGACCATGGCAAAACCTCCATTGACCCACCATTACACCATCCCAGGGTGCCCGCTGATGGCCTGGTCCAGCCGTGGTTCTGCCTTTGTTTTCTTCCTGGTCTTTAGCTGCTCCACCCAGCCTCAAACTCCACCTGGGTTGAGGTGACTTACATCTCCAGCTAGGTCACTTCATTTCTAGCCTTCCCAGAGCACTCAAAATCCAAAATCAACACAAAAAAGCCCCCTAAGCAATTCCTTTGTCTCAAGGAGGCCTTGATGTGCGGCACTCTTCCTTGGTTCCTAGCCCCAGCCAACCTTCTTTCCTACACTGAGATCTCAAGGTCTGTTCTCCTGCCCAGCCAGGTAGCAGCTGAGTACACCTTCCTCAGAGCCTGACACCGGCTTCCCCAGCAGCCCATTTACCCTTTTCTGACCTGTCAGGGGTTTGTACACCCCACCAAACACCTCCCACCCTCAATTAATTGGCATGATAACAGTGTACAGCACATAGTATTTTTCCAATAAATTTGAAAGCATATTTATTTCATTCTAAAAATTGATCTACATATTCTATTATTATTTACATTATATGCTGGTTGTATGCAATCGGCCAAACCCTGTCACCATGTATCTCTGTAACTATTGAAGAACTCTTAGGACAAGATAAGAGCTTGCGTTGGTCATTATATTTAGATATATTTTTCATACTATGGGATATAGACTTCCTTCATTCATATGCTTATAATATATTACCACCAATTAAAGTTATGCCAGAGTATCAAAGGGGGACTAGAATTCCTATATTTGACCTATTGTTACTCCTTTATTTAACAGTATATGCTGGACTATGTTTGATAAAGAGCCAGGATAATTTATTTTTAAACACTCCAAAAAAAGAGACTGAACTCTGATGCACATGCACTAGAATAGTAGGATCATCATGATGGTAACAACAATAAGAACGAGGCTAATGCTGTGCTATCTGTTCAAACTGAAAGTACTGCTCATAGATTACCCTTCAAAAAGGCTGTAAGACACACCGCACTACTATAGTTTTTTCCAAAAGATCTTTTAAAAATATGTTAAATTCATAATAAAAGTCACCTCTGAGCAGATGAGTCTGTAATTTGAGTTTATGACAAGACTTGGAAGTTTCTTCTAATTAAAAGATGAAAGGTGGATAATGTATACAGCTGAATTTTTTATTTTTAGGGGAGCTGTTTTAATTTGCTATGATGGCTAAATTCTATGACCATTATCTTTCAAGGCCAATGGATGCCACTTCTTTGCATCATAAGCCTTCCTCTTATGGTTTTCAATCATGATCTTACTGAATCTGAGTAGTCCATGACAGTATCCTGTCATTGTAATAATTAGTCACCCAAGATCCAGAGGTAAATCTTCTCCACCAATGTAACTTCAGAAGATGGTGCATTCAACTCAGATGGAATAGATTGTATCAGAGGATTAAAAGTTGCAGAGTGATGGGCATGCTGACATTTTGTTCAGCAGGGGAATCCTTTGGCCTTTTTTTCATCTTCACCAGATGAAACAGTCCTCTCATCAGTCTTATGTATAGTAGATGATTTCAAGGCATTTCAAGAGTTCCTTAAGAAATGCCTGAAACCCTGGGAATATCACTAGAAATGATTCAGGAAAAGTTATCTAAACTGATTGACATTTTACTGAATGACATTTTGTCATACAGGCGCATTTAGCAATGCTGATTAATGAGGGAATTTTAGATCCAGACAAGATCTTCACCAACCCTCCAGCTTCCATTTCTTTAATGTCCAAATAAACAAATGAGAAACAAAGTCCCATCAAAAGAATTTGAGTATTTTTATTCACCCCACCCTAGTCACTGAGTTGTATACAAATGAAAAATCAAGGGAATCTGCTGCATCAAAGTACACCTCAAAGAAAAAGGAACAAAAGAAACTAGATTTTTTTGTAGTGATGAACAATATTCAAGTAGTTTACAAGTCAGAATAGCTAATTATTGGGCTTTGCTAACTAAGTATGACTATCTAACAATGGGACAGTTTCCCAGTTCTTTGATAAACTTCTGGGAAACCTACAGAATAGTTCAAATCTGTGTGTGTGTGTGTGTGTGTGTGTGTGTGTGTGTGTGTGTGTGTGTGTGTGTGTAGGGAAAATTAATTGCCAAAATAACTTTTGCAGGCAGCTCTAGAAGCTGCTGATACAGCCACAAGATCAAGGACAACTTGTCACAAAAAGGGGAGATTCTTCATTGGTTTTGTCTAGAACCCCAAAAGAAGCACAAATGTCAATAGCGGATTTACCTTTTAAAGCTTTTTAAAGGATTTACCTTTTAAATAATTTTTAGCTCTGACACTACTAAGGCATTATTTGCACTGATGAATTTAAGATCAATTCAGTCTTCATGGTACTATACAAAATCTAATAGGAGGAAACAGTTACAGCGTCAAGCCGCCATCTTCCTTCTATTTCTACCAGCAAAAACCTACTGACTCCTTCAAGAGGAAATCACACTATTGAAAAGGAAGGGTGCTGCTGCTTAAACAATCATATCGACATCTAAACTTAGCCAGAGGCAGCAAATTTTATGCCCTGGGTGAGGTTTCTAGACTAATCAACAAGGATATCTATATTGCCTTCCCCTCCTTTTTTGCTTTTCAAAGCTGCTTGGGCTAGAACTACTGGTTAGTGGGTTCTAGAAGTTATTCAAGAAGGTTGCCACCCAATTTCAAGGTTTGCCTCATCTCTGTGTTTAACTCTGTTCCCTCTTCTGTGACTATTTTCACAATACAAAGGGGTAGCCATGTTAGTCTATTGTAGAAAGACAACAGAGTCTTGTGGCACTTTTAAAGACTAACAGATTTATTAATCGCATGAGCTTTCGTGGGA
>ML685771.1:14765118-14775746 GCA_007922175.1 Pelusios castaneus | reverse complement strand
GCCACCTACTCCATCAAGGGTTCGTTCACCTGCTCATCCACCAATGTGATTTATGCCATCATGTGCCGGAAATGCCCCTCTGCCTTATATATTGGACAGACAGGACAGTCTCTGCGCCAAAGAATCAATGGACACAAATCTGACATCAGAAACTGCAATACTGAAAAACCTGTAGGGGAACACTTCAACCTCCCTGCTCACTCCCTTAACGACTTGTTAATAGCTGTGTTGAAACAGATGAATAACAAATCACAGCTTCAAAGAGAGTCTGCAGAACTCGAACTTATATGCAAATTTGACTCAGTTGCCTTGGGGTTAAACAGGGACTATGGATTTTTCTCGCATTACATCAAGTGAATTGACCTCCCCCTCCTCTATGTGCTGTTCCCCAGTGTTTTGAATCCTAACACCTACTTTGATTTGCTGTTACAGCCTGACCTGATGCTATGTCATACACTCCCCTGCATTTAATTTCCTCCCACTCTGTAACTTTCCTATCTTCAAAGCGTCTGACGAAGTGGGATTTTCTCCCACGAAAGCTCATGCGATTAATAAATCTGTTAGTCTTTAAAAGTGCCACAAGACTCTGTTGTCTATTTTCACAATAGTCGGCTTCATCTAGCAGTATATTGTCTGCTTCACCCGGCTCCAATAGAGATGGTGCCACCCGAGTTCATGAGGGAAGGGTTCTGTTTTCTATACTTCCTAATATCAAAGAAAGGGGGTTGGAAATGCTTAGAACTATACTATATGTAGTTTGTAGGGTTTTATTTTGTCTGCTATACTAAGTCTCAAGGACATGACAGCAGTTCTCTGTGCTTTCACCCAGGACAGATAGTGTCTTACCAAGAAAGAGATGGATGTGTTATGGTTATAGGTTTGAGAAGCATATTGCAAAGTTGAAGCATTCTGTAAACAAATATTGGGGTGGGAGCATCATACATAAGGTTAAGAAAAGAGGAGTATTTACTTGAGAGTGGACAAAACATCTGGTCTTTATTGCCATCTGCCACTTATTTTTTATTTATTTAAATTAAATAAAATACATCTATCCAAAAAACTCTGCCATCACTTATAATCACACAGATTACATCATGAGCATCAAATTAGCTTGCACCCTTCCACAATAGCTGACAATCCTCAAATGATGGACAATAAAAGCATTACCCACCCAAATTATAATGATTAAAAGAGAGCTTTTATAAATGTATTGTTGTCTAGCAGTTTAAAGGCCACCTTTGATATGAGCTTTTGTATACATGCACTCACTGAATGACACCATGAACACAATCGAAGCAGTTGCCAAACATACAATGGTTTTTTGGATACCAAGGCCTTTACGTAGCTGAGCTTGGCATTCCAGAAATTTTTAGTTTTTAATCCCGAACCAGCTGCTTATGCAATGTATATATTTATTGTGCAATCACAGCAAACATAATAGAAAATAAACATTTTCCCCCTCAACATCTAAAGCTCTAAGAAATTGAAAAGTTTAGTTCTACAAACCAGTTTCTTTGAATTCAGTGGAACAGAGCCCATATGTACCTGCCAAGAAGCTTGGTTTCCAATCTCTTAAAAAAAATGAAATAAAATGTCCAGTCAGAGTTTATAGACACTCCTTTCTGTTAGATGTCTTCTCATTATGGCAGTGGATATGTTGGAATAAAAATGACAATGCCAAGAATACCTGTTATCGGACAGTTTGGAGATAAGGAAAAATTTGCTACATCATGTTGTGTCTGGATTATTTTGTTGGTTGTGTTATTGCCATCTTCCCAGCACTGCAACATATAACCTTTGACTCACTATCAGATTGCTTTTATGGCTTTCTTTCATGGAGGTATTTGTATTTAGAGTCTTCGCTGGCCTCCTGCAAAATGAAATTTCTTTCCCTGTGTTCTGTCTTGCAGCATCATGACTTGTTTAGCATTTTGTTTTGGGTTCATTCAGGTCGTATTGCAACACGATAGCTGGACTCTATGAACAATTCGTTAGACCAGGAATGTGCTGTAACAGCAAAAGAAAAGAATTAATGTTAGGGATACTGCCAAGATTTTTAGGGGTGGTTTGGGGTTTTTTTTTAACAACAACCAAAAAAAAAAAGACACAGAGGGCATTGAGGTTTGATCAGGTAGGCTCTTAGAGAAAACTGGTTCTACTGTCAAAACGACTCATGTGAGTAAGGGCACTTAAGACCAGGTTCGTAGCTTGCCTCAGTGAAAACTCGCAATGTGAATTTTATTATTTATTGTGATTTGGCTAATAGGATATATAACACATGATCCTACCTGCAGAAATTTGATATAAAGAAATATAGTAAGAGGTGTCTGAGTTATAATACAAAACACACTGTGTCTGCTAGTAAAATCAGATTATTAATGGTTTAATTTCTTATATTTTGCACAGGATTCAAGGTTCCAATTAAAACCGTGTTTGGGCCATTGCTTTCCCTGCCTGTGCTTAATCTTTTCCGAAAGCTTCATCACTTATCTAAAACAAAAGAAGAACGAGGTAAGGAGAGAAAGTAATGAAATGCAGCATAACACATCTGTCAAAGGAGCAGAAAGTAGCTTAAAAAAAATCCAGGATCAGTGACATTCAGAAATTATTTGTTGAGCACTAAATGCTTTCATGTGAGGCATCTTAATTCCAAAGGGTCTGTGTCTGCATTATGAATCTAGCATACACTGGGGGATTTGTTGATTGTGCTAGAGAGTTTTACAGTTAAAGTAGCCACAGGGTATATATGACTGATGCTTTACTGTGAGTGGTACTCTGTATTGCTAAACAAATCTCCTGCTCGGTAGAATGCAGCCCTTTCAGAAAGTCTTTGACATTTGGGTCCTAAAATTATGAATATAATTAACATTTTTAAAAGTTCTTTAAAGTCTAGTTTTTATAATGTTTGATTTATGCTCTCCAAATACACCAAAGCCAACACTGGGCATTGTATTAAAAGACCTCTCCCAGTTCATCTCACAGAGGGCTGAAGTCCTTTAATCCTTTATTGCTGATAATACATTTGAAATTCGTGTGCTTGACGCTTCATTTCTATCTAACCACACTGGATCACATTACTACATTTGATGGCAGATGGAACTAGGGGTTACAGACCGAGGAAGAACCATTGCATGAATTTAAGACATGTGTAGTCAATTGAAACTTTCCTACCTTGTTTTCACTTCGTAATATCTGGAGAGTTTGCAGGAGAGAGAGGTTCAGAGAGGGTTGAGGAAAAAGTTCAATTGGTTCCCTTGCTCCTACCAGACTGTTGTTGTACTTGGATATTTTTAAAGGCTTATATACCAGTTACTGTTAAGAAAAAGGAGAGCTATAGCCACTTAGTTCATGTCTCACAGACATGAATTATTCTATGTCTGACCGTTCAGCCATTGACTCTTCACATTATGTAAGGGCCAAATTCATCTCACAGTTACTGCAACGTAAATCAATGTTGTCTTCAAACTTCCATTAAATTCAATAGAAATGTTCTGGAACTAAAATGGTACAAATGAGAACAAAATCTGACAGAAAATGGGAGAGTTGCTTCCATTCTAACATTTAAACAAAATACAAAGTTGTGTTCCCGGTTATACTCATGTAACCCCAGTATTTGGCTCATACTACTTAGTTTCCTGTTTTGATATTCCTCTTCATTTCCCCTTCTACATCATCCATCTTAACGTTATTTATATTAATACATGGGACATCAGTGGAAGTTTTCAGTGCTGTTTGCTAGCTGCAGCTTTGAGCCATTTTCTCTGATGGTTTATGAGTTACTGCAATAGTAACCCTTGTTTATTTGCCTTAATATTTTGCTTAAATCTACTGATTGTTGTGATGTTGACTTATCTACTTCATGATATTTACAATAGATTATGATTGTCTGATGACATGTTTTTTTAACAGCTGAAACCTAATATTTGTCCATAGAATAGGGGCAGCATAGATAACCACGGTTAATTCCATATATAGCTTTCCTATACATGCCAGGTAGGGGCGGGTTTGTGTAAATTTCTAATCCAATAATTTGATAGTTGTGATGCTGTTGTAAATATCCTAATCGTTAACAATGCCTTTGGTGAACCTCCATTTTTAGAGTTTTCCTAATTCATCCAAAAAAATAAATAAATAAAACAAAGCATCTCTCTGGGCTGAAATTTGACATACAATACATCATCTAAGACTAAGTTATTTTACACATTCTGAAAAGGGGAAAGAAAAATCTTCAGCCATATGAATAAAAATATTATCTTCTCATGTGATATAAGGAAGTAATAACGGCAATGAAGTCAGTGAAGTTATACCACTGATAAATCAATGCAAGGGAGATGAGAAAAAGGCCCACTAAGCAGAGGTTTGTTTTCAGAAGCAACCTTTAGTGTAACGCCCACCTGGTCATTGTTTCTTGTAATGAATGCTTGTACCCAAATAGTACATCACACCTAGGAGCCTTAGTCATGGACAACAGATCAGTAACACATAATATATGTACCATCATACATTGCAGACACATTTTTCGTGGTGACTATTGGGTACATATACACGTGGTCTTCCTTAAAAATTTGCTTTGGATAATAAACTTACCTGAATATCAGAAGTACTCTAGGACTATCCTATGACTGCTGTAGAAAAATTTAAGTCATGTATGAAAATACTATTTGGGGTATATTTAGAGGTTGCTAAATATTCATTCTCAGGCAGTGTATTTAGAGGTTGCTAAATATTCATTCTCAGGCAGTACATGATCTGTGACTTGCAGAGAGGACTCGTGTCTCCGGACTCTAGGCTAAATTAAGAGTGACTCAGTATATAGGTCTAAGAAGTCATGCTGGTGACATTTCAAAGACTTTCCTTTCATTGATTAATATCTCAGATTTTTATGGCTAACAATAATTGTTTTGGGTTTTGTTGTTAAAAATTCTAACATCAAACCCTGCCAGTTAATGAAATCACTTCAAAATTGTTTTTCTGAAGTATCTAAAGAATTTATCATGTATAATCCTAGAAATTAACTGTTTATAAGCATAATTTCCTTGTCACGAATAGTGTTGATTACTTAGAGATCAAGAAACCTGGAAATGTCTCTGCCTCAACTCAAGCATTCATTTTAATATTCAGCTGAACTGGGCACCATGCTGCCTAGCTGTCATATTGATACTCTAGTAAATCCCATTTTTGTTTCAGTGTAAACATTTATGTTGTGCTTTTGTAAGAAAATATACCCATAGATTTTTTTTTTAAAGCTCCTTTCTGTGAAGGATGAGAAAATACAGAAGATATTTTTCCCCATCTGTCTGTTTTTTGGAAGTTGATTTCAAAAACAGAGACAAAAACCTTAGAACATTAGGAAAGTTTGTTTTCTTTACCAGCCTAAAAGATTCCTGTTTAAAATTTTGGGGGCATTTATAGGTCATGTGTTTGACCAGCTGGTATATTTCATGGTTTGTTATACTTGCAGTAGTGTGTTTTAGTAGATTCACATTCATTGTATGTATGAGATCGCTTATTGTCCTTTCTGCACAGTAACAAGCTATTATGTCATGAATGAGAGATCTAAATTCAAGTATTTATAATGTACAGTTCCTGCAGGGCTTAAGGCTTTCTGGTGATTCAAGGCTTTTCCCTGTATATACAAATCCTTTGTTTGGATATAAAGTTTGATTCTGATAGATAAAATTTTATCTATTAATTGTTAGGTGTACTAATTACATGATTATACAACACCATTATGAGCAATGTTGTTTGCTGCCTTTTTAATTTCCTTTCTTTATTTGCTACAATCAGAAAAATTGTTCCATAATCAAAGTCCTTTAGGAGATGCATGCATGCAGGCATTGGACATGGCTAATAGCTAATACAAAAGAACTTTAATGGGTTTACAAACCTTTAAAAAGAAGTGTCGTTTGTTTGATAATTGCTTTAAGATATTCATTTTTTTCAAGATGCATTTGGGTTTGCAAACAATAAAAGATCAAGTGTGCTGTGTACTTCCCATTTTAGATACAGTACTATTTAGAATGCTTAAGGATTCTCAATATTGTTGGGGGTTCGCTCTAAGGATTTTAAACATTCCTTTCTGGCTGTGACTCACATCAAAGATTTTCTATTAATATTTCCATGATGAAGTAGGTGACTGGCTGCTGGGAATTGCTGTGCAATCAATGAAAAATACTTAGTAACCGTACTGTTCTTTGCACTTTCATTTGAGGATTTGAAAGCAATTTTCAAGCATTAATGAAGTCGTATAACAACCTTGTGAAACTAGATCAGTATTAATATCCCATTTTAAAGATTAGTAAACTAAGGAACAAATTAGTTACCAACACTTTCTGAATACTTCCCACTAATTTGGCATACTTCCATTTTTTTGTGCCCACTTAGAAGAATCTACAGTTTCATTTTCAAAAGTGCAGAACTGCAGCTTCTGATGAAATATATAGGTACAGGACACTTTCTGAGAATTTGGGGAAGCTTGACTCCTAATCCAAACTTCAGGACTGTGGTCTTTCTCTAGCTTTTGATTAAACTCAACCTAAAAATCAAATTCCAGGGAGTGAGCCTATTAGGCAAACTGTAATTTTTAAGAAGAAATAGGGCCATTGACTCTCATATGACCCAAATCAGCTTTCCAACAGCTATCTCCACCTTACTCAACAAGTATGTGTGAAATATATTCATTAAAACATTCTGTGTTCAATATAAAGTGTGTTCTATATTAGAGAAAAATCAGATCGCCAACTGTGTATTTATCAGCAATAAAAGAATGGCCATCTTATCAAAATACAGGAAGCATTTGGTAGAGATTTTCAGTAAGCTCTCTCTCTCTCTTTCTTTTTTAAATTTCTGAATCAAATACACTTAGTACAGTGTATCTCATTAAAATTCCATAAAGTGTGTGTTCAAATTTTACAATCAATTCTGTATTTTATTATAAAACTTTCATACTGTATTTGCTATACATTTAAACCTTTTTAGTTATGAATGGTGTCAGAGGTGACTAACAACTGCTGATAATGGTGGAGGAGACACGGTTTAAAGGTTCTGGTGATATCCAGTGCGATTCAGGGCAGTTACTGAAAAGAAAAAGGAGTTTTGATTTCTAGAGATACTTTTGATGTCATGTTTTAGAATACTATGTAATAGCCAATGGAGACTGGTTTAAACATGAGCTACACATGAAGAAGTTCTGGACTGCACTGATGTATTATATCAATTTGAAGAACGGAGATATTTGCCAACCAGTCCTTTTGGTATCATTTAGAGCTTTTATGATATGATACTATATGATGATATGTGATGACATGATAATATATGATATTTTAGAGCGCTTGTGATAATATGATAATATAATACTAATAATTATTTCAAGAATAGAATTATTTTCCCTCTCCATTTGAATCCACTCTCTCTTCTGGGTTTACAAGGAGACATTGACTTTCTTGGGCATCTCAGGTACCAGTAATCTCATACTAACCCTGCTGGTGGCTGTGATGTCTCCTCTGGTATCTATAGCACCACAGAATGATGAATATAGGGCATCATTAGCAGATCTGTAAAAACAGATTTCATGGCAGAAGGAGAGTAGTTTGAAAGAATTTTTGGACAGTAAATTAAAACCAATTTCAGTGCTCAATCTCCTGGGTCCAGCCCAGCTCATAAGGACAATCAAGTCATCTGAGCTTGCCTACAATTCTATTTTTGTTTTTTTAAAGTTCACTTTAACTCGAGGATGGACCTAAAACCAGGACACAGAATTCAAACCAGATCAGACCTTCGACATCACAGCTCAGGTTTATTTTTATGATAGGCCAGTTCACAACTGTAATTGGTACCAACTTTTAGATGCAAGAGTTTCAGAATTCCTAACAATGGATTTGGTATTGGTTCCAAAATGTATGATTGCAGGATAGCAAAATAGATAACTATGGGCTTGATCCTGTACTTTTTACAGAGATAAAACTCCTGTTTTATGAATAGGGGTGCCCAATACCCTGGAGGAAGAAAGATCTTTTTAAATTATTCAGTAATGTGAACATCAAGTGAGTACGGTTTAAATCTTGAATCTGCTCTCTGATATATTTTGGCTTAATTTCTTAAACAAAATGCTCTGTTTTTAAAAGGGAATAAAGAGCATTTCCTGGAGATAACTGGTACTATCAAACAGTGAAATGTCATTTCTTTAATTATGTACATAAAATATAAAACTAGGAGTTACTGTATAATTCCAACTGTGCCTTTTTTCAGACAATCACCATGGAGACAGCTGCCTACCATTTTCTGAAGTTCTGTCCCTTCAGATAAATGCACCTTTACACAATTCAAATGATTTCGTGATATTTAAAGTCTCTTAGAAATTTGATGTATTAGCTTAGCCTAATAATCTGTTTGTGTTCAGTGTAGAAGAGTTGTATATTTACGGGAGCTGTACCTGCCCTCTTCCAGTGTGTTTTGTAAATCAGTGACTCAGTAATGCCCAGAAGACAAAATGAATCCATCAGAGAAGCTCCAAATTAAAAAGAGCAATAGATATTTCCAGTATATCTTTTTATGGTGTTGATCATAGGTCATTGTATACTGATAATGAAGTCTTATAACAATCTAGTGAGGCTAGATGAGTATTAATGTTCCACTTCAGACTAGCAAATTGAGGAACAAATTAGTTGTGGCCTCATTGTGAAAGCTACCCACTAATCTTGAGTTACATAATGCTGATCGTTATATATTATGGCTTTAATACATGCGTTTAAGAGTGTTAAATGTTTAGAACATAATCAGTAAATTCCATGACACTGTGTCATCTCTTTACCATTGCTGGCACGAGGAAATCAATACTTTATGAAATGTATAACTCCTCCTGACTCTAGAGGACTTTAACTCACCCACCTTGTCTAAGTGCAATCTCTTTTACCGGATCAACTTCTGTTTGGTGAAAAAGAGCTCTTCTTCAAGACTTTGTAAGCTTGAAAATTTGTTTTTTCTCACCAACACAAGTTGATCCAATAAAAGCTATTGCCTATGTCCCCTTCCCCCCCAGCCATCATCTCATGTCTCTTATATCCTGTGATCTACATAGCTACAACAACACTGCATATGTTTTACTTAAACATTTTTAAAGAATAAACATTAAATCATTTTCCTCTTTGAGCATCAGTATATTTTCCTGTGCAGGAGATGAATAGTAGCTAGGGTAGCAACCAACTGTTCACCAGAGATTTGAGCCCTGGTGTTGACAACTCTACAAGCTTGCTTGAGAAAAGGGGGGAAAGAATCAATACTTAACTGTCACCCTTTTGGGGTTCACAGTGAAAAGCTGCTTGGAAATATCAAGTCAATCGAGGAATTTAAGTCTCTGTAAGCACAAGAGGTCTGAACAAGACTGTAGTATCAAGATATTACTCTAAAATCAGGTAGGTGTGGTTGTGCACACATTGCATGTCAAAGGGAGGGAGATGAAATTGGTAGCATGGAATAAGAATTGATATTAACTGTATGTATCAATATTACATGCTCTCATCAAAAGACTTTTAGCAAGTTTCATTTTACTTAAGACTACGTTTACAAGTAAAATTTTAATACCTTTTTGTTATCTAGTTATATGATTTTTGCCAGCAGCCAAGGAGAAAGGCAATTGGAAACCCAATGGCAAATAGAAAATCTGAGAGTAGAACTGGGGAAAGACTAACTAAAACTGATTTCCTTTTCTTTCTCTCTCCTCCTTTGGACACATTTCTTCACTTTTACCATTGTCTATCTACATTCCCCTCTTGCCCGAGAAAATAAGTAAATCTGAAGACTGTTTAATATTCGTCATTGACTTGGATTTCAGGATTAACCTCTGGAGACCTAGGATACAATCCTGCTTTAAAATACTGATCTCATTATAATCCCTAGTAGACATTTGTTCGCATCCTAAAACCGTCAATGCAGAAATCTCAATATAATCTTCTTCTACTCAAGAGAAGCCCAGCTCTAAAATAGTAAAGGGTGATACAGGTCAGGATTGAGCTGCATGGGAAAGTGCGCAGAGTGGCAAAGTAACAGCGGTGTTAGCGATATATTCATCCTATGCACATGAGGGCTAAATTCACATGCAGATATACAAACATAAAAAAGGTGTGAAATATGCAAAACCAATCTTTATGAACACAGACAAAAACAGCAAGTTTAAGCTCTTAATTTAATTACTGGACATTTATTTTGATTTATATCTGAAACACAGCAGGAGGTAGAGGGAGAATGCATGCACTGGAATAAAAATAGCTAATTTAAATGCACAATATTTTCCATTAAACTGTCCCTTAGGCTTACAAGCATAGTGAGGGTGGTTTTCCTTTTTCCCCATCCCCTTTTTTACTTACTAAGGTTCATTTTAATTTCAAAATAAGAGGAATTTTTTATCAAGATCTTAACACTTGATGCTTGCAAGTATTTTAATACATTGTTGTATATGGTATTATTGTCTCTTATTATACCATCACCAGAAAAATAAGGTGCTACGTTAAGTAGGCATGATGAAGAAACAATATCAAACCTCAGGGACCTTCCCTTTCCCCTTGTCATTTTACTGGAGTGTGAGTCCACACACACACACACACACACACACACACACACACACACACACACAC
>ML685771.1:14748783-14765108 GCA_007922175.1 Pelusios castaneus | reverse complement strand
CACACACACACACACACACACACACACACACACACACACACACACACCATCAAGTTGTGTGGGCCAGTTTTAATTTCATATTTGAACTCATACAACCAGGGGTACTGAGTACAGACATCTTTTGGGGAGTAGGGGGGCGGATGGTATTCAGGGGCACTTTTTTTTCATAGCAGTGCGGCCCTGGCTCCTGTCACCGCCACCAGCGGCCCCAGGTCCCTTTTTTTCCACAAAAAAAGCACTGTATACAACAGGAGGGCTCTGCTGATTATCATATCTGAATCATCAGTGATTTAGAAATTAAGTATACACACAGCAAAAATAGATAAAATAAATGTGCCAACATTGTGTTTTATATTTGAGAGGTCACAAGGCATCCTACAATGAAAATTATTGAATAATTATGCAAATAAGAATCCTGTTTTAATTTGTTTTTCCTTGAAAGCACTTTACTGTTTGTCATTTCCATAGCATATGGATCTCATCTCTATTTTTTCTTTTTCCAGTTTTAGCATTTTGGTTTTTTCCACACAATTCTGTATTTCTGTTCAAGCAGGAGAGAGTTGAGAGGAGTATGTAGATGTGTTAAAGAAAGCTTTTAACTCTGTGATTGATTTATTATACTGCTGCACATTTTGTGGCATCTCTTTTCACCAGTGTGATTATTCAGGCCTGTGTACCATGTAACAGTGTCACCAATTAATCCATTGTGATTTTAAGTGACAGAAAATATATTCAATTAGTACTACTAAATTTTATTTCTTAGTCAGCAAAGTAAAAAGTTAATTTTAGTGGTCATTTAGGTATCCATTGCCTCATTTGTTGGTGCAAAAATCCAATAAGTATATTTCTGTTGTTTTAAAAAATATTTTACACAATATCTATTGAAGCTAGAAGAATACTTGTCTGAGAAAGTGAATCATTCATGGAAAAATAGTCTGGATTTTATTTTTGGCCAGTGCTGTACATGATTCTCAAGCATAATAAATTCTCAGAAATAGAGTTTGGATTTTTTTTTAAGATAGAGGCCTCCATAACTGTGCCTGCAATATGTGCAAGTGCATGTGTTCATGCATACAAATCCCTGCATTTATACTCAGACTGAGTAATCATGTAGCTAAGTAACCGTGTGCATAATTGCACATACTGGTGAGTGTGCCTGAAAATATTGCCGGCACAGTTCAGAAGCTCCTCTCAAAATTAGAATATGGAAGGAATTTGGGAAGGGAACTGTTATATGTTTATATATTATTCAGAATCTATAACACTTTACAGTGATATATGTTAGTTTTAATAATTCATGGAAAGCTCAGTATGGGTAATTATTAATAATATGGTATAATCAGTTATTACTCCTTTTTATTTCTCATTTCCAAGGTTCAGTCCATCGAACTTATCATTCCGTTTTACGATTCCATTTAAAAGTAGTGGTAAAATCTTGTTGTACCCCTTGACTTATGAGTATGATGTAGGGGTGTATATGCAACACAATCAGTCTGAGATTCAGAGTAGAGCTGTTCTTCATCGGACTGTGCTGATTTCTCAGAATGAAAACTTCTTGCCGCAATGCATCAGATTCAACAAAACTTTTGTCAATAAAGGTTTCACAGGTCATGGGTGAGTGGGTGAAAGGCAGACCCACTCTGCAAATGAGTGTCATCACCAGTGGGGAGTGTCAGTCTCTGGCCCAGTTATTTCTATAAAGTGAAACAGCTCTAATAGGGGAGATGAAGCTCCTCATGACCTCCACAGAATAGCCAATACCCTGTTCATGAGGGCAGTCCTCTGGGATGCGGGCTGCCCCGCTTCCAATCCCTGGTCTGAATCAGGCAGTGTAAGAATTTGAATTTGGATGTCTCACATGCTAGGTAAGAACCCTGCCCACAGGCTCTTGAAATGGAGTGTCTCTTTTTTACACTTTTTGCTGAAAAACTTAAAGGTCTCACCTTTATCTTGGTATGAAATAGGAAACTGTTAGAAATCATAGAATCATAGGGCTGGAAGGGACCTCATGAGGTCATCTAGTCCAACCCTCTGCTAAAAGCAGGACCTCTCCCACTAAATCATCCCAGCCAGGGGAGCATGAACATGGAACAGGAAAACTATTTCTTGCCCAGCTTTAATGTGGAGTAACTCTCTGTGGGCTTGTCTACTTAATAATTTAGGGCAAAGGAAGCTAGGGTGCCAATTTAAAATGCAATAGCTATTCTTCACGAACTCCCTGTGAGGACATTCTTATTGAGCACTAAAAGTGCCTTTACAATCACACACCAGCTTTCTCTGTGTTAACTTCCTGAGGAGAGAAGCCCATAGCTATGATCTCTCTACCAATTTCTTAATATTCCATCACTGACCTTTAGTTGTGTTTCCTAGTCCCTGTGTATCTATTTCATAACTCCTGGATATCTATACCAATACTTCATATATCAATTCTGTAGTCAAACCAGTAATACAGCCTCCCCATGCTGAATGTCTGGAACCTGGAAAAACTGTTCATACAGTATCCAAATCTAAATGTACCTGTATTTAGAACACTAAAAATATTTCCATCCAAAATTATCCAGCATTTTGTCCTTTTGTTTGTTGTAGTAACATGGTCAGTTGCTGACTATTTGTATTTATAAAGTCAGTAACGAGTTTCATTGCTTTTCATCCTTCATGCTTTTGATGTCAAGTGGTCATCATTAAAATGACAGCATTTGCTAACAGGATATCTGTTTGAACATTTTTTTGGGGGCCCCAAATTTGCACAGGACATAATGATAAGTCTGTGGGTGGGATGGGCATATCACATCTTAGTATTTGACAATTAATTTGAAATTTGAAATGATTTTTATTGGGGTTTCTTTGTTTGTTTCTTCCTTTTCACAGTAGATTTTGCAGGCTGTCATAGTCTGATTGTGACCTCTGAAGCCACTTGCTATGGAGCAACAAATCTTGATGTTCCTAGAAAAAAAGTCAATATCTGCTTATTGTTGTTGCTAAGGGGGCAAGAATTGCTGTTCACAAGAAGCCTGAATAGTTATTTCTCTAACTATTTTAAAAAAACAAATCCACACTATAGTGACACCCTACCAATATGATCATTTCCTTTAAACATGCTGTAGTTAGTGAATTATAAATTCATGGGATTGCGTCATATATCCATACCCCCACTCTGAGCCATTACAGTTCATATTTCATTAACAATGTGCTGCCCAATGGCACCTATGGATCCAGGGAATTAAGTGTAGTATGAGCAGAACAGTATGACCAGAGCATCTGCTCCTGTTTATGGCCTTTTATTATTAGGAGAAGCCAGTACAAAGATTTTCATTGCATTCCCTTACTCAAGCCTAAAGGACAAGGAGTAAACCGATCAGACTCACTCTTTGATGAAATTAAAGTCATAAACATGCAGACTGGTATGTGGGTTAATAACTAGGGCTATGTCCTTAATAATTTATTTATTTATTAATGTTTTTATTTATTTAGGTCGACATAGCTAAATTGACTTAAAGTCGACTTTAAGTTGACTTTAAGTCAACTTAGCATGTCCACACCTAAATTTTAAGTCGACTTAGGGGAGACTCTACAAAGTCGACCTACAGCGTCCTTAAGTCAACTTAATAACACCACCTCTTACGGTTGACTTAACACTTAAGGCAACCTTATTAAGTTGACTTAAGCCAGTATAGACAGGGGAAGCCCTGAAGTCAACCAAATTGGCCTCCAGGCCCCCTCCCAGCTACCCACAATGCACCACTCCTTCGTTGACCTAGCACCCATCAGTGTGGACGCAGGCAGTCGACAGGAGTTTTCAATGTGGACTCTCTAAGTCGACTTAACAAGATTGACTTCAAGTCGACTTCAAGTCGACCTTGTTAAGTCGACTTAAGAGAGCCTCCAGTGTAGACATGCCCTAGGAAACTACCCTGATATAACATTTGCCCTGGTGTTTTTTAAGGGCTTGGTCCCTTAATCGGATAGATGAGTGTGCATAGTCAGGAGTCCTTTTAAAATTAAATATGTGTTTTTATGTAAAAGTCTAGTGTTGCCAATTTGAAATTATCTGGAACTTTTGGATTGCAAAAGACCTCATATTTCATGCCTATGCCCTGATCTATCTCAAATTCAAAGCAATTGGACTTTGACTTGAATAAGGAGCAAATCCCGATGTAAATCCAGAGTCCATGATCTATTACCATCTTAATCTCATTAATTTAAGCAATGCATTTGAAGCGCTCAAATGTTTTCGTGTAATTTAACATTCTGTGACATGCAAACAATTCTCAGAATCATATGGCCCTAAAGGAATTTCAACATACAGCCACAAGGGAGAAGGAAAATTCTTAATCCTGCAAAAATTTAAGCATGTGCGTAACTTCAGTTAAATGAGAAGTCCCACCAATGTCGTGAAGCTATTCGCAGTCACATGGTTAAGAATGTTTGCAGGATTGGGGTCTTAGTTATGGTAGATCCCAGAAAGCAAATGAACAAAGTGATGGCACTGTAGTTAAATTTACGATGTGTGATGCCTGCATGCTAAATACAGGTACAGTCATTGTTAATTATGTTTTGTTGGGCAATGATTCATCAGCAAACTTTCATAGTACAATCACCAGAGATGCTTATGAAGGCATGAAAAATCCTTTACTGTGGCCTTAAGTCATCCAACCTAGCACTGATGGTCAGTGTGTTTTCACATAAAGATTCCTGGATGAAATTTTGAATGAAATACTTCTCCAGGTACATTTACTCAGGAAAAACTAAACATATTCTCTGATCTTTTGTTCTTAGAAAACAAAAAAACCGATATGAACAAGAATGCAAACACAATGCTGGAGGAGCATTTTGTCGTGAAGAAATTTATTCCTGTGAAGGATACTAATGTGGTATCCACATTGTTTTCATTCTGCAACTTTTTGGAAACAGAATATTCTTAAGGGAGCTTATTATTTATAGTTTTATTTTCAAATAAAAGCAATCAGAGAAAAATAGTATTTTATAAATACTAACTGAAAGAGAACAGTGCATTTGGATTGTTGGCTTTTCTTAATATCCTTATGAAAGAAATAATCTGTATGGCTCTTTTAAATGCTTCCATTTTAAGGGAATAATGATTATTTCAGAGAGTTACAGTAGCTAGGATATCACACAAAACATTGGCTATATTGGTACAATTCTTTCTTGTGCTCTCTGGAGAGAATGAGAGGTGGGGAGTGCTTCTCTATTGAAGACAAAATATGAAAATAAATATTGTACATGCCTTTCTTGAAACAGCAAGTCTGTGTAATGGAATGAAAATCTGTCACAATCACTGTTACTCCTCAATAGTGTGTCATTTTTATTTATTTATTTATTTATTTTGGTTTTGGCCTGATCCTATGAGGTCATGAGAGTCCTTTCTTTGAAGGTGCTGAGTGCTTTGGCTACTGTTGACTTCAGCAATAGCTGAAGACAGACTGTACTTCTCAGGATAAGAGTTGGGTCCAGGTATTGCCTAGAAGATGATGTGGAAAGCTAAGTGTGAGTTTATTATGGTGACCTTGGGCATGGGCATGGTTCACATCTATGTCCAGATAATGAATATCAATACTGACAAGACAGGGAAGGAGGTTACTATTACAGGGGGAAAAAGTGGATGACTCAACTGATAAAATGGTCATCAGGCCTCCTCTGAGAAGAGTTATTTTATTTTATTCTAAATAGTATATGTATAGTCAAAAAGTTCTCCATACACAGAGGCATTTTTAAGGAAAAAACTTACTAACCATCTGTGATGGAGTCCCTCCTCACCACCACGGTGCCTACTCGTGGCTATCTCAGGGAGTTGCTCAGGTGGTCACTGCTCCTTCTCTGGTGGTGTGTCACCCAACATGCCTCTGTTCCTGGACCCATGTCTCCTTGCCCGTCAGCGTCCACTTCCTGATGCGACCCTTCAGCTGTGGCTCAATCCCTGCTCCTCCCACTTCCATGGGGTCGGCTTCAGCAATCTTCAGCCAGTCATATTAGTGGCCTCAGCAGTCCGAACTCGGATCCTTACTGCAAGGCCCAGCTGCTCCCTATGCAGAGTCAGCCCTGCCATCTTTATCGGGCCCTCACTCCAGGGCCTAATGGCGGTACCTACCTTGTAGCCAGCTTTGCAGACCACCCCTAGCCCTTCCTTCAAGGCTTGCAGCTGTTCCTTCCCTGGAGCCTGCCCCTCTTGTATCCCAGGGAGCTAGCCTGCCTCACCCTGTAGACTCACCAGCCTTCTCCCTGGGAGTTCCTACAGGTGCCAAGTTATTGATTTTTCACACAGTTTTTGCTTGGATGCAAAATGTCTGACATCAAACCAGAAAGTTCTCCCCCCCACACACACTTATCAAATGTATGTAATTGAAGAATACTTTCTCTAAAATCTTCTTCTGCTCACTGAATAAACTAAGCAAGGACCCTGAACTACCGTACTCAAAGGAAATTGCATATCCATGTGTGTGATAGTATATTAAGCATACATCACATGTATGTAAATGTATTTAATGTATAGAAATGTTAATTAGGTCACCCATCCATATACTCAGTGCACAGTGGACTTAACTTACAAATATTCACTAAATGTGACACTGTAAGGTAAACCATTACAAATCCCCTGGGTACTTATACACCCATAAAAAAGGGGTCATTCATAACATGAACAGTTAAGGTTGCCAGAAAATTTTCATTGCAAGGGGTGGATTTTAAGACTATGTGGATAGGCATATTCACACTGAGACTTGTAGGGAATAGAAAAAAAGTAAATATTTTAAATTCTTAATAGCGAAACAGCTACAGAGCTGCTGGCATTTTATATTCTCATTCTCTTACCAACCCTTAGCCAATAGGCAAAGATGTATTGTATTGCTACCTTCTGTGTGATTCATTCCTCCCATAAAGCAATCTGTTCTTTTACTGGCAGTTGTTATTAATCAAGCTTTCTCCCTCTATTAGAGTAGTTGTTGGCTCAGTCACTTTGGTCTACATAATCACTAACTTTCTCCATTACACTAGTGAGTAAATGTAACATATATGCCTGTCAAGTAGATGCTAGTGCATTTAGGGTGGTGCTTTGCAGACTTAGGGAGAACACAAATTTCTGAAGGCTGATTCCCTCCTCTTAATGTACAATATGCCATAAAAAAACCATAGAGAAAAAGAATAGATGTTCCAAAATCAATTTATTTTTGTAACATTAAAATGTTCAGCAGTGCAAAGGAATGCTTCTCTAGAAGCAATCATTTCCTAATATATCTGCAGAGACACTAAACCTGAGATACCCAAAAAAGAGTGCTGAAAAAGCTAGAAGAGCAATTTTATGTAATAATACTGTGTGTATTTGGAGAGTGCAGCACAAAAATTCTCTCTTGCAAAATGGAATCCAAAAGGGGAAGGAGCATTTTCATGTGAGAATTCTTTTTCCTGTGCTAATTATTTTCCCTGCAAAAATGTATTTTCTGCCAGGGACAAATACACAGACAGATAGGCGGAGGAAAATATCTATCATTAATGGGATATGTCATTTTTATTTTAATGCAGAAAGCTGATTGCTGACATAATTGGAAAATTTTGCCCCAGAAATACCAGAAAAACAAAAATACCCTTTTTATCATGTAGGTAGTTTGCATGCTCTCTCTTGCTCTTTGTTTTATGTTCCTAAAAAGCTCATGTTTCATGGCTTCAACTGGTCAGGAAATCATTCCCCTCATCCACCCTCTCATGTATTCTTGGGGAGTTTTTGCTCTCCCTCCTCTGAACCATCAGAGATGGTGGGGGCACTGGATGGGGATAGGCTAGCATTCTCAAGTGACACCATGCATTTTCTCCCTCTCTCATGCCTAGCTGGCTGGTTCTTGCTTACATACTCAAGATCGAACTGATTGTCATATTTGTGCTCAGGAAGGAATTTTCCTTCAGATTGTCAATGAGGTCTTTCCCCCTTACTCTGCAACATTGGGTGTAAATCACTTGCCAGGATCATCTCTCTTAATTCAATTCCTTTGGTGGGGCCCTTGGCATTGGTGCACCTCAATCTCCCCTGTTCTCTGCTTGTGGGACGTAATCGTTCAGCCTTCTGTGAGCTGTAATACTTTCATCTAACCGCGGTTGTTGGGTTAAGTGTATGGGTGCTGTGCGGGGAGGTTGGACGATGAGTGCTGATCCCTTGTGCCTTAGACTCTGACTGAATTTTATGATTTCCTGTGCAGCACTTGGAAAGCATTCTGATTGGCCCGGGCCGTCCTTTGGGGGGAGCGATCGCCCTGGGCCCCACGACTGTGTGGGCTCCGCACTGTCCCGCTCCCAATGGGGAAGTGCAGGGCCTGCACCGTGGCTGTCCCCCCCGACCCAAGGCCGCGCTTCGCCCTGCCCCCACTGTCTTTGGCAACGAGCCAAAAGGTGGAGGGGCAGGGTGAGGCAGGAAGCTTCCCCCAGCCTCTGGCTCGGGGCCGGGCTGGCCCGCCCCCAGGGTGGAGCAGGCTGGCCCAGGGGCGGAGTAGTTGAGCGGGGCCAGGCCCGATGCAGGCCCAAGCTGTGTCTCCAGACACCAGCACCCCAGCCAATGGCAGGGCCTCGGCCGGCCAGCTCCCGACGGCGGCCTCAAGTCCCGCTTCCTGGCGGGAGCACTGGTGCCGGCAGCCTGGCGTCCTGGCTGGGGCCGGCTCTAGGGACCCGAGGCTGCGCCACCACCGGAAGCCCGCCCCTGGCCTGCTGCTCCCATCTGGGGGGGAGGAGACACAGCCTGGCGGGGCTGCTGGGGTCCCTGGCCACAGACGGCTCCCCCAGGGCCAGCTCCTGCTGGTGGCGGGGCTTCTGCTTGCCAGCGTCCTGGGAGGCAGAGTGGCCAACCCAGTCCACGCTTCCCTCTTCCAGCGTAGGGTGAGGTGGGGGCTCCCCCAGGCCAATTGGCCCTGGGCCCCGCTCCCTCCTAGGGACGGCCCTGCCATTGGCCTGTAGTTTTCTCTCTAATATAGCAAAAACCAAGCCTTCCCTCACTTTTCCTGATTTTTTTTAATAAAAAAAAAAATCCTTGTCACTATCTTGGAAATCTTTTTACCTTGATTACAGCAATCTTCTCCTTTCTTGCTTTTCCCTTGTCAAATCTTTGCAAACTGTTGTTGCTAAAATAATCTTCCTTGGCTGTCACTGCACACACGTTACCTTATCTACTTAAGCCTCTCCACAATGGTCCTGATTTTTACTGCACTCAGATCCAGCTGTCAGCTCATTCTCACTTCAAGCCCCTACATGATTTGGCCAACATCTCATCTCTCAGTCCCAACTCTTCTTTTCTCCATCCCAGGCATCTTTCTCCATCTTACAACTTTGCCCCTTTTTCATACTACCCTATGCTGTTATATCAGTCTCCTACTTCCTGTCTACCAAGGCTGTCCTTCTTCTCCTTCAAGTGCTTCCTTCCAATCCACCTCTAATACTTCTACATTTCCCCAGAATCCCTTTCCTGAGCCATTGTTCTGCTTTTTTAAATGAGTAGTTCTTTGGGATTTTCACAATGCCTTAGTCTATGGCCTGTAAATCTCATGCACATTTACCATGTTATATAAAGAGTATAATATGGGGATCCAGCTGGTGCTGCTGCTATTTGATTTTGAAACCTGTATTTTCAAATAAAGCTTGTTGCATTTTTGCAAATGATTTTGTCATAAGAAATAACATGTAAGATGACAGTGCATCTCCCAGGGGATCCAAACCTGATTTAATAGTACTTTTTATTCCTTTACCCTTCATACAGCCCAACATATTCAAACCTGTGAGGTTTCTTACTCTTGGTGTGAAGTTCCTAAACAGAGAGCTACCTAAGGCCAGCTTCTGCTCTCACTTTTACCATCACCTAAACCAGGTGCAGATTCATTGAATTACAAGAAGCTACAGTGATGTACTTAATGTATGTTAATATTCCAGTGTGGAGAGATTCTCCTTATTAAACTTGAATGTTTGCATATTTCTCTTTAGGTGAATCACCCAACCTCCAAATGAAAAACATTAGTCAATCTACTGGCAAAGCACTGTAGACATTGCAGAACCTATTAGTCTGTAGTCTGTTAATCTTTTATTTGCCTTTGCACACTTGTGTTCAGGATGTCAAGTGATAACTTGGTGTTTTCCCATTTGGAAAGAATATTAAACTTTCTTTGGTCCCCTTGCTCCCCCATGAGACTTGTGTAACAGCAGTTGGACAGCAGTTGCTTCATAAATATGTTTGAGTTACTGTTCTGAGGCTGCTAGTTAATTGTGCCATTCTGTCTTTATTTAACTGTCAATATATATATTGGGTTATTGTCATTGTATAGATTTCTTTATGTCCTTGTGTTCCAGGGGGAACACAGTGATTGACTTGCAAGGAGACTTATCAAACAGATCTTAGTTTTCATGTATTCTTTTCCTTTTCAAAATGCAGGAAATCAAATATGGTATTTGAGTATATGTTTAACTCTGAGACTCTGTGTAGATCAGTATAATATACGATAATAAGCAAGTAAGTGAGCAGAGCTATATAAAATGAGACAGATTTTTGTCTTTGAGGGGTTGGTGAAAGCACTTCCTTAGACAGACAGACAGACAGACAGATAGATTCTTGTTTTGCTTTCAATTGGAAACTTCAGGTCATGGAGGGAGTTCTCTGCGCTGCCCCCAAATAGGCCAGTTTTTAAGTGGATTAGTGTTGCTTAGCAGAGTCATATTTGATTTGATTCAAAGACCCAGTGTCTCATAAACCCTGTAGACAAGTTACAGATTTGGACTAATGGATTATCATTGATATGAGTTAAGTTACCTTCTCTTTATGGGTTAGAATTGTAATTATTAATGTTATAGCTCTTCAGCCTGCCCAAACCATTTGGGGTTAAAAAATAACACCATCTCAAGTATCATGGATATCCTTGCACAAAACCTGATATTTAGAGGTTGTATAGATAAGTTTTATTTTAAAAATGAATAGCAGAGACACAGGTTCTAGTTCTTCTTAAAAAAGATATATGGGGGGGGGGGGTTTATACATAGGTTTTTATTGTCAGAGTCCTATTTTAGAAATCAGTTGAGAAGACTATTAAAATACAGCATTCCTTCTGAAGATCAGTGCCATGTTATGTATCAAAGATGTAGCTATCAGAAAGTACCACTCACTTCCGTGGAAGGATTGTTGGAAAAAGCAAAGAATGGCAAAAAGCCAAGTGCTAGGAGGGCAGAAAAAGGAGTGGGTACAGCCTATAGCTCAAACTTAGCAATTCACAATCACGGCTGTTCTTAGCCCTGCGTTTGACTTTAGCCCATTATAATTTTCTGGTCTTTCATATTAAAATTTTATTATATCTAGCTTCAGTGTTATCACAATTGTGCATCTGGTTTTGTAAATAAAACTGTAGCTAAAAATATGTGATATTACACTAAAAACCAGAGTAGCCCATCATAGAAAAAGTAGCAGATGCTACAGATGAGTGCTATTTTCTCAGTGATCACACAATAGACAATTACTGCATGTACAGCTATTGAGATATGTACAACAGTTTCTATTAAAATCTTTACAGTTGCAAAGATTTTAATGGCTACAACTGTGCCGTGGTTGTTTGTCTGCAACACAGTGCATTTGGAAGAACTTGTACATTTCTGACTGCCAGGTTTAGCTGTATTGGTGCCATTGGTCAACCTCCCAACAGCTCCGTGTCCTTCACACAGCTCAGAAAGCCAATCAGTTCTTCGTTTGCCATATTCCATCCTCTATGTGGCTGGCCCTGCTTCTGCTCAGCTGTATGAAGTAATGCCTAAACACTGGATGGATGAGGAAAAATCCACAGATGAAGAAGAGTGACCCGGGATTGATTTATTGCTGATTGACACAGACAGTCTCTATGTTTGCAACATTCCTCTTACATGTGGGACAGGACTTGGAACTGGCCAGGCAATGCTGAAAAACTTGCAGTCTTGAGGAGCCTGATCATTGCTATGTGCAGTTCAAAATACCAGTGATTTTTTTTTTTCAGGCTTTTGTCTCTGTTTCCTCGTGTTCCTATATCCTGCTCACGTAATCTATCTTCCTTGCAAACTGACTCCCTGCTTCTCTGGCTGGTATACCATAAGGCCTTAGTGGTGTGGAGTAGAGGAAGGCGGTAAACTGATACTTGGATCTGGTGCCACCAAAAGATTCACATGAAGAGTCCTTGCGGGGACACCACATTTCCTAGGACCAGCCCTGCCCAGACAGTCACTTGCTTATCATTTGCCTAAGACTGACTTCTGCTGTAGAAATAAACAAGAAGTCCTGGGGCACTTTGAAAGACTAACACATTTATTTATTGCATGAGCTTTTGTGGGAGAAAAGTGGGATTTTGTCCTACGAAAGCTCATGTGATAAATAAATTTGTTAGTCTTTGAAAGTGCTCCAGGACTCCTTGTTTGTTTGGCTGACCTAGACAAACACGACTACCCCTTTGAAACTTCTGTTGGAGAATAAACCTACACACACCGAATCTGTGACTTGCACTCTTTCCAAATTTAGTGCCTTTTAAAAATACTGAGCTTATTTTAGCATTCAGTTTAGAAATGCTATTTCAGTAAGCGTTCAGAGGCCAAACGAGATGCGCTAACATGTTTGCTGCAGCAAATGCTTTTTGTTCTACAGTTTCTTGCTACTGGGGGCATAGGAAACATTTTGACGGCTGCTCTATAAATCATTCCCAGCATTCTGTTACTGAAATGTATAGTATTGTTAAATGTGTGACTGTGATGATATTGCCTTCTGTGAGTTAGAGAGAGTTTTCAGAATACTAAAAAGTCATTATTTACTTTTTTCTAGTCTATTAGTGAAGAACAATCCTTAAGCAAACTCTGCAGTGGCTGGGCTGATTGGTTCTCAGTAGACTTGTCTTATTAATAGGGAGCAAAGAGGCTCTTGCTGGTTTTTCCACTCCCTTATGGAACAAGGCTCTATTAGACAGCTAATTGTATTGTGTTTGAGCTACCACCCTAGCATGGCAAAGGCTATATCCCTAGACCTTTATGGTGACACATGCAAAGAATGCACATTTAATTATAGCTTTACTATTCTGACAAACAGCAAGTTTACCTATTACGATTTGTCATCTTCGTATAGCTCAGTGAAATACCAGTGTCATAAAGGAAGGATATCTCTGAAACCTGATCTAGACAAAGGGATGTGCTTTTGAAAAGAGCTAGGGGAACTGATGGCTTTTCCTTTATACATTTCTTGCATAGTCCACTGGATTTGGTAATCATTTACACCAGAGGGACAGGATCACTTCATATTCTAAAAAAAACAAATACTTTTGGGCCTTCTTTCTAGCTTATTCATTAAACTTTATAGACCCTTTTATTCAGGGTAGCTACATTGACCTTGCTAGGACAGTTACATTCATTACAAATATATTGGAGAATGTGAACAATTTTAAATCTGAAAGCTTGCTGAAGTAGTCATCACTGGGTACGTGTACCGAGGAATGAGTTGGCATTAAGAGAATCAATGAAACAGTCCTATTTACATACAGCTCCTGGGAATGTTATTACTGGTGACTAGATTCTTGCCTTTCTATGCACATGTAACTCCTTTCTGAAGCTGATACTTCCTCAAATGACAGCACAGAATTAGCCAAACAATGGGCAACTGAGCCTTCCTTAATTGAGAGCATAAAATACTGTTAAACTATGGCCTCTCCTAGGATAACCAAAATAAAAATAGCTACAAAAGAACAGCTTTGTGCTAACCTAAGTCCATTTTTTTTTTAAAAAAAGTTGTGTTTAAGTTACTACACATCTGAGGTAAAGATATCTTATGTGCTGCCCTTTTTGAGAAAACTCACAAAATAGAATAGATGGACTACCAATGATCTACAGAGCACCACCTACTAATTAGTTTCCAAAGCATATCCTGGCGAACAGTGGAGGAGATAGGTCAGGAGCTGGTCTTCTAGTAAGTTCTCCAAACAAGGAAAAACTTGAAGAATCTCTTAGTAGACTTTTAACCAATGTGCTTTAAAAAAAAAAAAAAAAAAAAGTGTGTCAGTACTCGGCCAGCTGGAGCGGTGCGCTGGGGTGAGGGAGGGTTGTCAGCAGGGGAAGGGAGACCTGCTCCTTTCCCCTGCTGACCCTGCCCCCCAGCTGGGCAGCAGGGCTGGCAGAGGAGAGGAGCAGCACACTTCTTTCCCCTGCTGATCACGCCCCCTGGGAGTGCACCACTCCTGTCCATTGCTGGCCCCGCTGCCCAGCTGGGAGCCGGGATCAGCAGGGAAAAGGAAAAGAGCTCCTTTCCTTTTCCCTGCTGATCCCGGCCCCCAGCTGGGTAGCGGGGCCGGCAGAGGACAGGAACGGTGTGCTCCTGGGGGACGGGGTCAGCAGGGGAAAGGAGACCTGTTCCTTTCCCCTGCTGATCCTGGGGCCCAGAGGGCCGGCCAGGGAAAAATAGGCACCGGTACACTGTACCGGCAGAAAAAAAGCCATACTTTTAACTATTCCTTCACCAAAGGCCAGTTTTGCTAACCAGTGCAATGGGGGAAGATCCCTGGGCCTGCCCTCATTCCTTCCCTTCCTTCCTGTTCTTTTCATTGCTGCTAGTTTCCCTGTGGTTTTTAAAAGGTCTGAAACAAAATAGTGAGGAGAAGTGTAACTGAGAAGAAAACATATCAGATTCCAACACTACTCATTTACAAGTCTTGTTCTTGATATTAAGTGTCCTAAAACACAACCTCTGAATTTGGAAGGGAATATAACCTGCCCCTGAAACCTTACTTTGCATGTTTATAAAGGCATCTCATCTTCCTTTTTGGTCTCATGCTAAAAGTTTAACATTCTGTCCTGCAGGAATTGTTTTTTTGGGCTTTTTTTTTTTAATTGGAACATAGTAGAATATCTGGGAGGAGAAAGAAATGCCCCTTCAGCAGAAGTGGAATTTTAAGGCTGCAGGAAGGTACTGACCCGAAGCACCAAGTTGTGTAAGAGTGCTGTACTTCTATATATATATCATCACTTTTTGAATCTCGTAGTAGAATAAATAACCTCCTTATGTAAAAATATAGTAAAAACTGTGGGGTTCAAGCATCTGAGTAACTTTAAATGAACAGAACCCCAAAGTAGCACTACAATGCCAGGTACAACTATGTAAAATAGGCATTTGAGCTTAAGCTGTTCTGCAAGGTTTTTGCTCTGGATGAAAAATAGAGCATTGTTTAGTCCAATTTCTCATGGTCTGAGCTAGAATTATGTGGTTAAAATGATTTCAACACACAATGTAAATTTTCGTGGTGGCCATTTCATAATATAAACCACTAACAATTGAATAATACCTAGTTTATTTTCTCAAGGGTATAGTATCTCAGTTTATGAATGCACTTGTACTTCATAAATCATTCTCAAGAGCAAAAGGCAGAAAAATGGAAAATCCATTTTCCTTCAACCCCTGGGGTCTTTATTTAATTTTTAATGAAATATAGAGGATACTTGGTCAATGGCAACAATAAAGTAGTTTCAACACTCATCCTTACCACACACCCCCGCCCCCAAATGCTTTACTGTGAACACAAAATAGTTTTCAAATGTAATGGGTTTTTTTAAAGTGGGAAATGCTTTGACAGTTATTTTAAGTATGAGACATGGTGTATCTAACAAAACAATTCAGGGAAGAATGAGAGTGAATACAGCATATTAGCCCATCATTTAGCAACAGCTAATGCTAAAAATATATCAAGTATTTTGGAGGTGCGGGACATTAGGTAACAAAGCATTTACCTTAGGGCACACTGCGCTATTTATTTATTTTTTAGTTCTGTTCCGTGTGTGGTGGTGATATTGTCAGGGATCACAGTAACTGCACCTTGCACATGGTGTGTGGTTTTGAATGAATCCATTCATGAATCCTTGTGTTAAGTGCTGAAGATAGTGATGTTCATATCACAGGAGAGCATCACTGAAACATTCTTAATTAACTGACCTGTGTCTGTATAGCTATATATCCCTTAAACTTTCTTGTGACTGAAGGCAGAGATTCCCTAAAAGTTGTACTCTTCCGTTACTGTAATTGGAATGCTCACATTTTGCAGTTATTTTATGTTAGAATCTCACTTGGTTAGGCTTGTAACATTCTTCTGACATTTTATCTAGACTAGCAATATTTAACTGAAAGTAGTCAGGGATGTAGGCAGAAAAACTATAATTGACCTACTTGGAAAAGTACTATTGTCTATATTGCATAGCAAGTGTCCCACTTGCCAAATTCCAGCGATGCATCGTCAGTTGGTGGTGGTGGTAGTTGCCTGAAATTTAAGAAAGAAAGAAAGAAAGAAAGAAAGAAAGAAAGAAAGAAAGAAAGA
>ML685771.1:14621507-14743445 GCA_007922175.1 Pelusios castaneus | reverse complement strand
CCCACTTCGTCAGACGCTTTGAAGATAGGAAAGTTACAGAGTGGGAGAAAATTAAATGCAGGGGAGTAATTTCCTCCCACTCTGTAACTTTCCTATCTTCAAAGCGTCTGACGAAGTGGGATTTTCTCCCACGAAAGCTCATGCGATTAATAAATCTGTTAGTCTTTAAAAGTGCCACAAGACTCTGTTGTCTTTCTACAATAGACTAACACGGCTACCCCTTTGGAATATGTTTACATTAGAGAGAGAAGGAGCTGAGGAAAAAAGACATCATTTTCTTTAGAGCGTTCTGATATGCAGACCAGATGAATATGTTCAAATTATTGTAATTTTAATATGAGATGACACAAGCCTTTGCATGAGATGAATATAAATGCTAAGGCAAAAAATAAACTTACTTTAAGAAATTGAAATGCACAGCAACCCAACTATCCAAATTAATATTGACCTTGTCCTGGTGGAAAACAGGTCTTATATTTATATATTTGTTGAGTATTTTTTCCAGTGAACATGTTGCTGTTGAGTTAGGAAAGCAATCAGATACCAGCTTAGTAATTGATATTACATTTCTCTATTTCACTGAGCATCAGCTAATTAAAAAAAAGAAGTGTTTTTAGCCAAAGGAAACATTTTTATGAATGCACAAAGAGATGTGCTTCAAGCAAACAAGAAGAAAAAGTAATAAAGTCTAATTTGGTTATGAGCACTTATCCCATCTGCTATATGCCCACCATACATCAGCATTAATATTATCCAGCGGTGTTTTAGTACACGTTTATAATTCTTTTCTCAAAATAAGTCTGACTCATTAAAATACAACACTAAATTGTTACCTTCCTGGAAACGTGACTATTAGAAACCTATTTGAGTGATGGTCAAAATAATCTTTTTTGTTTCATTCAGAAATGAAAGTATTTCATAGGACAGTGCATGGGTGGAGGGAGGGGAGTCTTCTCCATCTTCCACCACACCAAACGGCATTCCAAAGCATGAGCATTGCTCCTTGCTAGTTATGATGCATGTTCTACCTTCCCTGGAAGGAGAAGGCAGCAAGCGACAGGGCAATGCCCATTTCTCTCCCCTGGTGTATCTAGGATCATGTGGAACCGGAAGTGTGTACAACACCCTCTGTGATGGCACGGTTGCCACATTAGCCTACTTTCCTGGAGGCATGCTACCTGCCTGAGGCACAGGGTCTCCAGGAGCACTTGCTAGGGTGCTTCACTTCTGTGGCACTACCTACAGCTCTCACTCTCACATGGATACTTAGTCAGTATGTGTACCTGAACGCTTTCCAGTTGATGCAAAATGACTGGATGAGGAGATTGTATAGATCGATTCCTGCTGAGTGTCATTTCTCAATAGGAAGCCTGCTGAATCATTTTATTCTGTTTGATCTCAGCTTTAGTTTGTGATAATCCAGCATGCAGGATAGTAGCTATACGTATTCTGATTAATCAATATATTTTGTCCAGTTTTTTTTTACATCTGTAAACCCACTATATGCTAGCCTAATTAAAGGTTTACTTTTCTTTGTTAGTAATGCTTAAAACTTAAGATGCTTAAATTGCAAAACACAGAACAAAACCTGTTCTGATAAATCTATGCACTGCGCATACATAATTGATTGGTGAGTATAAGGGAGGAACCATTTACTAAGGAAATAATCTATTCTCCACGTAACTGGAAATAATCTTTTATATGGGATGAACTACCAAATCAAAATGAAAAACAACAGAGTCCTATGGCACTTTTAAAGACTAACAGATTTATTTATCGCATGAGCTTTTGTGGGAGAAAATCCCACTTCGTCAGACGCTTTGAAGATGGGAAATTTACAGAATGGGAGGAAATAAATGCAGGGGAGTGTATGACATAGGATCAGGTCAGGGTCTAACAGCAAATCAAAATAGGTGTTAGGATTCAAACACTGGGGAACAGCTCATAGAGGAAGGTGAGGTCAAATCACTTGTTGTAATGAGAGAAAAATCCGTACTCTCTGTTTAACCCCAAGGCAACTGAGTCAAATTTGCATATAAGTTCGAGTTCTGCAGTTTCTCTTTGAAGCTGTGATTTGTTATTCATCTGTTTCAACACAGCTATTAACAAGTCGTCAAGGGAGTGAGCAGGGAGATTGAAGAGTTCCCCTATTGGTTTTGTAGTGTTGCAATTTCTGATGTCAGATTTGTGTCCATTTAATCTTTGGCGCAGAGACTGTCCTGTTTGTCCAATATATAAGGCAGAGGGGCATTTCCAGCACATGATGACATAAATCACATTGGTGGATGAGCAGGTGAATGAGCCCTTAATGGAGTAGGTGGCTTGATTTGGTCCTGTGATGGTGTCTTTAGTGTAGATATGAGGACAAAGTTGGCAGCGTGGTCTGTTGCAGGGATATGTTTCTGCTGTAATGTTTCTGTTGTTTGATCTGTAGTTGCTGGTGAGTATCCATTTAAGGTTGGGGGGCTGTCTGTAAGCAAGGAGAGGTCTGTCTCCCAAGGCTTGAGAGAGTGAGGGATCATCTTGTAGAGTAGGTTGTAGATCTTTGAAGAGGTGGAACTTGGGGGTTGTAGGTGGTAACCAATGGTGTTCTGTTGATTTTTTGGGAGCTTCTCCTCTAGTAGATGACTTCTGGGTACCCGTCTGGCTCTGTCAATCTGTTTCTTCACTTCTGTGAGTGGGTGCTGTAGTTTTAAGAATGCTTGGTAGAGATCTTGAAGGTGTCTGTCTCTGTCTAAAGGATCGGAGCAAATGTGATTATATCTTAGGGCTTGACTGTAGACAACGGATCGTGTGGTGTGTCTTGGATGAAAGCTCAAGGGTTGTAGGTAACTAATGCGATCACTAGGTTTATGGTATAGGGTGGTCTTTATGTGCCCATCACTAATTTGCACTGTAGTGTCCAGAAAGTGGATCTCCTGTGTGGAGTATTCCAGGCTAAGTTTGATTGTGGAGTGGAAATTGTTGAAATCTCTATGGAAATCTTCAAGGGCATCCTTACCATAGGTCCAGATGATGAAGGTGACATCAATATAGCGTAAGTAAAGTAGAGGTGCTTTGGGATGAGACGTGAGGAAGTGTTGTTCTAAGTCAGCCATAAAGATGTTGGCATATTGTGGGGCCATGCGGGTACACGTAGCAGTGCCACTGACTTGAAGGTATAAATTATCTTCAAATCTGAAAAGTTCAGCCACAAGTTTAGCTGTGGCATCATCTTGGATAGTTCTTCTAATGGCTTGTAATCCATCTTTGTGTGGGATGTTGGTGTAAAGAGCCTCTACGTCCACAGTGGCCAGGATGGTATTTTCTGGAAGTTCACCAATGGATTGGATTTTTCTCAGGAAATCTGTAGTGGCTCTCAGATAGCTAGGTGTGTTGATAGCATAAGGTCTGAGGAGAGAGTCCACATAGCCAGATAATTCTGCTGTGATCGTGCCACTGTCTGAGATGATGGGGCATCTGGGCTTTCCTTTTTTATGTATTTTTGGTAGTAGATATAATATCCCTGGTTGGGGTTCTGGCAGTGTGTCTGTCTTGATTTGTTCCTGTGCTGCTTTGAGGAGTTTCTTGAGTAGGTGGTGCAGTTCCTTTTGGTATTGCTTAGTGGGTCAGAGAGGAGTGGTTTGCAGAACATTCTGTTGGACAGTTGTTTATAAGCCTCCCAATCCCCCTTGGAACCCAACCAAAATGGGTATTGTCTGTGGGGTATTGGATATTGTTGGAACTCTTCTCTGAGGTTGGTGAGTAGAGAGTTAAAACCCTCTCCTTGAGCTGGTTGTCTACAAGGTGCTTACCTCCAATTGTCAGGGAACACGTCTCTGATTACACAGTATTGCTCGGTTCACTGTTAGGTGATGAAAGAGACTTGTAAGGTGTCTGAGTTAGAGGTTCATTACAGGAATGGGTGGGTGAGGTTTTGTGGCCTGCATTGTGCAAGAGGTCGGACTAGATGATCGTATCGGTTCCTTTTGACCTTAGAGTCTGGGACTGGATAGTTGCTGTTGGTGATCAGCCACCCTTGAATTACAATGCAGGGAAAGAACTATTTTAATTTATGCTGCTCTTTTGGCTTCAAGAAGTCCATCAGCTTTTCCCTATATGAGAAATCCTCTGAACTGCAAATATGGAGGTGGTTTCTTCTTCACCTCTGCTTGACTTCCTTGACCATTACAATATTGTAGATATGGTGTAAATCTGAGGGCAGGTCCTCAGCTGGTGTTAATTGTCACAGCTTCATTGAAGTTGATATATGACAACATACTGTGCAAATCTGCCCCCTGATGTTTATGGTGCTTCGTTTATACAATGATTGATTGTGTTAGCTTATACAAAGAAAAATTAGAGATGATTTATTGTACTAATTTATATCCATGTTATACCCCCATATTCAACTCTTCAGCTGCTCTTTCGCTTTTTTGTACTCCCAACTACAATGTAAATGTCATTGCCCCATGTCATGATGGCTCTAACTTCAGCCTTTCATTTTTGTCTAATATTGACAGTTGCTCCCTTCACTGCTGTTGTATTCTTGCTATCTGACTAGCTTAGATGAGCACAAACTTCCATGTACCTCTACCAGTAAAACCAATCTCCCATGCTTTGGTAGTCTGCATTTTTGTATAAATGGCTATTTTCTTACTTTGTAAATATAACAACTTTTGGTTGATTATGTCAACTAATCACAGTGTTTTAGGCTGGAGTAGACTCCTTGTGATAGCTGAATGATTTAGTAGAGTGAAGGAGGGAATATTTGAATAATTCAGAGCCAATTTCGCCCCTTTTCATCCACAAACAGCTTTGGATGTGTTAGAATGGATTTGTTGTTTTTTGAATAATATTAATGGTCTGTAATTCACTTGCAAGTGCTTTGCTGGGAATATTGGTATTTGAGAATTGACTTACATAGACTAGCACTGATGGGAGATGTGGGTTGATCTTGGTAGTAGAAAGTAACTCTGAAACAGATAACAAATACGATATTCATTTCTTAATAATATTCAGATTTCAGTTGAAATGTGGTGTTTTAGTGAGTACTCTTGCCAGCAAACTCTTTTCAGAGATCAGCATCAAAGGGGAGTTCAAATGTAGACAAACTGAGTTTGTTTTAAAATTTGGATGAATATTCACGCAAAGTATTTTGTGGTGTTTGCCCATCTGTAGAGATTAATAATTGCCATGAATCTTTTACAAGAGACCACCCTTATTTAGCAATTTCCTGTTTTAAAATGCCCCCCCAAATTACCTCCAAATGTATAGAGTACAGTTTCTCCATTTTATGAGAAAATTACCTGCATTAAATAACTAATTGTTTCTCGTCCCTCGACTAGTTATTTGAGACAAGTTCCCCATTTAATACTTCATGTTCCACATGGAGAATTTATTTAAGAAACTATCTAGGTCTATATTCAAGTATTTGCCCTTTCTACTTTTTTGACTATTTGATGAGTCAAAAAATTATAATTTTTCATGCAAGAAGAACCGAAGCAACAGTGAACTATCTCCATCAACAACTGAATTTAAGGTATCAGTTTTGAGTCACTCTTTATTTTTCCGAAAGAAAGTGAGATGAGGGAACATCTTGAAATACCAGAGACTGCTAACATGGCATCCAGATGAGAAGGAATGATAGGTCAATGGCTAACAGATGGCGTTATGAATTGGAGAGGCTGCTGGCAGATGAAATTGACAATTTCAGGAAGGCTCAGCATTTGGCTACTGCTCAAGAACATTGGAAAGATAATGAAGAACTCATCTTTCTGATGGTGTTGCCAGTTTGGACACTGCAGATGTTTTGCTTAGTGAAACATATGGTAGAGAAGATATTATCTCTTCACAGAGGATGAGGGAAGTGAAAAGAATCTTTACAGGTTGGGTTCTCTGCATCCAGGGTTTTTGTATATAAGGAGCAGAATTAAAGTATGAACTCTAAATTACTGTAAACAATTCTGGCATAATAATCTCACCACTACTTCTAATAGCCTAAAAATATTATATTTTCTATAGAACAGACTCTTCTTGATTTAGGGGAGGGGTATGAATCCTCTTCACCCTCCCCCACATCAAGAAGTATTGTCGCATCCCAACTGTTGTATCACTTTTTTTTCACTTGTCGCTTTCTCTTTTCCCCCACAATATCTAGTTCTCATATATCCCTTGGACGCTTAATAGAGTTCATTGTTAGAAAATCTTTTTATGCTATTCACCAATGTTTTTCTTTTCTCCATTTACCCCACTTCAATAATTTTCTCCATTTACCCCTTCAATAATTTTTCTCCTTACTTAGTGTTTGCAAACTCAAGTATTTGTGGACTTCATTACCATGGCAGTAATATTGTTGCAGTTTTCCTGTTTTATCTTTATGTTACTAAAGGTCCTTTGTGTTTTCCTCGAAGTAGGGGACACATACATCCTTGAAGAAGAACAAGACAAGTTTTTGCTTTTGGTCTTGGTATATTGTGGTGAAATTGAATCTTTGAACATACAATGCTATTGATGGGAAAAGACTCTATGTATTATTTCTGCACAGTAAAAAACGTCAGGAGCACGCAATTGCAATTGAAAGGCAATTGTTGCTACACTTTATAAGAAGCAAAGGTGGAAAAGAGTTTATTCAGGAATACTTGTTACCCATTGCCTTGGGTTGGAATGCATTGTGAAGGAGGACTTCACTAATACAACGACTCTCATGAGTCACCACAGAGCAGACTGTAACCTGAAAGAGTTACTAATTTTTCTCAGATTATTAAATTAGTCCCATTATTTACACTAACATCAGCTAGATTCTTATGTTACTGTCTGTCTGCAGTGTCGTCACTTTAAAAGTACAGGTGACCATGACTTTACATGATAAAAAGCAGTAGGATGGGAATGATAAAGTGTATTTATTTAAACATAGGCTAGATATATTTTAAAGCACATTGTGTTAAATAACAGTAGCAGACACATACAGTTTTAAGTCTTCTATTTAATTATACAGTATGACATCATGGGAAGATAAAGAGTGTGGTCTCCCACTCATATGGCTTAACCTTGGCCTACAGAGAGAACTTCAAGGGAACACATGGTAATTCAGCAGGGATGTCTCAAAGGATTACTTCTTCCTTATAATGTGCTTTGTTAGGCAAATACAGTTATTTCCAGGAAGGGTATGGGAATGAATTTAAATTAGTCAGAATTTGTTGCCTAGGCTCTTTTGTCTGTCTACATATTAGGCACCTACATGCCTTTTAAAAATCTGGCCCCAACTGACTTGTTGAAGATCACAGAAGGAAATCCGTCAGGAAAACTTCTGGCTCCCAATATGCTGCTCAGATGGCTAGACCATTTCTCAGTCCAGCAGATACATTTCTCATTGAAGGATGAAGCCTTGAAGAAGGAAGGGGTATAAGAGAGAGCCCAGAAAAAGTATTTGTCTGCTGGAAGAGAGAATTCTATGAAACAGACAATGTAAAGATACCAACTCAGGATAGATCAAAATATCATCTGTAGTTAGGACATGGATATTTTCTTCTGCCTTTCATTTCTGTTGCATATATTTTCAGTCACTCATTTATAACCAGCAGGTTTTTTCCTGTAGGTCGGAAGTTTTCAACAGTATCATGATTCCAAGTGTCTCTTATTAACTAAGATTAGCAGTCATCGAAAAAATTTCTGCAAATATGGTTTGTAATGTATTACTTGTTCCCCAAAATTGTTGCTTGAACCACTGAAATTCAACAATTGCACTGAACTTTTTCTTTTCACCCAGCCCATACTTCATGTGTTGTCAGCTTCCCAAGAAAATTGCTGATAGGAATCAGGAAATCATCAGATAATTGACCTTCATATGCACTGTCATCAAGTAATAGAGATATTTAAATGTGGAGGTAACTGCCTCTGTCCTTCACACATTGGCCTTTAGCTCTCTTCACTAATAGCTTTCGACATATAATAATGTATTTTACAGCAAGGTCAGGTTAGCAGGGGTTTTTATAGGCCAATATTTTACAGCAAATCGGTGAACCAAAAATTGTAATTATGGATGTGAAATAATCCTTTGAATAATTAGTGATGATTAACTGGCTTTTTTCATTTAGACAGGTTTCAGGGATTTGATATAATAGAAGGCAGAAAGGAGATGAGGCACCAATTTTATGATAAGTAAATGTTTGTATCATCATAAATCCAGGGATTTTTTTTAAAAGACTGACCCGTAGGATCAACTGCAGCACTGATCATCATTTTGTCACTTGATGGCTATCACTTTTTTTTTAACTTTATGAAGGGTATGTTCGCAATGAGTATTCCTGGTAACCCTCTAATGAGCTTCAAACTAGTTTTTTTTATAGCAGCAAACCTACTGGCAATATGCTAGCCCATATAGTGAATGTTCTCATTGTTAAACAAAGTGGTCATCTCACTGCTGAACATTTCACATGGCATATATAAACTTTTTTTTTCTTTCAGAGTAGTTTAGTGCATAACATAGTAACATATCATTCCCCTAATATCTCCATGTAGCTTCCATAAACATTATTCAGACAAAGATTATTGTGACAAAGATACAGGTCCCAGGTCTTCCCTCCTCCCCATAGATCCACCCAGGGAAACTCCACATTTTGGTTTTTCCCCAGCATCAGTATATGTAGGGGACTTAGTCCCCCACCTCCCTTTCTTTTTCAAAACACTACACTCATGGTATCCTTTGTCCAGGGTTCCATGTAAGAGAGGTGGTGGAAACTGGGCAGGCAAGGGGGAAGAGCAGGAGGCCTGGGGAATGCATATTGTCACCTCTATGGCCCCCATGGATGTTTGGTTAAAACAAAAAAAGATAATAATGCAGTGCTCCCTACCTCCTGTCTGCTTGGGGCTGGGAACAGGATGGCGAAGCAACACACATGACCTGGGTATTTCATGGTTTATGCAAGTTTCTAGTCAGTAATTGCCACTTCATTCCCTAATTGTCAAAGCTACATAATTTGGAGAAGCATATGGTGTGAGAGTAGTAAGATATAGAAATGTGAACTAGCTATTTATTACCACAAATTCAATTTCCGTCAGAATCCAAATGCATTTGGTACAAATTCTTTAAGAAAGGAGGAATCAAGTTAATAAATGCTGCCCCTTTAATTAGAATAATCGTCAAAATTGTTCTGTACCATTTATTCCAGACACATCCATTACTTTTACAGTACAGAAGAATTACTGTTTTGTACAGCTGGAGCTGATTAAAAGGAATTCAACTCATTCAGTTTAATAAAAGTGGTCAATTTACAGAGAGTTAAGGTATTAAAATTTAGAGTACATGACAACTGTTCTCATTTTCAGAATGCAGCCTAACTCCTCCATTTGATTAGATATCTTATTATAAGCTCTGAAAAGGTTAATGAATACCTTAACAAAGCTGCTCAGGTTCTATAATTGGGAACAGTAAGCAGATATGGGTGATGGGCTTCTTTTTTAATGTGACTATAATGGAGATCTGCGATGTGTTTATAAGAACAGCATAATAGGAAGTTTAAAGAAAAACAGGGTCTCATGAGTTCATAGTTTGCAAATATGCTGCAGAAATTGTTTCATTTGTTATCTGATGCACAAGCAACAAATAAACTTGAATGCTGAAATTTATTCAACAACTGCCTATAAACAAATGTAGATTTCTGTAACCAGAAACCACACCATATGAAGTATAAAGATGTCCACTAAAATCCTTCCATATGAATTCCAGTCGTGCTTCATGTTTACTCTCTGGAATTTCACTCTGGAATTTCAGACTGCCTTCAAAGTCAGTAGTGAATGTCAGTGCTTATAGAGATAGAAATTGTTCCTTTTCTTTATGAGAACAAACTGTAGGTAGATAATTCTTAAGAAACCACAGTACCTAGAGACAGTAATTCTGTGTCTGATTTTGCGAGCATATAGAGAGGTTTGAGATTCACATGCTATAAATTTGGGGGGTGGGGGGAATCAATCGGTAAATTCAGAGCATACCACTAGACAAATGGAAAGAAATGATGAGGGGCAACATTCTAACCTACTGAAAGAGGACGCAATGCCCCTGATATCTGTGGAACTTCAGTAGCATACACCAGATCTGAAATTAATCATAGCTAAGATAAAATTGATAATGGTATAATCACATTTATAATGTGCAAGGAGAATAAAGTCCAGACCAGTATTATATACACTTGATGCAAAAATAGGGTCAATTTCACAAAGTTGAAAGCAATTATGAGCCAAATCAGCAGGAAGGAAGAACTTAATCAGAAAAAAATGTGAATAATGAATTGTGTTTAGTTAAGAGCAGCTTATTAGAGACCCACAAAAAAAATGTAATCAAGAAAGAAGGCTATGCTAGTTTTTAAAAAAAGACCCAGTTTAGAGGAGAAATGAGGGCAGCTATAAAAATTACATATAACAAATGTAAGAAAGGAGAAGTTGATATCAATGAATATAAATCAGAATGTAACAATTGTAGAAAATTGATAAGGAAAGTTAAAGGACACAAGGCGATATCTAGGCCCAGCAGAGTTAAGAAAAATAAAGAATTATTTTAATATATTGGGAACATAAGGGCCTTGTGGGCGGGCAGTGTGTCTGGGAGCGTCTCTGGGCAGACTTTGAACCCATCCCTGTGGTTGGTAGGTTGCAACCAAAAAGTCTTAAATACCTTCTGGCATGGCCAGTCCTCTCCAGACAGCAGGGTTCACTCCCGTTCTCAACTAGAAACTCCTGAGGCCTGGCCCAGGGTTTGGAGCCGCCTGTAGCAGGTCTGTCACCCCACAGCCCCCTGTACTCTGACTGCTTCCCTGACTAGAAACGTCCTGCCATCCAGGCTTCCTTCCAATGGGATCTGGAAGTGGATCTCTCCCCATTCTGTTCCATCTTGTGCTTCCCCTTCCTGACAAGGAATGGGAGACCTGACTGATTGGGAGGGGCCTTCCCAGCTGCTGAGGCAGTTGAGGGCTCTCTCTCTGGTGGGAGGGGTTGGTACACCCTGTCATAGAACCCCACTAGTCACCCATGCATTTATCACCTCCAGCTCGAGCTACTGCTCTGTGTTTTACTGTGCAGCCACTTGGAAGCTTTAGCTAGTCTAGAATGCAGTGGAGTTTGCTTAGCAGATAGGTTTGACAGGAGGACATTACACAAGACCTCTGTGAACTGTACTGGAATTTTACATCTGAGTTGGGGTACAATTCAATCTCTTAAATTCTGATGTGGGGCCTGGCTTCTTTACAGATTGTTCCTAACCCCATTGCACTAATGATTTTTGTCTTAGATTTGCTGAGATCCTTTAGATACAATCTCCCATGAACAGTAAATAGGGAGAGCTCATTGGAGGGTTCTCAGCCAGTGGCGTTGCTGCTATAGGGCACATGGAGCACGTGCCCTGAATGTGCCCATCAGTGCCCTGAGTCCAGCTGAGGAGCCAGAGCCGGCGGGGCCATTTTAAATTTCCTGCCCTGCTCTACTCCAAGGCACATAGCATTTTCCAAAATTCAAGAACATAATTTTTACCATAACATTCATAGCATTATTGCAATACCAGAAGACACTGACTCTCAAATCAGGATTAAAATCTTTTATTATGCATTGTTCCACCAGGTTTGAAGGTACATTTTGCTGGTCATACTTCTTCTACAGGCACAGGTTAGTGTCTTGACAAGACCCAGGTGGTGGAATATATTCTCAAGAGACTATCAAAACAGAATATAGTTCCATAGTTCCTTAAAATGATTGTTTAGAGAACAATATTTTGTTGTGATAATTTTTCTTAGGACGTAATAATATGATTGATGTTTCATACTTTTCACATTCACATTGAAGAAAGGAGTCAGGTCACTGTATGATTTATTGATTTTATTTCTATTTTGCCAGCACCCGAAATCTATGACAAATATTCAGGCCACCTTCTGTTAGATGCTGCATAAACATACAGGCAGACATGGTCCCTGCCATGAAGAACATACTGTAAGGGATCATAGGCCCTGAATCTGGGCCCACAGTTTCCCAGGCAAAATCAGGCCACATCTGCCACCCAGCAGCTCACTTGAATAATTAGGAAAAGGTTGTGGGAAGATCTATCTTGCAGAGGGCCCTGCTCACAAAGCTCCCAGTTGGGAGAAACATCCAGCTTCCTGCTCCCCACAACCAATGGCTAAAAGAACAGTATATAAACCGGAGAGTAACAATAGGAAGTTGTCAGAGCAACTAAAGAATGTTTGGGTGGGTGCAACTATAGAGCCCTCCTGCTTACCTGAATCCTAAGTCCTGCATTCTTGCCTGTTGCTGGTTCCTGTCCTCCCATTGCAGATCCTGTCTATTTTCAGTTCCTGCTATTAAGCCCTACACCACGCCCTCTGCTCCTCCATCTTACCTCTGACACCATCTGTGGCTCTGGCACCTGACTTTGTCTCCATCTCAGACCCCTGGCTTAGCACCTAATTCAATATCTGCATCTACCTTTCAGTCTGGTACCTAATGCTATCTTTGATTTTGACTCTTTGCTCCAACTATTAGCCCTGACCACTCAAACACTTGTCATTGGATGTACAGACAACACACGCCACTTGAGTATATCAATCATTAGGCAATGACTGGAGAGGGAGGATGAGTATAATCAGAAAATCCAATTGAATATCTCCAAACAAAAATTCTTGAATGATACAATTTTGTGGATGCTATAAATGTTTGGAGAGAAGATGAGCAATTGGAAGTTGGATGAAAAATATAGATCAATATAAGGAGAAGGTAGTTCAGAAGAATTAGTAATCTCTTGATCACTTGAACATTTTAATACAGTCAAAATCGAGGTTATACAGAAAGTAGGTCACAGTTACAGGATGGGGGGGTGTCCATTGTAGTAATCAGTGACTCTGAAAAGGACTTAAGGTTATCATAGAATCATAGAACAATAGGGATGGAAGGGACCTCACGAGGTCATCTAGTCCAACCCCCTGCTAAAAAGCAGGACCACTCCCACTAAATCACCCCAGCCAGGGTTTTGTCTAACCCGGCCTTAAAAATCTCCAGTTGATGCAAACCAACTGAACCTAGTCACCGAATCATACTCCTGAGACAGGTACGTGAGGAAATATTGATTAGAAATAGGGAGGTGGTACCACTTCTATGTATATCAGTGAGGTTCTAACTATGTCCAGTCCTGGTGTCCAGATTTTCAAAAGAATATAGAGGAATTGGAAAGGGTTCATAAGAGTTGAATGACTTGAGGTCCAGATAATTTACTATATGATGAGAGAGTGAAGAAGCTCAATCTGTTCAGTGTATCCAAGGGAAGATTAAGAGATGATTTGATCATGGCTATAAGAACCTACCTCATGGGGATGAGATCTGTTCCTAGAAGGCTCTTGAAACTAACAAACACAGGCATAACAAGATCCAATGGCTAGAAAATGCAGGCTAGAAATAAGTTGCCAATTTTTAACAGAGAGGGTAATTAACTATTAGAATAATTTCTCTAGGTGTTCAGTATATTTTGTCACTTGATGTCTTTAAATCAAGCATGAATGTCTTTGTTAATGATGATCTGTGGTTCACCAAAAACTATAGTATTGATGCATGAAATGCTGGCTCATGTCATTATGCAGGAGATCAGACTAGACGGTCATAATGGTTCCTTCTGGCCTTAAAATCATGTTATCTATGATGAAATGGTTAAATATAGTGAGATGTATAAGATCTCAAAGAAAAATATTATAAAACACCATTTAGAAATACAATGTTGTGATAACCTTGAATGTACTAAAGGAAAATCAGAAGGACATGAGAAACAGAAAATGGCGCATCTCTTCCAGAAGGAAACAGATGGTAGAGCAATAATAATAGACTGATATGGCATCTTGAGCAAAGCAGAAGAATTTCACTGATAGGTCCATAGGAATGCACAACCGGTACTGAACACCTTTGTAACATCAAAATCAAAACAGAAAGTGTTTCTCCACGTAAACCATTCTCGAGGCATTCTGAAATATTTCCAAGAGTGTTAAATGTCAGTAACTGGAGTACCTTGTCATTCTCATTATATCTTCTTCTAAACAGTGTCTGGAAAGTGGTATAATCACAATTATTTTGACTACTTGCATTGCAATTATGTTTGTAATATTGACAAATCATGCTACTTTATCATAAGTACTTTAAATAATTATAGTGCTTGTCGGATATCTCTAAATCAGATTATTTCAGGCAAAAGGAAACTTTTTTATCTCTATCTGAATCACATTATATGCTGTCCTTGACATGACATCACATCACTTTTGTTGACAGATGAGAACATTACAGATAAAGAAGCCTATTTTACCAAAGGATTATGCCTGTCATGGTATGGGAGATTTAGTGTCATTCAGCAGCCGATCGCAACATTCTTTGTGTAAGTTTGGGGAACTAGGGATAAGGCTGGGATGACAGGCTATCACAAAGAGTTTACATCTTGTAGTAGTTTAATACAAATGGACACACAGGTTTTTCTCATTTTAAAATTCTGTATTTGAGATTCTGAGCTACCACTTGAATCATGAGACTCATGTCTGTGACAGACATATTACATTTTGTCCCCTTCTGGTTCTTAAACAAGCTTATAAAATGGAACAAACGTTTGTCACCTCTTGTCAGCTCCATGATAGTAATGTGATGCTGCTTCTCAAACTTGAAATGTATCTTTCTCTCTGATATGTGCACTGCTTTCCTGTCTAAATCAAGGTTATTCCAAGTTTATAATCCTCCACTAACATTTTGACTGATAGAAAATTTAAAACCTTTTTTAAAATGGAATCTCAAGACTGAAGTAAATATTTCTTTTGAATCTTTGTGATGCGGTGCATATACACTTGTATGGTTAAGATAATCAAACCATGATATTTAGAAACACTAGGACTAATGAGTAAAATCTATAAATATCTGTTTGCAGTTTCTAATGCAGCAATGCTTGGATAGTTTATATTTCCACTTTATCTCAGTGGAAAAAGAGGCGTAATTATTGAGGAAATTTTGTCTGATGCTCTTGATTGCTCCTGTTTATAGTTATCACTCTACAAGTTAAGTGTGTCATGGAGTCATTAAAATGAAACTTGGAAATTATTTACAAAATATGCAGTATCATAAGCATAATGTGCAAACCTTATCAGAAAATGTGTCCACAGTATCAGCCCGAGGAAAAGATATGGCCATGCATTCTACTAATGCACATTTAAGAAATCAGAATTCTCCAAGTAGTGTACCTGTTAATCTAGCTTGTTGCTTAAAAAGGTACAGAAACATCAAAGAAAACACGAGATAATAGAAATAATTCTGTTTTAATGCCTTATTCGTATGCTATATTTTAATTCCCTTAGTCTTTATCACTAAGAATACTTAATGAGAAGATAAACTTTGTTCCTTAAGAATATGTCTATTTCCACTACATAATTCCAACCTTTAAGTCACAGACTTTTGGTATTAAAAAAAATTACATACATATTTCCTTTAACCCAGGGATTAGTTTTATAAAGGAAAGATATTGGAAGCAAAATTTCTGCTTTTATTTTTTTTTAATCCTCCCTTTTAGGTAAATCACAATAAAACTGTTAATATCTGAGGCTAAATAATTAGAATATGTAGTATTTGTATTACCACCACCAGGTGTTTTTTCTTGCAAAAGTTTGTTGACAAAGGTCTGCAAAGCAAAAAAAACCCCCAAAAAACCCAGCAAAGCCGTCATTTAATTTAGACTGTTGTAAATCATCTCTTGTAAACTTCACAAGAAGTTAATTTTCTTAATAAATCCCACTGAACATTGAATCCTTATGGTATTCGCTAGATTACCGTCATGGGAAATGATGGTAATAGTAATCAGCAGAGATGTAATACACTGTCTGTAACTCACGCTAAGAATGGCCGACTATGGCCGCTTGCTTGGCATGTTGCTGCATATCTTTATTTTCTTCTCCTTTACCTTGGAGAGTTTTGTACAACATTTGTTAGGCTGTCAGATCACTCACGATGGTTTCAAATACTATGTGGTGCAGGTTCATGTTGTATGTATGAGTGTGGGTGATATTGGAAGTTAGTCAATGTGAAAAACAATCAAGACATTAGTGGAGGCTATGCAATATATCATAGCTAATAGTGTTGGGAATACAGAACCTTCTTAAACTATATCTCTTAAATATGCATGAACATTTAGTAGAGAAATCTATGGTTTCAGGTTAAATATTGGGTATCATTTAGAGTTCTGTCAGTGAATGAAGGGATAATATTAAATATGCTACCTTTTTTCCATAATTGAGATGTAATTTGTATTTGAACAATGAGTGCTTTATTAACACTGCCTTATCAAATTATAGTGTCTTTAGGCAACTAATGAATTCAGAATAAACACTTGTACTGTATTGTTTAACGTTCTAAAGGATGGGTTTTGATGATGACTGATAATTTTTTTTGTTAAAAGAAGGGAGCCCTCCAACGTAGCTTGCTGAAACCTTGTGTGAGTAATGAACTTCACAAGCTTCATTTTTCTGCATAAGAGATTATTAACATTGTCCCCAAAGTGCTGTCTCTTCTGAGATTCTGAAGAATGGTCTTTCCCAGCAATTTAAAAGCATGTGATAGACATAATGAATTACTGTGCATTCATAGGCTACATCTACAATACACACCATTTCCCACATTGTGAAGTGTACCTGTAGCTAGACACTGCCATGAAAAGCGCGCTGTATCAACCCTGCAGTGTGTGACAACATGTGGTGGTGGAAAGCAATGGGGAAAGGCTAAGCCATTTTCCTGCTGCCTCTTTACCTTCCCAGAGTCTTTGCTGGCTCCTAGTGTCTCTCCATGCAGTGGAGAAGGGCTCCAGTGGCCTTTCCCTATGAAGGCGGAAGGCTCTAGCAATAGGACACTATACTGCTAAAAATAGCAATGGAGAAGGGAGGCATGGCTTGAGCCAGTGGAGAACAAGTAGGGTTTATACTCTGGGAACTACTTCTCATCCTTCAGGACTTTCTTTACTAGTTTAACCTATGCTGTACTTTATACATTGCTGTTCATACCTCTGCTAGGGGACTATCTGGGTACGTACCACAGAAATCCTGCTGTAGGGTACCTTGTAATGAGTTACTAGTTTGTTAAACTATATATATAAACTATATGTGTGTGTGTATGTATGTATTTCACAGACAGTGAAAGAGTGATACAATTACCATTAGGAGCAACTATTAACTGGGTTCTGCTGAATAGTCTATCTTTTTTTTTTTTTTGAAGGTGAATTGGTCCTAGTTCAAGACTGAAATTCCCATCAGTCACAAAGAACCAGAGTCATCAAAGTGGAGTGAAGTGGGAGTGGGTGGGGTAAAGTCAAACACCCAACCGAGAAAAAGGGTGCAGGGCTGCAACCCAGACACTCCTGCCAAAGCTGTTATCACAAGAATGGAATATAACAGGCACAGCCCTTTGAATGGGTTGTTAATGCCACCATAATCCATAAACAGAACTTAACATTAATAATCAATAACCATGACATAAAAGGTAGATGCTTTATATTTGAGTTTGCTACTTTCATCATCAGTGGAACAAAGAGAAGTGAGCAAAGATCACTTTGTCCAGAACATGCCCCAAGATAAACTTAGGAAATTTTTATGAAATATTGTTTACATCATTTTTGTAGCGATCCCTTCTTCGTTCTCTCAGAGATACAAAATGGAAGGGGATTGCCTCAGCATCATAATCACATTGATTATTAGAGTGTTGGCTCTTTTCCACTGAAATATAGTGATGGACATCCATGTCAGACCAGTTCAGCCCAATCTCCTGTCTCTTACTATGGCCAGTAACTGACGTTTCAGGCAAATTCCAAAGGGATAGCCGTGTTAGTCTATTGTAGAAAGACAAAAGAGTCTTGTGGCACTTTTAAAGACTAACAGATTTATTAATCGCATGAGCTTTCGTGGGAGAAAATCCCACTTCGTCAGACGCTTTGAAGATAGGAAAGTTACAGAGTGGGAGGAAATTAAATGCAGGGGAGTGTATGACATAGCATCAGGTCAGGCTTTGCTGTTACAGATTTGCTGTTACAGCCTGACCTGTTTCAGGCAAAGTGCATCTCTACAGAGTAGCTGGGAATTTTCTTAGCTTGTGTAGATGACACACACATGCTAGCTCAGCTTGAGCAATTCAAGTACAATCCTGTCTGAGGTACTAGGTACATAGTCAAGCAGACAGTCCAAACCACCACCTGTGCCACGATGGCCACACTGTGTCTAGTTAGTATGCTAACTCATGCACATGTATTTGGGAATCACACCTGCCGGCTATTACATAGATATACCTAAAAGGTGAAACTCTACCCAATTGGATAGGAGAATTTTCTTCCTAATCCCTGTCAGATGGCATTGGCTGATGTTCCAAAGCTTGAGGAGTTATAGCCCTTCTAAAAAGAAATGGTTATCTTATCTAATGTAATTGTGTTTTCATTACCCAGATACAGCTCTAATCCTTTTTAAAATCCTAGTACTTCTAGGTCTCATTCACTTGTCATGAGCTCCACATCTTAACTATATGTTGTGTTAAAACTTATTTCCTTTTATCAATTTTAAATTTATTGCTTTTCAGTTTTATTCAATGCCCCCTTTTGTTGTATTAGGAGAGAAGGTAAATAGACACACAATTCATCTTGTCAACATGATTTGTTATTCTTTATACTTCTATTATGTACACAAGTAATTAATTTCATCTCTAAACTAAACAGTCTCAGATTTTTCAATCTCTCTTGGAAGTTTGCCTGTGCCTCTAATCATTTTCTTTTCTTGTCCCTCATTCCCATCTACTTCCTCTGTATCTTTTTTTGAGATAGTATGATCAGAACTGAATACAGTTCAGAAGAGACCATGCTATGGATGTGTATAATATTTTCAGTGTTACTTCCAAACACGCATCCTAACTTTTTTTTGACACCTGCTGCACACTGAACAGAAGTTTTTACAGAACTGCCCTCAGTAATGCTCAACTTTTTTCCCTATGTAATTACAATTAATTTAGGCCCCAGTAATGCATGCAAGTAGTTGAAAATATGTTCCCAATATGAATTAGATATTGCATTGTTTCAAAACTGAATATCACTGGCATGCTACCCCTTCATCTAGCTTTGGGAAGTCTCTCACATGTTCTTCACAGTCTTCCCTAATGATGTCCAACCTCAAAAAATTTGTTGTGAGCAGTCTTTGAAACTTTATATTTTCCGATGTATTAACATGCATATTAAACAACACTGGTTCTCATATTATTCTTTGGACATGATGAAACTTGACAGTTAATATCTACTTTTTGTCTTCTGTTTTTAGACAATTTCTATTCCACCACAGAAGTTTACTTTCCCCTCAGGACTAGCTTCTTGTGAGAGACTTTTTCCAAAAGCTTGCTGAAGTTATGCTACTTGCCCCCATTTTCCTTTATTTTGTCAACACAATTCTTTGCATACAATAGATAAGAAAAGCATGATTTTCCTTTTCAAAACTAGACCTATTTGCCCCTATTACATTATATCAACACAGAAGTTTTAAGATACTGTTTTTAACTAACTCCAAACTTGCAATGTACAATGCTTATTTTACAATTCATTTACAACCATTATTCACATCAATTCATTTTTGGAAGGGCAGCCACAAAACTGGAGACACTACATTGATAGATGCAGTTTAAAAGTTTAGATGGGTTAAATAGAGTACCATCATAACAGCCAACAGCAGAACACATCAAGTTCATACAATAATCGAAATTCACCTAAACAATGTATGACAATGTGATTCAGATCCTCAAAGGTAACAAACATGTTGCTAAGGTAACAGTGTTTTCATGCTTGGAAGTATAAACAGGCATTGAAAGCCAGCATAAAATCAAGTAAGACTGTAGTGCCTGGAGGTGTCTCTTGTCGACATATAAGTACTTAGCTTGATATAATTTTTTACAGATGATTACCTCATCCTTCATTTAGACATCCCTTTGGTAACCAGTCTTATGCAATAAAGGAAGGCCTGTTAATTCATAAGGAACAGCTAATACGGTGAAGAAGGCAAGGGATCTATCATGCAAAGGAGACGTGCATATCTTTGAGGTCCTGAACACCTTCATCTCTGATGTCCAAAACAACTGCAACACATATAAAAGGACCTCTAAAACATGCAAACAAAAAAGTGCAGCACTGGAACTAGGAAATACCACCAAAATGAAAACAAAACCCAAGAAACACCCTACGGAGATCTGCTCCAATTTCAAGATGAATTTGCCTTGGTGTTCTCACACCCATTGTATACTTGCTTTCACCAAACATTCACTCTCCCATGTTTTATTCTTATGAATGCTCTCAGAAAGTAAATTTAAAACTTGCACACTTCTGTGGGAAACAGTGTGGCTGAGCTGAAGTACAGTTAACAGAACTGTGCTAACTAGCTTCCTAACACTACAGCTGTTAAACGACCACAGATTTTTCATCTAGACAACTCAGATCCAAGATTTCAATGGCATCTTCTTATGGCAAATATATATTTTATTCATTAATGTTCATTTATCAAGGTCAGTTACAGTGGGTTCACATAACTATAAGCACCGTAAATTTGCAATTAAATTAAGCGTGCCAAACCCCATAAACCCTATTTAATGTAAGCTAAGGATTAACGAAACTGAAGCTCTTTCTGCTTTGAAGCAAATTTTTAAGAAGTAAGCAGTTGACCTCTTGCTTTAAGGCTTCCGTTTTCCCTGAATTTGCTACCTGGCTTTTTAGAAAATTATAATAACTCATTTATTCTCAGGCCAGCTCTTAGTTCACGCTACTACTTCTTTAGATGGTGAGGTATTTGGCAGAAATAAAATCCTCAGTACATCTGAATTGTCCTTATACATTTTGATCTTTCTGTTAAAAAAAAAAAATACTTTACTTGTAGCTCTTCAATAGATTTTGCAAGAGAATGCCAAAACAGCTGTGTGACTGTGTTATGATTAAGATAACACAAAAGGCTAAACAGACCAGATCAAGAACATTTCTAATTGATATACCCACAAATGGGCTGAAATTCAACCAGTGCAGGAGGACTACATTAGCTCCTCTTTACCATTTTAGTCCACAGGAGCAGTGTGTCTGTGCTAGGCATCTTACTCACAAAGCTGAAATGTCAGCAGCCAGAAGGCCTGAGAGAGGATAACTGTAGAGTAGCCACACGGTAAATATGATACTGTAACTACAAAGTAACAAGATGGCTTTTTCTGCCTTCTGAAACCAAGTGCAATTTGCATGGCAATACATTTTGGATACACATAAAACTATCAGAAATATGTGTAATTTGACATTTTCCTAATAAAGCCCATGTAGTACCATAGCCCCAATCCTGCAAGGTGTTGACCACCCCACTTCCCATTACCTGAAGTGGGTGATATACACTGTGGACATTTCATCTTGCAGGATCAGGTCCCATAGCAAAAGTGTAAATAGGGGTTGTTTATGACAACAATTTTGCAGAATAAGCATTCAAATCTTGTTTAAAAAGTCACCTAAATTGAATATATTTTGTGACGTGATTATAAAATCACAATCCAAATTGTGTACAAAACTAATACCAACCAAATGTTTTCATGACTAGACCTTAGCCAAATCCCTCAGTGCTTTTTTCTTCATGTATTTTGAGATACATGATGTACTTGAAAGGGAGTGGCTCCTTGCTATCCAAATGTTTTGGTGTTTATCTGTTCTCTTTTAGTTTTTCACCAGCAAAAATTGAATGTTTTTGGCACCACAGGTCTATTACATTTACCTTTATTTCACATATATGAGGGATAAATGAGATAAATAAACTATCAAACTTTATTTTTCTTTTACTCTGTGCTCCTTCTGCTTCTGAGAGGATAGATTGAACATATAGTTTTATTCAGGAGTAATGACAAAATAAAAGTTGTTTGATTGCCTGTGCCCTTCACAGATCTGAAAATCTTATTTTGTACCACTCTGTGTCATCAAAATGTAGCCATGCGATACTGAACACAAACCAATTTAACTTAGTTTAGGGCAGGATACTACAATCTTCACATTTAAAGAGAGAAGATGAGCTCTTTAATCACCTGGATCAGTTAGGCAAAAATGGTGGACTTAAAAAAAACAAGTAAGTTTGGAAGGTTATGAAGGTTTTTGGACCTATTTATATCCATTCTTGTTGTAAAACTTAATAGGGACTGATGCCATTTTCTGTTGCTTTTAGGGACATATCATTCCTATAGCCAGTAGGCTGATCCTGTCCCAGCAGCACCCACCCTGTATTTTAGAGTGTAGAATCACAGTAAGATGATGTTTCCAGGATGACAATGTGTGCTTTCTTTAGGAAAGAGGCTGCTGTATAGGTGTAATTCTGAGGTTGACATACAGCATAGATAGGCTAGCCCATCTAAAGTGCCTTTAATACATTAGATATTTTGTGAGTTCTATTAGTAATGATATTTATTCATGGTTGTCTTCTGTGATTCAGCGTGATATAAGATCCATCTGCTGTATGATGGCTCGCATTTCATTTTGAATATACAGTATATATGAGTGCAAAAGTCCAGAAATGCAAATTCTGTTCTTCCCTCCTTCTGCCTTCATAAAAATAAAGCTGTATAAAACGTTGAAGTGCTAGATTTGTTATGTTGCATCACATAATGTTTCCTGGGCCTGATGTTATTCAGAGATTTACAGATTGGGAAATAACTACTCATTCTGCACAGCATTCTTCTTAAATTAATATACCTTAATATTTTCATATATGGGATGGCTACAGGCAGTCTCCTGTGTTCCGCATTATATATCAGTTCACAGTTATATTTCTACAATTGGATGTGGTCCTGGACTAAATTCAATTGTTGTTTATTTGAATGACATCCTAAACTGAAAATATTACTCAGGTACTTTTGTAAAGGGCCTGATCCGGAAAAAACTTTCCTACAGAGATAGACTCCAAGGCCAGACCATTCTGATCATCTGGTCTGACCACCTGTATGCTACAGATCATAGAACATCTCCAAAATGATTCCTACTGCAGATCTTTGAGAGAAACATCCAATCTCGATTTTAATATTGTCAGTGGTGTAGACTCTACCACAACCTTTGGTAAATTGTTCCAGTGGTTAATTACCCTCACTATTAAAAAATATATGCCTTATTTCCAGTCTGAATTAGTCTAGCTTTAACCTTCAGTCTTTGGAGCATGTTGCACTTTTCTCTGCTAGATTGAAGAGCCCATTCTCAAATATGGGTTTCCCATGTTGGTACTTACAGAGTCTAATCAAGTCACTTCTTAGCCTTCTCTTTAAGATAAATAAGTTGAGCTACTTGGGTCTAGCATTATGAGGCATGTTTTCTAATGCTCTATTCATTCTAATGACTCTTTTCTGAATCCCCTCTCTGATTTCTACCAGCTTTAGTTTCTATTACATTAAGATGTTTTATTGAAGGCAGCTGTTTGCATGCTTGGACAAAAAGTTTCAGTGTATGTCACTCTATGCTTTAAAACAATATTTAATGTAAAATGACCAAAATGAATCTCTCTCTCACTTTGTAGAATTCCCATCTCAGTGATATGTCAGGATTAAATACAAGAATTAGAACTGAAGGGTGGGATTTTCAAAAGCACTTGACATTGATCTAATTCTCCTCCCACTGAAGTCAATGGTAAAACTCCCAATGACTTCATTATGAGTAGATCTGGTCGAATCATAAATAATTTGTTTGACCATAAAACAGAAAAATCAGAAGCAATATGTGGTTTCTGAAATGGAGTCTTCACCACATACCCAATCCTGAAAGAGCTAAGGAAGCTGAGATTGGGTCAGTTTGTGTGATAGACCACACAGGAGAGGCTTATGCTGAAGATGTTAACCCCTGACTGGAAGATGATGCTCAGCTGAGCAGGGGCAGGCTGGGTTGATGAAAGGCCAGGAAGCTGATAACAGAAATGGCTACAATAAGGAAGTCTTGAACCTCCCTCTGTGCATTAGAAAAGGAAGGCAGAGCCAAGCTTCCAATACCCTACTCTTTCCCTGGATTTATAAGAAAAAGACATATTCAGAAGAGAGAAGGGTAGAGAAGAGAGCCTGTGAGAGACAAGACAGGGAGAGCATCTTGGAGGGTCCCTGGGCCGCAGCATGGAGTAGTGGACACGCCCAGGTTTCCCTACTAGCTCCTGACAGGGTGACATTGCTGGACAGTGACTCCAGCAAGACTCTATACCCTGGAAGGGGAACCCACATAGTGATCTGGCTGGAGGGCTGAGTCACTAAGAGGAAGCTGTAGCTCCTGGAGTGAGAAAGGACAACGAATTGAGAGACTGCAAGGGGCAGTGTCAGATCTGGAAGACAGCAGATCTAGAGCCCTTCACGGATACAAGTATGTGGATCTGTATCCGATCTGCATCTGCAAGAAATGGTCTGTGGATATCTGTGTTGTATCCGTGGATATGGATACCATGCAGATGTCCACAGATTTTCAGGGCTCAAGTCCTGCACAGATAAAAATATGTGGATTCGTATCCGTATCCGTATCCGTATCCGATCTGCATCTGCAAGAAATGGTCTACAGATATCTGCATTGTATCTGTTGATGTGGATATCCGCGGATTTGCATGGTTCTAAGATGATCCCCAAAACAGGCAGGAGGAGGCACCACTGTAGGTGAATGAATGACAGTTTGCTTCAGGATCTGTCAGCAAATTTTAAAAATCCTGTTTCTGTTTGGTGGGGGTGAGAGGAGGTTGTCCGTCTCTCTTTCTCTTTCTGCTGAAATTTGAGTTCATATCAAGAAATGCATGGAGTATGATTCAGCCACTGGGTGTACTTAGTAGAAAGCATTCAACTTTTATACATCTTGGCTATGTCTACACTTAAAAAACTGGGTCAACTCTGTTAAGTCGACTTAAGTCAACATAAAGTCGACCTTGTTAAGTCGATTTACAGAGTCTACACTACACTCTGAAGTCAATAGAGAGCCACGGCTACCAGCCCCCGGGGACTCCCAGGGACAAAGGACCCATGGCTCCCTGGCTGAAGGGAGCTGGGGCTCCCTTCTCCCTGGGACCTGCGGGGGTCCCAGCAAGAAGGCAGCCGTAGCTATCCTCTCCCTGGATCCCGCGGGGGTCCCAACAAGAAGGCAGCCATAGCACAGCTACGGAGCCACAGCTCACTTGTCCCCAGCCTTAAATCGACTTAGGGAACTGAGTCCACCTGCGGCGTCCACACCAGTTTTAGATTAACTTAACAAATGGACTTAGTCGTTAAGTCAACCTAAACGGCAGTAGTTATTAAGTTGATTTAAGGAGCCCCTTAGTTGACTTAATGAAAGCCTGGTGTGGACGCGGGATTCTTTAACTTTCAAGTGTAGAAATACCCCTTGAGTGTTACCAACAGATACAGATAACGTGTTGTGTATATTTTTCTGTTATATCGAAGGCCTCATTTTTTTGACCATAACGTTTGAAGAAGTTTCGTTCCTTATATAAAAAACCCTGATAGAAACTGTAGCTAAAAGCTTCATTGCATGAATTAAGTATTCTGCGGGATAAAAGACAATTTTTTTGTTTATAGCACTTTTTCCATTAGTACTATGGCAATGTGAAAAATGCATTTGAGGCAAAAAGAAATAGCATATCTTGGCACTGTGGCTTAAGTAGATTTCCTATTCATTGAACAGATAAATGAAGCCAGTACAATGTGTTACAGAAAGTGTTGTTTTGACTGCTACTCTATTACCTTGTGATATCCTCCACACGGAATAGTCTATCACTCGTACTCACTGTCAAATCCAGTTTCCAGCTGGGAAGCTGTACCCCCTACATATATTTAAATGCAGCTATTTTTTCAGTTTTCTCTTTTATATGTAAAAATATAATGGAAATATACAACTCAGAAACAGTCATTTCTTTCACAGCTAGTGACTGATAATGGCTATAACGCAGCAAAGATAACACCACAGTAATATGCAAACATTTAAAAACTTGAAGGAAAATATCCCAAAGCAAAAAGAGCAGGATAAACTTTAATTTCATTGTATGTAAGATTGTACACCTTATCTATAGCTAGTAGTCAGTGTTCAACATGCAGTGTGCAACTCAGCTCAAAGCAATGGAACATACTCAGATTGCCTGAATTTTAGGCTTTTCAATAATGTTTTATTCCATTAGAGAGGCATGAATCAAAATAAGGTTCTGGCACACCTTTTAAGACGTTAGCATGCCATATATTTATAGTAAATTATTGTACTGAACAGTAAATTCAACAGAAAATTGCTTGATGCCTATAGAAACAAAAATAAAAGGTGTTCATATTCCCTTTTCTTATCTAAATTGTAAATTGGCCAGATTTCAAAGGGCAAAGAACCGAGGAATGCTTGGCAGTTTCAAATTAATTTCCATTTTGTTTCGGGAGAATGGGCTGTGAGATTAGAATCCTAGGGATTTCTTTATCATTTGCAATATGAATGGTTTGTCTTGGGCCCTGGTGGAGTATTTTGATGGAGTTTATTTTTGTTTGGCTCTCATTTTATTTAAATCTTAAGAATCAGCTGCACTGTTGCAGCGTGATCCAAAGCTCACAGTAGTCTATGGAAAGAATCCTGTTGAGTTGAGTAGGACTTAAATTAGACCCTTGAAAAGAGTGAATAGGTATGTAAGTTTTTCCCCAGAACATTTCTATATTTTTCCCCAGAACCTATCTATATTTTCCTTTACAAATTTTTAGAACCACTTTTGGTCTAGAAGGCGGTCCCTAAATTTTGAATCATCCAGCTTCAAATCGTTTATCTTTTCAAAAGGAAATGTTTGACTGTTCCTAATACAATTGGAGCTGATTGGAAAATCTGGAGCTACCTTACTTTAAACTAAATTGGATACCTGTAAACAATAAAACAATAATGCTGTGGTTGGGTTTCATGTGAAAAATACATGTGATTTTTTTTTTTTAGTAAATAAAAGATGATTTTCCCATCTTTGAGTCTTTGCCAGCTAACTTGGGAATAGACATCCATTTGCAGAAAAAGGCTATTATTTGTATTAAATTTTGTCATAACAATATATGTGACTCTTTAGGCTAACACTGCCCATGTTTTCAGCTCTTATTAGACTTATTCCAAAATTGACCTTTCCGTTTTCTCTTATATACAGCTTCCAGAAGTGGGATCTTCTAGGCCTGTATGTATTAGTATCTTCAGAGGTTAGGATAATTGTGTTTCCATCCATTAGGTCATCAGTACTCTGATGACCACCTTTATCCTTAGTCTTTCTCTCTTATTTTGGCTGCTAACCAGAAGGCAAAATGCCCATGATAGCCAGTTGCTAAATTGGGACTCATTCCTCCAGCCCTTACTCTTGTAAAGCATGCTTTCTGACATGTGTAACAGTGATTTGAGTGCATAAAATTGTGGAGCAGCACTTTAATTTAGCATAATATTCTAATGTGAACCAAGCCCTCCCTGAAAATTAATACCATTAAGTTGAGAAAAGCCAAAAATATATCCTGCCAATCAACACGTGGAAGCAAAATTCTGACACTTTGCTGTCCATACTGATTATTTAACCTACATACTATAAAGGTGTGATCATATTAACTGGGAAAAGCTCAATGATTTATCTTTCAGGGGCTCCTCATTTATAGAATAATAAAATAGTTCATCTTTATGGTGCCAATCTAGACTTTTAGATGTTAAAAAATGCAACTAATATCCCAATTACAGTTCTACCAGTATTAAATATTTGATGATCTTCACATTTCCCACTTACAATTTATTTTAATCTGTTTCATTTCAGTGAAACTTTCCCATTAATTTTCTAAAGTAGGAATGACAAAAAAAATCACCTAACCTGGGAAAACCTGGATACATTGTATTCAGGCCATGAAATGGCTTTAAGAGGTTAGCTACTAAGGTACAGTAGTATTCCTGCAAGCTTACATACTTGTAATATTCTTGGTTACACCTACTCAATAATTCATTTAGGGCCTGATTCTGTTCCATTGTCATTAATAGCAGGACTTTCATTGACTTCAGTGAAAATAGGATTAAGTCCTTAATGAACACCATTTTTCACCATGGAAAACAATCTTTCCAGTTTGCTTTTTAACTATGGAGAACTATGAAAAGAGTGTTTGTTTGAACCTCCAACCTGAGAATAGGTGTTTTAGTAAGATTTGACTGAGTTCTTTAAAATGTACCTGCCTTGTTACAGCTCATTGTGTGTTCATTTTGTTTCTTAAAGGAGGAATATTTCATTAACTGGTGTGTCTATATATGTTTTGAAATAAATCAACCTCTTACATATTTCTAATGTTGCCCCATGGTCGGAGGGAGGGAATCTATTCAACTTCAGAGAGAGAGAGAAGAATCAGGCCAAGAATGAGCCCAAGAAGGGAGTAATAATGAAGACCTTTTCCTCATTTTCATCACTTCATCAGAAGTGCAAAAGGTGCCTGAGAGAGACAATGTCCAGCATTATCTACAACTTTTTCCATGGAAAAAAAAAGTTAAAAAACAGTTCTTCTCTTACATCTAATGCTTACAACTAATGCTTAGTTCTTCTAGCATAGCTGCCTCGTAGAGCTCAAATTACATTACAAGGGAATATAAATATTTGTTCCCATTTCATAGATGGCAAAAGAGAAGAACAGAGAGTTGAAGTGACTTGTCCACTGTCACATAGCAAGTTAGCGGCATTAAAACCCACGTTTACTGATTCCTTGTCCTGTGTCCTATCCACCAGATAGGGTGAGCAGATGCTCTGATATTCAGTGCTTTGTCTTATATAGAAGGCTATTACTGCTACTCCCATCCCAATTTTTCACACTTGCTAGCTGGTAACTCTACCACCGGACCACACGGTCTTTTAATGAAATGCTATCATAATGGGCATTTTATGTTGTTCACCACCTCCATATGCCTTTGAAAATGTGGACCCTTTCCACAGTAATCTTACTATAAGTATACCCAAACAATAAAATCAGATCTGGCTCGTGATCTAGTTTTCAAATGTCATAAAGCTTGTTGGTGGTTGAATCCAAGGTACCAATTGTTATAAAGAGAGGAGCTGTTTGTGAAATTTGGGTCCATGTGTGGGCAGGATTTTAAACACCACCAAAGGTCAGGTTTTGCCAATCCCAAATTTTGTTGTGGTTCAATCTCCAGTTTCTCTGGTGATCTGTATTTTTTAAATGTTGTTTACTTAAGTGTAAGACATAAAAACACTTAACAAATATGACTTCTTACTGAGTCTGAATATACATTTGTAAGCAAAAGATGAGCAGTAATCCAGATTCTGAGATAATGATCAGTACCCAGACTTAGAAAAGAAAACTGGATCCAATTTACAGAGCTGGTAAAATAGTGAGTGTGTGACATGTGAGTCTTCCCTGAGGAAAGTCAGTGCCGTGGTGAAGCAGGAGATTTGCACCTTCTCCCCAGACTAAGAACTGGAAAAGGAGGAAACTTGCTTAAGGTATTCACAGCTGCCAGCCAGGTAGTGCAATTATAGTCTGTGACACCCAATTATGTCTTTCAGGAGGAATTCTCTGTCTCCGCATTTGCTGAGACATCAGGATAGGACTGCACATTTAATTGGTTTCCCAGAAGTAATTCCTCAGCCCTTGATTGCCATATATGAGACAAGCTAAGCAGACTCTGTGCTCAGACCATGGCAGGGATGGAGAGTGGAGCAGTCATATAAATATATGGCCTTCAGTACAGGAAATCTTTTTTCAGTGTAAGCTAAGGTTATATAGGGGGGTTTCCCTACGGTCTGAAGGCAAATACAGGGAACTGGGTATTGTTGAATGGCACTCTGAGTAAGAGGGTGACAAGCATGAGGAAACACCCCAGAAGCAGCCAGAGAATCAGTTGTGATGTGTCCTTGAGACTCTAAGAGAATGCTAACAGAAAAGAGCCTTGGAATTGTGAGCAAATAAACTGTTTCCTGCTGTTGTCTTCCTGTGTTCAGGGAAACAACACTTTGTACATTTTTTGTAAATAAACAGGATTGCAACAGAGACAGACCTGACTCCATCAAATATTAGCTAACTGTGCAGGTCAGAAGGATCAATTACCCCCCACTAGGAGTACTCTTACTCTGGTGGTGAGGGTCTTATTCAATTAGCTTCTGTCTCTTGGGAAGGTGCCTAAGCTAAACTGAAAATCCACTTTTACACTGGAATAAGAGTGGTCAAATTAGTGGCTGACCAGTATAACTATGTTGTTAACTGGTAAATGTTTTCCCATGCAGACAAGCCTTTTCAGTAACCTCAGGCAATTGCTTTCATCTTCAGGGTGTATGCTTTGCCTTATGGAATCTGTATAGGCCAGTGGTACTTGCAGGCTGTACGGCATAGGCCTGGGGCTGGATCCAGACACTTCAAACAAGGTTAAAAAAAATTTAAAAAGCTTTCTTTTTTATTTTATCCTATAACAAAACAGTATAATTCACTGTGGTATTTAATAAATAAACAAGTGTGTCTGTTGAGTAATCAGTTTATGGAAAGGGGTCTCAGGTGTAATTAAAATTTCTTTCTCATCCATTCATGCTCAACCAGTGGAGTTAAAAGTTTCTATATACATAATAGAACAATTGTCTGAAAAAATTCTGTGAACCTATTTTCTACTTGGACTAAAGATCTCACTCATATTAACTGCCTATTTTAATGAGGAATATGGTCGCTTTTAATAGTGGCTACTGGCACTGAAAATATCATCCTGTACATGGTCTCAGTCTTTCTTCTTTCATGGACTGTACATTCAGCTTAGGCTAAAAGGAATGGGGATAAAATACTTTTAAAAGTCACCTTGTCTTGAGCTAGTGGAGTTACTTTTGTAACTGCACCGGCACATTATTCGCCTGAAAGTTCGAAAGCTACCTTCAATTTGTCCTTTCCGTATAGGGTACTTTGGGGCATGTTTCTTTAATGAGGTGTCTAACCGGTTTTTTGTTGGGTTTTTTTTTCATGCATGTACAATCATTAGCATCAGAGGAATCATTAGCATGGATATAAGGAATATGGAAATAAAACAATTTTCAGTATGAATAGGTTATTAGTGGGCATATCTCAGTTTTGGATAATGGAGTTTTTGCTGAATTAAGGTTTGGGTAATCAAGGTTGTACTATATTTCAGCCAAGTCCCCTGTAACTCACTCTTCCCTTTTTTAAAGAACTTTACAAGCCTAGAGTCTGCTTTTCTATAAAAATATAAAAGTAGGTATTTATGCATATTTAGGAGCCTACCAAATTTGCAGCCAAGAAAATCACATCATAAACCACAAAATCTGGTCTCTGGATGCCCAGCTCTGAAGGCCAAACAAAGAGTGTTAGCTCTGAAAGCAGCATAGAAGTAAGGGTGGCAATATTACAATACGCCCCCCACACCCCCATGCCCCCCAAACACACACAATAGGCTTGCAATCCCATTTTAAGTCAAGACCCCCAGTTTGAGAAATGCTGTGGAGAAATCGCATATTTTTCATGGGTTGGTTGCAGCATTAAGTAGAAAATTTTGTGGATGATGTGTGATTTCACTTAAAGTAGATCTCTCTGTGTATATGTACCTCCATGCCACTCAGCCCTGAATCTCTTGGTTGCCTTCCCACCCTCCCCCACCCCCAAATCTCAGTAGTTTATCTTAATTGTCCATTAATATGTGCGTTTATAGATGCAGATAAAGCATCTGGTCCTAGCCACTGTCAGCAACAGGTTTTCGGAGTAGATAAACTGTGGCTCTAATCTAACATGGCAATCACCTACATTCCTAATATAATATAATATCCTCTTTTTAATGTTTTCCTTTCCATGGAATTCATTGGTTTCTTTAGGTGAATAATTATCTTAAACTACAAAAATGATAAATTAAAGACTGATGATGAAAATCCCAATTCATTTTGGATATATACTATATATTATTTATGGTAACTTTAGTAGACTATTACAGGTTTATGTAAAACTAAATTCTGCCTACTAAGCACTTTCAGATACAAAACTATTTATTCCTAACATTTATAGTTAGATCATGAATCTGTTAGATTATGTAGCAGTCATTTAAGACAGCTCTTAGGAGAAGTGGACTTGAACTTTTAGTACCCTAGTGGATAACTCACAACATTTGTCTGAGTATTACAAAGTGAGCACATAACTCGAATAACAGCAATATTGTATATCAAATGTCAAATTAGCATCCAGCATGCAGAACATTTGCATAGGATATTTTGATTCTTAATCAGCCTAAATAATTGCCTATCATCAGAAGATTTGGAATTAAAAAAATTAATGAGTCTTCTTAAGGCACAACAAAATGTCAGTTTCTTCATTCACGACTTTTAATTAGAGATGGGCAAGCACTTTAAATACCTAGCCTGCCTAGGGACCACTGAGATACCCAAGGGGAGATGGTTCACTCAAAACACTCACTACTTACAAAAAGCAGGCATCAGGTGTTGTTTTAATATCTGAATATATTATCTGAAAATTAGTGTAGGTGTTTGGGCCAAGATATTGTCTCCTTAATCCTGTAGAATATACAGCTTCAAGAGTTTCAACATGTGTTTGATATCAAGTCATTAAGGGCTAGATTCACAGAGAAACCTAGGAGTGGTTATGTTGAGTCTTCCCACACCTAATGTTGTGGGGCACAGAAAATCCCTGGGATTCACAAAGCCTAAATTAGACACTTATACTCCCTATACACTGAATGGGGAGAGATAGGCACTACCGAATGGGATTCAAATTGGGTCCTCTTCTTAAACTAGACAGTGGGAGATGCCAAGATGAAAGGTGTATGTTAAAATTCACTTTTCTCTGAGATGGGAATCCAAGTCAAAACAAACAAGGAATCCTGTGACATTTTAAAGACTAATGAATTTATTTATCGCATGAGCTTTCATGGGAGAAAATCCCCCTTGGTCAGCTGAACTAGACTAACATGGCTACCCCTTTGGACTTCAGGAAGGTGCCTGCTTTGCATTCCTGGCTATAAATCATCTCTTAGGTGGTGAGGAGGAGAATGAACAACGCTCTCCTAACTTCAAAGTGTCTGACGAAGTGGGATTTTCTCCCACAAAACCTCATGCGATAAATAAATTTGTTAGTCTTGAAAAGTGCCACAGGACTCCTTGTTTGTTTGGCTTTCTCCTAACTTTTAGCCTAGGGAGGTGGGAGACCCCTAGTTCAAGTCTCCCCTTCACCTGAGGGAAGAAAGGATCTGAACAGAGTTTTGTCATGTCTATAGGGAATGCTGTAGCCACTGAACCATGAGGTATCATGGTGTGGGGCTTCCTCAGTTTTACCTGTTGAAGCTGTTCCACTGTGATTAAATAATGGATCATGGAGAAAGAGAGAGAGTGTAGCTTGGGGCAGAGCACTCACCTGGGAGGTGGGAGATAGAGGAATTCTGTTCCAATGACTTAAAAAAAAAATTTCCAGTGGAACAACTTCCAGAGGAGGGACCAAGGAAGCTGCACATCATTGTGTTCTATAGGGGGGTGATTACGGCACTCACCTGAGAAGAGGTAAGTCCCTGTTCAAATCCATTCATCCCTTCAGGTCCAGGGTTGACTCAAACTGGGCATGTCCCAGGTGAGTACCCAATAACTAGGCTAAAAGTTATGAGCTAGGTGGCCTCCACCTCCTACCCTCTTGATTTGTGCAAACTTGCCTGTGGTGGTCTGATCTGGTAAAAAAGTTCTGAGTATGCCTGCTAGATCAGGTCCTGCACGGTCAGTTAGGTGGAGGAACATCTATCTGACTCTGGCTCAGGCAGTGGTCTGCAGCTTAGGCATCCAGATGACTGGCATAGGGCTGCAATATGCATGTTCAGAGGCAGAAACATAGGCACCTAGAGAACTTGTACTGCAAAATGGTAGGTGATGAGGGAATTCAGGCTCCTACAGAGTTCAGGGGCAGCTGAGCGGACAGCTTTTGAATCCTAGTGATGCCTGATTCTGGGATTTATGTGCCTCAAAGTACTTTTGTGAGTCTAGTCCTAAGAAGCTAAGTTTAAACACTGAAGTTAGTAAAAAAAAAAAAAAAAATCTGAAAGCCATAAAATTTAAATTAATGTTCAAAGTTTTTGCTTGTTTGTGTGTTTTATTTTGGAAATGTGACATTCTGGAAATTTGTAGTTATGGTTCCTCAAAAACCTGAACTCCGGACCTGTATTGTACACACTTATTCACTAACTATCCTTTGTACAGACCACCACCCGTGTTACCGCATCACAGTGTTTCTTACCCATTCACTGACCTTCATCTCTTGTGCTATAAATTCAGATATTGAGACTTTCTCCCACACCATGAACCCATATACAAATATTCTTTCACTTCAGCTGCCCATGCACTGGCATAAAGAAATACTAAGATAAAGTTTTTGTCTCTCTTATTCTTCATACACATTTCAGAAACAACACTAAGTCAGGACCCATAATTGCAATACAAGATAGACCATCCAGTCTTCCTAAACCACTTTCTATAATACAGTATATGTGAGGGTATTGTTTTCCTTATTCATCTCATGATACGGCTAATGTACTGAACCAAGGGTCTTTTGTACCTACAAATCCTCCTGAGACCATGTAGGATCCATTTCAGAAAATACATCATGTATACCTCCAGCCCTGGGTGAATTAGGAGTAGATGACTTAGGCTATGTCTACACTAGAAAAGTTAAGTTGACTTTATCAAGTCGACTTAATAAGGTCAACTTTAAGTCAACTTAAAGTCGACCTTATTAAGTCGACTTAACACTTTAAATTGACTTAATAAAGTCAATTTAGGCGCTAATCCCCATCCACACTGGCTTAAATCGACCTAAAATGAGATGTTATTAAGTCGACTTAACTTTTCCTTAAGTCAACTTAAGGAAAGCCCAGTGTGGACGCGGAGTAGTTTAGGTCGACTTGAGCCTCCTTAAATCAACCTAACCTGTAAGTGTAGATGCACCCTCAGTGAGTGGGATATGGGATCATAAACCTTCAGAATACTTAGAGCTCATTCATGTGCTTCTATCTCAGGAAATGAACATATTGGTTTTTGACATTGACTTCAACAGAATGTGACACAAGTAAGAGGGTAAGGATGCAGCAACTTTTTTGTATTTAATAAAACAGGTTCAAGTACATAGCTTTTATAGCAGTTATTTTCCTCTGCCAAATCCTATAGAATTAGGCATACAAAAACCATGTTTATTAAAGAGGAAATATTTTAAGCCTGTGAAAATATATACTTTTGTAAAATTGCTCTGTAGCTTGTTGGGTTGAGGTGTCTTAACTATTTGAGATATCTGTTGTGGGTATGTGCTGTATGCCTAAATGGATTATCGAATATTCAGAGATACCCAAACTTATTTTCAATGACTCAACACATCTTTACTTGTAATTAGTTTGATGATGGAGAAACAGAGATTAATGCAGTTGCTGCATAACAAAATCCACTGTTAAACTTGAATGGCTAGCTCTAATGAATATGCAAGCTAAATACACAAACACTTCCTTTTTTATTGCTTGGATGCAGCATGTACATACAATACTCACTTCCACATAGGAAGTGCACTTTTCTTCCATTTTGTATTAATTTGTGGAAAGGGAAATTCAATGTTGTACTGCTAGAAATTGGCTCATTTTCCTCTTCATTATTCTAATTGATTGATTGTATTTTTTCATTCCATAAGGTTAACTACATACTTTTGATTTTACTGTTTTCCTCCCTTTTCAGTTATTTTTATATCATCTCTTCTGCAGATAGTCATTAGATAAAGAAAGGAAATGTAAAGCTAGACCTGAAAGCATTAGCTGTCCCTAGGTTATTTATAGAAATGTAGTCAAATTCCAAAGGGGGTAGCTGTGTTAGTCTATTGTAGAAAGACAACAGAGTCCTGTGGCACTTTTAAAGACCAGCAGATTTATTTATCGCATGAGCTTTCGTGGGAGAAAATCCCACTTCGTCAGACGCTTTGAAGATAGGAAAGTTACAGAGTGGTAGGAAATTAAATGCAGGGGAGTGTATGACATAGCATCAGGTCAGGCTGTAACAGCAAATCCAAATAGGTGTTAGGATTCAAAACACTGGGGAACAGCACATAGAGGAGGGGGAGGTCAAATCACTTGTTGTAATGCGAGAAAAATCCATAGTCCCTGTTTAACCCCAAGACAACTGAGTCAAATTTGCATATAAGTTCGAGTTCTGCAGACTCTCTTTGAAGCTGTGATTTGTTATTCATCTGTTTCAACACAGCTATTAACAAGTCGTCAAGGGAGTGAGCAGGGAGATTGAAGTGTTCCCCTACAGGTTTTGCAGTGTTGCAATTTCTGATGTCAGATTTGTGTCCATTGATTCTTTGGCGCAGAGACTGTCCTGTCTGTCCAATATATAAGGCAGAGGGGCATTTCCGGCACATGATGGCATAAATCACATTGGCTCATCCACCAACTGACGAAGTGGGATTTTCTCCCACGAAAGCTCATGCGATAAATAAATCTGTTAGTCTTTAAAAGTGCCACAGGACTCTGTTGTCTATAGAAATGTAAGTTGTAAAGTTTTGCCAAAATAACTGTGTTTAGATTTGCATGAAAAGCAGTTACAAGTTAAATGAAGGTGGAAACTGACAATCTTGCTCTCTTTACAGATCTAAGAGGTGATTAGCAGTTTGCTACGGAATCCATTCTAGGAGCATACAAACTAATCCTGGGAAAAAAATCTGTCCCCAAAGACCTCGTCCCCACCCAGTAGAACCTCCATTCCAGCAAAACAAAATATTTAATTCAGAAAGAAACAGAACCTCTGTGGTTCAGCTCCAATTACTGCAGCCATAGACTGTGGCGCTGAAAACTCTTAAAATGAAAAGTGACTGAGTGACAAAATGAAACTGAGCATGAGGATAAAAGCAGTAGGGTGTAGCCCCAGAATACCAGGAAAATTAACAAATTAGGTGGGAGCACTGGTCGAGCTCTGTTGCTGTCATTTTCATTTTTGCTGGATCTTTGTAGTAAACTGACAGGAAGAATCATTTGCTTCACAGATTAGAGGCAGTGTTCCAGCAAGATGGGCGGTCAGAAAAATAGCAAATTTATTAAACGGTTGCGGTGGGGACAGGGGTGGAAATAATCACTCTGTGACATGACTGAAATTAGAATGGGCCCAATTTACCAACTCCTGAGTTAAATTCAGAGTCAGCTTTTAAACACCAGAAAACGATGGGGTGGTTATTTGTATTAAGGTTTCAAACACCTCATTGCCAGAATAAAAATGAGACAATGAAAGTTAGTGCTTGATAAATAAAGGAGGAAAATAATAAACAGACTGCCTCCCTGCAGCAGTGGAGTAGGATCAAGCCGTAAGCAATTGTTATTTGTATTACAGTGTGCTAGTCATTGTCCACAGATGAATCCAGTCTCTGCCCCAAAGAGCTCGCTATAGAAATGAGTTACATACCAGAAGACAGACATCTCTGTCTCCTTAATTTTCTGCCAAACGATGAGCACATCTTGGATGTGCCCTATTTTTTTGTTTTGTGAATGTATAACAAAAAAAACTTCAAATTAAAATTTAGCTTGCATGTTTTAGAGTTATTCATAGGTATTATGGTAGTATCCATGAGAACTATTTGTTTAGTCTCATCCATATATTTAGTCAGCCAGGTAAAATAGAGGAATCCACCAACACAGGCATTCCTTTACAAGGATGAGCTAATTTTTTTGATAAAATAAGGACTAATCCAAACTTTGACAAAACTAAAGTGAGATTAATCCTCTTAACCTTTCAACCTCTTGAAGAGTAACCAACATTGCTTTCAGCTAGCTCTCATTTTCTCTCATTGTGTTTCCTCCTCTTATAAACTCTGATGCTTCTGGATGCTCCAAAAGGCCGAACTCTTTCCCTAGTTCTTGGTTATATGGCCACTTCAAATGTCATACTTCATTTCGTAAAATAATTTTGTTCTTTGGTCAACACAGTTCTTTTAAACAACATTGACATTGAACATGAGACGCACATTTCTTAGCATTAGAAAATAAATAGGTTTGAATTTTTTCAGCCATAATTTGTAGAAATTATAATGGCGGGGGGAATCTTCTTTTCAAAAGACATATATAGAACTGTAAAGGTATTAATTATCCTACATGTTCAAGGATTAAGGACACAATCAGATGGCACAGTACAATTAGGTGTTTCAAATGATAAGTCACACAGGTAACAAAGGAGCTATTTTTATGACTTGCAATTTTTTTTATTTATTTCTGAATGTCATTCAAGACAAGTGGTGATTTCTAATAAACTTTTCAGAACTGTTAAACTAATACATAAAAATATCTCAATATGCTTTTCTCATTCTTACCTGTATTTTCCCTGATGTGTATTTAATGTATTGGAATATATCTAGGCATATAGGGTAGTTATATTCTGTTTTTTTGGAAACCAGTAATAATTCTCAATAGTTAAACTTCTCTTGGAGGTCTTTTTTTTTCAGTGATGGGTAATTACAATTCTAATTCAATAATAAATGTCTGATTTCCACAATATGGGAAAGAAAAATCCAGTGCTGGTGGGTTTTTGTAATGCTGAAATTTGGGTTATTTTCTTGCAATTGAATAGGTCTCTCAAATCTATTGTTTTAAAGAGTAACATTTTTCTACTTATTAATCCATAAATTAGCTTACTACTGGTTCAGATGAGACTCTTATTTTATTATATCCACTTTGCATATGTAACAACAGTTACAAAAGATTAATTAAAATCATAGAGCAAGGACCTAATCCAGAAAACTCTTACCAGTAACTGGAGTCCTATGGATATAGTCTCTGCAAATTCCCAATGACAAACACTCTAAACTCATTTCTCATTCATAATGGTTTAGGAGGTTGGATTTATTGACCATTTCACAGTTCTCCTCCAATGGTTAAAATACTTCAGAATGGTTCCATGTTGCTGAGACACAGCACTCAGACATCTGCTAAAATCAATGTTCTTGATTTTAAAAAAAAATCCTACGAGGCTGGAAAGAAAACTATAGTTTGTTGGAATTTTGGACTTCTGAGTTTTGCAGAAAGCTTAGGTAGGTGGTGAAAGGCTCTATAGAAACATCAATATTTTCTCTTATAATGGTAACATCTCAGTTTTATAACAAAATAATACATAAATAAACAAATATTAGACTAGCAAGATCCTACAGTGGGGAACTGTAATTCTCCGGTGTTGGTCATAAGTAAGTATTCTACTGTCCTTGATTTCAGAGCTTGGGTTTTCTGCTGCTAGGCAAACCACGTTAGTCCACATGGGGAAAAAGAGCCTATAATATCTGAAAGGGAAAATAAATATTGACTGAACCAAAAAAGAAGTTAGATGCCCAATTTCCATTGACATTCAGTGGGAGTTGGGTGCCTTGTTCCTGTGGGATACTTAGGCAACCTCAGCCTAAAATCATATTTTCCATTGTAATCATATGTTTGAGGAAAGTTCACAGTTTCATGCGAACTTTTATTCACCCAATTTACTTCTCAACCATTTCTGGACTTTTCCATATAAAAATAGTTTTTATAACCTTTTCCTAGGAAATCTGCTGTATGAAGACACCTCTAAAAGTTAGACACCTCTAAAAGTTCTCTGCTTGTCTGTAAATTTTAGTATGTGCCACTGGATTCTCCACAAGCCAAAGCTTTCATTTCTTTGCTCAGTAGCATTCCTTGAAACTGCATTGATATTAAGATAGGGGGCAATAGCCTCTCAGTGTTAGACATTTAGGATCACATCAGAAAAATGATTCTCAGAATCAGATGTAAGCTAAGCATGAAATATAGGCTTCTGTGAGAAGTTTTCTCAGAAGTGCCAGATAAATTCAAAGAAAAGATAGACAAACCATTCCATCCTACATTGACATCTGTTGTGTGATTGCACAGTAGTTGTTTGGGGGGTTGGGGTTTGTTTGAAAAATAAGTTAGATAACAGATTGGTAATTTAAATTCATTCATACACATTGTTCAGCCAAGAAAAACAAAAACGTGGCTGAGGTTTAGGGTATTTAGCTCTAAACATGATACACGAAGACCAGTTTCCAAAGTAACCAGTCCAGAATCCTTTCTTCTCTGCCAGTTAGAATCATAGAAGCTTAGGGTTCAAAGGGACCTATGGGGGTCATCTGTTCAACCCCCTGCTCTAAGCAGGATCAACCCCAACTAAAACATCCCAGCCAGGGCTTTGTCAATCTACACCTTGTAAAGCTCTAAGGATAGAGATTCCACCACCTCCCTAGGTAACCCATTCCAGTACGTCACCACCCTCTTAGTGAAAAAGTTTTATCTAATATCCAACCTACACGTCCCATACTGCAACCTAAGATCATTTCTCCTAGTTCTGTCATCTGCAACCACTGAGAACTCCATCTTCCCTGGAACCCCCTTTCAAGTAGTTAACAGCTGCTATCAAATCCCCCCTCATTCATCTCTTCTGCAGACTAAACAAGCATAGTTCCCTAAACCTCTCCTTATATGTCATGTGTTCCAGCATAGTTTTTTTCATTTATAACATTAGAAAAGAAGAATTAAGTCTGGATTTATGGTATCAAACTGTGGTTATACCAGTATTTCAGGCAGTTGAAACTCAAATGAGAAGATGGAAGGGAGGGGAAAATGGGAAATGTTTCACATAATTATATAAAACCAAAATGGTGCCCCTTTACTGACATCTTTTTACCATAGAATTATAGACTTATTGTCAATATAAAGTCTGGGTGCCTGTGAAAACGTGTGTGTGTGAATGAATGGCATGTTAGAGATGGATGATAACATAATAAGAAGGAAATAGTTAAAACTTGAAGAAGAATTCTTTTTTTTTCCACCTAGAATTATATAGTAAACTAAAGATAAAAGGATAATCCTTTTTAATGAGACACTGATGGGCTGTTATATTAGAAAAGTCAGGGCAGTTTTTCTAGACATTGTTTCTGCCCGCTTGCCTTCCTATCTGCTATCTATTTACTTCTTGCTGGTAGATACCACTTTACTTGCAGCTTTTCTCTGGTTGTTGACACCAAATGAGTGACTTTTGGAAGGGATCAGGACTAAGGGGGAACATGGCTGAAACACATCTCTTCCTCCTCCTCTACTACACATGGAGGAATAATTCTCACTCCTGTCCCTCTCCAGCTTCCCCAGAGCTGTTCTTCCAGAAATGTGGCAAGGAACAGGGAAGCTGGTGTCTTGCTATGATTTTCTGGGGCTCCCAGATGTCTATGAATAAGAAGAGCATCAGAACCTAACAGGAGAAGTGATTCAACTGAGAGTTTCCTATTAACCTTGGCTAAAGGAAGATGTTTCTTCCTGCTCCTTCTGGAGGAAGACAGATAAATAATATGTAATACATGTACATGTTACATAATCTCTCTTTTGTAATACCATAACGTTTTTTAAAACACACAAAATTGCCATTTCAGTATTTTCTGGGGAGGAACCTGGATTGCTCATTTTGATTTGTTTTTGTGGCAATACAGATTCTCAACCTTGGTAAAGTCTACTGGTGGCATTTCTGAGAATAGAAATAGTGCTTTGCACATGTGCACACACTCTTCTGTTTGGTTGGTTGGTTACAGGCTGTTTGTTTAGTGGCCTAAAAACCTTCTAGATTGATTTTTTTTCTGTGAGTATGCTCTCATCATGGTGATAAACAGTATAAAAATATAGATAGATTTCCCTGCTCCATTCCTTTGGCTACATCCGATCACATGATGTTACAACCCTGCCTAATCTGAGACTTTATAATGACAGACACCAAAATTGCTGTACTCCTCGTCTCCTTTTGATGAATGTAGCTTGTGATTGTCTATATAAAATGCCACCTCAATTCAGTGTGACTTAATTTATTACCTCTGTATTTTATTCAGTTTAACTATTTTTTAGGCCCTCAACATACATTAATATAATCTCGTATTCATTTACATTGATCGGTTGGAAAATGTTGATGCCTTATGGATTACAGTGCAAAGTCTGAATCCTTTTGTTTAGTGATTGGCAGACATTTAACAGAAATTACCTGTATTCAAAATGAGCAACAACAAGAAGGTGAATCATCCAGAACTGTCTTTCAAGTCTAAAACCACAGAACTTTTGTGGAGTGCGGTGCTCATGGGAAGATGATGTTCATTATTACTTAACCCATGACCTAATCCGAAGTCTATCAAAGTCAACAGGGTCTTTCTACAGACCTCAGTGACCTTTGCATCAGGCCCCAAGAAAATAACCCAAGAATTTATTTCTTTGAATAAGTCTAAAGAGCAAACAATTATAGGAAGAAAATGATCATGTGTACATTCATAAAAGGGAATCCACAATGTTTTGATAAAGTTTAGCCTTCATCAGAGCAATGGGACAGCTGAGTTGAAGACTTAACTTGGGAGATCCTTGTAAAGAGCAGTAATGGAGCAAAGGATTGTGCATATATTTGCATGTGTAATCATCTCTCTGTACCTATTAAACTTTACTGGTTTGGTGTTAATTTTGTACTATGCAGTAGTGTGTAGTGCAAGGAATGCAGATGTTATATCTTGATATACCAACATGGACTTTGAAATGTCCACTGCTTTTGCTCCAGTTTAGGAAATGAAAGAGTCCTTTCTACTTGAGATGCCTTTGGACTGGTGACTTATCCCAAAGCTGAACATAGGACTCAGAGCAAACTTGAAGGCCATGGGGAATGGTCAGCATCAGGATAGAGGAAGGGCTGGCAGATACCCAGGGCCAGCCCAACCGTATAGGTGAACTAGGTGGTCGCCTAGGGCGCCAAGCTTTGAGGGGCACCAGATTAGATAGAAGAGGATTTTTTACATATGTTATCTCTTATAATATGTGGGAGAGGGAGGCGCCAAAATCATAGTTCTCCTAGGGTACCAAAAACCCTTGGACCGGCCCCGCAGGTACCCTTATCTAGCACGCAGTTCTGGTCATGAAGAAAGGGCTCAATGAGGGTTTCACTTTGGAGACTTACTGTGATTCTACTTCATTTGTGTTTGTAGGACCATTAAGCAGTGATTCCTCTGTGGTGGTAATGCATGAACTATATCACTTTCCTTAGTTTTTCTAATCTTTTTAACAGAGTCACAGCCGGCAGCGTTTAAACCAATGTTATACCATGAGGAAATTCTATTCAGCCACATCGATTCATTCTTAATACTGCTTAAAAAGAAAAGAGGAAAAAAAGACCCTGAGCAGTTTAGACCAGTGTAAAGTGAAGACATGACTGATTTATATCAGTCATGCAACCTATAACTGCAACCTATTGTTAATTTTTACAAAAATCAATATGGCACCCCAAAAATCTGCTTCTAGTATCTGTTAAACCAGTTAGAGCCTTTTCCACTTGAAATTTGTTTTGTTTTTTTTTCATTTTGCAATAGAAGCCAGATTTTCTTTGTTTGCCATTCATTAAATATGATAGCTTTAGCAAGATACGCTGGCAAAGGGATCTTAATCTCCTTTATTAAGAATTTATTAGCAATTTACAATCCCCCATGTTGCTTAACTTCCAAGTTGATGTCTGCAAACATCTCCTGATAAACAATTTTTAAAGATTTATTATTTCACATATGTTCAGTAGTCCAAGCAAACATGGGTTGACAAAGAGTATGAAGGATACTGGAGTTCAAGCAATTTGCACTTTTACGGCTGTCATTGTCTTAGATCAATTAATCAGAGTAATAAGAATATGACAAGCTGGAAAGTTTACTGAATAGTGATGAGCTGAAAAGTTAGAAAAAAGTCACAAGTCCACTGAGACTTGTTTGATAAAATCAATCTTTTCGGAAAGCGTTATTTTTGAATTATGTTAAGTAGCCTAGCACAGTAAAGTTTAAAATCTTTAGAGAACTCTGAGATGATTCACACTTTGATTCAGGCTTAAAGCTGCTGTACTGAAATTGTCAAGTAATGAGTTTGGGTAAAATCAGCAGCTGCAGCAAAAGAAAGGGAATTTTATATATATAAAATACTGACGTATTTAACCCCTCTCCAGAAGCACTATTGGGGAGGCAAAAGTCATAAGAGAGTCTCAGATCCTTGGTAAATGTCCATATCTTTCAGGCAACTGTTTTGCCGCTCTTCTGGGTTTCCAGCTAATGCAGAAGGCACATCTTCAACTAGCATCTTCTTAATGAAAAAAAAATATTCTAGTACCATTCTAAAACACTTTCAGTTTACTTGGAAAATAAATTGTAATGCACCATGACCTTTTATTTTTGATTGAAAATGCACAGCATGATTGTTTTCAGTTTATATTGATGATCAGAAAGTTCTTTTTTCAGTCAAGCTGGAGTTTGAGGAATTTGAAGGGGGAAAGTGACCAAAGCCCACAGGTAAGTCACAGTGAGGGAGACCTGGGAGGGGGGATGGCACTGCGGGGTGGCGGGGGGGAGAGTGCCGGGACTATAACAGCAGGGAAAAAAGAGAGACTAGTCAAAACTGGGGGGGGATCAAATCATTGTCTTAGGTATCTTAATGAAGCCCTAATACCTGAGGTGAGTGGGGAAGGAGGACACCAGGAGATAATGCAAGGAGAAAGATGCAACAGGAGAGATAATCGACAGGGGGAAGAAGGGCAATCGGCCCGGTATTTTAGGAGCCTGTACACAAATGCAAGGAGCCTGGGAAACAAGCAGGAAGAATTGGTAGTACTGGCACAAACAAGGAACTATGATGTAATTGGAATAACAGAGACATGGTGGGATAACTTGCATGACTGAAGCACTGCCATGGATAGATATAAATTGTTCAGGAAGGACAGGCAGAGAAGAAGAGGTGGAGGAGTAGCGCTATATGTAAAAGAGCTGTATGACTGCTCAGAGCTCCACTATGAAAGTGGAAACAAGCCAGTTGAAAGTCTGTGGGTTAAATTTAGAGGAGAGTGCAACAAGGAGAATGTTGTGGTGGGTGTCTGCTATAGACTGCCAGACCAGAAGGAGGAGGTGGATGAGATGTTCTATGGACAATTGGCAGAAGTTTTCAGATCGCAGGCCCTGGTTCTCATGGGGGGATTTCAATTATTCTGACATCTGCTGGGAGGGTAATCCTGGATTGCCTGTGCACTGCTGTAAGTTTTTGGAGAGACTTGAGGACAACTTCCTGGTACAATGCTGAAAGAACTAACTAGGGGCCTTGCACCTCTTGACCTGCTGCTCACAAACAGAGAAGAATTGATTGGGGAAGTAGAAGTAAATGGCAACCTGGGCTGCAGTGACCATGAGATGGTAGAATTCACGATTCTGATCAAAAGAAGAAAGGAAAAAAGCAGAACACACACCCTGGACTTCAGAAAAGCAGATTTTGGCTCCCTCAGGGAGCTGATGGGCAGGATCCCTTGGGAGGCTGATCTGAAGGGGAAAGGCGTCCAAGAAAGCTGGCTGTATGCTAAAGAAACCCTGCTAAGGGCACAGGAAGTTAACATTCCAATGTGCAGAAAGAACAGCAAATGTGGACAGCGCCCAGTGTGGCTTAGCAGAGAACTCTGCATTGAGCTGAAATATAAAAGGGAAGCTTACATGAAGTGGAAGCTTGGACAGATGACTAGGGAGGCATATAAATACCTTGCTCGGGACTGCAGGGATAAAATCCGAAAGGCCAAAGGGCAATTGGAATTGTAACTGGCAAGGGATGTGAAGAATAACACAGATCACAGATTCTTCATTGCGCCATCCTTACAGCTGACCCAAGGCCTCTAGAATCTGTAAAAGCCATTGTGGTGATACTTCTCTTTTAGTCATTTTTATAGAGGACTCCTAATCAACTCAAGCTTTGTGTATTGGCGGTGCCACCCAGGAAGTCAGTGATGGCACTATTGCTCCTCTAAACTGATTCAAGCTGACAGCCTGCACCTGAATTTTCTTGTGTTCTGAGCAGCTAGTGTGACCTCTAACCACATCTGCAGTAGGTGCCTCTGGACCAAAAGTGGCATAAAAATGCCCAGCTTTTCCTCCCCATACACTGCAGTTTTTTGTGTGACATGAGACAGATGAGTTTGGGGTGTCTCTCAAAGAAAGATCTCATGAAGAATCCTCTGGACACTACTGAACATAGTGATTCAATCAATGTGGACTGCTGGTGATAATGTGTGGGTGTGGGCGAGACATGAAAAGCTGTTATGCAGGCCCACCAAAAGGCATCAAAGCTAGTTCTGTAAAGCCTGACCCAGCCAAGCAATAAACCAGGTGTATAATTTTGAGCATATGAGTAATGCCATTGACTTCAAGTTCCAAAGGGGTAGCCGTGTTAGTCTATTGCAGAGAAACAAACAGAGTCCTGTGGCACTTTTAAAGTCTAACAGATTTATTTATAGCATGAGCTCTCGTGGAAGAAAAATCCCATTTCGCCAGATGAAGTGGGATTTTCTCCCACGAGAGCTCATGTGATAAATAAATGTTAGACTTCAAAAGTGTCGCAGGACTCTGTTTGCCATTGACTTCAGTGATTGATATATTATATCTACATATACACCCATTTTCAGAGGCACTGTTGTTCTGTTCTCATTTACATTACTTTTATTATATCTTAGTTCTATTATTTCTCTCAGTATTATCTGTTTTTAAAAACCTTCATTATTGCAAACTAATCAAGAATCTCATAACTTAAGTTTTTAATGTGGATATGTGAGTGAGTGCACACTCTTTCTTTATGGTAAATAATTATTTTCATTTCTCTGGAAACCAAAACCTCAAGTCAGATAAGTACATGTGCAGTCTTGTCTCCTTTACCAATTATTTTCAGGATTATCCCTTGAAATAGTAGTATATACTCATGTATATATGGGGAGGTCAAGGTTGGATATTAGGAAAACCTTTCTCACTAGGAGGGTGGTGAAGCATTGGAATGGGTTACTTAGGGAGGTGGTAGAATCTCCATCTTTGGAGATTTTTAAAGCCTGGTTAGACAAAACCCTGCCTGAGGTGATTTAGTAGGAGTGGTCCTGCTTTTTAGCAGGGGGTTGGACTAGATGACCTCGTGAGGTCCCTTCCATCCCTATTATTCTATGATTCTATGTAGAAGAGGTTCATATAAACTGTAGAAGTAATTGAGAAGAGTCAAAAAGATTTTTATATGACACATTCTGTTGAAATAAATTGTACTGTATCAACTTTCATATTTTTTCTCCCCAACTATTATATGCTAAAGGCTATCTCTAAACAGAATTACTTTTAACTCAATTGGTTTCTGCCTTTGGTGCTCAAATACACAATAATATTTACTATAGAAGTGATTTAAGTCTAGCAGAAATGTAAACCATTACATTTTTTAATTTCACAAATTACAGAGGGATAGCCGTGTTAGTCTATTTTAGCAAAACAAACAAGGAGTCCTGTGGCGCCTTTAAAGACTAATGAATTCATCTCAAAAATAATGAAAGCTTATGCAATAAAATAATTTGCTAGTCTTTAAACATGCCACAGAACTCCTTGTTTGTTTTTCTTTCACAGTTGTATATTAAGCTTTATATTAAAACTTGTTTGTTTTTCTTTCACAGTTGTATATTAAGCTTTTAGTTCTTGTGAAATATTTATTGCTCTTCTATGCTATTAAACTTTACCATGTAAACAAGTTCCATAGGGGTAGCCATGTTAGTCTAGGTCAGCCAAACAAACAAGACCACAGGACTCCTTGTTTATTTACCATTTTAAGTAAGTTTGGTCTGATTCTGCAACTTTTGTTTGCATTCAGTAACACTTACTCATGTAAATTGTAAGCAGTGCTTGTTGGGATTACTCTCATGAATTAATGCTACTGACACTGAGTAAGAGCTGCAGAATCCAGCCTGGTGTTCCATGTTGGAAATTTTAAGTCTGTATCTATTCATCTTCAGTTGACTTAAGTTTGACCATTAGAAAGTTATTTTAAATTGCAAACTGTAAGATATGTTTTATGTTGCAGAAATTATTTTACAGTAGTTGATCAATGGTGATAAACAGCATACATTAGTAAAGTTGCTTAGGAACTATGCTGGTATTTTTCTCAATTAAAAGGGAAACATTACTTAAATTTGTATCTGGTTATTATATGGGACAGGAAAGAACTTTGGTGAATTTAATTTCATGACATCATGGTAAGTTACATTTCCCTAAACAGAAAAGTATCTTATTAGACACATACAATTTTGAAATGAATTATATTCATTTTAATGAAGGGGGATAATACTTTGCTGTTATTGCACTGCCATTCTGTCCCTGAATGTGTATATATAATCAGTTTCTTAATCTCTACTTTCTGAACCAAGTGATCTTTTGTGATTGCAAAACATGTGTCCTTGTGGAAACTCTAACCTTCACCCTTATTAACTAAAGAATAAAATGACCATCATTACCAACTAAATGGAGCACTGGCACAATGTAATATAAAATGTTATTGATATTTAAATAAAAAGCCTAGTTTGTTAAACTTGTTTTCAAGTTGACTGTTGGCCAAATGGTATGAAAATCTGTTGTTTATTCCACACCACTTTCTAGAGATGTCTCTTTTAAAGAGCTTAAATACTTGAAAAAGGAAATAAAATCAAAAGGTGGTGAGGGCCGGGCTGGTGCAGCTGTGGGTGGCCGCAATGAAGGACACAGGCCCATGCTGCTGGGGGGTGCGCCATTGGGAGGGACACAGGATGGAGTTGCGGGGGGGGGGGGGGCCCCAGACTGGCATTGGAGGCGGGGGGTGAGGGAGGGTGGACCAGAGTCAGCGGTACTCCCGGTTAGCAGACCAGCCAGAACAGGGGGTGGACTTACGCCATAATAAATAGATGGAAGGAGCTTAGTTCAGAGAAGCCCAGGGCTAGGGGTATGCAAATAGAGATGACACAGGCTTCTGCAAAGGAATTGCCAAATACAGTTTATAATTAGAGAGGAAAAGATTTCAATGGCCCAAGAGGGTAATAAAGCTATTCATTCTTGTTTGGACTTGTCACAATACTCTGGCTCAGTTTTCTGGCCAAGACACCCAAAGACCTGGGGCCAGAGACTGGTGGTACCAGGAAGTGCTGGCTGAAGTGAGGATAGGTGTGCCCTACCACAGGTAACTATTTGGAGCTAATATCATATTTCCTGTTTGCAGAGGGGTTGCCAATGCTGGGCATGTAGAGCACAGGCCCCGAATCCCAGCACTGGTGCCCCAAGTCCAGCTGGAGACCCGGGGCAGAGCTGGCGTGGCAGTGGGCGGGGCCTGGGCTCCGAACCTTTTTTGGGCAATGACGTTCTGCCTGTTTGTTTTTCCAACAGCCTTCTATTAAACTTTACTAAACCAACATATTCATACAGTAAACAACCTAGCAACCAAGTCGCAATACAATATTCATAAATGATTACAGAGCAGCCACATTTGTCACAGTTTGGGGTTATGGAGTTTACAGAGTGTAAACTTACAAAACTGGATTACACAGCAGGCAGGGAGTCCTGGCAAGTTTGTGTTAATTTGATTAAACCAGAACTCCAGAAATAAAACTGAGACTCCAGGGAGGGTTCTAGATGGTCAGAACTCTGGTCCTGGCACAGGCATCCAAAGTTAGTGAACACTTTTGAAAACAAAAGTAGAGGCATGGGTTCTAAATTGAGGTGATCAACAAAAAAATAGCATGCCTTTTTGTGAAACCTGTGGAAAGCTTTTTCTTTTTCCTTCATGAATGAATATGAGTTACCAAAGAAAAATTGAATTTACTGTGAACTCTCCCTGCCCATTCACTTAGAACCAGATATTTTAAAAATGAAAATAGACTAATAAATTAGCATACTTTTTCATTTTTTGTGTAGGTATGAATCTGTACCTCATCACTGTAGTTTCTTAGTCCTTCTCTGTCGTTAGTGGATTTATCTTCAGAATAGCTTTGTAAGAAAGGGGACGTACTCTGCCTATTTGACAGAGCGGGGCAAACTGAAGCATAAAGTAGATTAAGTGACTTAACCAATGTGTCTGTTTGTGGCTGAGCTAGAAATTGAATGCATGTTCCCTGAATCTGAGCCCAGTGCCTATTGACTAGACAGGTCTTCCTACCACATTATTTAAGCATGTGTGAGTATGGGCTAGCAAAACCCATGACCATTTAACCTAGACTGACAGGAAACAAAATTATTGTTTTATTTGTTCATGTTGTGGCAGGACTGAGGAGCCTTAGTCATGGACGAAAACTCTCTTGTGTTAGGCACTGTTAAAATTATTTTCCGTGTGTTTATTGTATTATATGTGAGATCTGTACTAGAGTTGGTCAAATTTGATTTTGAAGTAAATTTTTCTTCATTACAAAATGGTATCTCAACCTGAACTTGTTTCAATGAAACTTTAAATGAAAAATGAAGAACACTTTCTTTAAACTGGATAATTGTCCTTCAAAATGTTGGGGGAAGCATGGGAGAATTTCAATTTACACTTTCCCATCGGTTTTTTCCCCTATTGAACAGGGAACAACAAAGTAAGAGAGTGAGAGAAAGGGGAGAAGAAACAAAAATTTTCCTTTTGAAATTTTGTTTTGAACTTTCTGTCCTAAAAAGGGAAAGATCATTTTAAAAAATTGAACAAAATGAAAACTGTTAATTACTTGTTTTAATTTTGGTCAGATACCAAATACATGTTTTGACCAACTCTGATCAGACACAAAGGCTATGCCTATGCTAGAAAAGTTGTCAACTTTATTAAGTCGACTTAACTTAGCCCCTTTTCGACCTTATTAAGTTGACTTAATAAGGTCAATTTAGGTGCTAATCCCCATCCACACTGGTTTAAGTCGACCTAAAACAAGGTGTTATTAAGTCGACTTAACTTTTCCTTAAGTCAACTTAAGGAAATACTTAAGGAAAGCCCAGTGTGGACGGGCAGTAGTTTAGGTCGACCTAAGCCTCCTTAAGTCGACCTAACTTGTAAGTGTAGATGCACCCAAAGAGCCAAAAAGAGCTGCCTGGGGAGATGGTTGAGTCTCCTTGCTAGAGTAACAGTGTCCAAGGATGTTAAGTCCTTTTGCCTTTGGGATAGTGAAGGTGCAACAGAATAAAGAGTGAGTTTTTAAATGGCGCAAACTGCTCCTTAGACATTATACAGAGTTATATGGCCGTAACCCCACCATGACATGCCTTCTTCTTTTACTCTGTGTGGGTGCCCTAGAGGAGAGAAAAGGCTGCCCTTCCAACCCTCTTCTGGTGACATCCATACTACATGGGCCATAACTTGGATAGAACATTGGTGTGCTCTTCACTTTGATGGCAAGTGAGACCAGTGTTTTAGGGTATAAAAGCCTTGTCAGAATGTAGTTGTTATTGCACACTGAAAGTAAACTTTAAAAAATATGTAACCATCAAATTTCCCTAATACTTCTGAAAAACCTCCAGAGTATGTATCCGGCATAGGAAGAATAGACTAAATTTGTGGATTTTTGTCAATTTCCTCCCACCAGCAAAGAAACAAATCAGTGAATTTGAATGCATGCATTATTCCTATAGAATTGGAGTGGTGTTTCCTCTATACCCTTCAGAGCTTTTTGACCTTGCTGCTTTTTCACACATAAAAGACTATTCTCTATTGAACTGCTTGCTGTATGAGAAACAATCAGTCAATTTTACCGATGCTACAAACACTTCAATTCACTTCAAAGTTAATAGTATCACAGTAAATCTCGCATTATGGGTTCAGTTTTCAAATAATTGACTTAAGAACAGGCATTATTTTGACCCACATTTTGTACACAGCAGGGTGAGTAACTTGGCTACATTACATAGTGCATCAAAGGGAACATCCGAGTGATATAACAAATGCCATTGTTGGAACTCTGGAATTAGAGGCTCTCAGGGGTCTTTGTTTGTGGGACTGTGACTTTGTCAAATCACAGAGATAGTGTGTTAGGGATGATGACTGCTATTCGTTCTATTAGTGCCCCCACCACTCAATTCACAAAGCAGCATTCATATCCGAGAAATAAATCTCTTGCATGTCTTCTCAAGGCATGCTGGATGTACATTCTTCAGCAAGCTAGACTGCCATGTAACAGGGGTTCTACTATACATCATATCTATGGAATAAAGGAAAACCCCTGCAGAGTGAATGTGAGAATCCTGCAAATGTAGAATTAACCCTTTGGATCAGACCAGAGAAGTGCATTATAAGTCAGGGACTCAGGGACTATGGTAATGGGAACCAATAAGTAGAGAGCCAGATGTGCCAAATGATCCTCGAGATTGGGATAGCTATGATCCATTCTCCTTACAATAATGAGAATCCAGTGTGTGCCAATGTCTACTGGTAGGGCAGTTGGGTTCATGGGAGCCTGGGGGGGGGGGGGCAGAGGAGAGAAGAAGGGGGGGTGCGCACACATGCACAAAAGAAGTGGAATAATATATTTATTTTTTTCTGTGTTCTTATCCTTGTAGTGGAAGCCACTTTCCATAGTTGAAGGAAGCAATGCATAACTTCCTTCCAAACTTGTTTCTAAAAAGTTCCTTGTAAATAAATAAATGATCCCAATAGCAACAAGTGTGATGTACATTAGTCAGTTATTGGTACACTTCTAGGCAGAGGCGTCATTGTTGTCGGGCTGGCTGGGCGCCAGCCTCGGGTAGGAAATCCTGAGCCCCGAATCTATTTTCCCCAGCAGGCACATGTGCACCCAGGCAGAACACTGCATTCCGCCCAGGGGCCCCAGCAAAGCCGCAGACTCCTGCTGCGGCCAGGCTGGGGAGATTCAAATCTCCCGCCCTGAGCATGCTCAGACAGAGCATGCTCAGGGTGGGAGTGGCCTGGCCCAGAAGCGGCTCTGCCGGCCATCCCTGCAGCTCCGAGCCTCCGGCCAGGTAAGGGGGCTGGGAAGGGGCTGGAGGGAGGCCTGGAGAGGGGTGGAGGGGACAAGGAGACTGGCTGGGGGCTGGGTAGTGGTGGAGGGGACTATGCACGGCAGACTTCGTGGGGGGCTGGGGAGGGATGGATGGAGTTAGAGGCCTGTGGAGGGGGCATGGGGAGAAGGAGACTGGGTAGGGGCTGGGTAGCAGTGGAGAGGACTATGGGCAGCTGGAGGGGGACTGGGTGGGGAGCTGGGGAGGGATGGATGGAGTTAGAGGCCTGGAGAGGGGTGGAGGAGACATGGGGACAAGGAGACTGGGGAAGGGTGGAGGGGATTATGGATGGCTGGAGGGGGACTAGGTGGGGGGCTGGGGAGGGATGGAGGAGGAGGTTGGGGGACAAGTGGGGGCTAGGGACGGAGGGGCCTGGAGAGGTGTGGAGGGGGTTTGGGGGCTGAAGGGGAGTGGAGTGAAGATGGGGGAAGCTGGGGAGTTTGGAGGGCTGGAGTGGGGGTTTGGGGGCAGGGGTGGGCTGGGGGCCACAGCCCTGGGTCTTTTGACTATCCAGCAACGCCCCTGCTTCTAGGCAGGGCTGGCCCAAGGCTTTTTGGTGCCCTAGGTGAACTATGACTTTGGTGCCCCATCACAGGGCAATACTTTCATTTATAAGAGAGGACATATTAATATATTTTAAATAGACAAAAAAAATCACTTCCATCACTCCATAAAGCCTGTTGCCCTAGACTCCTAGTTCACCTATATGGTTGGACCAGCCCTGCTTCTACAATGTCTAAACACAAGAACAAACAGTGCATCTGAGAAGAGAGCCAATATCTTAATAATGTTCACCATTGAGTGGTTTATTGATATTTTTCATGTGTCTGAACGGAAAAACTTGGGACTCTGTGTCCAGTGGGCACATTGGTGCTTTCTTGAATAGACATTAATTTGCCATTAGCACGTTTTTCCAATAGAAAACTAAATATAAAAAGGCTGACATATAAGGCATAAAATTTATTTTGAAACATGTTAAAATATTCTAAAAATAAGAAAATTACCATCTGCCATTTCAATCATTTCTTCTAAGAGACAATTCCCAATTAATTTTATTCCGTCTTGTCACACTGTCAGTCTTCCTCCACTTTTTTAAACATGTAACTGCAGTCCTGTGCAAAACACTTTATTTGCCCTTCTGTCATCCTAAATGAAAAATATAACTGAAGAAACCTTGAGAGTGAAATTCCAAGGTTAAATAATCTGGAGGAGGAACAGACATTCGGGAGCTGTTGGTTTCTCTGTTGAACTATCTCCAAGGTCCACATTACCACTGAATCTGAGGTTTTATTTATCTGCTTCAACTCTTTCCATACTCTAATGTGTTCTGCAAGAGGGTCATGGGAACCTCAAATACAGAGGGAAAGATTTTCCTTAGTGAATATTTTTTGTGGTTTCAAAAGTAAGAGAGACAAGAAGACCTGCTTGGTTGATGGTGAAGAAAAGCATGTTGGATCCTATTACAGCACATTGAAGAAATTGTTCTTGAACAATTTATTTTTTATTTAAAGATTAACCCTCAAACGTTGACAGTGTCTGGATCTGCAAGAGTGGCCTGCCTGAGGGCTGACTTAATTTGTTCATTTGTCTTTTCTGAAAAATGTTTCAGGTTAGCATGTTTGTTGAAAGACTCTTTCAGTGAGATGGCTATTTCATCTCTTGCTTTGTTCTCTATCTTCTTTCAGGTGTCTACAACCCAAAGTAGTTCTCCATACTCACACTGAGGGCTGATCTGAGAGATGTTAAAATCTCACAAGCACTTAGAACCTCTCAGGATCGAGCCAAATTTGCTGATTAAAACTGTTGTATAAATTAAATAGGAGAATGGTGTCCTGGCTATTTACTGTAGCTTAAGAGTTTGTCTACATAGGATAACTTATTACCAGGTCTCAATTAAGGGATCCTGGGTCCCAGGCTGCCCACTTTTGTGGGGCCCTCCAGCCTGGGACCCCCCTGCAGGTCCTCCCCAACATAGGCCCCTTCTGAACAGGCCTCCAGCTCCCCTTGCTCAGGGCCCCGGGCATCCCCTCACCACCATGGTCCAGGGTTGGCCCCCTGGGGTGGGGGCAGCCAACACATGGCCACGTGCTCTGGGGGTAGGGGCGGTGCTGAATGGTGTGCTGGTTGGCCTGCAGCAGAGCCCTCCAGGCCTGCAGCAACATTGGGATCCCACCAGCCTCAGTCATGGGGACCCCAATGCAGCAACCCAAGAGCACTGCGGATCTGGAGGGCCTCAGTCAGAGACTGCCCAGCGTGCCAGCCGGCCCTGCCCACATTGCATGCAACCACATGCCATCTGGCCCCACCCCCAGGGGCCAACCAGCCAGCCTGGGGGAGGGGGCGGGCAGAAGCGCTACAGCCATGGTCTCTCTGGCCCCAGAGCTCACTACCCCATGGCCAGCGCCCCAGCCCCCCAGCGCAGGGCGGGGTCATGTAGGTTCATTAGGGGCTGCAGTCCGGGGCCCACTTCAGGCCATGGCCCAGGGCTGCAGTTCCTATAGCCCCTGCATTAATCCAGCCCTGCTTATTACCATAAGTGTCATGGTATAATTATGGTGTTATAGGTATACTGAGATAATTCCACATGTGAACAGTCTTATTACAGTAAAGATTCTGTCCTACATACATACACTTCATTAACTTTAACACTGAGCCCCCAATCCTGCAAAGATACAAATTGTTACTTATCTATATGGTCAGTAAATAGTCCCATTGACTTCAGTGGGACTACTGGTGCATAAAGTTCTGCAATTTCACTAGGGATTGAGATGGGGAAATACTGTTTGCTATTAATATTTCACCCATTTCTAGCGACTGCACACTTGGTATCAGCAGGTAAATCACCACCGTGTTCAATTTCCCTTTACGCACCTGCCTCCGTTATGGAAGTTAAAACATACTAATTTCAGAATGTGTCTTATATCAAAACCACATGGTACATTTATAATCTTTGTATCTACTCTAATTTAAGATATTTATAGCAGAATGTTGAGAATTTAATTGTCTCAAATTACATAATCCCAGGGAACTCTGATATTAGCAAGGTATGATTAGAAGTAGGGAAAAAGAAAAAAATATATCTGGCTGTTTTGACATCATTCTTCAATTGTTCTCAATGTTTTGACATCAAAAGTAGGTCATTTTTGCAGAACTGACTTTATCGATTTGATAATGTAAGAAATGCAGTATGTCACATTATGTCAGGTACATAGAAATATAATATTATCTAATGCTCTACTGCTGAGCAAAAAATTTTATCCAATAAGTAATTTATTCAATTTTGTTTCAAGTGATCTATAAGCAAATCCTGCCTTTCTTAAATGTAATTTATTTGAGGTTTTCCCTCAAATATTTTGGTGGATACTACTTTGCCTGTTGATTTACTTCAAAGCATTTAGTTGTGTGGGTTGGTTTTCGCTAAGGATATTTCATGTTAGGTGTCAGTTCCTGTGGTTGCATGAACAAGTCCCAGAACTAGACTTCTGATGTGAATCATGTTTTACAAAATTCAGAATTTGTTTCCCACAGCATTCATTTATCACTGAAAATTCAGTTTTCATGATTATCATTGCCCATAAAACTCTGCTAGAATATTGGTGGAAAGCGAACACAAAAACAGATGTAACTGCAGTGAAATTATTTTATTTAGAAATTGGAATGAATGTTTCTGAAAGAAATTTTGTGCTAATATTCAAGCTCTAAAATACACTTATATTTGCTGATCTGGATGGAATAACATGTTTGACCTAAAGTTGACAGCATCACATTGTAGTTCATATGTTTCAATGACAATAGCAATGCAGTTTTTAATATTTTAACTGGTATTTTGTTTTTCTGAATAAGGTGTTCAAAAGGACAATCAAACATTGTGTATATGGTCAATGTGCATTTTTTTCCCCACACAGCTCTCCCAATACATTGCAAACTTGATGCATTGCTGCAAACTTGATGCAAACTTAATACATCTACAAACTTAATCCATCAACTTAATCTACATCTACTTAATACATCTACAGAAGGTTACATCTACTTAATCTACATCTATTTAATACAAATTTAATACATCTACATACTAATACATCTACAAATCCATTCATTGCATCTCATGAGCAGACACTAAAAAATTAGGTATGCTTTTTGGAATGGAAGCGTAACTAATGATTAGGAAAACAATCTTATCTTTCCTGGACAATAAACCAGAATTTGAACCCAAGTCTTCAGTGGTAGAAAAATGACTGTATTAACTCACTTTACCACATAGTCATACATATGCAGGTTAATGCTGAAACACACACTCCACTACCCTGATCTGTTGTGATATTTTTCATAATGGCATAAGTTAAATCTGAACACATCAGCTTTACATTTAAATGCGTGGACCTGCTCTGCTAACTGTGTCAAATGCCTTTGGTTAGGTCCATTAAAGGCAATGTACAATGGTCGATTTTGCTCTCTTCACTTCTCTTGAAGTTGACAAAAAGAAAATATCACATCTATAGTTTATATTCTAGCCCTAAATCCACACTGTAATTCAGGGCAGGCACGATTCATCAGCTTTTGTAGGCACACTAAGATGACTTGCAAAAGGTTTTTCTTCTACACTTAGTAGCAAGATATCCTTGTAGTTTTGTTATAAGTCGCCTTTTTTGCCTTTGTTTTTACACAGAGTAATGATGCTTACATCATGCATCTCTTGTGGTACCTCCATCCTATTTCCAGCAAACTGATAGAGATGTGGTAGTAGATTTTCTTTCCTGCTCCTAAGAATTTCCACTGGGATATCATCTTTTCCAGAAGCCTTACCACTTGATAACAAATGGGTGACCTTGCTTAACTCTTCTACAGTGGGCTCTGCATCTAGCTCTGCCATGACCTGTAGAATTGGTATTTGATCCAGTGATTCACTGATGCTGTTTCTTTCTTGTACAACTAGCTCTGAATAATGTTCAACTCAACTAGACAGATGCTTACTTTTATCTGTAATATTTTCACCACTTTGTAATTACTGACAATGGAACCTAGAGCTTTCTTCATGACTTTGAGATTTCCTGTATCTGAATTTCTTTACAGAGCTTGGTCCAGTAATGATTTACACAGCATCTACTTGCTCACCGTACCTTAGTTTTTGCACGTTGAAGTCTCACTTTGGTGGTCTCTGTTGCCTTCTTATTGTATCCCAGACAGGCTGTGTTCTTGTGTTAATAAAAGGTAATAGTTCCTTTTCATTTTCTTCAAACCAACCTTTTTCTTTTTGATGATTTCTTTCATACAAATGTAGCTATAACTGTTTAATTGATTATTTTTCTTAAATCTTCCCAAAATTCCTTTGTCTTCTCTCGTAATGACTTCCTATGCATGCTGAGTTCAAAAGCCTTCACAAACTGAGTGTCTCATAATGCCCCGCTACTGTACCTCTTTACCTGGGATGCTCATAGTCAGAAACAAGCATGCAGATCACATTCTGCATATCTATGTATAAGTGCAGCCCTGGTCCAGAAACTCTGACCCCCAGCAGCCTATCAGCACACCCCAGTCACATTCCCTGGTCTTTACGTCGGTTACAACCAGCAAGGTGACATCAGTGCACTCCCAGTCCTGAATTTTTCCAAAGCTGCATGCTCTGTACTATCTAGTTCTCTTCTGAAGAGCTCACAGAAATAATAAGGGTGGTTTATTCCTTTAAAGAGACAAAAGCACATTACAGCGTATTAACTTAACTGTAGTAAATACACCCTTCCCTTTAAACAGAGAACTGAGTTGTTTTATAGTAAAAATCAAACAAATTTATTAACAAAATATACATAGGATTAAGTGCATTGAAGTATAAGGAATAAGGATAGTTACAAGTAAAAAATACAAAATATTTGTAAAAGTCTAATATGTAATTGAGCAAGTGGAGCAGAACTAATCCTGCCCCAGCTGCCTGAGCTGGAAGAAGAGCCAGTCAGCAGGGCCCCACTGATATAGCAGCTGAGCAAAGCAGGGCCTGAGGAGCGTAAATGACCAATTGAGACCAGCTGCTTCTCCAGTGGCTGGGGTATATAAACTGGCTGGGGAAGAAGAGAAGGGGGCATGGCCAGAGACAAGGGATGGAGTTCTGCATCCAGCTTATAGCAGAGCCAGCAAGGAGCCCAGTGCCCCAGGTCCAGAGAGGCTGAACTCGGTGTGGGAAAGGGTTTGTACATTGTAAATAAAGAGCACTCTCTGTATACAAAGAGGTTTGCACCAAGAGCGAGAGTCAGTCATCTGTGGAAAAAGGTATGGGAGAGGTAATGCTCTGTTGCAGCAAGATATAGGCTTGTGTCTGTCTAGTGGTGGATGCCAAGATGGCTTCTGTCTTTGCTTATATCATCTAAAGTCAAATTACTTTGTCTCAAGAGGCAGGATGACCCTATGCTGTTCTTCTAGTTCTGTGGCCTTTCCATCCCCTTGCTGATTTCTATGTATGTGCGACTTCCATTTTAGTCATATCTATATTATTAGTTTTGCTGTGTGAGTGGCCATGGAAAGTTCTAGAAAACCCTGGAAGAGTTCCAGAAATTTGGCAAAGGCCAGGTCATTTCCGATCCCTCCCCAGAATGTTCTGCAACCTTCTAGAAAGAAATCGAAAGTTGAAGAAATTTATGGAATATATGAGATGTATGTGGAAAGTTGCGGAATGTTATTTAATTCCACATAACTTCATTGAAAATGTTTGGTAAAGTGCCAGAAATTTTTAGAACGTTGTAGAACACGCTGGCAAGTAAGCGGCTGGTGGTATATATGCAGGGAACCCTGCAGGCTGCTGCTCAATTGTGAGTCAAAAGGCAAAACATTTTTGCTGAGTATTAAGCCAGAAGAGAGAAACACTTGAGTTTGTGGAAACTATGGCAAAATATACGCCCACACGGCACCAGTGAAAAACTGAAACAGAAAGACAGTGTCAAGCGGCTTTGAGCCCTGCTGCTCGAAACCTACTTCGGTGTCAACACTCTCTGCTAATGAGGCAGAGGTGAGCAGCAGCACGTTCCAAACAAGTACAAACCATGCCTACTGCAATGGATAACTCTGCAAATATTCTGCAAGGATCTTATACGGTTAACATGGTTGATAACACTCTACGAAATTCTGTACCTTGCAAGCAGAGCTGCATTGGGTCTTCTAGTCTTATTTAATCTCATTGAGACAGATAGATAACTGCATTCTCCCTTTTTTGGGAGGGAACCTGTTTCTCTGTTTGGCCCCAAACAGTAAAACATAATATTAATGAGTATCCATAATCCCTTAGGTAGTGTTAATATGTACAATTTGTAATATTAATCAGCAGTATATGCTAAGCTTTCATGAAACACTAATCAAACTTTTTTTATAGTACTGTAATAATGTAGACAATCAGCTGATTCAGTTGCTTATCTCTTGATGTTCAGGCCCCCCATCTTTATAGCTCAGATAAAGCCTTTCTTCTCTCCTTTATTTATTTAATAGGTAAATAGATCTTCATTATTTCTCAGACATGCCCACAAATCATGCAGAAAACAGACACTCTTTTGTCTAGGGCAGATCTGCTTACCAGCTCTGCTAACATATCTGGTTTAAACACACTTTAGTCATAATTTCAGCATATATCCATAACTCTAAATATACACTGCATACATATATCATGAAAAAATATTAATGATCAGTTTGTTATTGGTTTTCAAATGATATCTCACAAGGCATATTTTGTACAAAATATTATTAAAGTATATGTGGGGTATAACTACAGGGGAACTTAGAGTCACAGCATACCACTATCCCCTCTTGGTTTAGCAGTTAGGCTAAACATCCTGTAAAAATTTCATATGTACCGAAGGCTTTCATTTGAAAGAACAATGTACAATTACTTTGATCTAGATTTTACTTCTTGCTTTGCAAGTCCATCTAAAATAAAGCTTTCTGTTGTGTTTTAGGAAAGTTTTCACTGATGCATGGCACTGAAGATTACTGTAAACCATATTTTACTTTCCTCTATATTACACTTTGTACAGTAGTTTCTGAAATGAACTTGGAGTACTCTAGGTTACAGCCATTTCCATAGGTGATGCATTAAAGGCAAACGGATTTCTTTGCAGCTCAACCTAATGAAGTCCTTTCACAAAATGTCCTGCATATGACCCTGTATTTGAGTTCTTTTTTCCATCATGGGACCGAAATATGGTACTGAACACTATGATGGACTCTTCATGTCAACCACTGGTTCCATTCCTCTTAGTCTTTTGACCTTCATTCTGCCTTCCAGCTTACTGTACGTTTGGCTTGATGGGTTAGTGAGCTTCATGCTCTCCTGCTCCTATCCTCTTACACATTTCTTCCAACAAAGCAATAATAAGAATAGTTCTGGGATCACTGCCAAGAGTGGCTTCCAACTCAGATAAATCATGAAGTATTTCTTCCTTTGTTATACCCTAAGCCTCCAAATTTCTCTGAGCACAAATTGCATTTCTGGTTATCCACAGGGCACTTCAAACTTCAAAACTTTCTTTTACAGATTAAGGGCATTTTCAAACCATGCTGTTTGTTTGCTCTGAATAAATATGGTACCTATTCGTCCTAGATTTCATGAACTAATGGATTAACTCCAAAGGGGTAGCCATGTTAATCTAGGTCAGCCAAACCAACAAAGAATCCTGTGGCACTTTTAAAGACTAACAAATGTATTTATCACATGAGCTTTCGTGGGAGAAAATCCCACTTTGTCAGACACTTTGAAGATGGGGAACTTACAGAATGCAAGGAAATTAAATGCAGGGAAATGTATGACACAGGATCAGGTCAGACCGTAACAGCAAATCAGAATAGGTGTTGGGATAGGTTAGAATAGGTGTTGCCCTGAGGCAATGGAGTCGAATTTACATATAAGTTCCAATTCTGCAGTTTCTCTTTGAAGCTGTGATTTGTTATTCATTTGTTTGAGCACTGCTATTACAGTTGTCAATGGACTGAGCAGGGAGGTTGAAGTGTTCCCCTATTGGTTTTTGAATGTTGTGATTTCTGATGTCAGATTTCTGTCCATTTATTCTTTTGTGTAGAAACTATCCTCTTTGTCCAATATATAAGGCAGAGGGGCATTTCCGGTACATGATGTCATAAATCACATTGGTAGATGAGCAGGTGAATGAGCCCTTGATGGAGTAACTGGCTTGATTAGGTCCTCTGATGATGTCTTTTGTGTAGATATGGGGGCAAAGTTGGCAACGTGGTCTGTTGCAGGGCTGTGTTCCTGCTTTAGTGTTTCTGTTATTTGGTCTGTAGTTGCTGATGAGTATCCATTTAAGGTTGGGGGGCTGTCCGTAAGCGAGGAGAGATCTGTCTCCCAGGGCTTGAGAGAGTGAGGGATCGTCATGTAGTATAGGTATGTAGTATATATTATGGATTAACTGCATCTGATGCCTTCCAAACCAAACAAAAAAGTCTTCCATATTTCATGATCGTACATGTAGCAAGGGCAGTAGCCACTGTTTCTTTGGAGAAAGTGAAAGGATATGCTTTAGAAATATGTGAAAGGTCTTGATCTTCTCTACCTATTTTCTTAAGATACGATAGACTGCAAAATTGGGCGACATTTGAAGATCGTACCAGCAACAGAACTTACCCCCAGACAGACTATTGATTTAAAAAAAAAATAACATTCATAACATCCAGAGTGTTAGAAGATTAGGAGATTTGTTTTCTTAATTTGTAATTTTTCTGTTATTTTTTACCCAAATTTTTGCATGTTCAGCCTTTTTCCTATGAACTTGCATACAGAATTCTGAAAATGTCCAACATTAAATGCAGCCTGCAAATTCTCTGAAGTAGTAAGACTCAACTCTCCACTTTTACCATTAAAACCACATTTGTTCACTCACAATTACTAACAAATATTTCTATTAGAAAGCATGAAATAGCAGGCAAGCTTTTCCAGGTTCCCTGCATAAAATTCTTGCATTTTTTCTGTGTGTTAATGCATGTTAGCTTCCACACATTGTTTTTCTTAAAGTAAAACATATGGAGAAAAAAAAAATAAAAAAATATGGAGCAGTATTAGGTACAAACAGATGAAAATGTGACTAAGTAATAAAAAATGACCAAATACTGAAACTGAATCTAATGCCTGCATGTTTGGGGGGTCTAAAGTCAAAGAGAATTCACCTGTTCTCCAATTCTCTGTCCAAAAGTTTGTGGAGACATTTTTGTGAAAATTCAGGCAAATTCTGCAGTATTCTCACAAGAACAGATTCTTTTTGTGTGCATTGCACCATTAAAATGGGCAAGTTTCACAATATTTCCCTCATTTGGCGCAAAAATTTAATGAGAACAGCTCACAATCTTAACATCCAATCTAAGGCCTAATTTAAACCTAATCCAGTTCTTAATAATAAATTCTTGACTCATCTGTTGTAATAGTGAAGAAAACTAAGAAAAACTTTGATGTGAACTATGTGCAACTTACTTCCTTCCAAATATTTTTAGAGATACATTTACGTTGCTCACTGCAGTAAGTTTACTATAGAAAATTTCTCTAGAAATAACTGAAATAAAATGCCTTTAAAAGTTGTAACTTGATCAACAATCGTTTTACTCCTGTTTTAGTACATCCTTTGTGTGGGTGGATAATGGTGAGTTTGTTATTTATGCACTGGAGTAAAGGGACTAGGAGCAGAGCTGTGGAGTTTACTTATTTATGGTCGGTTCTGCACTCTTTACCATTATTGAGCCTTTCATTGAAAATCTCCATTACTGATGCATAATTCAGTGACTCATTGAGTTTCCATCTTGAGTTTATTTTCTGTTTACAAGATGCTATGAATTTTAGCTCTGTCTTTAATAATACCTTTTGCAAATTTAATAATAACTAATACAATAGCTTTCCACAACATAGATGGTATCGTATTGCTGTACTGAAGAAATTAGACTGTGTATAAAAAAATCCATTTAATGGACTCTTTTGTCATCTGAAATAATATTTTGTATAATACCATATTAATGCTTTTTGTGTAGAAATGAATGTCAGCATGATTTGAATGCTCCTCTAAGATATTGTATTTAATCTTTCTAGTTATTTCTTAATAAATATGAGAATATAGTCAAAATGAATGTATAATTTTTTACAATATTGATGCAGTTTAAGCCAGTTTGGATTTTAAAGCATTTTTACAAGAGGAGGCTCATTTATTTCAATGTTCAGTGCTGTCACAGATGTGAAGAGACTCTGTTATCTGTAAATCTTGTTGCAAAAGCTAAAACCAACTGTCTTCCCCTCCCTTCCATGCAGTGTTATAGATTCAGATATTGTGCTGACATGCTGCATTCTAAGACAATATTCATTTGGACCAGTAAAATACAAGCATTTGGAAACTGGAATGTAACAAGGAATAGGATTGCAAGTTCATTTTAGAGTGCAATGAGTCTTATCACAGAAGGCAAGCAAAACAAGGAAGTGGATGGCTTGCCATTTGCATCTTGTGTCACTCCTTTTGACCTCTAGTTAATGGCAAGCTATAGAAAATAATAAATCTGCCTTGAATTTCATAGGTATTCCTACCAGTTTTATTAAATGATAGGCTGTTCCATCTACATTTTCCCTAAGACTTACTGGTGATACTGTGAAACTTAAATTCTATTTAATTCTTGTTGAAATCTATCTTGGAGATTTCTGAGGTTACAAGGAGTAGTAATCAGCAGGCTCTGATCCCTTAAGGGTACCCCCGAAATGAGAGGTTGTTTTAGGGAGTGTTTTAGTCTTAGGTTACTTGTTCGGTTTCCTTGCTTGGGGTTCATGTCTTTCGTTTGCTCAGTCTGCAATTGTCCTATAGGAAGAACTCCCACACTGCTTGTTATACTTTGAAAATGTGCTTCAATTTAGAAAAGTTTTTTAGAAAATGCATTGGGAAATGTTTGTTTTTATGACATATTTTCACATGTCCCAGCAACTGTATTCAAAGTGGTTCAGGTAATCAGAAATGCAGCTATCCAGTTTTTAATACTATACTTTATACAATATCCAATATCCCCTTCAAAATCCACCTATCCTGTAATTCCTTCTAGCTTAGTTGCAGTCCTCCCTTCCAGAAAGAAGCCAGGATAAGAGAAAGCCCATGCTGTGTAACTTGAAAATAAGGAAACTTGAGCTATGATAGACCTACAGAGAGCAAATTTCAAAGTCAGGTACTCTATACTGAAAATATACGGCTTTCAACTCTCACAGGTTGTAACCAAGGGGTTATTTTCTTGAGTGTAATGTCTGCTCTCACCTGGTGCAGTAACATTGAGACAGAAGTTGTCACTGGGCTGCACAAAATACAAAATATTTGCCTGTAGGAGTTAAAACTAACACCTTAAATTACTGTTGGAAACAGAATGGAAATCTACACATCACGGAACTGAGGTGTTGTGTGTTTCCAGTTAAAAATAACATTTACTAAGCAGGCAGCCATATTCTGCAGTATATTAAATTTTCACATCCTCTTAAAATGTATTCATTGCTGTGATCAAGGAAGTCTCGAGATAAAGGTAGTGATTTGGGTTACTGTAAATGGTCTAAAAACCATGTTATCCAGTTCACACAGGTTTAGTAATTACCAAAATGTGTCCCACAAATAGAAGACATCTTTAAATACTTCAAAAATCATTGCTCCATAATAAAGATCTTTTCCTCATGTGCATTTAACTAATCCCCTTAGAAAGCCAGCAACCCCATAAACCCATAATCAGCACCTTTAAGCAACTTAGTTCTTTCCCAACTCAAAAACTTAATCCTGGCTCTCTGCTTGCAGCTTTCTCCTGGATCCTTTAGTCTGTCCCATTAATAGCAAGTTTTTAGTACTGCCTCTGGGGAGAAACCTCTAAGGAAGCTTTCTGAGAAACAGCCCCTCTGAGTCTGCAAACCCTTCTGAGAACCGTGTTCTTTTTAAAGTCTTGGTTAGTCTACTGAAACAAACAAGTGTGTTTCCATTGTCCTTATTTGTAAAACCCAGAAAGAGAACGTGACTAGTTTACCAAGTGTCTGATTGGGATCAGTGTTTGGATGAAGGCAAGACAGCTGAGGCTTAATCCTGGATGAACAAAAATAATAAAATTCAACTTCTTTTAATGAGGTAGTGTACTTCTTTTTTTTAATTCATGTTTGGTGGATATGATTAGATTCCTAGTTTCCTTTTGGATGTCTTTTGCTGTCTACCTTTGGTTGAGAGGTTGTGACCCTTTCTTTCAGATGTGGACCCTGCCAGTCTTTCCTTTTCTCCCTTTGTCATTGTGTTAGTGTACTCACTTATGCAGGAAAAGAGCCAGAAGAAATGCTGTGTTCCTTGGAACATGACTCTGTTAAACCTGACTCTAATTCAGCAGTGAGAATTCTTGGTCCACCACTGGATTTTAGTTATAAAAGCCTCATTTTCCATCTGGACCTTAATTTTTGTTCACGCTCTTACACTGGGGTACTATAGTCTCTATTCACGCAAGGCATATGATATCTTTACATGAAAATATTTGAGGTACAAAATATGAATTAATGTTGTACAACAACCCATCACTGTAGCATCTGCATGCTTTTCACATAACTGCTGAGATACACATTTTGTTACTTCTGTAATCTGAGCACATTGGACACATCTAGAGCTCATTAGTGTGATCAGAAAAATCGGGATGGGGTGGGGGTGGACACATCTAGAGTTCATTAGTGTGATCAGAAAAATCGGGATGGGGTGGAGGTTAATAGGTGACTTAGGCAAGACAAAGATAAGACAAAGCCCCAAATACGGGGACTGGCCCCATAGAATTGAGACATCTGGATGCCCTAGGCTCTTTGCAGTCCTCCATTCTCCTCTACAAGGTCCCTGTGTGCCACCCTCCTATTCCCATCTGTTTCAGGGACTCTCTGGAACCCCACTCCTTCCCTCCTGACTGGGACTGTGTGCCTCACACTTCCAAATGCCAAAGGGTCTAGGTAACACCCCACCAGGGTCTCCCATTCTCCACCTCCATGCAATGGTTCATAAAATAAAAGTAGTCAGACTCTGGGTTTATCTAACCTTCTTTAGAAATTAATTACACAGCCAGATTGCATGATCTGCTTTCTCATAAGAGAGTGCGGCTATCATGAAAGAGGCCACCCAGATACCCTGCTTCGGAAACTTTATTTTCTTGTGTGTTGTTCCATAATTCATATGTTGTATTATATGTAACATACAGTTGGAAGGAAAGAAAATGAATTGATTTTAGAAAACCTTGTTTTAAATAGGTTGTCCAAAGCAACAGATCCATTACTTTATAAATAAATGTACTTAATTCTGCATGTTGAGCACATGTACAGGATAATGAACACATTTCCCTTTGTGATTTAATTCAATGTGGCCCTGAGCTAAAGTCCAGTGAAGTCAGTGAGACAGAATCCCAATGTCATCAAGGGGCTTTGGAAGAGCTAAGCAGAAGCATTGATTTGCTTCCCGTAATGTCCATAACATGCTAGCCACTGTTCAAACCTAAAGGTACATTCCTCTCAGGCTTAACTTTAAATTACTTTGCAGTCACTGATTTGTGTCAAAGCATAATGGTTCTTCACATGTCATTTTTAGTGTTAATTACCATGAGCATAACCAGTGGGCTGCTAAGTTACACTCTTGTAGAAAGAAAATTTTTCAGCCTTATGCTATTTAGAAAGCATGCATAAATCATTTGTTAAGGCCCGGTAGTGCAGTTGTAGGAGTATTGAATAGAGTTCCACTGTTTGGCTTCTAACTTTACTCTTGATTTTGGTGTTTGTTTTGTTTTGCTTTTTAAAGAAAGTGAATATCAGTTAGGTCTACATCCACACAGCGGTTGTTCCCAGCATTGAAATCCAAACTTTAAATGGGGGAATGCAAAAAAACAGCTGCAGCTTAAACGCCAATTACTTGTTCCAGTTTCCCTTTTTGTTACCCTCTAAAGTGCATGGTATTTTTTTTAAAAAGTCTGACCTAAGCAGTTTAATTCAGTACATCTTAAACATATAGTCTGAGGAGCATAGTGACAACACAGTATTTAAACAGAAATAGAAACATTGCACCCCTCTCATCCCAACTGTTCATTGTGATTATGAATAAGAGGGGGAGTCCAGATATGTTGTAGGATTTAGTAAAGTTTTGTTGTGTACTACCGTCTTCTGATTTTTGAACCCGTGGCAATGCCATAGGATACAAGAAGAAGAATGTAAAACTTAAGAAGGAAGGAATGAAGGAGATAATATGTGAACAAATGTGCTTCTTTTTTGCTCATGTGCCAATATAATATAACGACAGTGTCTTTTAAATAAATGTAGTTTATGATACCTTAGAAAATAAACAACATGCTATTTTAAAGTTAATTTAATAAGACATGAGGGTCATAAGTGGAAATTAATGAAGAACACTCACAAGAAAGCATTTGTTCAAGATGAAAATAAGTGTTTGAAACAGACCACTGAGAGAGAGAGAAACATTAGAGTTAATCAAGAAAAACAAGTCGTCATTAAAAATATTGTCCTAACTGAATCAGATACCTTTTACATTTTTACTTTACTCTCAGCTGTTTGTTTAATTTTTAGAAGTCTAAATAACCAGCTTCTACTTTTGCAATTCTAACATATTGTCCAGGGCACCTTAATGCTGATCTTATGGGGCTGGTGGTCCTCTGTCAATGAACTTCAGTCTTCTAAGGAAGGGGAGTTTGTCTGTGTAGCACGGTTCCCCTTCCCCCTAGTCTTTGTGAAGATTCCTCTACAGTTCTAGCATTCTTGTGTGGTAGGGGCCACATTCTATATTCTCCATCCTAACTTTGTAGAGTGACATTAAAAGCCATTTCTCTATCAAAGAAACTAGGAAATGTTGCTGAAGTCACATATGTCAAAGAGATGCCTGTCGGATAATTTTTATATTGCTTTTAGGTGCAGCAACTTTTTATTTGATCTTGCACAGCAGCGGGAACAATTGCTTATTAAATAATAGTTTAACATGAACATTCTTAAGTTTTATAAAATCATAGCTAATGGCACATCGGCAAAGTTAAGCGTTGTCACCAATTTTTCCAAAAAAGAGAACAATCCATACAGAATGTGAACTTTCACCTCTCTTGTTAATGATTTAGGGACATGATCCCTCAAACGCTCATGCCTGTTGGTAACATTGCTTACGAGACTAGTCCCATTATTTCTTTCTTCTTTGAGCCAGCTACATTGGCATGTCTTGTCATCCTTAGATTTACGTGGGATTTTCAGGATTTTACATTTTTAATCAGTTAAGCATTCATGTATGTCTTACATGAGAGCCATCAAAATAGTATATTCCAGAAATCCTTTAAATGACTAAAAATCTGATTTAAAAACAATAGGACAAAACTCAGGAAGATTGACACACTGTGTCTATTTGAATTTAAAAATGCAATCAGAAAATCATTTCTGTCCTTTGATAAAGACACCAGACATAATACTGAAAAGGCATTAGCTTCATACTCCTATTCATATACAAAGTTACAAATTGCTTAGCCATAATGTCAGTAATATTACTATCACATTTGAAATGAATTCAAAAAATCAATAGGAGCAGTCAAAATGCAGCCCATTTTTAATGTATAGAAAACATAAAACTAATTGTTCAGAACCTTAAATTGCCTACACAAAATTAAAAAACACTATTTGCTTTCTGTTTCTTAGTTCCAATAATATCTTGCAAATATTAAGTAATTTTCAAAATCCTAGCTATGGCAATCTGGTTATTCAAGTGAAAAATTAGCACTTTAAGAGACTTCCAAGCTTACAATGAAATGTTTCTTATAACAATCTCCTCACCGTTAAATTGGATTCGCTTTCAAGTCGGTCTTCTTCCAGACAAAATTACCACATGTAATTAGCTTACACCGAGGCTTGCTTTAGCCAAATTAGGCTGTCAGTTTATACACTTAGTATATTGCAATGTGAAGGGTCAGAGTCCCTCATCATTACATCTCTAACAGATTTCTATAATGATAATAATACCCTTGATTTTAAAAGTACAGAAGTTCATTTCCAGCTAATCTCTAAGAAACTTGCCAAAAAAATCCATTTTTTTGAAGCAGCCCTTCAATATCCAAGTTTAAGGCTTTTATCTTAAATTAGGTTATTTCGCGGAAAAATATCAAATAAAAAGGACATTTTTTTGAAGTACATTTGATGGAGATTTTGCAGGCGGTATGAAACCACACACTCGAATGTGGCTGTGCTGAAACTTGAACTGACTTGTAAATCAGCAACATAAACTATTTGACGGGCTAAACTCAGTGAGGTTCCCACATATATCAATGTACACCAGTTGTTTTCTTTTAAAAAAGAAGTTAATATTCAGCCCTCCCAATGCCAATTTAACATAATGATCTAGTCCTAAATTAGCCAAAAAACCCACTACCCTTTCTTGTGTGATGGTCCAAAATAGGGAGGCCATGTCTTGTGAAAGACATTGGAACATGTTCTTCACAGGGTGAGGACACCATGTTTTCACCAGAAGCTACCCTGCTAAATGCAACCACATTTCCTCTGTGCTCTGAGGATGCTGAGAGAACCTGGGTGCTCACCAATCTGCAATGTGGAAAAAGTCTACTGACCCTATATCGAGACCATGGCTGAGAGGGTCAGTGAAAGGGAATACTACAATAGTGATTTCTTATTCAGAAGAATAAGATGTCCCAAGACCCCTGAAGTGGCCAGTTTTTTTTTTTTTTATGTAAATGGAATAAAAATACTTCATTTTTTAAAATGTAAATAATCCCTTACTTTTTGAGGTGAAAGAGCCCCCATCAGATGCCACCTTAGAGGTATCTGAGCCTGCTGCAGGGCAGGGCGCTCCAGTGGAACAGCATTTCACATTGCAGAGGGTGTATAGTCTGTGCTCAACCTCCTAATTCAGCCCTGTTCCCTTGAGCAGCAGAACAATGCCAGAACCAGGTGAACTAAGAGCTGGTGTCATGACAAAACATGGAGAATTCAGATAGGCCATCCCGCAGACTACAGACAGAAAGACTTGAGTGTTAGTAGATTGTGCTGAGAACGTTTCAGTACCAATATCTTCATTTGAAATTTGTTACATTGGAGATATAAATCACACGTAAATATTATTCTTACACTGAGCAAATGACTCCTAGCTAGACCATAATGAGACTGGGTGCCATTTTGTGGAGAAGACACTGAAAAAAACCACTGAGAATAGGATTAGTGAGTAGGAGAGCTAAACTTCAACAGCAGAAAACACACACTGCTTTGCTAGCAAAGATGATTGAGATTGTATGAAATTAAAATTTTCTGGCAGTATAAGGAGATGCTGAAGGAAGAGATAGATTAAAATATAAACCTCAGGAACTGGAGAAAGTGTTAAATAGTGTGCTGAATAAAAAGCGCACTGGAGAAATAATTTTTAAACTAGCCTGCAGTGTTTCAACAGAAACTGCAGCATGTCAAAACAGTATATGTCGATGATGCACATTCCCTATATAAAAAACCTAGGGGTTTTCAAAAAGATCCAGACTTGGCCTCTCACAGCGTCCATTCCCATTGTGTGAGCTATATAGAGAAAAATGCTAGTTTAAAGTTTTATCTTCATTTGTATTCCTTGACATACTATCCCCAAATCCAAAGCCGCTTGAGGAAATTCAAACAATTTTAACCTATCTACAAAAGAAACACGTAGTTGTGCTGGATACAATAAAGAAAATCTAATATTCTGTTGAATCAACCCCTTGCATATTAGATTAAAGGCACATCTCTTCTGAGCAGCCACTACTCAGAATCTTGGAAAATAAGAATTATTTTTCCATCTATCATGCAATTTTGCCGTGCATAGAAAGCTGCCATGGCCTGTACACTGTGCAGGGGAAACTGAAATAAATAGCCCAAAGTGCAGAACTACACAGTGTGATTACCTCAAGAATTATGGGCACATTCTAATTTATTTTTCTCTGTTTACTCTGCTATTCCAAATTTAGCAGGAAGCCAAATGTTAACAAACAAAATATAATCTTTGTCATCGGTTGTCCTAAGATGTTTTCAGAATACATTTACTCCACATTTTCCTCCAGTTTTTCATCAATTTTTTCAAAGTGGTATCTACACTGGGCCAGATCTTGAGGTCTTTGCACAAATTGTAAGCAATTTTATTTAGGCAAGACTCCTATTTAAAACAATGGGCTTTTTGTCTTTGTAACATTAACTTAGAACTTCAGTATTTGGCCCAGCATTGATAAGTATTCTAGGATTTTATATTGTTGACCACAGTTGTAATATGTGAATGAATGTTTTGGTCTTCAGTTCTTCATGCATGTTTTTCAAGCCCCCACCAGTGAAAGTTTTACTGAGTAGAGAATTAGAAGTCGGGACTGCTTGTTTTTACTTTCATCCCAGTCACTCGCCTTGTGACCTTGGACAAGTCTCTGTCTCTTGGTTTAGCTTGTTGAGGCTGGTTCAATTAATACGTGTATATAAAACACTTGGAAATCCTCAGATGAAAAATGCTGGATAAAAGCAGCTATGTTTTTGTAACCTTATTCTCTATGGATGACTTATTACTTGATTTCCAGTAGGGGAGTCCCCTCAAATATTCATCATACTGCCGTTATAGGCAAAACAAGTATTTCAAACTTTTCAGCCAGAGGATTTCTGTTTAATTTGCTGGGGTGCTTTCTGTAGATTTATTCATTCACTGGATTTCTATTTTATTAGTAAGACATGACATGTTTGTTACATTTGTCCATTTTCTTCAGGCTATCTTTTTTTCCTTTTTTCTTTGTTTAGGCTTCCTTGAAACAGGTGATTTCCACTTAAACTTTTTCTTTATAAGAATAAAAAACTGGAAAACCCCATTCAATTGGCAACTGAACAAAATGGGTGGGAGAGGAAACCAGGTGGAACTACAAGGAAACATGCCCTACTGCATGCACATCCTTATGAGATGTCCTTCTCTCATGGAAAGCTGAATGTAAACTGGGTTGCTAAATTTGTTCGAGGTCCTATATTTTCCAGACTTATTTTTCATGTATTCCATTTCAAATATTTAAAATATACACAATGTAGATTGCCTGTGAGGCTTGTTGTCTTAAAGCAAGTATCTTAAGTACCCTGCACATAGAGTGTGGAGATTTACTGTACACTGACTCTTATTATGGTCCATATACTCTGAAAGAACATTTTAATTATTAGTAGATCAGTAGTAAAATTCATCACTACTAGGCTTTGGTGCTGTTATGGCAAATAAAATAAAAGCAAAATTATGTTCCAGTACCCCTGAAGCCTTTGTTCTTTAGTAGTAAACGTGGAATGTTTCCTTAGCTTTGTTTTAAAGAGCAGATGTGTATTTGCATAATGTTAAGATTTAGTTAGAGTTGTGAAAGGAAAATTACATCTCTTTACAATGGGACAAATATATGTATAAAAGATTAGATAAAGCAATCCAAAAACAAGTATATGATTTACACTTTAATTCTAACCAATCCTTTGTATTTGAAGAGGTATGAGGTGTATGTATCATGAATGTGTAACATTATAGCTAATTTTGAATGGAGTGCATAAAGGTGTACCTTAACTGTAGCAAAATATTTCTTTCTCATTCTTGGGAAATGAGATGAACTTGTTATGGATTTTATTCTGACTAGCCAATTTGTATGCTGTTGAGTTCCCTTCCAAATGTAACTCAGAATCTGAGATAATAACAATATCCAATCAAGTTAGCATACAATTACAACTTCAGTATGAAGCCAAATTTCAAATGAGTGACCCACTATTTCTAAATCCTGACATAAAAAGCTTCCTTTACTTCCATATCTTCAGTCACATACATTTTTCAGACGTCTATCTGCTCTAATCCTTATGGCAAATTACAGTAAGAGTTGATTTTTTTTTTTTTTTTTTTTTTGTAATTTTCCTCTGATATATGTATAGCACCAAATGTGATCAGCCCTGTATAAAACAAAATAGAGAAAAAAAAAACCTCTAAAAACTGAAGTCAGTAGGAGCTCCAAGGGCACTGTTTTCTGAAAATGGGACCGTTTCATTAGCTGACTAAAATGGATTGTGGTCCATAACCTGTGGTACAGAAATCTGAAATTTTTGGCGATATAATCCATTACTGTAAATGCACTTTATGGACATTGTGGAAGAAATGGCGATTCAGGAGGGCAGTCCATATGGGAATATTGACCTTGTCAATTGAGAGAGAGAGACTGCGACTTGACCCAGAGTACATTCGGGACTGATGAACCTGTCCCCTCAATTCTCCATCCTCGGGTGCCTTTTACACTGCTTCACTGTCTGCTCTCATACAGCCTCCAGCAGGAAAACTATTCCCAGTTATACCGCAAGAGTGCTATGGCCGGCCACCCTTGAATTACACTGCAGAGCAACACCAGGAAATTCCCAGTCCCAGATTTTTCCCCAGAAATGTATATGTTTTCTGCCCAGCTCTCTATTGGTCAATATAAGCTCATATAAAGTCCATCATTTTATTAAAAGAAAATGATATGCCCAAATCCTGTTATTTCAAATGGAGCTTATCAAACCATTCAGTCCAAACATACTGGTCTAAATAAAACAATAGAATGAGTTTATTAATTACAGAAATATAGATTTCAAGTGGCTACAAGTAACAAGGCATAAAATTCTGAATGAATTACAGAATATAAAAGTAGAATGTAATTAATGCCTAACTTAACAAGTGAATTCAGAGCAAATCACTCTTACCCCACGTATTAGGAGACTTACTGCTGAATCTTTCACTCAGTATCCTGCCCCTAGTCCAAAGCACCTTCCATTCTTCTTCAGGTGTTGTGTATGCCATGTGAAGAGAGAGAGAGGAGAAATAATTTTGGACATCTCCTTTCTCCTCACATAGTCCTTTTCTTCTTTGAGCAGCATCTCCCAGCTAAGGTTCAGGAGACGTAAAATCAGTGTGGATGGGAAACCCTAGCTGTTTCTTTGTTAAAATGTAGATTTTCACATACAGCCTCTTTCCTGCCACAGAATGACCTCTTAACAAGGTGATGGTCCATTTGATTTTGTTGACACCCAGCTGAGGCATCGTAATCTTTTGTCTATGTGGAACTGGTTTGTTACTCTTCCACAGCCTTAAAACACATCTTTAGCGATATCACACAGTAGAATCCTATAACTTTACATATAATGTTGCCACACACATTTTACCAAAACAATAATGATCAGTAAATTATGATTTTTCAAATGATAGCTCATATAGCATACTTTATACAGAATTATTCATAGACTTGAAAAGGGGATAACACGAGGGAAGAGGCTGTCACAGAGGCCATTATATTAGCAGCATATTAATATAGCACCTATTAATGAAGATGGTCTTGCAAGATCATGTTTATGTTAAGATGTATGTGCTATGAAAAGAATGTTTCTAAATTTTCCTGGATGTGGAAACAAATATCAAAGAGTCTGATTTGCCTAAACTAATGTTGCTTTAATTAGAAGAAACACCACTGACCATAGCTAGAGTTCTTCCAATATAAACCAAATAAAAGATGTGACTCAGACCCAAAATCTATTGCAAGAGAGTGATACTGTAGCATAGATTATAATGGAGGTAAAAATATAACAATAAATATTGTTGAAAACAGTTTGAGTATATTGATTTTATCTCAGGGTCATCACACTACTTCTATGGAGGGTGACATGCATGGAAGGTGGCCATACATTCATTCTTCATCTGGTGAAACAGTTTATTGTAAAATGACTCTTAGTACCTACTAATGTCTGACTGACACTCTCCTTCAACATTGTTTTAACTGATCCAGGGTAATAGGAAAGCAAAGCAAAAAGATGAAGAATACAGTGAACCATGTCAGGAAAGCAAAGTAAAAATAAACATATTCAACCGTGTCACCATTCTGACCTGCTTTAAATGCAGCATTTGAAATAACTTTCTTTTATGCGGTTACAGCTCTCCAAGGGTCAGAAATACTGACTCACTTCCTATAATTCTTTGATTTATCACAAAGAACCACATGGAAGATGAGGGTGGGGTCAGAGATTTTGTTAAAGAAGAAATGAGGTCATAAAGTAAGAGTTAAGATAGCTTCATGCTTTTAAATACCCAAGAGAAATAGAATATCTTCAAATAATAAAAAGCCTTCTCCACTCTTTTCATTTTATTGTTGAAGACTGCTTACCAAATGAGAAATGTTTATAATTTGACAAGCGTACCAAAGTAGCTTCTAAGTGATACCACGGGGGGGAGGGGGAGGGAGTGGGGGGTCATGTGGTTATTATGGGGATGGGAGAGGATCATGAGCGATCAACTCCTCAGACATGCCTGTAAGGGTGGCACGCCATGGGGTCAGATCATCAGTTTCAGAGGAGGGGGTATCACAGTTTGGAATATTTTCAAATGGGGTCCCAGCAATAAATGTCTGAAAGCCAGGGTCACACTGGTCACTATTATTGTGAAATGTATGGACAGGCTAAGTAAGGAGTGATGTATTTATACTGAAAATACTCTCTTACAGTCTGCACTAAGGTAAAAGTCACCAGCACGGATGAAAAAAAATAGATTATTTCGTCAGACGGGATATCTCTATCAGGATACGAAGCATTGTAAGCTAGCCCTGCAGATGGCCATTTGCATATGATGTCAATAGAGAGAGGGGAAGTCAAAAGGGAAGCAGCACACTGCAAAATAAGGCACGGAGCAGTAACTGTAACAGAGTATTTTCAGTATAAATACATCACTCCTTACTTAGCCTGTCCATACATTTCACAATAATAGTGACCAGTGTGACCCTGGCTTTCATTTAAGACAGTGATGCCCCCTCCTTCATCATATACAGATGACTTCATGGCCTTCCAGGACCTTATGAAGAGGGTAACTGACACAGGATCAGGTCAGGCTGTAACAGCAAATCAGAATAGGTGTTGGGATTCAAACATTGGGGAACAGCATATAGAGGAGGGGTGCACCACCTTTTTTGGCCAAGGGACAAATTGCATTTTCTAAGGCCATTCGAGTGCTACAAATGCAATGTGCAGGGGATGGGGGTGTCAGGCCACGCAATCCCCCTGCTTGCTCTGCTCCCAGAGGGCCACACAGAACATGCTCGCGGGCCACAGGTTGTGCACCTCTGATATAGAGGAAGGTGAGATCGAATCACCTGTTGTAATGAGAATAAAATCCGTAGTCCCTGTTTAACCCTGTGAGGCATTTATGAAAATGTCTAGGGATCCCAAACATTTCTTGAATATTGGCCAGTCATTTTAAAAAAACTATAATTAACATGCATTATTTATTGCTTATCTTTGCTATTATGTGTTGGTGAAATTCAATACTGTGCAGAGAGACCGTACCTAAGTTCAGTTTGAGTCCTTGAAACAGTGCAAATGCATAATTCAAACTGTGGTCTTCAGTGTGTAAAAAAAGATAGTACCATAATTGTCCCTGAACTCCTATCCAACACTGGAAATGCTCAAAATAAAAAAACAATGGCTGGAAGTTAAAAAAGCCAGAAAAAGTATATTAGAAATAAGGCATTTTTTTAAACAGGTAGGATGGTAAACCATTGGAACAAACTACCTGTGGAAGTAATAGATTCTCCATCTCTTGATGGCTTCAAATCAAGATGAATACCTATATGGAAGGTGTGTTTAGTCAAACATATATTATTGGACTCCATAGATAACTGAATGAAATTGTGGCCTGTTTTACACAGAAGGATAGACAAAATGGTGGTCCAGTCTGCCCTTTAAAAAAAAAAAAAGTACAAATCTGTGAATTTTAGAGTCCTGCAAATCTGCAGATATCCACATTATATCCGCGGATAGCCGCATTCCCGGATACAATGCAGATATCCACAGACCATTTCTTGCAGATGCAGATTAGATACAGATCCACATATTTTTCTCTGTGCAGGGCTAAAGCCCTGCAAATACGTGGATATCCATGGATATCCGCATTATATCCTCATCCGCGGATACAACATAGATATCCATGGACCATTTCTTGCAGATGCAGATCAGATGCGGATCCACATATTTGTATCCATGCAGAGCTCTAGTGAATTTCTCCTATTAGAAATGCTGTAAATAAACCTTTCAGTTGACATTATGATTCTTTTCTAACAAACAAGTTCCATTTGAAAGAGTCCTGCCTTGATTCCTAGTTAAAATAATATACCATCGTCACTGTTCAGCTGTGACGCTGATGTTCAGGCAAGAGCTTATACTTTGAAGCACGTATTTAATTATCATTTTGACAGATCAGTACCAGTGTTTAAATGTAAACTTCTAACTTTGTTGTCCTCTTACCCTCTTCCAATGCATCCCTAACTCTAATAATCTGCACTTCATAATTTGGTCACTTTTCTGTGTATAAATATAATATACTTCAGTTAGGCTTATTTGTGAGGTATTTTTTTAAGAATTGATTTCCTTTTGAGAGGAGCCAGTAGTTCAAGGAAGAGTGAGAGTGTAGCCATGTTCTCTGTGCTGATATAATTTTGACCCATCCAGATCACCAGTGTTCTACAAACACATTGATCTGGTCCTCTGTCAGCTTTGTGGAATCTTCTTAACATTACTGTGAGGATTGTATTGGTATTATTAAGCAATATGAGCTCACAAGGGAGTGTTCTAATTGATTTGTCAATAAGTTAGCATTCTCTTATTGTTCTGTGACAGATAACAAAGAAAAAAGGTGGCACTGTGTATGACAACATATCAGGATGGGTCATGTCCATTTCCACCTGATAATAGTATTTCCATCAGGTTCTTTACAACTTCCATTATGTCTTTGATTTTCTATATCAGACATAGAATTCTACTCACATAATCGAGTGGCATTAGTACTGTATTCTCAAATGTGTTTTACATAGGTTTAGTCCATTGCCATTTGCTTGAACTTCCCGACTAACCATGTTTTTACGTGTGTTCTATCGTCATTACCATATATTAAATCTCTTTGTCTGAGCTAGTATTACTCGTTCCAAACGGGTAGCCGTGTTAGTCTAGGTCAGCCAAACAAACAAGGAGTCCTGTGACCCTTTTAAAGACCCACAAATTTATTTATCGCATGAGCTTTTGTGTGAGAAAATCCCACTTCGTCAGACGCTTTGAAGACACTTCAAAGTGTCTGATGAAGTGGAATTTTCTTCCACGAAAGCTCATGCAATAAATATATTTATTAGTCTTTAAAAGTGCCACAGGACTCCTTGTTCGTCTAGTATTACTAGGAAGTGTTCCCTTTGGTTGAAATATTCTGAATGATCTACTGCCACTTGCATATATTTACATTGTGTTAGTCATCCTCTAAATCTTTTGCTTTCTGAAAATCAGGCAGCTTCAGTCTCTGATTACCTGAAAAGTTTACATTTGGTATCTGTTCTGGACAAAATATGTTTCGCATACAAATGCCTGGCTTTGTGCAGTGCAAAGCAAGACAATGTGGCAGAGTTCTCATGTAACAGTATCATTTTCCACCATATTCGGTATTTGTAACATCTTGAAGGATAAATATGATTAAATGTGTGTGTGTTTCTACATTAGTTCCATTTCACGCTTCTCTCTGATGTTGAATTGCAATTTCATCAGAACAAATAGCTTCATTTTTAATGAGGGTGTCTGCTATATAACATCTGATTTCCACACTCAGAGAATGAAATATCAGGTCAGTTTGTTGTTTCTGTGACAGATGAGACCTAAGAAGTATAAGGAGCTCAGACTTGAGCTATGTTGAAATGTGACAGAAAGGCATGGAATTCTGGGACAATAAGTACTAAGTGGGCTTCTGAGGAAATATCTAGGGAGTGGTTAATGAAAATATCAGAACTCCAATTATGCAAAAACCTTGTCTTTTGAAGCTCTACACTGAAGAGAGAGCCATTGACTGATAATCTGTTCCCAGAAACTGGCACTCAGACATCTCAGCTGTATAAAGAAACAGCTCAAGTGTCCAGGTTCCTGATCTGAAACATGACATGAACTTGTAACCAAAGGGCAGAGGTGGGGTGTGAGTCTTGCCGGGTCTGTTGCCACTCCAAAATTTGCCTTAGAACCCCAGGGAATTACTCCTCCCAGTGCAAAGATTAAACTTTACATAGAAGAGCTTGGCGTCCAGAGAATGGCAGCTGCTGGCTAGATAGTGTAGTTCTTGCCCAGTTTTCTCTCTAGCCCCATCAGGCCTCTGACTGGGAAAAGGATATCATGATCCCTGTCAAGGGACAGAGTTGTGGAGGTTGAAAGATTGACACTTAGCTAACTCTATGTTGAAGTTGGGAGTGATTTGCTGGTAAGATTTAGTGTGCATATCAGTTCTTTTATTGTTTTCATACGTCATTTGTAATGCTTTTGATGCAAGTATGAATACAGTTTGCTTTGTGAAGGCTGCTTGGTAGCTAGTGTACACTGTCCCTGGTGAAAAATACTGGAACAAATGATTAAACGATCAGTTTGCAAGCGTCTATAGGCTAATTGGGTGATTAGGGTGGTGAGAAATATCCAACAAGTGTCTGTCAAGAATAAATCATGCCAAAATAACCTAATATCCATCTTTGACAGAGTTACTGGACTAGCAGATAGGGAGAATCAGTAGATGCAGGGGCGGTCTTAGGGATTCTGGGGCCCGAGGCAAAGGTCAAGGATGGGGCCCCCCACATCTCCTTGACTTTTGCCCTCCTTCCTAGCTTCACCATGGCTCCCACTAGGACCTCCCAGCTCCCCCACTGGCCACCGCTTCCCCCTGTGTAGTCCTTAATGGTACATACGTCAATACATTTTTATGAGTTGACAGCCTGGGTGTAAAAATGATATTTGGCCCGAGCCAAAAAGGTTGTGAACCAATGGTCTCAGTGGTAGTACTGCAAACAAGGAACATGGGTTATAGTGCATAACAAATTGAATATGAGCCAATAATATTATGCAGTTGTGGAAAAGACTAATATCATTTGGGGATGTAGTTACTGGAACATCTTATGTAAGACACAGGAGATAATTGTTCTGCTCAACTTGGTATTGATGAGCCTCACCAAATTGTGTCCCATTTGGGAACCACACATTAGGAAATATTGGATAAACTGGAGAAAGCCCAGAGGAGAAGAACAAAAATGATAAAAGATTTAGAAAACCTGACCTCTGAGGAAAGTTTTAAAAAATTAGGTATGTTTAGTAATGAGAAAAGAAGATTGAGGGTGGTCCTGATAATAGTCTTCAAACATAGTATGGGCTGTTGAAAAGAAAACAGTAATTAATCGTTCTCCGTGTCCACTGAAGGGAGGACAAGAAGTAATGGGCCTAATCGCCAACAAGGGAGATTTAGATTAGCTAGTAGGAAAAGGCTTTCTAACTAACAGTAGTTAAAGTCTAGAACAGGTTTCCAAGAGAGGTTGTGGAGTAGCAATCATTGCAAGTTTTTAAGAACAGATGAGAAAAAGGGTTTAGTTGGCCATGCCTCAGTGCAGGGGGCTGGACTTGGTAACATATAAAGGTTCCTTCCAGACCTATATTTCTATGATTCTATAATTCCAAAAGTACACGCTCTTGTAGAAGACATTCTCAAATTAACATAGTGCATAATTTAATCACGAGGTGTAGGTAGGCTGCAACTTTGTTGAAACTATCACAGTGATTTCCAAAGAGGTAGCCATGTTAGTCTGTGTACAGCAAAAACAACGAGAGTCCTGTGGCACCTTATAGACTAACAGATTTCTTTGGGCATAAGCTTTCGTGGGCTATAACCCACTTTGTCAGATGCATGAAGTAGAAACCACAGTTGGGAGGTATATATACACATGCCAGGATGGAGGAGGGCAAGTGTTAGCAAAGTCAGTTCAGAGAGCAGATGGGGCTTATTCATATCAGTTGATCAAAGGGAGAGAATATGTGAACAGAACAATCATTTTTTGTAATGTGCTAACCATTCCAAGTCCCTATTCAGACCCAGCCTGATACTGTCAAGCTTGCAAATCAGCTCCAGCTCTGCAGTTTCACACTGAAGTCTGTTTTCGTAGTTTCTTTGTTGAAGTACAGCAACTTTCAAGTCTGCTACTGAGTGCCCGTGGAGAGTGAAGTGTTCTCCTACAGGTTTATGGATGCTGCCATTTTTTATGTTGGATTTATGTCCATTTATCCTTTTGAGCAAGGACAGCAACTGAACACCATACAACAAGAACACTAATCCAGGAACCTATCTTTGCAACAAACCCCATTGCCAACTCTGCTCACACATCGACTCCACTGATATTATCCCAGGTCCCATTCACATCAGCCACACCATCAGGGGCTCATTCACCTGCACATCCACTAATGTGGTATATGCTATCCTGTGCTAGCAATGCCCCTCTGCCATGTACGTCGGCCAAACCGGACTGTCCTTGCACAAAAAGTGATTGTTCTGTTCACACATTCTCTCCCTTTGATCAACTGGTGTGAATAGGCCCCATCTGCTCTCTGAACTGACTTTGCTAACACTTGCCCTTCTCCATCCTGGCATGTGTACATATACCTCTCAACTGTGGTTTCCACTTTATGCATCTGACGAAGTGGGTTATAGCCCACGAAAGCTTATGCCCGAAGAAATCTGTTAGTCTATAAGGTGCCACAGGACTCTTGTTGTTATCACAGTAATAACTAATATACTATTCTAAGCAGCACACTCCATTAGGAATTGGTTGATGATTTTGTAACTTTTAATTGTTATGACGCATCCCCTTATTCATCTTGCATAGCCTATATTACTCTCTCTCTAATTTGGCCCTTAAAATAGCTTGACAGTGAAGACATCCATGGTTGATACTGGTTGTGATACAACTAATTGGTACAGCAAGTAAATGTACTTGCATTCCACCTCTGAGGCACTACGGAAATTAAGTGGCAGCTTTCATTTCAGCTGCCTCTTCAAAAACCACTTGCAAAAAAATGCATTAACATAGGGCTAAGATCGCAGAGTCATATCTCATGCCCTTTCTGGACATCAAGTTCAGCAAAACAAATGTCTGAAAACCAGGAAATGAAGAGTTAAGCTACACGCCCACGCTACCTTATCTCTACCCTTTCAATCTTGGCCAATATGTCCATAAGAAGTACTTGCACTCTGTATTGAACTGAAGCTATCTACACTTGCTGTATGCTCCAACAGCCTATTCCCTGGAAAGAACACCTTATCTGCTAAATTTTGCAATTCTTTTTACACCTCCTTTCACTCCTATGCACACAATGCCATCTAACACTTCTAAAAACCCTACAGACTATGCTACTCTCCCACCTAACTGTTGACAAACCCCATGGTTGGAAGACCCTGCACCCTGCGGATGAGACAACCTATACAGTGCTGAAATTAGGTATGATGACTCTCTCAAGGTACACATGAAACTTTTATCTTTGATCTCAAGGGCTCAGATGGAGGAACTTTCACATCCCTATGGGGGTGCAGATCCCAGAAGGTCACCTCTTGTGATCACAGCTCTGCTAAACTGCTCCAACTAATGCATCCACCATTCAATATAACTACATCTTGCACAGTGAAAGCAGCTGGAGTGCATGCAGATACTTCCCAGTGTCTGTTTCCAGCTCCAGCAGGGCACAGCAGAGTTAAGTTTGTATGGGTGTGTGCATTGGAAGAGCATGAAATACCACCAAGCAACTTTAATTCTACATTAATGAAGATTTTTATCAGTGAGTTAACTTCAAAGTGAGCTTTAATTAGTAGACATTTTCACTGAATAAGGATTGAGTGCATACTGCAGTTCTGAACTCTTAGGATCCACATGGAAATGAGTGCAATCCCATCATTACTGGTATAATAAAACACCTCAAAGCTTAGCCTAATTCAAAGCAGTTAAGAGTCTCTGCCACAGACAGTTCCTACTCCAGAAAAGTAAAGGCCCTGGTCTCCGCTGACAGTGAAGTTCAATATAATGCTGCTTACCTTGATCTTCTGCAGCCTGTGTCTCCACTGTCACAGCAGTAAATTAAAAAAAACAAAAAGGAGCTGTAATTCAACCTGCTAACACCACCTCCACAAATGGTATAACACTGAGATGAAAATCTACATTTCAATTTTAGGTCCATGTAGCCAGAGAGTAGCTCAAATCTTGCTTTTCTGATTTCTCTGGTGTCTATTTCACCATAGTAACATAGCTTCTGCCCTGCCTGCAGCCCTGGGAAGTTTTCAATTAATTGCTCTCTCTGCATGCAGCACTGTGCCTCTGTTGTGCCTGCAGGCAGAGAAACAGCAAGGAAAGCTTGTCCTGCTTTTTTTATTCTTTAGAGAAGAGGGGAGAGGGAGTGAACAGAGGACAACTGCCTCCCCACAACCCCCTGTGTCTACTATCCACAGTGCAATGCATTTCAGGAAGTAATCTGAGCAGTGGGACATGAGACCCTAAGCAAGCAATTTGCTATGATTATTTGCTTTTGCCTTCTGTAATTCAACAGCCTAAAATCGAATTACAATCCCACCCCCAATGTAGACAAGCCCAAGATGTTGTAGATTGTGGCTTAGGGGCACTGACAGATTTGTTAAGGAAGTGGTCATTCTTTCACTGTCTTAAGAACCAAACGGGAACACAAAATTGTAGGGAAAAAAATATAGACATGAGATGAAACTTTCCAAAGCTCCTAAGTGACTTAAGAACTTAAGTCACATTTTTAAAAATGGTTCAGCCAATCATAGGCTTAAGTCACCTTGAAAATCAATGGTGCTTAGGCCTCTAACTGCCTATAAAGCTTTTCAAAATGGGACTTAGGAGCCAAAGTCATTTGTGTGGGGGAAGAGGTGATTAAAATATTGCCTATGATGTTCAAAAGAAGTCTGTACATCCATAGTAAGGTGGAGAAATTAATTCTTCAGCACAATTAGTTCTGTTGAAACTATTGCCTTTTCCCCCTACTCCACATGTTCACACACTCATACACTGCCCATATTATGATACCAGCTGCCTACTGTCAGTTGCCCGAGTTAAAGCAGCACCATTTGTATTAGTTATCTCACCTGGAAGAATGTGTCATTGGGTGACAAGTAATCCATCTTTATAAATACTTATTCAGCATGCATTATGATGTTTAATCAAGTTGTATGAATTTACCATGTAAAGTACATAAACATAGCTTATACCCCATAAATCAATTGAGAAAACAGCCCGCCAAGGGTATCTGCATCACACAGTGAAACAGTTCCTCAAAAGAGAGCTTAAATCAAATTCTGATGGCTCATTACACATTTATAAGCCTGTCTGTCCAAAAGTGACATACTTCTGTGGTGAATATCAGAACATAAATGAAAATGTGCACTTATGTATAGAACATATTTGTTCTTCCACCTACTGGATCTTTTTTAATTTGGCACACAGGAACAGTATCAAATTTAGTAGATTGATTAAAACAGTGTTAGGCGTATTTTTTTTAAGGCATGACAATTGACTATAGCACAGGTAAATTCAAAGGGCTTTTAATCTCTTTTGGGGGTCTTTTAAAACTCTCTTTAAAGGGTTTCATCCATTTGGGTGCTAAAATTCATGTAATCCCATTGCTATATTTGTATTAAATAAATTCCACTCAATTCAGCTCTTTTTTATGTATTCTTATTGAAATTCAGCACTTCATGCATTTTGACCTTTTCAAGAAAACCTGCTTCATTGTGAATTGTGGGTGCATTAGGAAGGTAAACATATTCAGTACTCGTTATTCAATGAGTTTGGATTTAGGAAGTCATTGTCAATAGGTTAATCCTTTTGTACAGACAGTCTCTTTGGCTAAGAGGCTTCTTAAACAAATAGAAGTTTTACCAAAATCCTAATTTCTGAGTCTTTCTGTCAATTGTAAAAGAATAAATCTCAGCGGAGGTCTTAAAATTGGTAATTTCTAGTTTACCTTTGCTTCAGGGCAGCACAATTAAAAAAAAAAAACAGTATGCATAAATTAAGTCACGGGCTATTTGTGACCCTGCTGAAGAAATTATTAAAATTCAGGACTTTTTTTTGCAGCATTTTACAGTCGGTGGTGAGTAGATGGGTTTTTGACTTTTGGTAAATATTTGTAAGCGTCATGGATAATACAGGTGACAACAATTTAGTGGCAGATTTACTAGGCACTTAAAAAGAAGAGAGCATACACACCTCTGACTTCATGTTAAGTGGTTCCTTGAAATATGCATTGTTTTCTGTCTTCTGTTCTGGGATAGCATAGGCTAGTGGTTAAGACATGGAACTGGGAATTAGGAATCAATCCAAAAAAAGTGAAAACTATTTAAAGAGCATTTAGCTTACACAGTTAAGCATCCAAAAGATGAGACATAGCTAAATTAGTTCTCTTGACTCATGTAGAGGAAGGACTGCAATTGTGTATGTCCATGTTGAGAAGAGGACAACTAGTAGGAAGGCTGCAAGGGGAAATGTACAAAGCTGGTAGCCAGGGGAGATGCCCAAAAAATGCAATACAGCCAGTTACTGTATTATGTTTCTTGAACTGACATTCTGTGGTTGGGAGCCTCGATGGCAGCCACATCTTACACATCTCCTAGCCAAATTCCAAAGGGGTAGCCGTGTTAGTCTATTGTAGAAAGACAACAGAGTCTTGTGGCACTCTTAAAGACTATCAGATTTATTAATCGCATGAGCTTTCGTGGGAGAAAATCCCACTTCGTCAGACGCTTTGAAGATAGGAAAGTTACAGAGTGGGAGGAAATTAAATGCAGGGGAGTGTATGACATAGCATCAGGTCAGGCTGTAACAGCAAATCAAAGTAGGTGTTAGGATTCAAAACACTGGGGAACAGCACATAGAGGAGGGGGGAGGTCAATTCACTTGATGTAATGCGAGAAAAATCCATAGTCCCTGTTCAACCCCAAGGCAACTGAGTCAAATTTGCATATAAGTTCGAGCTCTGCAGACTCTCTTTGAAGCTGTGATTTGTTATTCATCTGTGTCAACACAGCTATTAACAAGTCGTTAAGGGAGTGAGCAGGGAGGTTGAAGTGTTCCCCTACAGGTTTTGCAGTATTGCAGTTTCTGATGTCAGATTTGTGTCCATTGATTCTTTGGCGCAGAGACTGTCCTGTCTGTCCAATATATAAGGCAGAGGGGCATTTCCGGCACATGATGGCATAAATCACATTGGTGGATGAGCAGGTGAACGAACCCTTGATGGAGTAGGTGGCATGATTAGGCCCTGTGATGGTGTCATCAGTGTAGATATGAGGGCAAAGTTGGCAGCGTGGTCTGCTGCAGGGCTGTGTTCCTGCTTTAGTGTTTCTGCTCTGTGATCTGTAGTTGCTGGTAAGTATCCTTTTAAGATTAGGGGGCTGTCTGAAAGCAAGGAGAGGTCTGTCTCCCAAGGCTTGAGAGAGTGAGGGATCATCTTGTAAAATAGGCTGTAGATTTTTGATGATGTGTTGAAGAGGTCTGGCTTGGGGGTTGTAGGTGACGACCAGTGGTGTTCTGTTGTTGTTTTTCATGGGCTTCTCCTGCAGTAGTTGACTTCTGGGTACCCGTCTGGCTCTGTCAATTTGTTTCCTCACTTCTGTGGGTTTGTACTGTAGTTTTAAGAATGCCTGGTAGAGATCCTGAAGGTGTCTGTCTCTGTCTAAAGGGTCAGAGCAAATGCGGTTATATCTTAGGGCTTGACTGTACACAATGGATCGTGTGGTGTGTCGAGGATGGAAGCTCGAGGGATGTAGGTAACTATACCGATCAGTAGGTTTGCGGTATAGGGAGGTCTTTATGTGCCCATCGCTAATTTGCACTGTAGTGTCCAGAAAGTGGATCTCTTGTGTGGAGTGTTCCAGGCTAAGTTTGACTGTGTTGTGGAAATTGTTGAAATCTCTGTGGAATTCTTCAAGGGCATCTTTACCATGGGTCCAGATGATGAAGATGTCATCAATATAGCGTAGGTAAAGTAGGGGTGCTTTGGGATGAGACGTGAGGAAACGTTGTTCTAAATCGGCCATAAAGATGTTGGCATATTGTGGGGCCATGCGGGTACCCATGGCAGTGCCACTGACTTGAAGGTATAGATCATCTTCAAATCTGAAATGGTTGTGGGTGAGTACAAAGTCACAGAGGTCAGCCACAAGTTTAGCTGTGTCATCATCCTGGATGGTTCTTCTAATAGCTTGTAATCCATCCTTGTGGGGAATGTTAGTGTAAAGAGCCTCTACATCCATAGTGGCTAGGATGGTATTTTCTGGAAGACCATCAATGGATTGGATTTTTCTCAGGAAATCTGTAGTGTCTCTCAGATAGCTAGGTGTGTTGATAGCATAGGGTCTTAGGAGAGAGTCCATCAAGTGAATTGACCTCCCCCCTCCTCTATGTGCTGTTCCCCAGTGTTTTGAATCCTAACACCTACTTTGATTTGCTGTTACAGCCTGACCTGATGCTATGTCATACACTCCCCTGCATTTAATTTCCTCCCACTCTGTAACTTTCCTATCTTCAAAGCGTCTGGCGAAGTGGGATTTTCTCCCACGAAAGCTCATGCGATTAATAAATCTGTTAGTCTTTAAAAGTGCCACAAGACTCTGTTATCTCCTAGCCAGATAGCCAGGGAATCGCCATAAAGGAAGAAAGTTTCCTGCCACTGATGAAGCTATTTCTATTTAGGGCTACAGTCAGGCCCAGTATATATACCTGGTATGAAATTTGCTGTTTTAAATGTAGAACACAAACAAAATCTCCTGCAGCAAAAAACCAAAATGTACTATATTTCTTCTCACTAAACAATGGTCATGCTCTTAATGGTAAATTTTAAATTTTCTTTTTTAATTACTAGGTGTTGATCATAAGTGCTGGATTCTTTTTTTATTATTATTTAAATAAATCTTAGATAAATAATTAATGAGGTCTTTGGTTTTAAAATAAAATTACTAAATGTTTTAAAATGTGGGATTTTCCTACTCAAAATAGGGGACTATTGTTATAATCTAGCATCACTTAAATGAAGACAGTGGAGTTATGCAAGTTTATACCAACCTGAGACTATCACCCATTGCTCTCTACTGTGTCAGTCTTGCTGGCCTAAAATTTTCCTAAAGCTTTTATTCACAGGTCATCTTTATCAACATTCTCCATTATGCTCCAAAACATGTTTGCATGCTAATCTTATTTTTAAAAATTGGCAGGACTTTATATAGTCTTGCTGTCTGAATGTTAAATCCTCTTGGCCAATTTGGGGAATAATTGTATAGATTAAATTGCAAACATAATGAGTCCATTCCAGAGTTACGGTGCAGCCCCATAACTAGAGTAGCATCATCTCTAGACCCAGTTACCATAAGACAGATCAAGAGGGTACCCGGTGTTCTGGGAATAAAAATGTGCTTTCATTTTGTTCCTGAAAATATTTTCCTAGATGGATAGAATGATTTTAAAGATGTCTTCTATGGGCATTTAGTTTTTCCATGCAATGCTTTATGGTGTAGACTGACTGTTGGATATCCCAGTTTTTTAGAAAGGAAAAGAAGATGTAATAGTAGTAGAATATACCAAGAAATAATTTGGGAATGTGTGCTGTTTTCTTCAAATTACTGATTTTTTTGTTTAAATCACTATGTACCTTGCTTGGATGGCTCTTACACAAGGTCATAAAAAGTACTGATCTGGGTCAAAGTTCAAAACAACTGTGTTCTTTACTAGATTAAATAAACTAGTACCCATGTTCTGTCCTAAAAAAATTGTGCAAAAATTCTCTTGCCAGCAATGGGGAAGCTGTGCTGGAGATCATGCTGCAAATACTCTTAGCTAATTTTATTTTATAAAGCTCACTATTGTACTGATTTGGGTGCTTTTCTCCTCCACTTCTTTGATGTCTTTTCACTCTATTTTTGTGCATTTCCTCTGTTGCTTTGGATTTCATCAGGACAGCAGAAGTACTTTACAGAAGGAAGGATCGTACAATGGAATGGAAAAAGGGGGCAGAACCATAAATGCTCTTCCATTCTGTTTGTTTTATTCTTGGCCAGTGTAATGTCCTGAGTCACTGGCGGGCTCGGAGGGCGCCCCCTTCGGGTGCCTCAGGGGAATTAGCAGTGGCGGGCGCCCTTTTCGGCACAGAGTCAATTGCCCCCGGCCCCTCAGGCGGGGTGGGGCAGGCAGAGAGTCAATGGCCCCCGGCCCCTCAGGCGGGACGGAGCAGGCAAAGTACAGAGTCAATGGCCCCCGGCCCCTCAGGCGGGGCGGAGCAGGCAAAGTACAGAGTCAATTGCCCCCAGCCCCTCAGGCAGGGTGGGGCAGGTAGAGAGTCAATTGCCCCCGGCCCCTCAGGCAGGGTGGGGCAGGCAAGGTATAGAGTCGCAAACCTCCTCGGGGGGTCATTAGGGGTTTGAGCGCTCCAGGTGGTCAGGGAAAGGGGTGAGGGAGGGGGACACAGGCCCACCCGTCTCCACTGTGTCCCAGCCCAGGGCCCTATCCAGTGGCAGAGTGGCCTGCCACTGGGGTCAGCGGGGCTCCCGCCGAAACACGCTGACCTCCGGCGGCTCCACCACCCACTATGTGGCAGCCAGCCACCCCTGGGCCACTTCCTCCCACCCTGGGGTTTGGGGTACCTGTATCCGCCAAGTCTCCCTCTGGGTCCTCAGGGTAGATTGCTCGGGGGATCCCAACCAGGCCCTCGGTGTCCATAGGCAGTAGGTCCAGGAACTCCTGTGGCTCCTCGGCAGAGGGTAGCTCCTTCAGGTCGTAGGGCCCAACAGCGGGTGTCTGTTCCTCGGGGTCTTTGGCCAAGGGGAGTTCCTCAAGGTCACAGGGGATTAGCGGTTCCTCAAGTTCCTCCGGACTCTAGGCTCAGGAATCCCCTCCCAGTCCCTGGGGCCCAGTAGACTGGGTGGGCCATATTGCCCTCCAACCCGGGGTCCCCGTGGCCATCCTTCAGTCAAGGCCCAGCCTGGCCTAGTCCATGGCTTCCCAGGCAGCACGTCCTGCCTCCATGGCTGCTCCACTCCTACTGAGCTGTCTGGCTTAGCTTTTATACCTCCCCTTCCTGCCTGGGCCCCACCCCTCCACTTCCGGGGCTGCAGGCCTGTAGTACTACTGTCTGGCCGGGGGGGCGTCCAGGCCTATCCTCCGGCCCAGGCTCAGAGGAAGGCCAGGGTCCTTTTCTACAGCCAGTCCTTAGCAGAGCAAATGAAGGAAGCCTAATGATTTGTTTTGGTGCTGGAACTGCTTTTCCTAAGCAGACATTTGCTAGCCATTGATGTAGCAACTTGTTATGTTAGTAATGTTCTTCTGGTAAGAACATAAATAGTGGTAGATACATCAATAGAACTAGATCAACAAGAAAAAATAACTTGGCTACAGCAACAAGAACAGCAAGGATATCAGCCCTTAGGCAACTGGCCAGAGCTGGAAAAACTTATTTATAGTATATAATTCATTCAGTACCTTTAGCTTCTTCTATGTTTGGAATATCTGTGAGCAGATCACAATTTCCTGAAATGTATTTATTTTTCAAATGTATTTGACCACTAGCTTTTTCCAAGTTTTTCTAATAGGAATTGACCTTGAATATTCAAAATTCAAGTAGTACCATTTAACTGTGATTAGTCAGGTAAGTCGCAAAGTACAGTTTCCGTTTCCTGACTACATAAATGCAAAAACCACTTGCAGTACACATATCTGTATGTATGAATTTAAAATTAGATTTCCACAAAAACATCGAGAGTCCTGTGGCACCTTAAAGATTAACAAATTTCTTCGGAAATGAGCTTTTGTGGGCTCCAACACACTTCATCAGATGCATGAAATGGAAACTACAGTTAGGGGGTATATATACATTTGCAAGCATGAGAAACAATACAATGGAGAGGACAAGTGCTAACAAAGTCAATTCAGTTAGGGTAGATGAGGCCCATTCACTACAGTTGATTAAAGGATGAGAATGTGTGAACAGGGACAATTAATTTTTGTAATGAGATAACCATTTCAAGTCCCTATTCAGACTCAGTCCGATGGTGTCAGGTTTGCATATGAGTTCCAGCTCTACAGTTTCATGCTGAAGTCAAGTTCTGTTGGAAGTATGGCAACTTTCAAGTCTGCTACAGAGTGTCCAGGGAGATATAAGTGCTCTTCTACTGGTATATGGATGTCACCATTTTTTCCACAAATTGTTTTCCACAAATACTCCAAAGGCAACTTGTAATTTTTTTTTTCCATTTACAACTATGTGCGTCAGTAATATTGATTGAAAATGGACACAAAAGAGGCCTAAGCATACACTGTGTGGATTTGTTTTTTAGTTTCTTTGTTTTCTTTTTTAAAATAAAATATTGGTGAATATTTTGCATTATAATCCTTAATCTACTACTAATTGTTATGAGTGAATAGACAACCCTTCCTCCCTCAGCTCCACCCCCCCACCTTCCCACCCCCCCCAAAAAGAACAAAAAAAACCTCACACCACCAGACTGGTACAGAAAAATTGCCTACGTAGTTTACATTTTTGTTTTCAGACAAGAAGACATTCCAGTTGGACCAGAGTCTAATAGCTACTGTATCTAATATCTTGCCTCACTTTGGATGAAAGTCTTTGGGAGTTCTTGCTATTGACTTCAGGGCAGCCAAAATTTCACCCAGAGAGTAATCTCTCACTTTCCAAATGGTCCCATTCAAGTCAATGGAAGTATGGAGTCAATGAGTAAAGATATCTGCCTTTTATTTTGGAATAATTTCCTACCACGTAGCCAATAATCCACACAACTCAACATTTTGCAGTAAAAAGTCTTTTTCATTAAATCTATAAAATAGGAACGTTTGCAGACAGTAGATTCATAATTATACTGTGATGAGATATATTTATTGCACACTCAAATGAAGAATGTTCCAGTTCATAGAGACAGTGCAGTAAATGAGAGGAAAAAAGTGTTACCTCTGTGTGGGAGTGAAGAAGATATATTTACAATTAAGCAGTTTCAATTGACCACCTTATCACAGAGTGAAAGACTAACTGAAGAAGCTATAAAAATGGATGGCAGAAATATAATAGTGCTTGAAGTTTATTTACAGATAGGCCCTGGTTCCACAAACAGAGTAGTGTCTCCAACTTAATTTGTGTTACTCTTGTGCTTTAACAGAAGTGTTAGTGTTTACAAAGTCAGGGTTTTGGAGTTGGTACTTATTTGGGGTGGGGGGTTGAAACCCAACATATTTCTAAAGATTTGATCCTACTGGTGACATTTCTTAACCAGGAGAAGGCCAGTGTCACTGAAATTAAGTTATCTTTATATTATATTGGAGATCTGGCAAAGTGAGTACTAATTATGAACACCTGCTGCTTTCAAGTGTAAGCAGACCAAAATGTAGTTTAGAAACATCCCAAATATCATAAAGAAATATTACTTTTCAAAAGACAAATAATGAGAAGTTTAAAATCCAGACATTTCAAAGTGAAGAGTAATGAGTGGGACTGAGTCAGCACGCCCAGTACCAAAGATGATCACCAGAATGCTAAAAAGAAAATATTGCCTGAGTTCTTACTGGATGTGGAGATGCCACGAAGAGCCAGTTTCTCATAACTTTAATATGAGATGATACATATCTGGGCATTTTGTTCCAAAATGTGGGACATTTAGGATTATAAATTAAATTGTAATTTATAACTCAGTCAGTTTAGATATTGTAATTCTTCATGAAAATCAAGAAGCAACATAGACGATAGAGTTTCTTAAACATTAGATTTAGTGAAAGTTTGATTTACTGAATTATTAGGCACAATGAATTTTCTCAACAAGTGTTCAATCTTCCTATATACCTTGAACACTATTTAATTTATTTTACTATTTATAATCAGATTACTAAAGATAGAGTTGGGATGGGGGGCACTGAAGTTTTGAATCCAATTTTATGCAAATGAAATCATCAGAATATAGAGTAGGGGAATATTAATTGGCAAGTTACATTCTTTCAACCTTTTCAAAATGAGTTAGAAAATAAGGGAGAAAAGTTTAGATCCATTTTCTGCTGAGTCTCTATGGCTATGTCTACACTTACTAAAATTAGTTTGAATTAGTTAGTTCGAACTAACTAATTTGAACTACCTAATTTTAGTTAGTTCAAATTAACTCGAACTAGAAAAAATTAGTTCAAACTAAGCAAGTGCCATTCATGGCACTTGCTTAGTTCGAATTAGCAATTTGCATTGATTTCAATGGGCCGGTTAGTTCGAACTAAGCAATTAGTTCGAACTAACATGGCCACATTGGTTAATTCGAACTAACTAGTTCGAATTGACCCTTACTTCGAATAGCCTATTTGAATTTATTAGTTCAAATTAAGGAAGCCCTTAATTCGAACTAATTAAAACCTAGTGTAGCCATGGCTTTAGTTAGTTCGAATTAAGCTTCCTTAATTCAAACTAACTTGCCAGTGTAAACATAGCCTATGAAAATAATTTAACTATACTGTATTTGCAGAAAATACTAATGTTCTGTCTTATTTTCTTCTGAAACAAAAGTAACAGAAAGATTGAAATAAAAGAAAAAGAAAATTATACGAGGAACAGTTTTTAAATCTTTAATTATAATAGCTGACTTGCTATTACATAGAGTTTTTCAAAGTGCTTTACAGAGGAAGTAGGCATCATTATACCATTTCACAGTTGCTGAAACTGAAGCAAAGGGAGGTGAAGTGATGTGCCCAAGGTCACCCATCAAGCCAGTGGATAAATCAAGAATTAGAACCATGATCTCCTCAGTCCTAGTCTAGTGTTCTATTCACTAGGCCATGCTAGTAACATTTAATATTACTGAGTTGATTGTAGACGCTCCATAATATTCAACTAGTAGCTTCTTCTTTAATCACCCAAAAATCCATGAGCATCAGCACCTTACCATGCCACTAGATCTGCCACAGGCAAGGAACATCTTTACATAGGCCACTTTTCCTTGCACTGCCAGCTGCTCTTCAGTCCTCACTACTTTCCTTGACACTGTTGTGGCTCTCAGACTCTAATAGAAAGGAATAGGAATCCAACTATATGGAGGGAAATCCATGCAAGTTACTGGAGACTCTGGGCTAGATCCTCAACCCTACCTAAATCTCCAAAAGTGTAAAGTGGATTTAATTATCTGTCTAATATCTGAGAAATTATCAGCTGCAGTACAACCTTCATAGACAGTTTTACATCATCTGTTCCCTCCTTCCTCACAGGTAGATTGTATAGCGTGGGCGTGGCATCGATGAGTTGCCATCTGGTGATAGAAGAATCCAGGAGAGCACTCTGTGTGTCTCCAGGGCATATTCTAGCTGAATGTTACTAGATCCCAAAGCTGCATTCTATGTGGCTATGTATATACTATCTATTTCAATCAGTACTGTAATGTGGGTTCCTCTGGCAGACATTTTGAGCAAGTGACACTGCCTAACAGATTAGGGAAGAGCAATGTAGAAATAAATTGAAAGTGTAGGTGGAAGATTGCCCTGCTATGTTCAGATTTATAAAGACAATCATGTTTATCAGACATATTACTCTACAGAAGTTATTCAACAGTTTAGTGAAGCTATGAATACACTTTCAATGAATGACCTGACTATAGTACAGGGACAATGAGTTCACATCCTAACTAGGGTGTGAACTTCTGCCAGACAGATAATTATATGGTATGATCTGAGAGAGTCAATTATATCAATAAAAATAAATACTATGCAATTTTACAATTAGATACTTCATCTAAGACAGATTTGTTTAATGGTTTGAAAAAAAAAATCATAATCTGATTAATATGCTATAGGAACATCAACCAAGTAGCATGTGGTCTAGACCTGAATATCTTACCCTGAATTTTATCAAACAGTAGTTTCAACATACTGCCATATGAAGCAAGAAAGTAATCATGCATCTGATGAAGTGGGATTTTACCCACGAAAGCCCGTACAATAAATAAATTTGTTACTCTTTAAAAGTGCCACAGGACTCCTGGTTTGTTTTTACTATATATCTGATATCCTTGCTGCTAGTAGTAATAGTAGTTAAATGCATACTATTTAAACTTACTTTTGACTGAATTCCTATAAAGTTATGAAGAAACTTAAGGACTGTTTATGTAAAGCAAGAACCAGACACTTCATTGTTAACATCTTCTTTGTAAATGTTTATCTAGATTTATATTACTTGGGCATGTATGAGGAGCACACAGTTCAGTATCTATATGTAACCTTCCTACTCTTCTAGTCTTGGACTTTTCCTTTCTTTAGCATAAACAAATGATACTGTAATCGGCGATAATTTACTGATGTGGTCAAACATCACTTAAGGGAGTGTTTCACAGATTCAGAGGTTATGAAACCAGAAGGGGCAACTGTGATCCTCTAGTCTGATTTCCTGTATGAGGGCTTGTCTGCATGCGACATTATGCTTGCTAAGCCAGGGCTTGAATCTACAGAGCAGTAGCTTGCTACAGCACACTAAAAGTCTTGGAGTGTGCTTCGGCTATTAATATTTATAAAGTACAGTAAGACAAAGTGCATTTAGGACTTTTAGTGATCTGTGGAAGTATCCATATGGGACATCACATGCTAGCTTGCCATGCAGTATTGTCCTATACAGATAAGCCCTAACACAAGCCATGGGACTGCCATGAAATAATTCCTGTTTGAATTCGAGTATATTTTTAACAATATCAATCAGTCTTGATTTCAGTCAGTGATGAAGAATCTGCCAGAACCCTTGGTAAGTTGTTCCAATGGTTAATTACCCTCACTGTTAAAACCCTCACTGAGTTCCAACTTCTAGTCTGAATTTTACTATTTCAGCTTCCAACCATTGGATCATGTTATACCTTTGTCTACTCGATTGAAAAGCCTATAATTATCCCCCATCTTGTGCTTTAGCTACTAGAACAATGATCCACAAGCATTCAAGATCATTTGCGCCTGAGGTGCTGGAACTGGGAAGACCAAAAATGTCAAGTGCATGTTCCCTGTTGAATGCTCTGATAGGGGTTCAGTGTGTGGATGGCTATTTGGGAGATTTTCAGTACAGGTATTTAGTTGTGTTGCATTCCCCTGAGCTCTCTGGGCGTTAATCACTCCAAGAGGGTAGTTACAGAGCTAGATACTCCATCAGCATTTTCAGTTGTGCTAAGAGACCCCCAGAGAGAAATTTGGCTTCTCAAAATATAGTTCACGTGCCTGCACCAGACTGGTAGCATATGCTTATAAGAAGATTAACAGAATATTCCTGGCATATTGCAAGATTAAAAAAAAATGCGTGATGAAAATTTAGCAACATTTGGACACATGTCAAATAAAGGCAAGTTTTAAAATTCCCATTTTAAAATGTGGAAAGAGGATTTTTAACTTCTTTAAAATCTTATCTGCGCTGTGAAATCCATACTGATAGGACATCTAATATTTCAGTTTGGCAGCTTTTCCAAGGTGATATGAAATGTTAAGAAGATGAAGCATGAGGGAGTTGTTAATTACAGATAAATGTGTGATGAGAGACAAAGTTAGTGTGACTTAAAATAATGGAGTTCATAAAACAGTGAGTAACAAGTACAATAATAATAGCAATGAGTTTGTGATCCATGTCCAATGGACTCCAGATATGGCTAATAACAGACCATAAATTAGTTTTCTAATTAATTGTTTGGAAACAAAATATTTTAGTTTTCCTTTCCTCCTCCGTTTGCTTGACTGACATTTTTTCATCACACCTGTATATTCTCTTCCCTGCAGTGTTTCTGTTTTGCAGTAATTGCTTCTGCTTCTTTCCCTTCTGTTTCTTTTCTCTAATTTTTACATCAGTTACACTGTAGCACCTGGTTCCTAGCCAGAAACACATCCCATATATCCTCTGCTGTAAAACATGGCACAAGTCCTTTGCATTATCAATCATGAAGCAATGGTTTTGAACTGGGTATCAGTTTCTCAAATTATTTTCACACCATCTGTTTATTAGCAGGTTTGTGTCTCAAAGATATATTACAAGGGTTTTAATTATTATTCCTTATAGTTCACATTTTTGCTTTCTCCAATTATACTTTAAATTGGCTTAAGAGACGTACGAGCAGCTGGGCTCTGCTCTGATTTTAGCAGTATACCGATGGTGAGTTGAATATTTCCCTTACCTCTTACTTTAGTATTTTAAATAGTCCAACAAGTTTGTGAGTGCGCCCCAAATGATTTTATTGACTCTCCCCGCAATTCTTGGGCTGGCATAGTACACTGAATGCCAGTGTCATCACAGGGCACAGATTCAGTTGCTTTTGATGGTAGGGCACAACACAGCATTTTTTTACAGGCCTGCTCAAAAATACTATATCTGTCTATTTTGTATTTCTCTCCAACTATTTTCATGCACAAATATAAGGCTATGTCTACACTTGCACCTTTAAGTCGACTTTAACTAAGTCGATTTAGTGAGTCTACACTTAAAATTAAAGTCGACTTAAAGGGGAACTTACAAAGTCGACCTAGAGCGTCCACACTGGATGCTCTAGGTCGACTTTGTGGGGCTAGGGGGACCTTGGGCAGGTCCACGGTGGTGGGGGGGAGCACCCTCTGTGTGCAATGGGGCAAAGGGGGACAGGGACCCTGGCAGGGCAGAGCCCTGTGTGTGACACTGTCTGGATTTAGGGAAGCATTTATGATATTATTTTCTATGGATATCTCATAAATGCTATAATCTGTAGGAACTATGTCATATTTGATATCAATAGAAAGGTAGTAGTTTGCTGGGAATGATTATATAGTTTATGGCTAGGAATTCTATTTGGATTAGAAGTTAAGAATTTGATGTTATATCCATACCTTAACTTGTGTCATTAGACGGCAGGGTGTGAACAACCATTGTCTCCTTAATGTTTAGGAATTTTCCAGGTAGAATGGTCCCAGGGAAACAATGGTGTTCACATCCTGCCGTCTAATGACACAAGTTAAAGTATGGATATAACATCAAATTCTTAACTTCTAATCCAAATAGAATTCCTAGATATAAACTATATAATCATTCCCAGCAAATTACTACCTTTCTATTGATACCAAACATGACATAGTTCCTATGGATTATAGCATTTATGAGATATCCATAGAAAATAATATCATAAATGCTTCCCTAAATCCAGACAGTGTCACAATGTGCCCACATGCCCTGCCCTTTGGGGGGCATGCCAGGCAGGGAAGGCAGGGAAGGCATTGGTGTAGTCCTGGGATAGCCCTAAGTCGACTTAGGGCTACCCCAGGGCTACACTGGCTTAATTCGACTTTAGAAAGTTGAATTAAGCCTTAGGTCGATTAAAAAGCAGGTTTAATAATGTCGACTTAATTTTCACTAAGTCGACTTTATTTTCCTTAAGTCGACTTAAGCAAAGTGTAGTGTAGACGCAGGGCACATTAAGTCAACTTAAGCCAAGCCTAAATCGACTTAATTTACCAGTGTAGACGCAGCCTAAGAGATGTATTTTGTTCTCTCTCATGGTGAAGGTGTCCCTCAGAACCTAATAAAGGCTCACTCACTTTTTCCATGCCCCAATCTACTACATTTGTCTAATATATTCATCTATATAGTTTTATATACCATTCTTGCTACCATGAGTCTCTGACCACCTGTAGAAGTTCTGGGAGATGGAACCTAGTGATAGACTTTAATCCATAATAATGCAAAGTGGTTGATTCTTGGCTACAAATTGCATCTGAATAGGGCACTGAAATGAGCCTGGAGGTACCAGAAAGCTATGGGAATGTTATGTATGATTTTAAATGATAAGCAGGGGCATTGCTGGATAGCAAAAAGATCCAGGGCTGTGGCCCCCTGCCCCCAAACCCCCACTCCAGCCCTCTTAACTCCCCAGCTTCCCCCATCTTCACTCCACTCCCCTTCAGCCCCCAAACCCCCTCCACACCTCCCCAGGCCCCTCTGTCCCTAACCCCCACTCATCCCCCAACCTCCTCCATCCCTCTCCAGCCCCCCACCTAGTCCCCCTCCAGCCATCCATAATCCCCTCCATCCCTCCCCAGCCCCCACCAGTCTCCTTGTCCCCATGTCCCCTCCACCCCTCTCCAGGCCTCTAACTCCATCCATCCCTTCCCAGCTCCCCACCCAGTCCCCCTCCAGCTGCCCATAGTCCTCTCCACTGCTACCCAGCCCCTACCCAGTCTCCTTCTCCCGTTACCCCCTCCACAGGCCTCTAACTCCATCCATCCCTCCCCAGCCCCCCACGAAATCCCCACTCCTGCCGTGCATAGTCCCCTCCACCACTACCCAGACCCCAGCTAGTCTCCTTGTCCCCTCCACCCCTCTCCAGGCCTCTAACCCAGCCACTCTCCTTGTCCCCTCCACCCTTCTCCAGACCTCCCTCCAGCCCCTTCCCAGCCCCCTTACCTGGCCGGAGGCTCGGAGCTGCAGGGACGGCCAGAGCCACTTCTGAGCCAGGCTGCTCCCACCCTGAGCACGCTCTGTCTGAGCATGCTCAGGGCGGGAGATTTGAATCTCCCCAGCCTGGCCGCAGCAGGTGTCTGCGGCTTCACTGGGGCCCCTGGGCGGAACGCAGCGTTCCGCCTGGGTGCGCATGTGCCTGCTGGGGTAAATAGATTCGGGGCTCAGGATTTTCTACCCAGGGCTGGTGCCCAGCCAGCCCAACGACAATGACGCCTCTGATGATAAGGTCTCATTTGGCATAAACATACTCTGGGAAGTAGGTCGCTTGGCTTTCAGTAAATGAAGAGATTAATTTTGCCAAGTTGAAGAATAATAGAATGACACTTGATAGCTGAATTTTACAATATCTTCAATTATTTTTACCTTTTTAATTTGTCCTTGTTGGCAGTTAAGATAAGGAAAATGCCTGAATGTGTTGTTAAGAAAACTGTCCTCTGTCATCTATGAAAATTGTGGCATAGATAGATATAGTCTTGCTGTACTTTAGTAGTTCATGTATTTTATTGCTCTTTATATAATGCTTTTCGAAAAACAATTTTTCTTTTCCCATTTTATCCCTCAGCCTTCCTCTGCAACTCCATGTTTTAATATCTGTATAATTATGGGAAGTATTGCTCACTCCTGTGAATATGTATTAGGTCTGTAGATTGTACATAATCATTATTTGAAATTTCATCTGCACTAGTTAATTTTGATTGAACACGTAGTTCATATATGTTGATGTTCCCACATTGAAGGAACCCAACTCTTAAAATTAGGTTTTGAAGTTCAATTATCCATTTTCAAATTACTCACTTCTCACAAATATTCCCATTAGTTGCTCTCATTGTTTCTGTGAACATTCCTGACACTAAGCCTGTTCACTAGAATATTTTGATACATGAACACACAAAGACTACAGACTGTTGACACAAATTGGGCATCTCAGGTCTGTACATTAGATGTACTTCTTAAGTAAGCGTTTGCTCCAGGATCCTCCCTGTGAGTCCTTCAGTAAAGACATTTAACATATAAAAACAAATGGTTCTTCAAGCAATTGTCCAAACAGCAGCCTTGTGGCATGGGAGCTCAGATCAGAATCCTGGTTTACATCAACCAAAGAGCCCCAATTGTCCACGCTGATATCCTCAGAGAAGAGAGGGATGAGCATTGCTGTGGAGATGAGAAGAGATGAGATGTAGGTAATCCTCTTCAAGGTCTCCAAAACTAAGACATAAGGATCAGCAGGTGCTTGACTCATCTCAACAGCTAATGGCCTGACAAAGGTCCTTCTAGTGTCTTGGTACCAACTGGTGAATGTGTCTCTGTGGTACCCATTAAATCAGTGGCTTGCTCAGCCTCTGGCATTGACCACCTTAGTACTCAGCACTTGGTACCAGGCACGTTGGTACTCTCATTAATGGAACCTAGATCATTCAAAGGATTAGGTGGTGTAGCAATGGGCTTAGTTCCAAAGTCATTCTTCCTAACTAGGTGAAGATGGTGCTGACTAGATAATCGCTCACCAAAACCTTTGCACCATAGTTGAGAAGTACCAGTGGTACTGGCTCAATCCTGTGCTAGAACAAAGGGGACATTAGAGCATCCATAGCATGCCCAACAGAATACCTGCGCTTTTGGAGAGGGTATACTCCTTTTTACCCTCTCCATCAGTGCACGGCAGGGACTCATGTCCTGCTCAACCTCTCTCCCTGCATGGGGATCAAAGGGAATCCAGGAGAATCTTAAGACTCTGCTGTCTGTTGAAATATATGGGCCAAAGGTGTTAACATAACCTAGTCACTGTCCAACATTAAACTGTATTAAACAAGGTATGGGTTTTGGTGCACCTCCGTTTGCTTTGTACCACAGCAAGCACACCATTAAACATCCTTTTAGCCTGTTATTAAGGATAAAGAAAAGGAAAAGCAGTTAAAGTTTTGAAATCTATAAGGCTTTCATTATATAAGGCTTTCATTTTAACAACATCCCTTGTTCCCTTTCCATTTAGCTGGAGAATTTTTAGAAGGAAAACCCTGTGTTTGACAGTATCTTACATAGTCTCAAAGATGTAATAACTATCCCTTTGGGGAAAAAGGAAGAAGTTATTTGAAATGAGCTGTAGCTGTTTCTGTTGTTGTTAAAGTCTGACCCCATTTCATCTCAGGCAGTGGATGGAATTCAGCTGGAGCCAGTAGTGGTGGCAATGTTATCTGGATCCCTCTCTTTGATCCCTGTCTAATCAGAATATCTCTTAAGGTTAGGATAAAGCAGATCCAGGGCCCCAAGAAATAATGGAGGTATTAGCAATGAGGTATGAGGGGGACCAGAGACCTAAGACCACAGGTAAGTGAAAACCAGGGTGACCTTGAGGAAGGGATGGAACTTCAGGGGGGTCTGGATGTTAATGGCACAGACAGAAGAATGACTAATCAGAACTGGGGGGGAGGAAAGCAGATCAGTATCATAAATTTTTGTATACAAAAGCAAGGAATATGGGGAATAAGCAGGAAGAACTTGAAATGCTTATAGCCAAACACAACTATGACATAGCTGGTATCACAGGGTGCGTCTACACTTACAAATTAAGTCGACTTAAGTAGGCTTAAATCGACTTAATTTACTCCGCGTCTACACTGGGCTTTCCTTTATTCGACTTAAACTGCACCTTAAGTCAAATTAAGGAAAAGTTAGTTCGAATTAATAACACCTCATTTTAATTCAAACTAGCGCTTAAATCAACTTTATTAAGTCGACTTAAGCCAGTGGAGACACGGAGTAGTGCCTAGGTGGACCTTTTTAAATCGACTTAATATGTTAAGATGACTTAATAAGGTCGAAAAGAGGCCACATCTACACTTGAAAAGTTAAGTCCACTTCTGTTAAGTCAACTTAATAAGGTCCACTTGAAGTCAACTTAAAGTCGACCTTAAGTCAACTTTATAAAGTCGACTTAACTTTTCAAGTGTAGACATAGCCACAGAGACTGGTGGGATAATATGCATGACTGGGATATAACTATAACGGAGCACAGCTTGCTTAGAAAGGATAGGATGGGAAGAAAGGGAGGTGGAGTTGCCTTGTCTCATAGTAGGAGTCTACTATAGACCACCCAACCAGGAAGAAGAGGTCGATGAGGCTTTTTTTTAGCAATTAACAAAATCATCCAAGGCACAGGACTTGGTGGTGATGGGGGACTTCAATTACCCAGACATCTGTTGGGAAAATAACACAGCAAGGCACAGATTATCCAATAAACTCTTGGAATGCATTGAAGACAATTTTTTATTTCAAAAAGTGGAGAAAGCTCCTAGGGGAGAGGCTATTCTCGATTTGGTTTTGGCAAACAGAGAGGAGGTGGTTGAGAATTTGAAAGTGGAAGGTAACTTAGGTGGAAGTGATCATGAAATGATAGAGTTCATGATTCTTAGAAATGTTAGGAGAGAGAATACCAAAACAAAAACAAGGGATTTTAGGAAGGCAGACTAAATTTTGCACACTCAGGGAGTTAATGGGAAGGATACCATGGGAAGAACAACTAAGAGGAAAAATAACTAAAGAGGACAGTTGGCAGTTTTTAAGAGAGTCGTTATTAAGAGCACAAAAGCTAACCATTCCGCTGCTTAGGGAGGATAAGAAGTATGGCAAGAGGCCACCTTGGCTTAACCAGGAGACCTTCAATATTTTAAAAATAAAGAGAGTGTCCTACAAAAAGTGGAAGCTTGGTCAAATTATAAAGGAAGACTCTAAGCAAATAACACAGTTATGTAGAGGAGAAATCCAAAAGGCCAAGGCACAAACAGAGGTCAAACTAGCTGAGGGCATAAAGGATAACAAAAAGACATTCTTCAAATACATCAGAAACAAGAGGAAAACCAAGGATAGTGTAGGACCCTTACTCAACAAACAGGGTAAAACAATAAATGAAAATGTGGAAATAGCAGAGAACTAAATAATTTTTTTGTTTCGATCTTCACTGAGAAGGTTATCACAATACTTGTCACATTTCCCCTCAAGAGAGATTATGTACAATCTCAGCCCCAATAATACATAAACTTAATTCCACCAGGTTTTCAATGGCATTGCAAGATATTGCCATATCTCATTAAATGCCAGATCTTATTAAATGCATGGCAGACCACCATTGCTATAAAAATGGCCTGTTTGACCCCAAAAAGGACCTATGACTATCTCCAGCCGCATCTGTGCCCCTTCTAAGGGATTTTAGTACTTTCATCGTCATCAAGCACCATGATCTCTTGTTGTAGCAGCTGCCCCAGGAGGAAACCCAAATCAACACCTGGAAAGAAAGACCCTAAAATGATGGATTTATTTAGATGTAAAATGTCAGACAGGATGTCAGCCAGCGTCCAGATGCAAATAGTTAATTACTAAGAACTTCTTGTAAAACATAATTATTTACACAGGAACGAGCTGTCTCAGTTTACAAACAGGCTTCCTCCTGAATGTAGGTAAGGGATCAAATCTATAATAAAAGAGGAATTGATAACCTATACTTCCCTAAAAGCGGCATTAGATTAACCAGATGGCCAACTGGATTCAAGTAACATTAAAGCAAAATTCTTCCTCCCATGGGGCCTCAAAGTCAACAGAGAAAAATCTACATTTACATTTCCTGACCAGGTCTATTTCTGATGCAAGAGGAAGCTCTTTGGGTATGTTTAACAATTTAGGTCGACTTAAGGACCCTTAAGTCAACCTAAGTTACTCATATCTACACCTGACTTTCATTAAGTCGACTTAAGAAATTCCTTAAGTCGACTTAATAAAAGCTTAGGTTGTCTTAATAACAACTGCCCATTAGGTCGACTTAAGCCTTAAGTCAACTCCTTAAGTCGACTTAAGGATGGTGTGGACTGGGAGTAACCTTTAAATTGACTTTATTAAGTCAATTTGAGGCCAGTTAAATTGACTTAACAGTAGCAGCGGTATGCAGCCACATAGCTTTAATCTGCTACTGAGGGAAATCTGTGGGAGGTGGACAACTGGCTGCTGTACCCCATGCTAAGTGCCAGTCAGTCTCTGGATTGGAACATGGCATGATATCACTCAGACCTATGCTCGTTGTGTTTCTATGGGTATAATCCATGTAATATTGCTGTGGTTGTTACTGAAGCATACTGAGTTCATACTTATAGCTCAGGCTAGTTTTATTTTTTGTTAATATACATAGTTACCCTTTTGCCCTGTGTAGCTAGCCAAAATTTAGGGACCTGTGAGTTGTTTCTGTTAGAGGAGAAATTGATGATGGAGCTAGGAATTCCTTTGATGCAGTCCTCTTTATTTAGAAAGAATGTGCATAAAGTTCTGTTTCCCTGGACACAGTAGGAATCAAATAGCAGGAGATGGTTCCTTTGCACACAGTTCCAACCTCTTTATCCAAAAGTCCTCCTTAATTATTTCGCAGGATCATGCTGCAAGCCCTTCTCTGGCTTTCCTTGGCTTTCTGTTGCCTTCTCTATGTGTCTGCAGTATTTCTCCCTCATGCACACACAGACATCCAGCTGAGAGCTGAACAATTCCCCCACCCCTACCTCAGACTTCCAGGAAATCCCTTGTGCCACAAAGCACAACTCCTACTCCAATCTCACGTGTGGCCTCTGTTTTGGGTTGAGGTCCTATTGTTTCAGCTATCTATTTCAAAGAGGAGCTCAGTTGCTTTTTACATTTATCCTAAGTGAAGAGTTGCTGTTACACAGTTGTCTTCAAGGATGTTTTGCCCAACTCCGAACATTAAAAAGAAATAAAACCATGTGTATATATATTATAAATACACATACACCTTAAGACAGAGGATAACTTGAGCCTCTTTCACTCTTGCGTAACAGACAACTTAGATGTAACTGCCTATTTTAGAACAACCATTTGTTTCTATAGTGCATCGAACATAGGTGTTTTTACAGGCATTACTCAAAAAGAACATCATGTATTCAATCAGTTGATTGTTCTTTCATAAAACGAAGGGAAGCGACAGGAAGGTCAGAGGTTCAAAACTGTCTAATGAAGCCATTTATCCTGATATTACACAAGCACGTACTTATAAGGCAAATCACATGCAACAGTATCCATTATACTGGTGAAATGTGAACATTCAGACATCTTAAGAGCAATTAAGCCCAAGCTCTACATTGTGAGGGGGAAATAATGTTTTACATGTTACTTTTTTTTTTTTTAAATCAACCAGAATTTATAGGCAGATACAGAATAACCTTTCTTTTTTAGACTTAGCTCACCATTAATTGTCTTGGATAAGGAGAAATGTGTGTGTGTTGGTCACCTTAGTAATTGTTTAGTACTAAATCCAGTCAGAAACCATAATTTCTGTTCCAAATTGAAAAAGAAAACTGAAAAAAAAAATTAAATATGCTGACAAATATACATTTTGAAAAAATATATTTCAGATGTATTGACATTTTGTTTGATAACATTAAAATGTTTTGAGTTTGACTTAAGTTTTTTAAATTTTAGTGCATGTATTCTTTAATTTTAGGCATTTAATTTTTTTAAAAAGTTACATTCTATTCATAATATAATCTACCATTAAAATTTCAAAAAGTAATTTTAAAACAAAAATTAGAATTCCTTTTCAGTCTTCTGAAAAAGTTTCAATTTGATTTTTTTTCAAAATGAAATTGACACATTTGCATGAAACACTTCATTTTAATTATTTTAACTGAGTATTGAATTTTAGTACACAATCTAGTCACACTCCCTAATTACACTTGCAGTTTATATCATCACAAGTATTCCGAATCCAGTTTGTTTTATATTTTTGCAACGTAATGTCTCATATAAGTTAATTTTTTTTATTTTTATTATTCAGATTACCAGATTTATTTCTGATATGTATAATTCAAATTATTTAGTCTGGAGTAATTTTTTTAAAAAACAGTTATTGCCGTTCAGTAGATTGTCCACCTGGTTGACTATTATTTTTCCTTTTCCTTGTGCCACATGGAGGTGAATAGGGAAGCACAGAAAGGAGTGAAAATACATAAATAATGGCCAAAGAGTGGATTGCAGTTTTATACAACAAGCCCATCAAAACTCTCTGTGCAAGCACTGGCTGACTGGAACGTCCTGGGTTTAGAGGAAGGGTCTGGCTTGAGGGGACAAGAGACAGCTACTCTGCATGATGTACTCTCCTTCCCTGGGAGTCCATGACATTTCTTTAAGCAAACACCTAGGAAACGACATTTTCTGGCTTAGGGGTCAGAACTAAGGAGTATTTACCTCCTCAAGCTCACCTCTGAGCCAGCAATAAGATTGCCAGAGAAGCATTCACTTCTCTCGACTAACCCTGCTTGATGGGGATAGTGTGTGGGTGGTAGTATGTATAGGGCTTAGAACAGTCAAGGAAACTAGTGTCATTATATCTCCTAAGTGAAACGTGCTGCTGGGGAAGAACGGAGCAAATTATCTCTGCCTAGCACTCTGGATTCCACAGGATAAACACTGAAATTCTCCACGGATTCTGAAATCTATGTAATTAGACTGTGACTCCCTTCCTCTTTTAAACCCCTTCTAAAGATAACATGATTGTAACTCAGTTGAATATGGGGAGGGGATATTTAGGAATACTGTCCTATAGGATGATTGACACCTCTGTTTCTTGCCAGCATTATTTATTAACGCTTAAGAACCCCAACATCGCATGAGCCCTTGCTACCAGGTTTATTAATCTGAATGGATTGAAAAATGGTGGTACAGGGCTGGAAGGTAGCCACTTGGATGGATAGAGCCATAGGTCACTGAAGGAGTTAATTACATTAATTTAACCTTTTTATGGCAAACATATGATGTTTAGACTAGACCTTTTTACATCATTTACTCCTTCACATCAGTGTTACAGCTTTTAGTTTCCAAATATGCTAGGGCCATCAGATTCCAAAGTCTAACAAAACGGAGGTGTCGTAGTAGCAGTGTGAGTAAGTACTTATTTTACCACTCAACATTCTACATGTAAAAATTCAAGGTAAATTGCAGAACGTTTCCAAATGAAGCACGTTATTTTCCTTTTTTCCATGATTCCACAGGATGGGCTACAGAGGTGTGAGCTGCGATGAGCACTAAACTGTGGCACTAACTTAGTTGAATAGATCCTGCTAGCTTGAACTAAAACACTAGTTCGTGTTAACGTAGTCCCATTTCAAACAGGACCACGTTAACACAACTTAACACCTTTTCATTCATTCTTATCAAGGTGTACACAGGGCAATCACAGTGTAACATTTCCATGCATGCTGCAATTCACCTCCTCTATAGTCTGCACTGTGTAGGCAATCCCCTAGTGATATTTCAAACACAGCAAAGTCAAAATCAAAATGGACTTTTAGGGTAGGTTTTAAATGATATTTTTCCCCATTAAGCTATCCTATTATTTTTATTACTTCAGTATTTTACTCTTGGGACACCTGTAACTCCTAACCCTGAACTAAACATGTGTCCAGCTCTACTAGTGTTAGGCACTAAAATCTAGTGTTAGGCAACATATAAACTTCTATTTATAAAGGAAAAATCAACAGAGTCCTGTGGCACTTTTAAAGACTAACAGATTTATTCATCGCATGAGCCTTCGTGGGAGAAAATCCCACTTCGTCAGACGCTTTGAAGATTGGAAATTTACAGAATGGGAGGAAATTAAATGCAGGGGAGTGTATGACATAGGATCAGTCAGGCTGTAACAGCTATTCTGATTTGCTGTTAATCCATTTTGTCAATCTTATTAATGACAAATGGGAAGGGGGAGAATCTCCTTTATCTTTATATTTATTGATTGCATCTCTTGCAAAATACTTTCCTTAAAAATTACTCACTCAGGTACTCATCTGATAAAGTATTGAAAAGTAGCATACTTAGAATGAAATGAGATAAATGCAACCTCTACATAGCCTTCTAATAAACTACATGTTCTATTTTCCATGTTTTAAAGGTCATTTTTTAAAAACTATGATGCTTTGTTTTATTTAGAAGCATAACAGGCTTGTTAGTCACGGAGCATCCCAAGTTGTATATAAAGATAGCCCGGAAGTGGTTTCCTTACTGTAAGGAGTGGAAACCTGCCATGACTTAAATTATAATTCTTCACAGCCAACATTGTGTTACATCAATAGCTTTTTTAGAGTATGTCTACAGGCTGCAGAGCTGTGGTATTACTGCATAGGCTTTTGGGATCCCCCACCCAACATAATCCTAGAGCCCATTATCCTGCCTGAGCCCAAGCATCTACACAGCTATGAAACAGCCCTTCAGCTTAAGCCCCGTGAGCCTGAGTTGGCTGCCATGTGCCAGTTGCAGGTTTTGTTTGCAGTGTAGACATACCCTTAGAGACAGAAGGGGTTTCTGAGACTACTCTCCAATTCTGGTCCTGGAGGAGGTACCACAACCATCATTTTTAAGCTATTACAGTATTATATGTGCCTATAATTGGCAATATATTATTGTGTTATAGCCACATTGGTCCCAAGATATTAGAGAGACAAAGTGGGTGAAGTAATGTCTTTGATTGGACCTGAAGAAGAGCTCTGTGTAAGCTCCAACACTTGTGTATCTCACCAACAGAAGTTAGTCCGAAAAAGATATGACTTCATCCACCTTAACTCTATAATGGGCAATGCTGTTTCAGCACCAGATGTGTATATGGTTTACTATCTGGAAGGCTTCTAATTTACTTGAACTTTTTAATATATTGCAGAGGCTTTTTTTTTTTTTTTTAACCTTTGGCATAACCAGTTTTCTCTCAGTCATTATAGACCAAACAGCTACTGGCAGGTAAATTATTCAGAAGAAATTAAGTGGAACCACAGAATTTTAAAAGGTCTTTTGGTTTTCCTCATTGTAAATTTGCAAAAGTAATGCAAGTGTGGGATTGGAAATGAAACTGGGATACTAATATATTATTTACCCTGGCACTGCTTTATAAAGTTTATTATTTTTACCTCTTCCTCTGGCCTTCTTTCAGTTGTTATAGTTCTGATCAGCAAAAAGAAGTCCCTACATTTTATGCACAAAAGCTCTAGGATTTACATAAATGAAAAAAATAGAGACTCCAAAATTCAGTTTTTCATGATTTTATTATATATTGAATGTAGTTATTCTTTCTTTCAGTCAATAGATGGTACTGACACCCCTTGTTCTTCCTTACTTTAAGAAGTTTATCATTTATTATTATGTATGATTTGAGCACTTGCAGTTTGCTCTGCACTGTACAGAGATAGAAGGAAGCCATATTGTCTGCCTAACAAACTCAGCTAAATTAAGTCAAGAGAGACAGATACATAAATTGAATGCCAACCTATGAACAGTTCTGGTTTTAAGGGAGAAATATATAAAAATATGGTCTGGTCCTGTGTTGCTCCTGGCAGTAGACACGCCAGAAATGTGCATCCAGGAGAGGTAAGGGCAATAGTCACTTTAAGCCTCCCTTGTGCTTTCTTATTATTGTCTGTTCCAGCGTTTGTTGGGGTACCCAGCTCTAATTCATGGCACGTTTTGCATGAATATCTCTGGGTTTCTCATTTCCCACCCTCACCCCTGGTGACACTCTAACTCAATAGTCTGTAACTGAAGGCAAGCCTACACTTCCATTGTACTCAAGGAATACCCCAGGGGGCTGTTAAATTCCCTTTAAGGTACACGTGCCATAGCGAAGCCAGAAACTGGCACCGAAGTGCATGCATACACAAGCACAACATACTACTTAAGATGAAACAAACCTTGCACTATGTGAGGTTTGATCCTTCAGTTAGTATAAAACAGACTATGAGATATATGGTCTTTATATAATTTAGATGGCACCTAGAAGTGGGCACCTTGTCACTGTCTTCATCAAAGGTGTGATTGTGTGTGAGTGTATTTCCATCTGTATTGAAATGGAATTCCTCTCCTCCATTAGCTGAGTTGCAGATGGTGGGATTAGAGAGAGTGGGGAAATGGAAAGTGAACAAAAAAAGTTTGGATGTGATATTTTATGTAGCCATATCCAAGGGATCTATGTACTTTGTGTGATGGTAATGTCTGTATTAAATTATTAAACCATTGTTCGATTTAAAGACACTTGTTTCACCATTCAATTATCCCTTATGTTATAGTATATAAAATGGACATTTAGTTTGTGAGTTGATGTTGATAGGCCTCATGAATCATATATATTAAAGTAGGAGCCCATTTTGCTAGGGTGGTTGATCAAATCATAGACATTCAATACCCTGAAACGATTACAATTGAAAAAGACAAGACAGACAAAAGGTATGAAGGGAAATAGGTGCAAAGAGGTTAAAGATCATGGTCGTTGGCAGAATAAGTGTCATATCCATAAGGACATGATACATCTTTTGAGTTGAGTGACATGAACAGGTGCAGATAAGATTTTTGGTAGGGATGGGTGACTGAGATTGAAAGCTGTGGAAACTGGAAAAAAAAAAATAGGTAAGATTTTTCCCCAACCCATAATGTGTTGGCCAAAAAGGTCACTTGATGTCTGATTTGCTTTAAAAAATAATATATTTTTTCTAATTGCTGTATGTACACAACCCTGATTACTTAATTGCAAAGATTTATATCACCGATATTGTTCAACGTTTAAATTGGTTCTCTCATTAAGAGCAGCTACTCCCTTCCATGTTGTATTCAGTTGATACTGTATGAAAGAAACCAATTGGTACTTTATGGGAGGTTTTCAATAAATAGTGAATTCTTCATTGTTGAAAAAGAGTGAGAAAGTAAGGACAACACCTTGTAAGAGAAGAGTCTGCATGTTTCCTTTCCCCACCTGATGCCCACTGCATAATTAGACGGTCTTTATTACAAGTGTGGACTAATGATTTCTGAGTGTGCAAGAGTTAGTTGCTTGTTTAAAAGACAAACTGTATGAAAACAGTTTCTTCTATCCCAGTCTAGGATGGACTTTCTCTTTCTTGGCAACTACTGAGCAGTTGAGTAGAAAATCCCTAACCCACAAAATTATATAGAATGTGCCGTTTTCTTGGATGATCTTTTACAGAGCGATCAAAAGGCTTTCATTTAGTGAATACATTTGCTCGCTCAGTTTTGGAGAGTCGCCCTTCATTTATTCTTCCCCTTTAGAAGTACTTTCGAGTGCAAATTACCGCTATCAGAATCCTTGAACTGAGAGGCTATTATTCTCCATGCTCAGATTAAATTAATTTTGAACAGTTTAATGCAGCATGTCCGAACTGCAAGTCCAAGTGATGTCAAATCTATTTCTCCGCTTTTTTAAGCGGCACCTTCAAGGGCAGTATGATTCATGGTGAATGTGTTCTTCTAATGTCTTGTGCTAAGCATTATTATTTTCTTTCATTTGCAAGTCATGAGGCTACAAATGTTAACCATTTTCCTCCTAAAACTATATAAAGAATGCATGATTTTCAACCGCTTTGATTCTCCAGAGGGAAGGTTATTACATTTACTTGATACGCAAATGAAATAAAGAAAAAAAATAGTCTCAATCAAAGCAAAAAGTTTAAAAAGCTAATGGAGGGGAAAAATAAAGCCACTACAAAAAGTACTGCAACATCCTTGTTGCGTTAGAAAGGAATTATTGTGATTGAGGTCTGTGTAATAAAAGTAAGTTTTGTTTTTATAATGATTGGCTATATAATTCTATTTGTGTTTTTGCCGAGTTGCAAAAAAACAAATACGCACATAAATCTACTTATCTTTTCTCTGTAAGCTGAAGCAATATACTGTCTCTGCAGTGTTCCCTCTAGCTAAAGTGTCATTGAAATGCAATAATGAAGCTTTCTACATGTTTCTGCAGTGCAAATGTTCAGAAGAAGGCAATCAGTTCATGACAGGGTAGAAAATGTGTTTTAAACTGTAAGAGGCTTAAAGTTGAAATATAGTTGCTGTGGAGTGTTTAAAGTCAAACATTTCTTGGGCCAGATTTTCAAACACTGGCCTTTGGTTTGATATGTGCAATTTGTGTTCCAATTTTGCACACTTAAGTTAAGGTCACTTAGGTATCTTTAGCAGATGCCAGAGTGCTCTTACAATAGCACACTGTTCCCTGGTTCCTAATTATTCTTCATTTTTCTTCTTAAATGCCTTTTGTTGTTTTCATTATCACACGCCTTAAAAAATCCCATTGGTATATTTTAAAGAATGTCTCTGAGCAGTATACTAATAAATGCTGGTATCACCTGATCATTTTGGGTTGTTGTGCAGCATCCTCACAAAAAGGAGAATGTTTGGGGGGGAGGGGGTCTTAAATATCAGACATAGCCTGAGTCAACAAGGATGAAAGTGCTATAGTCAGGGTTCATTCAGCACCTGTGGCAGGGGAATGTCTGGTTCCAACTAAAAGCAATTCCTGCAGCCAGTGCAAGTAAATCTTCTTTGGCCAGATGGATGGTAACTTTCACATTGGACAATGATTGAAGCTGGGAGAGATGGAAGAATATACCCAACTCAGTAGCATGTAGGTACCTCCCTGCTGGGACTTAAATCAAGTGTGAGGCATGTAACATGAATCTCTTCATTCCATCCTAAGTAGCTATCAAAATAAAAGTGTTTCTTATAACAGATTCCTTCTTCCTACCCCAGAAAATGGTTTTCTTCAATGGTTCAGGTAAACAGCTGGAGTCCTTGGGTGGAGTCTTTAAAGCTGAGTGGCTAGATATTGCTCTCCACATGCATGTATGTTAAAATTGCATATCGATGTATTTAAAAAATGTGTAACTACCATAAGTCAAGTCAGTGAGTAGTCTTTCATGGCAGAAGTCATCCTACTAAAATCAGAAGGGATTCATTTATTTTAATATTTTAATAAATAACATCAGTGGAACGACTTGTGTGATGAAAGATTGCTCCTGGAAGTGAACAGTCCCAAGAATGGGTTTTTAGGGCTATATCCTCCACTTATTGGAGATCAGTAGTTTGTTTATTGAGTTTGAAATCCAGATCAGGTCATATCTACACTAGGAGGACTTTGCAGTTGTAACTGTACAGCTATACTATGCCAGCAAAGTGTGGGTACAGATATACTGCCAAAAACTTTACTTTTTGGGTTCCTGAACATCATAGTCAACTTCAGTAAGGGAACTCTACACACAATTCTATAAAAGAAACCTATGGATCACCACACTTGCCATCACCAGTCCAGTACCCACCTCCCACACACCAAGAAATCTGTTATTTGAGCCAGATTCTCAGATACCACAAAATATGCTCCCAGAGAAAGTTTTAAACATATGTTTTGGACACTCATAGAACTGCCTTCAGCAAACAAGGACATACCATTACAGAAGTAGATTGCACATGGAACAGGCCACTCAAATACTCTCAGTAAACCTGCTTCAGTTCAGAAACTCACCCTTCTTTGACAGCTTATCCCAAGTCATTACCTAGTTGTCCTGGAAGAAATCTTTCTTGAACCCCGCTCTGGCCTTCAAACCAACTTCATCATCAGAAACAAGCTCCTTGCAGATCAGAACTCACCAACTCAAAGTGGCACCAGACCCTGCCAGAACAACAGGTGCAGAACTTGCAGACAGATTCCTGCTGTGAGGAGGATTAATGCTCTCCACTACCCACTTTTCAGGTTCCTTGGTCCTCTTGTACATGCTTATCACAATATGGGGTGTACCTCATCCCATGTACTAAATGCCCCAATAACAGATCTATGGATGAAACCAGACAATAACTGTGCTCACAAATTAACTCTCCCGGGAAAACGATGAGACAAAATCACCACATCATCCATGGCAAAACTTTGCACGGAGCAGTCACTAAACATCTGACCTATCAGTCCTCATCCTCAAAGGAAACCAGCAGAACACCTTCAGAAGATGAGGAGCTTAAATTCATAACTTTGCTAGACACCAAAAATCATGGTCTTAATAAAGACATTGGATTTATGGGTTATTATAACAATCTATAACTCACTAACCTCCACCCCTTTTCTTTGTTCTGTGATTGCAGAGGTTTTAACAGGCTACTTCACCTTGAAAACTCTCCTACAATATGTGTCTACTTATTCTATACAAACTGCTCCACCTTGTATTTAACTATGCCACTGAGTACCTTTCCCATCCCTGAAGAACTATATGTAGTGCAAGAGCTTGTCTCTCTCACCAACAGAAGTTGGTGCAATAATAAATATTACCTCACCCATTTTGTTTCTTTAATATCCTAGGACCACAGGGCTATAACAACACTGGAAACAACTTTTGCCAGTGTAGCATATTCCAGTCTTCCCTGGGTGAAATAAGATATATCAGTCAAATTACAGTTTGTCAGTGTATCTGCATTTACCTTAGGGACTTTTCTTGGCACAGCTATGTTGGACAGGGATCATACCTTTTCACATACCTAATGAATATATCTGTGTCTGCATGTTAGACCTGGGATAACTTGGAACTTTTGCATAATGTTTTACATCATTAAACAGTTTCTGGCAGTTCAATGGTACAGGAAATAATCATTGGGTATAAATTTATATTTAAAATAGTGAAATTTGGAAATTGCTTTAAAAACCACTACATGCAAAGAATAATGTTAAGTGTGACATTGTTATGCCATATGTTGTCTTGTCAATCACATGGTATTTTACAAGTAATAATAGCTTCTGAAAGAACATCATCAGTAACCTCAGGTCATTATTGACATCACTCTTCTAGTCTTTCATTTCTACCCTTACTACGATTTCATTTGTCAGCCCCATGACATTTTTATAAATGCTGCTCTGAGCCAATATCAGACAAGCAACTCATTATTTTGTTTGCCACTTTTAGATGTAAAGGTAAATCCTTAGATAATTTGGCAGTATCATGGGACATTAATAGTTCACACAAGGAAAACTGTAAGGGCACCTTTTCAGTTTCAAGTGGCAAGGAAGAACAAGTCCTTGTATCAAGGAGTTGTTCATTGCGACAGAATCTAGCAATGAGAGAGCTACTGATTGAATATACAGACATATAAAATAGGATAGGATAGGTAAAATGAATAAATAGAGTATTAATGAGATTGTTTTCTGCAAAAAATTTACTGAGACTGTAAATTCTTAGTATGCCTATTCTACAAGTGCATCTTGTTTTGTGAAAATTCTTGCTTGGACTTTGATTAGTGCTCCATGTATCACCCAGTTGATACCAGTTGAATAGTGTTCAAATTCATTAACACCCGAAGATTGTCTAAATTACTAGACATCAGTGGCAACTACTTTGACTGTATCCTCACATTTCAAAAACAGAAGCATATGTGCATAAATACATGGGTCTTGCAATTACAAATCCTATCAGTGCTCCCTCTCTTTGGGCATCCAGTGGTAAATTCAGAAGGTCCAGATATTCTTTTCTTGTGGACATGATTGTACCCATGTAATTCTCTTTCATCTTGCCATTGGAATTCCCCTTGAAGAGGACTCTGGAGAAAGAGGTGTCAGATGGGAGAGCTGTGGCAGAAGAGTTTTTCAGAGCATGTGTTTTCAGGAATGCAGAGCTAATATTTAGGCATAGCACCTTGTTTTTTTTTTTCCTCACATAACTCCTTCAAGCACATTTAATTAGTGTTAAGATTAATGTACCATGGTAATATTCTCTGGTCAAACAGTTGTATCTCCAATAAGTCAGGTGACCAACTACTTGCTGAATAATGGACAGTCAAAGAATAGTTAATCTACTGCATTCCTTCACCATTAAAATGCTACAGAATTTTTCCTTTCTTCACATTTCCCCTTTATCCAGTCCCCACATCTCTGAGCTGTAAGCAGAATTCAAACCAAAACCACAACTGTTGTTCTGACAGTTTGGTTTGCTCGACATTGAATTGCTGTTCAAGAACAGCCAAGAACAAGTGGAACATATTCAGAGGTGCTTTCATTTGTCAAGGACTCATCACCTCTGGAAGGTTCATTTTGCAGTTCCAAAGACCAGATCTAGCGTGAACTCTAGGAATTGAGAATTGATCAAGAATGTAGTGTGGCCCAGCCATGGTGTAAATAAATATTTAAAAAATTAATGGTGGGGAAGTGCCTATAATGTTTAGTTTTCATGACATTATGTAATTCCTGTACTACTAATATGATCTGAGTCTGATTTATAATAGCAATTTTTACAGGGCATTTTAGCTCCACACCATTTAAAAAGGTTTGGTCTCTAGGAACAGCATAATGAAATCACTAATATGATAAGAAAGTCTCTAACAAGATAAAAGGAATTCTCATTCTTCTTGCTGTCGCTGGCAGTGTTGAAAATGTTTTCTTTGTCCTCCTCACCAACCTGCTCTGTGCCCACAGGGGTTATGTTTGGCAGCTGTGGTACGGAGGGGCCAAGTTTTGAAATGTGTTTTTCATGTGTTGGTAACTAGGAGCCTGTGTGAGAGCCTAGATGCTGGTTTATGTAAATGGTATATGATTTGTGAGGAGTTTAGTCATTGTTACATGCTCAGGCTTAGAGTATTTCTCAAAATCCTCATGAGCTCAGTGTACAAGGTCATACAAGAGCACTTAATTGTGAAAAGCAATTATTCCTGCTGCTTACATTTGATGCAGAAATGAGTAACTCAGTCTTTACAGCCACCACTGATGTTCACTTATAGATTCAGGTTTTGTTTTATCATGAACTTGAAAGAGCCATTTTCTGTCCAAAACTTTTTTTAAAATCCCGGAAAGCAAAAAGCATAAATATATATTTATATAAAATTTTAAAAATCCTAATGAAAAGTACAATTAAGTTGATATAGAAGTTACTGATCACATTAACGTAGCTTTTGTGTTATAATTGATGCAGCCTATGAAAACCACGCTAAGAAACAAAACAGAACTGAGTGACACCTACCACTTATATGGACCAATGAATACAGCAAACCTATGGCATTGCCAAAAGCTGTTCACCAGCATCTTGATCTCTGGCAGAAAAGCTCCCAGCCCAAGTTCTTCACACCTTAAAGAGGAAACTGAAGTAAAAATGCTGACTGTTATTCTGTCACCAAGTAACTAGTATTCATACACCATCAGAAGTGCATAGGAGGATAGCGGTGCTGAAATACACAAACATTCAGGGAAAGTACCTATCAAAGTCAAAGTAATTTCTAATCTGCTTGGAGAGGAATGCTTGTGGGGGGATGCAGGGGTCGGAGATAGACGGGCTTGAATGAACTATAGCAAAGAAAATAGGACCATGTAGAAGAACTGGAGTAAAACCACAGTACTAAAGTAGGACAGTGTAGAAGAACTGGAGTAAAACCACAGTACTAAAGTAGGACAGTGTAGAAGAACTGGAGTAAAACCACAGTACTAAAATGGGACAGTGTGGAAGAACTGGAGTAAAACCACAATACTGAGGCTATTTCAACAATCAATATACTTAGGGATATAATTTTGTCCCTTGGAAAGGGCCTCCCAAGGCCTACTTCCATTTATCACTCTTTCTCTCCCTCCTTCCCAGGAACAGCATCATAGTAATACTCCTCTGCCTCTGATATAAGAGGTCTACATGGGACTTATACTAGGAACATGTCTATGCTGCCAGTGGCACCACCAGCAGTGCAGGATCGATTTTTAAAAGTTTGATTGAGTGGCAGTCAAGACTCGCTCAGTCGAACCTGGAAAATGGCCTTGTCAATCCACTCTGGCAAGTAACATAACACTGCGTTGATGGGAAGGCGTTTCCTATCGGCGCAGCACAGTGGAGACGCTGTCGTAAGTCGGCGTTAGGATGTCGACAGGAGATGCACACATTACTAGATATAGCTTGCATATCTGCTGTCGACTGCTCCCGAAATCCGCAGGCAGTATGGACCACCCTAAGATTGTTCCTTGTCTAATCCAGAAAGGGTTATTTGAGTTAGGAAATGCAATATTCTCACTGCCTCTGTGGTGCTTCCATCCAGTCTGTTTGGCCTCTGCTCCTCTTTTTGTGAAGAATATTCACTTGCAGATAAATTAGAGCCCTGGTTGCTTTGGGCATGGCAAACTTGATTTCAGTAGCTCTGTGTGAATAACTGATTTTTCGGTTTGCTGGACATTTTGAAAAATGAAACAGAAATTAACTTTCAAGTCATCCTAAAACAATTTTTTATGAACTGAAAAGTAAAAAAAAAAAAAAAATTTCAGATCAAATGTCATTGAGCTTTTTAAAAAGCTTTAAAAATAAAATTGAAGTAACTTTTGAAATAAAAAATAATTTCAAATTGAAAATTTGATGTTTCATTTTGAAAATATTGAAATGAAATATTTTATTTTTTTCAGAAATTTTAGTGGCTTTTCTTATGCAATATAATTCAACAAAATGAATGCAAATTAGTGAAATTTTCCTTTTGGCTGATGTTTTTTTTTTTTCCCAGCTCTACATTTTAGTATTGCTATCACAAAAACATTTGCGTAGTGCAATCATTTAAAAAACAAGCAAATTTCTTTGATCGTTATTATTCATTTGATTTTTTCTGGATATTATCTTTGTGTAAATCCTACTTTCAAAACACAAAACATATGATGAATATTCTGGAGTCCCTTTTTCTAGAGTCTATTTATCTAACTGTTTTCCCACAATCACTGATTAATTGCAGGTATGTTTTGATCTCTTCTTGTTGCTTCAGCGTGCTCTATGGTCAATCAGAAATGTTACTTTCAAAAGCCAATTTCAAAGTGTCATTCTCACAAATCTACAATGAAAATATCGTATTTAAATCCAAATCCAAGTTCAGAAAAGTAAGGAAATTCAAAGATGTCTCTCTAAGTTACCATAGGATCTCCTGTACGTAAGTAGAAAAGATGAAAAAAATGATATGCCAGATTGTGTGCAAAAGACAAAGGATACTTACAAAGTTTGAATTTTGATCTTAATTTTTAATTATATTTACATATCTTTTATTTTTTTAAAGAAAAAAAGCTTTTACAATGGGAATTAGGCACTTAGTTCAACTTTGATTTCTTTTCCAGAGTTAAATGTGGACTTAATGTTCGTTTAATATTTTTTTGCTGGTTTGTTTATTTTTGCGGTAGGCTACATTAAAAGAATTACAATAACAAATGAAAGAGAAGGAAAAGTCTTATGGGAGTATAAAAGACATCAGTTACATTAAGGTTATTGCATGAGTGATATTACTCACTAGATAGTCTCAATAGGCGTGAATGAGACAGTTCGTTCCACTTGACTGAGTCAATCATTTTATTTCAATAGTTTAGTGCTAATGGAATTGTTTTATATCAAGGGTTCCAGTGAAGGTGAACTCAAAGTATAGTAAAATTAGGGCTTGGCTATGCAAAGCAGCAATGTCCACAACAGAGGTATGATTTCTAAAGTGAAGCAATAGATTTTGCATCATTGGTTCATGTAGACCAATGGTTCTCAACCTTTTTGGCTCAAGGGCCACAGATACTATTTTTACAACCCTGAAGGGCCATCAGTTTCTGCCAGCAGCATGCCTACTACAGCCAAATGGAAGGAGTTCAGTGTGGAGGCTGCCTCCTCGCTGATCTCCCATCCCTCTGGCTGTAGCTGGGAAACTGCACATGTCCTGTAGCTCTGGTGCTCCATCTGGTCCCTAGGCAGTGGCTTGTGGCTCCCTTCTACAGCCAGGGGGATGGAAGATTAGTGCTCCCCTCCCTCTAGCTCCAGCAGGGACCCCAGCACCTATGGACCCAGGCAGAGCACTTTGCCGTGCTCCTGGCTACAGCTGGGGGAGGGGAGCATTGATCTCCCATCCGCTTGGCTGCAGCAAGGAGCCTGCACCAGTCTTTTAGCCCCATGGCAACGCCCTCCACCTAAATCCTTAAGCAGTGACTCCCTTCTGCAGCCCATGGGAGGGAAGCCATGGGTCACTTTGAAAGTCCTCACAAGTCACTTTTGGCCCCTGGACCACAGGTTGGGAACCACTGATGTAGTCACTGCTGGTGCACACTAAAGATTCCATAGTGTCTACACAGGCCAGTTAATGCACAACACGTTAATGCGCATTAGCAATTATACCCCATATGGCACAATAACCCACCATGTAGACAAGCCCAAAGTAATACGTTGTGAAACATAGCTGCACATTCCCACTGGTCTTCTTTAAACTTGTATGCTTAAAAACAAAATGAACAGTACACACCTACAGTTCATGAGGGTACAAAATCTGTTATCACATCTCTATCATGTATCTACAGGTTTTATTTTAAAAATTTACATGCATCAGCAGCCTGATGAATTGTGTATTTAAAATACACATAAGGGAGGTCTAAGGGAAAATAGGGGGTAGAAGATTAGACAAGAGATATTGTAGGAAAAACACAAGAAGCAAAAAGTTTAAGACGACGATCAGACTGTTTTTCATATTGTTAGCTGAGGTTTTCCAAGTAGTGTATATGGTGCAGTCACACAAATTCCTTTAATTCTGATGACGAAATGTGTGTCTAAATCCCCTCTTCTGCTTTGAAAACCTCAGCTGTGATTTGGTCACTAACTCAGCATGCCTGCGTTGAGAGTAATAATGGCCTTTTACATTCTATTTCCACCGTGGAATGGGAAAAGGGGGGAAATGGGAGGTATATCCTCTAATATCTGTTCCTCTTAATATAGCCTCAATATCTGTTCCTCCCTACATGATTCTGCTGCTGACATTTGTGACCTTTTTATCAATGAGAACAGGCCCCACAGTACTTCTAGTCACCTCGTCCTTTTCTCTTAAAAGGAGAGCAAAAAAAAAAAAAAAAAAAGAAGAGAAATTTAAATTATGAACTGTGTTTTTAGTCAAATTCCAAAGGGGTAGCCGTGTTAGTCTATTGTAGAAAGACAACAGAGTCTTGTGGCACTTTTAAAGACTAACAGATTTATTAATCGCATGAGCTTTCGTGGGAGAAAATCCCACTT